>JAVMKO010000001.1:95349891-95949891 GCA_032164245.1 Sternotherus odoratus | reverse complement strand
CTCTCCTCCTTTCACAGGTGCAAAGCAAAGCAACTACGATCGCGGAGGCCGCTCTCCCCCAGTCCTGGCCAATGTCTGGTGGACTGCTCCCAAAACGGAAGCAGGAGTTGCAGTCATCTAAACAACGATGGAGGGGGGGGGGGAGGAAAAAACGGTCTCTAGTCTTAAGTAAATGTGTTGTTTTGTGGTTAGCTTTGTGTGTGTCTGGGTAAAAAAAAAAGGGGTCAGGGAAGGCCTCAGGTGCCTCTGTTGCTTGTCCCCTTCACCCTCCCTTTCCTTGTGTGTGTGCAAAGGAGGGAGGGGGCACCTTGGTACTCAGTGCCCCCGTTGTTTGTGTTGCCCTCTTGTCCCCTAAAGTCTCGTCAAAAGTGTAAAAAGGAATGTAGTAACCGAAAAATTATTGTAACGGCAATCAGCAGGGGGCGTAGTTACGCTTCTGAGTCAACTCCAGGAGAGGGCGTAATGGTGTTATCAGTTATAAGAATGGCTTTGTTTCTGTTATCTTGTTGTGTGTTTGGGAACAGTGTCCCAGCTGTGTGAGTGTTTACCCCGTTCGTGTAAGCACAAATGCGTGAAAAACTAGATGGGAAAACTGAGGCAGGACAGCGTAATCAACAAGTGCTAAACAGCGTGTAATCAACCAATTAGCTTGCTGCTTGCTATTCATAAAATATAAGTATGCATAAGATGCAAATGAGCATGGATATATCTGTGCTGACACACCTTCATGGGTTGGGCTTCTTCTCTGGCCATCGCTTGGGTGTGTCAGATCTCCTGTATCGCGGCAGTGCTGACCGGGGCCCCCAGCACGGTATTGCCGCTCCCTTCAATAAACTCACCACTTTCCATCTAGCCACCTGTGTGAAGCCTCGTTTCTCCGGGCTACAAAATAAGCACCCCGCAACACACCCACTCTTTCCCATTTGTAAATATTGCAATAAATCCAAGGCCGCCAATCACTTCAGAGTCACCCCTTTGTTGCATGCCATGCCACTGAAAGCATCAAGGTGGCAACAGAGGTAGAACTCGGTACCTTCTGCGTCAAAGGCATAGGCTACTACAATTTTGACTAAAGGAGAATTAACATTAGATGTTGGCAGTATAGGGTTTATGACACAGATGATCATAGTAATTTAGTGTACTAGAGGGCAATGGTGCATGCACGTGTGCACACACACACACACACACAAGTTCTTTACATTCATTTCAATTCAACACATTTCACATTGAACTCAGTGAATAAATATATAATTCAGAGACATCAAGAATGGTAGATACTCTCTTCAGAACACATCTAGTTTTTTTAAATGTAATTTTAACCATGTTTCAGAACTTTCTGTGAAAAGGAGCTTTTAGAAAGCATTTCAGAAAGCACTGAGATAGGTTGTGAAGCTGCCCTACTAAACTGTCCAGGTGGGCCCTGCCTCTTGATCAGAGTCCCAGGGTACATCCCACTACCGCTAGCCATCTCCATTGTATTCACAAAACGATCAGAACACTGGGAGGGCTCTCTGGAACAGGACAAGCTGCCAAATACACGACAGGCGTGCAGTGGAAAACAGTGCCAAGATGCAATCATCGCAAGACATTTTAAGATAGGGGCCCAAAGAAGCCCTCTGCTGAAATGCTAACAGAAGAAAGGAGCACATCAGTTAATTCCTGGTGTCTCATGAATTTAAAGGTTCCTCATCCAACCTGGGGCTCGACTTGGCAAGGTGCTGAGCATTTGGGTTCTGATCCAGCAAGACACTAAGGTCTTGTCTACACTACCGGCTGGATCGACTGCTTTTTGGCACCCCCAAATCTTGGCGCCCTAGGCGACTGCCTAGTTTGACTAATGGGTTGCCCTGGCCCTGAACATTCTCCTTTTGCTAGCATATGAAGAGTCAGAACAAGCTCTTCAAGGGCTGGGGATAATGGCCAAAATGAGCACTGAACAGTTATTAAGAAACTGATAGAAAACCCACTGAAGTCAAAGGGAATGTTTCTGTTGACTTCAATGGGATTTGGATCAGGCCCTAAGGAAGCTGTTATTCGCATAATAGGTACATGGTAGAGTTGCTTTGGGATCAGCTGCATTCTTGTTATATAGGAATTACCCTCGCTTTATCCTCAGATGTTCCATGTGAGGCAGAAAGTTCTAACAGAACTAAGTGGTTCCATACGCCTGGTAAGGTTTATGGAAGAAGTGCTTGGGTAACAACAACAACTACTACTACTACTACCTTGCAATTTTATTTCAGTTTTCTCCCTAGGCTCCCAAAGTGCCTTGCAAGCATTCCTTAAGGAAGACCACCTCTGTGGAGTAGATCTATATTACCCCATTTTATAGAAGGAGTAACTGAGTCACAGGGCGGTATAAAGACTCTCCTGAAGTAACACTGTGAGAGCCCAAGAGTTTCATGACTTCCAGTTCTTTAGCTTAACCACTGGTCTACACTCTTCTCTTTCATTTGCTATTTCTGATACCTCCTGCTCCAGGTCTTTACTGACAGCATGATCCAATTCATATTGAGCCTTGCTAGTATGAGCCACTTGCTGAACGACTCTGGAAAACAATTCTGAGACTTCAAGAAGACTGTTGTTCAGTGGAGGGTAAAAAATAAATAAAATCTTGTACAGACAAGCCAACAGAACCCATCTAGTACCTCCCCTCCCCCTCCTGCCCTTTCAACAGACCAGTTGATTATCTCAGGCAAGAACAGCTCACTCACTGGATCCCAAAGGAGATGAGAGACACGCTGACCACCAGCAAGTCTAGGATGTTGAAGTAGTTCCTGCAGAAGGAGCCCTTGTGGAGGAAAGCTCCATATGCGGTCATCTGCGAGGAGGCACATGGAAACACAAACAAACTTTACCATTAGCAGCTATTCAGGGACCATCTCTCAGATAAGCCCAACTTGTTGTGCTCAAGGTGTATATATTAAGGAAGGGCCATATTTTTAATGCAGCAGTCATTTTACTTTAACACCCAGTGGACAGGTTGGGTCCCAGGGGAAAGAAAATGAAGTGGGAGAGAGGGTAAAATAACTATCATGAGAATATATGAGGAAAAGTTTCAAGCCAATGTCCAGCCCATCTGGGAGAGGGTGCTCATTTGGGCCCAACAGTAATTCTTCCTTGGAATTAGATCATACAGAGAACATAAAATTAACCTAGAAATAGCAAAGCAACACAGTGAAGGTTTGCAAAAACAACTCTTTGCAACCAAATACCCTCCCCTTTATCTTTAATGGCAAGGCACTTATGACTAAGATGCCTGCATTTTATAAAAGTTTCCAGGACCAGGCTGAATACAGATATGACATAAAAAGGCACTGTTTCTTGGGATATTTTCCCGGGCAATACCATCTGGAGTGGACAGCTGAGACCTCCTCCCTCTGAGCGAGAACAACAACTGAATCACTTAGGGATTTTATGATTTAGGCCAGGGCTGAAACGAAAGGCAGAATTCCCTTTTGATTTGGTTCATTCCTTAGATTCAGAAACTCAATCCTGTGTCCTCTCTATTTGCTTTCCCTCAAGTTCAGCCCCAGTTTGGTCCCTGTAATTTTGTTCAAGAAATGAAGCATGTACATTTCCTCTCTCTTCCCTCTGTTCCTTTCTCAAAAATCCTAAGGAAAGATTCCATGGGACAATGTGACTAAAGCTTCTGTAACTAGGAAGAATAGTCAACAGGAGCACTTTCCACTCTTGGAACATTCAAATTTCACATCTTGTATGAGGATTCCCTGCCCCAGAAGGTGTATTCTATTGAATAACAAAGAGATTCTGTGAAAAAAGATGTTCCCTTTCCGTGGGGCAGATGGGTCTGAACAAAACTCCAAGTCTAAAAACCTCTGAACTTTGGGAAGTCCAGAAGTTTTTAGACCTGGAGTTTTGGTACAGACCTCTCTCTATTTACATTGTCAATAAATATATTTCTGAAGCCTTAGAATTTCCTCTGTCCCACAGAAAGGAAGCATCTTTTGGGGAAAGTTCACCCCCTGATTTGAATTTTATGGACAAGATCCATCTCAAAACACAACTAGATGAAACTAGCATTGCAGTTTCTAAAAATGATTAGCTTTACCCAGGCTGCTCAAAGCAGGAGAAGAGCAATCAGAGGCTAAGTCCAGTTGGATTGCGAAGAATACACGATCTTATATGGGTTCTCTGATAGTGTACTTCCTGGCAATTTCCAGCCATAGCTACCCATGGCAATTACAGTCAAAGGAATGCAGAAGACGGCATGATATAGCACATGACTTTATTCACCAACCATCCACGGCATTAGGAACTGCCTACCAATCAATCAGTTAGACAGAACTCAAAAGGGAAGGAAGTATAAACTCTGGCCTCAATTTAGAATTTATACTTATGGACACATTTGACTGAGGGAAGGGAGGGTTCTTGCCATGACAAAGGTGGTAAAGATGTCTTTTATTGCTTGTCTTTTGTATGGCAATCTTGAAAGAAAGAAGACACCATTGAAATCAGGCTGGAAAGCTCTGCTGGGTTTCAGTACTGTATGAGCAGTGGTTCTTTACTGCCTGTTGGGAAGATTTCACTATATTCAGGAAAGACACTTCAAGAGTGTATAATCCAGAGTCTGCTTTTCACCTGTGGCACTGACCAAAGCAACTGCAATATCAATTTAAAGAAGAATTATAGTCTTTGCTTATACAGCACTTTATATGTTCAAGACATTGTACAGACATTATTTAATTATCAGTCACCACAACACTGTGAGGTAGGGAAGTGTTATCAGCCCCATATTACAAATTCTCCTCTGTCTTGAGCTTTGGTCAGTCATTTGTGCTTTTGACCTACTTGGTAATCATGTAAATGACTGCGCAAGATGCAAGACAGAGGAGAAACAAGCCCTGAGACATTAAGTGACTTGTCTTGTGGTGAAGCTACAGGACACTAGCAGAGATAGGATTAGAACTCAGGATTTCCCAACTCCTAACCCTGTACTCAGCCCTGCTCTCCTATCTCTTACACCTGGTTCCACTGAATTCAACAAGAGTTTTGCCATTGACTTCAATGGGATCAGGATTGAATCCCAGAAATAGTTACTAGAAGGTTCACTTCTCCAGCTGAAAGCAGACCACTCTGCTAGTGGATTTGTTAGCTCAAAGGTTGGGACCTGCTCCCACTCCCATGGAAGTCAATTAGAGCTTTACCATTCATATCAGTGGGAGCAGGACTGGCCCATTAGTGGTATACTCTCATAAAGTCAAAGGGCTTGAAGGTACTTGTACTGTTGAGCTGCTCTCCTTTTTAACATGTTGTTTTTTGTGGGTGTTGGATTTAATGGGCACACACACTGCATGCAGCAGCACAACAAAAAGTGTGAACCCCTCTGGACAGCACTGTGGTTTTGGTGCTTTCAAGCCAAACAGAGAAGCCCAGTTCCTAACATTCCGGGAGCATCCTGCCCTTCCAGTGTTCATCTGGATATTGTATTAGCTGTCTGAATTATGAGATCTCAGCAGCTCCAAGGAGAATGCTGCCATCCGCCAGAGCTTAAAACCAGTTCACCGAGTAAAAAGCAAGCTGCCAACTGAACCCTGCATCTATAGAGCCAGTACATTGCTTGATTACTGTTATTTAAAATATTAGTTTTTGGGAAAAACAGAGTTAAGACAGAGGCAACAGATTTTTATTTTTTTCATTGCCAAGCTATTCTCCCTCCATTTCCTTGTGGCTAGGGTGTACCCCTGAACAATCAGAAGGGGGTATTCAGCCAGGCAGTTTCACCCTCTGGATCAGAGATTTTCAGCCACCAGTCCCTGTCCCAGTTATGGGCCTTCATTCTTTAGTGACTGGCATTCTAGGCTCCTCCTCCAGACTTTAACAATGAGCTGCTGTGCTGGGCCCCTGTGGGATTCTGCTGTTTTTCTCTCATTGAGCCACAAGGGACTTTTGGCTGCTCCAGACTCCAAGCTCATGCCAGTGTGGAACTCAGAGCATCACTTTGGGTTTTGGCATGTCAATCTGTGTGAGGGGGGAAGGGCATTGGTTCACACAGTGCCGTTCTGCAGGGTGAGTTCCACAGGTGAGAGGCTTGCCTACTCATGTGTTTTAGTACGATATACCTGTACTCTTGTCCTGAAACAACTGGCAACTGCTGGGGTAAATTTCTGGCCTGTTTGCCCTTTTCTTGTCCCTGTCTAACATTTCCTGACAGAAGCATCCCTTCATATTGACTCTCCAATGCAGCATCATGCTGACACTGGCCTTAAATAACAAATGTCATTTGAATATCAATATTGGACAAAAGATCTGTTTAGAAACTTAGACAACTACTACTAAGCTAACAAACAAAAGAAAATCCTGTCTGTGGAGATACAATGGGATTTAAAGTGATACAAAGACAGAGAGAGAGAGAGAGAGAGAGAGAGAAAGAAAGAGAGAGAGAGAAGTGTATTGCTCAGATTGGTTACCTTAAGAATAATTTCTAATGTAAAGATACTAGTGAAGACATAGTCTGCATTGCCTAGGATCTGAAAAATAAGCACAATCGGGTTAGTGGTACTGAGCGTGACCCAATATAAACAGGCGTGTGTGTTAGCAACAGATGGTGGCAGAGAACTAGTAGGCTTATAAGTGACAGATAATAATGGTAGAGAAGATGGGGACTTTACCTTCAGAGCAATTTCAATGGTGAAAATGACAGTAAAAATTATATCAAAATAAAAGAGAATCTGTAAAACAAAAGGGAATAGGGGTGGAGGGGTAGATCAGTGAGTGATCACTGGAATGAGAAATCACTAGTCAAAATCAAAATGCACACATCTTTTAATAGGAGGGCAGGAAGGAATAGATGGGAAATGGTTTGGTAAGAACATCCTGTTGAATACAATGAGGTTCTTGGTACAGGATACAGGCAGCATATTAATGAAATCTTTGGTGTGAGTTACAATCCCATGTGGCTTTGGAGGCAAAATAATAGTTTTTTAATTTAATTAAATTTTATAAAGAATTAAAGGGTTTCCCAAAGACATTTCCAAATGGAGAATACAAGGATATCTGGTCTCTCAGTGGAAAACATGTGATTTCTTTTTATTAACTTCCATTCAAGCTTTTGTGTGTCCTTTACACTGGAGGGAAAAAAGGCTCCAAATTGCTGTTGAGGGACAGTTATTGCTCTCCCCCCCCCCCCTATGCTGACTTGTCATGAACCCAGGGAGTAGAAACATATACATTTGCAAATTAAACATAATCACAGCTTTTTGTCTAGAGTGACACAAGAGAGAATGGCAGGTCCCGAGGTGTAAAGTGACATCCAAAGCAGGTAACAGCAGGGGACATAGTTATCTTACTGTGGATCAACCTGGGTCCCATTAAAGCTATAGGAGTTTTGCCATTGACTTCAATGGGACCAGATTTTGACCCTATATATTTGAGATGAAGGAGACTATCCTTATCACAGTCAAATCTCCAGCAGTCCCCCAAACCTTTTCTTTCAACTGCTCTATTAGCAGTGCTAATTGTGAATGTCTTCTCTTTGGCTTAACTGTTTTGCTAGTTTGATTAAGCTTTAAATTTAACAGTCTGCCAAGGGAAGTGGTAGAAACCTCATCACTTGGCAAACGTAAAGCTGAACTGGACAAAGAAATAGTAAACACATGATCTTCCAATGGCAGGCAGATGGGCTGCATCACATAGTCTTTCCTGTCTCTAGATTTTATGGTCAAATCCAGACATGATGCAAATGGTAGCAGAATTTATACTGATTGGCTAGATTCCAGTTTATTATTGTACCATGTGACTATAGAGTAACTATTGCATCCAGTGGAGTTACACTGGATTACACAATGTAAATGAGACCAGAGTCCAGCCCATTTGTCAAACTGGGGCAAGTTACACTACCTAGCAACTTACACTCAGAATGTAACAATCCACTATGAGTTACTGCTGAATTTGAACCAGAGACTTCCACGGCAGTTAGGCTGGCTTTGACTATGTGTGTCTTGGAGGGCAGGGGGAGAGAGAGAGGAGTTCACTCAGTTATTTGGGCCAGTGGTTAGGGTACTCATTTGGTATGTGGGAGACTCCTGGTTTAAGTTCCCCTTCTTCCTGAGGTGGAAAAGGGATCTTAACAGGGAGCTGCTACCTCTCAGGTGAGTGCTCTAACTATTGGGCACTGGGATATTCTGATATGGGGCTTCTCAGTCTCTCCTGCTGAACTCTGGGTAAATAATGAATCACTGGAACAGGGGGACAGGATCTCGGGTCTCCCACGTGAATGCTGTAACCTCTGGGCTATCAGTTCACTTTTGTGATCATATGCTTTTTATTTCAGAGTCATATGAGGGAGGTCCTAGTCCTCCCCGCCTCCTGGCTATTATGTAGGAATTTACCAGAGGGGGATGCCTATTGCATTGGGCCCTGCACATAATTTAGGCAGCAGAATGCCTGTCTTACCATTTGTGAATTGCTTTAGGGCTTAGCTCGGAGACATGCACCCAGATGCCTACAGGGCCGGCGACAGGGGGGTACTACGGGTACAGCTGTACCGGGCCCCCCGACTTTAGGGGGGCCCCGGTACACCGCTGTACCCGTTGTGTCCCCCCTTGTCGCCGGAGCTGGAGAGCGGGGAAGGGGCGGGGAGGCGGCACGGCTCTCCCCCGGACACGCAAGCCTGGCCCCGGCAGGAGCTGTGAGCCCGGCCGGCGGCAGCAGCGCTGTCCGGGGGAGGGGTGAGAGAGAAAGGGCGGCTCACGCAGCTCTCGCTGCCCGGGGGAGGGGGGGAGCGCCGGCTGGGCTGGGGGGGCCCCAGCTGCTGTCGGCTGGGCTGGGGGGGCCGGCTGGGTTGGGGGGGCCCCCATCCGCTGTCGGCTGGGCTGGGGGGAGGGGAGCGCCGGCTGGGCTGGGCTGGGGGGGGCCCAGCCGCTGTCGGCGGGGCTGTCGGGGGGGCCTGGCTGGGCTGGGGGGGCCCCCATCCGCTGTCGGCTGGGCTGGGGGGGGCCCGGCTGGGCTGGGGGCCCCCCAAACTATCAAAGTAGGGGGCCCCCAAATTTCTGTCGCCAGCCCTGGATGCCTAGAGGGAGGCAGCAATGCGCATACTCAGAGGCAGAAATTTGGGTGTGTAGAGAAGTTTTACTGCAAAAACTTAGGTGTCGAGTGAGTTTAGGCATCTCCATAGTTCATCAGGAGTTTTGTGTGCAGTGGTCCCAAAATTGGGAATTAGACACCACATTTCTTTTGTGCGTTCAGGACAGAAGCCCTTGGGAACACAGGGAGAAAACAGCCACTGCTCCACCCTAGGATGGCAAGTATGGTCCATTCCACTGGTCAGTGCAGACACAGGGTCTCCCCCACCCTCCTTTGCCCACTTTGGAGAGTTGCCAACAGTAGCAATAGCCCTGCAGAGTTCTGGTGCACAGGAAAGTGCATGGACCAGACTGTGTTGTCCCTGTGTGGATACAGAAAAGAAGTTAGGCTGCTTCCAATTTTACCCTGTGCAGGGCAGGGTACAATCTTACGGTCATACTTTAATGGCAGGTCACTTTTGCAACCCTAATATCTTGTCAGTGTCCCCTTACATGATGCATTTTAAACACTTGTACCTGCAAAAATTAAGCAGAGATTTTCATATAACATTCCTGGGTTCAAATATGCAAGACAAGATTTTGCCCCAAACCTCCAGCTCTTCATCCAGTAGTAACTGTTGGATCCCCTTTGGCTACAGCTATCTACTAGAATGTCTGTGGAAATGCTGCCCCAGGTATGTCCATGGCAGATCCAACATATACTGACATGCATTTAGGCCTCCATAGTAAGCACATTCAGCAATGCCCCAGTGGGTAACCAATCACAGGTCAGATTATATTGTTCAGTGTTCTCCTTAAAGGTGAAATACAAAACTATGATCAAAGCGGAGATAAAACCAGGGACATGTACTATGCCTCCACTAACCAGACTGTGTTGTGCGTGTGTGTGTGTTTTTGAGGGACAGTTGAACATTCAGCATTAAATTAAGCTGTGACAAGCTTTACAAAACACTTAGCTACTGTCAAAGTCATCCAAGCTCTTTCAGAATTAAACTAGAAAGGCTCCAAAATGTTCTCTCGCACACGACTGCTGACTTTTCTGGGTTCTGTGCCAACCCAGAATACTCGAGGCAAACTCGGGCGAGCAGTGAATGGCTACGAGGGCTAATAAGAGCTTCTAGAAAGGTAGATTAGAATGCCTTTCTGGACTGAGTGATCCCCAAAGCCTGGTCAGTAAAGGCATTTAACACACTTATCTGGGGTTATCTCCAGTTTGATTATAGCTTTACAGCCTGCACTCAAAGTCCTGGGTTTCCAGCAGTGTGACTGCACTGACCTGAAGAGAATTACTTCTGATTTATGCCAGTATAAGGAGGGTCAGAATTAGGCCCCGAGTTTCTCAAGTGAAAGGCAGGTACATGGCAGGAGAGCTGAAGTTCCAAAAGGGCTTGACAAATTAAGAATTATGTGAAATCCAACATATGTTTCTAGATGCTAGTCTTGTTGTATCCTGTCCTACCCAAAATCCCCATAGAAAACATTTTGTCTCCCTTCGCTCTTTCCCCCTTTTCCCAGCAGATGTTTGTGATAGAGATCTGGGGCCAAATTCTGCCCTGGCTTGCCATCCCTGTAAACCCATTGATTTCCCTTGGCCTACTCAAGCCATCCCCAGAAGTCTTCGATACAGCCCTCTCTGCACCGCCACTACTTTGTTTTGGCATGGGTTCATGATCTGGTTGAAACACACTCTTAACATGTTGGGAGGGAGGGAGGAAGGATGGGAGGCATACTTGGTTCCTAAAGGACTGGTGTCGGACAGGGTCCTCAGCTGCCAGGGAGATGCTGCTGAGCAAGATGAAAAAGAGGATCAGGTTGGTGAAAATGTTATCATTGACGATTCGATGGCAGTGGAGACGAAACCTGCAAGAGAGAGGAAAGACACAATCTTATCCAACAGAACCAGTTGCAAAGAGAGCTAAGGGGTGGGACTCCGCCTCCTTCGCTGCTGGGTCCGTACCTGTAAGAGTGTTCTGCACAAGTCTCTCTGACCCAGGAGTGGGGGGAAAAGCTAGGCCAGGCAGTTGTACCTGATCCTGCAAGGTGCTTGAGAGTCCTCAGTTCCCATTGAGCCATGCAGGGAGGCGTAGGAGATGCTTTGCATCTTGCAGGACTGGGCCCTTGGTGCTTCAATGAAGGACAGAGAGGATGGCAGCCATTTTGTTTACATATGTTTGGGTCCCTATTCAGATTTGGTTGTGTTCTAAAATAAATGACCTCTTGTTGGTTCATCCTGAAATTACACCACTTGCCTCAATTAAAGGAAACTAAATGAGATAGAAACCCAGTGAGGAGGAATCTTCAGAGGTTCTTTTAGCTTAGCGGTTCTCAAACTTTTGAGAACCGTGACCCTTTTTTCCGTTCCTGGGTGGCGTGGCGGACCCTTGTATGTCTGCCGAAAAGCCGCCAAATTGATCACTTCTGCATTCGGCGGCTATTTTCGGTGGACATGCTGAGCGCTCCCGAAATAGCTCGACATGTCTGCCGAAAAGCTGCTGAATGCGGAAGTGATCAATTCAGCGGCTTTTCAGTGGTGCAAGGGGCTCGTGACCCCTTGGGAGGCGGCCAGCGACCCCCTGAGGGGTCACGAACCCCAGTTTGAGAAACCCCATTTTAGCTTCTTTTCCATGCATGTTTTTCATTTACCACAGACCCCGAGATGGAACTGGAACCTCTCTGGAGAGGTGCTAGAAGAGCTCCACTCACTACCCTTGCCTCAGACAATAACAGGAAATCAGGCACAAGTTGGGGCTTCTAGGGACATAATATCATGCCAGGCAGTGTCTCTTTGCTGAAGCTCAGCCTAATACAAAGCAACTCTTACCCTTAGGAGGAACCTAGCAGGCAAGAAATAAAACAGACTCCAGTCAAATGGAAAAGTGCCCCCCCAAGTTTACTGTGCACCTCCGTAGCTCCCTCCACCCAAAATCTCAGAGCACTTTACAAAGAATGAGGGCTAAAGCATCACTATCTTATTTCAGTAACCCATCCCCTCCCCAGCCTCTATTAGATCAACTTTTCAGATAGGAGCAGAGGTTACATTGCCCAAGAACTCACAGTGAGTCAGCGGCACTGCTTGAATCAGAATCCAAGAGTTCTGACTGCTGTTACCCCACTGTCTACTATATACACTCGCATGCCTTTATGACAGCCTCATGTTGGGACTGTGCTCCTACACAATGTCCGTGTGGAAGTTCTGGGAGTCCTTGTGCATTGGGAAAGCCTGCTGACTGACACATCCTTGGACGGACACAGCATGCTTTCCCTTCTGTGACAGCCACAATCTCCCACCCCCTTTGGAGAAGCTAGTGCCACCAATGGCACTATCCTCACATCCTATATAATAATCGGCTAGAGAAGTGTGTGTGAAACCGTCATGTGCAGTAGACACGGCCCAGACGAACGGCATGCTGGGAGGTGTAGTTCGGCAGCACAACATGGCCGCCGCGCGTGCACCGCCGAGAGGGAAGCAGGGTCTGGATCAGGGGCTCGCGCAGGAGGGTGGCTGGGCACAGGAGGTGCGGGCAGGGGGCTCTGGCCGGGCGGGATGCAGGAAGGGGGTGCTGGGCTGGCGGGCGGAGGCGCCCGGGCATGGCCCGGCCAGCTGTGCCCAGCAGAGAGCCAAGCGAGGGGGAGGAGGCAGAGAGCCGAGCGAGGGGGAGGGAGGGAGGCAGAGAACCAAGGGAGGGGGAGGGAGGGAGGAGGCAGCGAGCCGAGCGAGGGGGAGGGGGGAAGGAGGCAGAGAGCCGAGCGAGGGGGAGGAGGGGGAGGAGGCAGGGAGCCGAGCGAGGGGGAGGGGGCAGAGAGGCGGGAGGGGCAGAGAGGCAGAGAACTGAGCGAGTGGGGGGGGGCGTTGGAGGGGGAGGGGGGAGAGAGCTGAGTGAGTGGGGGGGGGGGGCGCGAGCCGTTACTGTTGGCCCATGTACACGGGCTTTTACACTAGTGGTACTATATTCAGAAGGGCACAAAGACCCCTGCCCTGGGGCACAAGAGAGATGAGGATCCTGGTGCCCTTTCCCCTTTGCACACCCATGCAGGGTTTGGCACAATCACGCCACATGTCTTTAGTTATGTGTGTCTGACATAATAAACACCCCCACCCAAAGAAAGCACCACATGTACTCCTGGGGGCCAGATGGACCAGGTTTTTGCACTGATGTTATTTGTGCATTGATATGGTACATCAGGAAACCCATCTACTAATTAGACTCCAAAGACCTACCACTATCCCAGGGTGTGAGGGTGAAATTTTTTAACGTAAATGGAAGAATACTGATGGATGCAATTACTGACATTTCCAACTAAAAGGGAATAGGGCAGAGAAGGGAGGACTTGAGGGAACTGTTAATGATACAAGTAGCTTTTCCTCACTAATTCACCAACTCAACCTAGGGGGTCAAATCTTACTCTTACTGAAATCAATTAGAGTTTTGACATTGATTTCAATAGGAGCAGGTCCCTAACGACTGGCAATCATTGGCATTTGATGGCTTTACAGCCATTTATATAAAATAGGTTTGTGGTCTTAGGAGCCTAATCAGTTCATCAACTTATTCTCCACGTGACTGGCCCCCAAGTAGCCTTCAAATGGTAATGCCCTTCAGTGGCTGTTGATCACAAATGATCTGAACTGGTGACAAACAGATGAAAGGCTGTAGATGCCACACCAGTTCCTCGACCTCTCTAGACCCCCTATTTTATGGATTATATTTCTAGGGCCCTGGTTTCTTTTCATCTTTGATGGCGGTCACCCCAGAGCCCCTGTGCTGGTCGGACTTGTCCTGATCTTCTGTGGGCTAGAATGTGGCTCAGAGCACCACAGCCCTATGCAGGGGGCAGTGAGTACCCACACCTCCCCAGGATGGACACTAGAGTGATTGTGCTGGTGCCGAATGCTCCCCCCAGCAGGCCTCTGTGGAGCCATGGGCTCCCTTCCTCCATCCACTTTTCAGCGTCCTGTTCCCTGGGGGGCACAAAGTTGGCTGAACTGAAACTGATCCAGCTGGAGAGCCGGGGTCAGAGGACTAAACAACAGATGAAGAGTCTCCAGGGGATGCTGCTCCATCTCCGAGTAGGAACCTTCACACTTAAGCTGGCCAACAAGGGTACTGAGATAGACTCTGTTGGTCAGACTGAGGACTGAGCCTGTGGAGGGCTGCAGAGATACAACCAACTGAGGGTCCTGTGATGGGCCCTGTTGGACTGTTAAAGGACTGAGCTGGGAGGAGCTGCAGTACATTACCAAGTGCTTTGCAATAGGCCTGGTTGGAAGACCCAGCTGATGAGCATAGTGACTGACAGGGGGCACAGTGAGTGGAGGAAATAGAGAAAAACTGCAGGCACACACACACTCAACCAGGGTGCATCTGAGGAGCGTGACACCCTGTTACGAAGTATTGATGCTCTGCCTCTCCTACGAGCTTTCTAGGTGCCCTGAACTCCCCTTAGGCAGACACTGGCACAGAGCTCCCTAGAGCAGTTTTCCACCTGGGGTTCTGCAGGACTGACTGGGTCACTGAAGTCAGGAAGCTCCACCCGGCATGTTCCTGGGGGTCTCGTAGAAAAAGGAGATCTGACCTGCCTTTCATGGTTGGAAACCTGCAGCACAGCAACCTCTCAAGTACCTGTTGGTAGGGCTGAAGATGAAAAAAGCACTGGCATCCGGCATGGGCACAGCCTTCTCTTTGAGGTGCAGTTCAGACATCGGGCGTGGCCGAGGGCCGACAGGCATTTCAGGCTCCTCCTCTTCTTCCTCTGCTGGAAGGAACAGTTGGGGTTTTTTTAGTGCTATGGAGTAGCAGTAACTGGTTCACTTGAGTTCAGAACACTTTATTTACCCAGAAGTTTCAGTTACTTCTCTGGGTTGAACTATTGCTAGAAACTTCTTCTCTTGCATTATAGGAGCTCTGCACAGAGTCAACACCTTGCCTGAGGTTGTGTCAAGATGAGTGAGTGTGCCCCTGAGAAAACACTAGGGACGGGCGCTTTGTCCAACACCAGTCAGAAGTTCTCAGAATTGTCATTTTTTAGAATTCAGGAGAGAGAAGAATCAAAAGGCAGGAGACAAAGGTAAAACTCTTGAACCAACTTCCTAAGAAGCAGAGCTGCAGGCAATGCGCAGATCAGTGACTAACCCGCAAGGAAGAAATGCAGAGATGGGGCCTTGGGGCCTTATGGGGAAGGTTTGAAAGAGAACTTTTACCCTTTGAGGATTTCAAGCCCCTGCTGAAGTCAGATGTTGCTTTGTGCATGGTGCAATAGCATTTCCCTGCATTTAGTAAGACAGGTAAAAATGCTGAAAGATGGGAGAGATTACTGGCTACACACAACGATGTTCATCTTCTGGCCAACACCTACAAGGCACTTATACTTTAATAACTTAGTTTCTTTGGCCCACATAAAATGAGATAAATTCCAGACAGAAAGCAGGATGCGGGGCTAGAGTCTTTCTCCTTCCCTCAGGGCCAGTCACTGTGCCTGACTGGTTTCAGAGTGGTAGCCATATTAGTCTGTATCCGCAAAAAGAATGAGGAATGCCTGTGGCACCTTAGAGACTAACAAATTTATTTCAACATAAGTTTTTGTGGGCTAGAACCCAATTCATCAGATGCATGGAGTGGAAAATACAGTAGGAAGATGTATATATACAGAGAACATGAAAAGATGGGAGTTGCCATACCAATTCTAAGAGACTAATCAATTAAGGTGAGCTATTATCAGCAGGGAAAAAAAAACTTTTGTAGTGATAATCATGATGGCCCATTTCAGACAGTTGACAGGAAGGTGTGAGTAACAGTAGGGGAAAACTTAGCATGGGGAAATAGATTTCAGTTTGTGTAATCATCCAGACACTCCCAGTCTTTATTCAAGCCTAATTTAATGGTATCCAGTTTGCAAATTAATTCCAGTTCACCAGTTTCTTGTTGGAGTCTGTTTTTGAAGTTTTTTTGCTGAAGAATTGCCACTTTAGGTCTGTTACTGAGTTACCGGGGAAATTGAAGTGTTCTCCTACTGGTTTTTGAATGTTATGATTCAGCTCATGCCCTAATCTTGGTTCACAGCTACTGGGACAGGCAGGGGTGAAAGTAACTTAAAGGATTTACCAATGGCTGGAATTCTGAGCAGGGGCGTGGCCTCAACCAGAAGGGGCGTGGCCACAATGGGAAAAGGTGGGGCCTTTAAATCCCCAGGCCCTTTAAATCAAGCTATAAATGCCCAGGACTCTGTTTGCCGTAGCTGTGGCTGGGAGCGCTGGGCTCTTTAAATCACCCCTGGAGCTACCAGTTGCACAGATGGAGCTCTGGGTTAATGGTGGCAGCCAGGAGCCCCCAGGACTTCATCAGCAATTTAAAGGGCCTGCCGCTCTGCTGCAGTGGTGGCAGCTGGGAGTTCCTGGCCATTTAAATCACCACCGGAGCACCTGGCTGCCGCCGCTACCCCAGGGCTCCAACAACCGGGCTCCAGTGGGGATGTAAAGGGGCCGGGGCTCCCCGTAGTGGCCAGAGCCCCAGGCCCTTTAAATCACTGCCTGAGCCCCGCTGCCGGGACCCCTAGGGGTAGAGGCGGCAGCCAGGGGCTCTGGCGATGATTTAAGGGCCCTTTAAATCACTGCCTGAGCCACCTCCGCCACCCTGGGGCTCTGGCGGGGTGGGGTGGGGTGGTGGTGTCTGGTGGCAATTTAAAGGGCCCGGGGATCCAGCTGCTGCTGAGAGCCCTGAGCCCTTTAAATCGCTGGCTTGGGGAAGACGGCTTACTTTCACTTCTGGGGACAAGAGAAAAGTAGCCTTTTCAATGCATAACCTGAGTACACACAAATGGGCTTCTCTCTCTCCACACCTCCATTAGCAGGAATTCAGCTCAGCGGGTTTTGGATAAATGTTTGCATTCGGTACACAGAGCACGTACCTTTTTAAACAAGTTTATTTCTGTAACAGCTCATGTTTCCATTGTATCTTGTAATATACTGGAAGTTTATACTGTTCACAAGCTTTACGAGTTTAAGAAACATTCTCTAATGTGTGCTTTTCTGTATAGTCCACGTAAAGGAGGTGGTGAAGTTAATGACTGTAATAGTACTATAACTGTAACATTTGACACTTTTTCATGCTTTTCATCCGAGGATTTCAAAGTTATTGACAAATATGAATGAACTTACTCTCACAAATTTCCTATGAGGTAGATCTATAGCGGACCTTGTTTGGCAGATGGGGAAACTGAGGAAGAGGTTAAGCAACTTGCCCAAGATCTCAGAAGATGTCTGAGAGTTGGGATTTGAATTTTTTCTGTAGCTGAACTAGACTGGAAGATTTGCACCTTGTTTTACCTTGATGAATCACTCGTCATCATCATCATCATAATCTTTCTACTATATGTAAACACATTGATGGTGCTGATCTGCTTCAGACACTCAGCAGAGGAAGGAGGCAGAGTGGTGAGTTGCATATTAAATGCTCTGAGGACCGTGGTGATGGAGGTTTGATGTTAGTGGACATGACGCAGGGGAAGCTGATGGAAGATTGAGTGGGGAGTTTTAAGAATAAAGGCACAGCTAGTAGGGAAACACATAAAATGACCATTTCAAATCATTTCCAGGCACTTGGTAAGTGTGAGGGATTTTAGAGGGTGGGAGGATGGTGTCTGTGAGAGGATCACCGGAATTAAGAGATTAAGGCATGGATTGACAGTTGGTAGAAACAGCTGATTACAGATGAGAAAAGATAACATCTAGGAAAACTGGAGTATGGCAGTCTAGGCAGAGCTAAAGTACATCTACAATGAGCAAGAAGGGGTCTGAGATCAGGTGTTGCTCAGATGGACAGGATATGGATACAGCCCCTCGTGTAGAACAACAGACTTGGTTAGCTAAGAGGAGCCCATAATGTCCAGTGGTCACAAGGAAGCTGAGAAATACAAATGATGGGAATAATTACTTCCTAATAAGCAGGAGAAGCTCTGGACCAGAGTTTCTGAAAACCAGTTATCCTAATCAGCTGCTGCACGGAGTGGCAGCACAGAGGGGTTCTTGGGGTCAGAGTTTTTCATACAACAAAATGAGAAGACCACATAGAATAGATTATTATTTGCAGTGTTGTCATAGCTGTGTTGGTCCCAGGATAAAAGAGAAACAAAGTGGGTGAGGTAACATCTTATTGGACCAACTTCTGTTGGTGAAAGCTAGCTTGTCTGTTTCACCAGCAGAAGTTGGTCCAATAAAAGATATCACCTCACCCACAATGTCTCTCTCATATATTATTATATTAAATTTGGTCTAATAATAGATAAAAGATTCCTAAAAAATATACCTGAACATATGACAAATTTCAAATCACCTGACCTTTCTGATTTGCTTTTTGATTTGAGGGACCCAAGAGAAGCAGCCAGGAAATTGCAGGGCTAATAGCTATCATTTTAGCAAATCACTAAGATCAGGGCTGGTACCAGAGGACTGAAGAAGATCACATGTAATTCCAATCTTCAAAAAGGGTGAAAAGAACAATTCTGGGAAGTATCATACAATTCACTTCACTTAAATAAAGGGGACAACACAACGACAAATAACCATGCAGCTGATCTGTTAGCATTTTACTGATAACACCACCAGGGACAATTGTCAGCAAGAGTTTTTGGAAAACTGATCACGTGAGGAAAATCTGTATTCTTCACTCACATTTAGGGCTAGCTTTGCTGGCACACCAAAGAGAGTGTGAGGAGAAGTGTTTTTACTTCACTTTTTTTGCCCCCCAATCCTGGGGGCTCCCGTGACCACATCAGCCATTGACACAAATTGAGGTATCTTAGCACTTGGATAATTATAATAATAAAAATAATTTGACTCAATATCAAACTGTTATTATTTTAGGAACTAGAGTCTCTCCTTCCTGGATCAGTGGTAAGGAAAAGGGGCTAGGATGTACCTGGAGCTTCTGTGGTAGGGTATGGGTTCTTCTCTTCATTTTCATTGGGTTGATAATCATCCACATTGATCTGACAAAAACAGAGGAGACAGAGACAAATCACTGATCAGACCGTGCCCTGACTTTTTGTTCATGCAGAAATCGGAACCGCTCATAGCACATTGGGTGGTAAGAGAGAGCAGACCTTCGTAGTAGGCGGAGACTCTCCATCAGCAGTGATCGATTTCAGCTCAATTTTCTCCTCCTTTGTCTCCTCCTCCACAGCTGGTTTCTCAATCTCCTGCTTCTTTTCAGGACTAGCGGTCCTAAAAATTCAACAGGTTAAAAAGCAAACATTTACAGAGGGGAAAAGGGGTTTCCCTTTCAGAAATTTAGTGTAGTGCAGTACAAAACATGACAATAATCAGCTGGCATCTCCATTCTGCATCTGGCATATATGCCAGCAGGCTCCTCCTTCCTATTGGCTGGAAAGGCAACATCAGTGACTGTATCTGCAGAGCATCTAGTGATATATGCACTCATCTCTCTCTCTCTCTCTCTCTCTCTGCATTTGACCACAGGCTTTCTCTTCACTCACCCAACTCCCACCAATCACATATACTGTATGAATAGTTTTCAACCCTCTTAGGCTACGATCCTGGGTTATGCTGCCTGGAGATTTTCCTTAATATGGCTCCCAGTTTCATGCCAGCAGTCTTGATGGTCTTTGCTGGTTATTTGTGCTCTGCTTGCTATGCCTGTTCTTAGGTAGAGCGAACAGAGCCCTGATCATAGGAATATTCTGCCAGCTGCAAAGGTGTCCTGCAGAATGATGAGCATCTCAGAGCAGCTCCCCTCTCCAGGCAAACTGGAAGAAGATGGGGGACAAGGAGATGTAACAGGGGGTGACAGAACATCAAGCTTCCCTGCTGCCAACAGCCAGGAGGAAAGGAGAAAGACTGAGTGAAGCTTCACCCTTATTAGGAGTCCTTAGAAGCACCCACTGGAAGTGGGATGAGGAATGGGGGAGGTGGCATCGCAGGTGAAAAAGTGGTTGAATTTTTGGTCTTGGGACGTAATGGCTGAGACTGTCCCTGATAAACATCAACCGTTGCAGGTGGGGTGGAGATCAGAAAATATTAGAGTAGCTCAAATGGGGTCATTGTGTTGTTATCACTTCCTACTTCTCCTCCAACACCATGTTTACTGCATAAGCCCCGTCTCCCTCATGCCTCCTCTCTGGTTACACTGTCCCAGCCACAGGAGCTAGTGACATGCTTTAAACTGTACGCCACAGGGTATTAATGGGGCAGCCTCCTAAACTGAGCATCACCTCCGCAATGCTCTCAGCCCAGATAGTTCAAAGAACAGTGAGCTCATGGTCCCCCTAGTAGCTGGGTTTCCCCACACAGCAGTGCAGTACACTAACCCTAAAGCCTTCCTTTTGCTCCCTTGTTTCAATCACTTTAGTTTTTCAAATGATAGCTATAGATGGGTTTACCTGGCTAGTTTTTTCCTTTCTTTTTCCTCTTCCTCTTCTTTCTGAGCAGACGTCAAACTCTCGGCATCGGCAAGATTGTCCACAGCGATGGCCAAAAATACATTCAGCAGGATATCTGTTTGTGTATTTCCGTAAAGAAAACAGGCTTGGAAAACTGTAGACCAGGACAGGGAGACCCTGATCACCTGAAATTCCAGTCTGCTCCAATGAGCAAGCTGCAATCAGATCTTACACAAATGGTTAGGACACACACACACATCCATACCCCACCCACGCCCTCCCAGGGCTAACACAACACACGGTGTTTTCAAAACATTCAAAACCTGCCTTCCTGAAGTTAGGCATCTAAATCCATATGTAGGCATCTAATTCAACATGGCCTGTTTTTCAGAAGAGCTTGGCACCCTCAAGTCCCACTGAAGATAATGGAAACTGCATGTGGGTTCAACCCTTGAAAAAGCAAGTCACTTTTCCTCAAGAGCCTAAATAAGTATTCAAGATCCTCATAACATTAGGCACCTGCCTGTGAAAATTTTGGCCTATGTACTTGAATTGAACAACCTCATTAAATGTCTCCCCACAGACTTGATTGGCCATAATTGACATTACATATAGCATTGTCATTAGCAGTATATCTCTACGGGGACCAAAGTGAAATTCATTAAAGCTGAGTGCTGAGGGAATCATTTGGCAGCTCTGTCAAATCCCAGCATAAGCCCATGCATGTAAGGTGTTCAGTACAAAGCAATCGCTCTGAAATAAGTTGAGGGGCCTGAATGGACAAGCTAGGAAATTTGGAGCTGGAATTGTAGCTCTATCCTTTCCCATGTGTCTAGGTCAACCACTGTTCAGAGACCCTTCTACCACAAAGTTGAATTTCAGCTTCTCTTTATGAATTCCTTGGTGTAGGTTCTTATTACAGCATAATCCTATTTAAGTGAATTCCAGTTAAAGGCTTGTATTGTAAATATACAGAACCCTCCTGGATTGTCACCGTGCTGTGGGGTCAAGGGCTCAAAACGCAGCCTTCCAAAGCCAGCTGGCTTGCAAAGCTGGCTGATGTTTTCCTTTTCACTGTTTACAGGGGGACCTGAATTGCAACCTTTTCTAAGATGACAGACTGCCTCCCTCGACCTTCAGATAAATGGGATTGCACTATCTCACTTTGAAGAGAGGGCAGCACAGGGCAACAGAGATGTCAGACGCCAGGGTCTGAGCGATCTAAATTATGAAGAAAGGTCAAAGGAGTGGGGCTGAGTCTACAAGGTGATCGTGTAGAAGAATCAGCAGGAAAAATGTACCATCGCTGGGGAGGGGATCATCCATTATGGGAACACAAACTAAACCAGAAGGAACTGGCAGCAGACAGGGATTTGGAACAGATCTACAGTCACGTACTTCATGCAAACTCCAGGGGAAAGGACAGCTGTGTTTCATATACACAAGGCCCTCTGTGCAATCTGCGGAATATCTCCTGGAGTGTGCTCAGTGCTTTCAATCCCCACTGAAGTCAGTGGGTACTGAGGGTGTTCAGCACCAGCTCAGACCCATTGATAACAGGGTATACATTTTTTATATCTGTTATACAAGTAGACTGTAATATATGAAAGGAGATCTCTATCACATTGGTGTAGATATGAGTTAATGCAGGATCTCACATAAAATCAAATCTGTAAAACATGCTACTTTTATAGCATTTGTATATGGTGTACTATAAACTACATATATATTTGTTCCACTTGGGGTGTGTAAAAATAATAATGGAATCAGTTAAAGCAAAAAATACACTGAAAATACAGTAAGTAGGTACATTTGTTTCTGAACAAGGTAGGGACTAAGTTCTGATGAACAAAAGGATGATGGAATTAAATCAAAACAATATTTGGCATATTGGCTTGGCCTTATCCTACTGTGACAACTATTATATTTTAAAGTCTTAGTATCAGTTAAAATTCATTAGATGGCATTGATTTTTAGCTGTCAGAAGCCAAAATGCAGAGCCAGGTAAACCGTAAAGGTGACACACATGAAATTCATATTCTTCTGACACAATATGGTAGTAAACCATGGTGTAAATGCAGCCGTGCGTGGAGAAAAGGTAGCATCAAAGGATACAGTTTCCGCAGATGAAGAGGATGATGAAGTAAATACAGACCAACATTCCTGGAAAAGAGGGGCCGCCATAAGCCATGATCCCATCATACATCACCGAATTCCAGTCCTCCCCAGTCAGGATCTAAATGACACATTCCCACCAATAAGGGACATAGTGTTAGACCACACAGAAAACCTGAAAACCCCACGATAACAAAGAAACCCCACCCTCTCCTAGAGAAACTCCCTCCGAGACTCAGACTGGTGGATGTATCCAACCCGAAAACAAAAAGGAGCTGAGAGGGCCTGTGCTCTGAATGTCCAGATGTCCCAATGAGGGCTGCCCGCTAAAGTCAGGCAGATATCCAAGTCAGCTCTGTTCAGGTTTTCTGGCCATTTCCATCTGATTCCATGTTGTGCCTCTTTGCATCAGACTGAGTGTTGAACCGAGAGCTGGAAGAGAACACTCGCCCAGGAATACAGCACAGAGGAGTAAGTCACAGCTACATAGACCTCTGTATAGAAAGTGATTATCACCTCCCCTCACATGGACACAAGCTCGCTATACCTCCGTTCTTTTATGAACACTTGCAAAGCTGTACTTGGAATACAGATATTAAATTCCCATTCTGGTTTTCTTGAGTCTTCCTCTCAGGGCAGAGAACTAATGCAGAGCTATGCTGCAATTTGCTAACCTTTGACAGGGCAGTGCCTACCCTCTGCCCCCACCGAGTTAGGCCCATGAAGCTTGTCCTTTGCTATAGACTGGGAATTCAGCTCAGCTCCTAACCTTGGCCACCGTCTCAGCAGCTGCAGAACTTGCTGTCATTGATCACCTTCTGCAGCAGACTAATTTAATCTCCAGTCCCACTGGATGCCAGTCTGCACAGGAATGAGCCATGCCCCTGTCACCCCAATAGGGGGCACACACGAGCAGACTGCCAATTCCTTGCTGGAATTGTTGTGACCCATACCTGAAACACAGTGAGGAGGGACTGGGGGAAGTTATCGAACGTGCTCCTCCTGGTTTGCATCTCATCAAAGTTAAACTTGCCCCCAAAGAGCTGCATTCCCAGGAGCGAGAAGATGATGATGAAGAGGAAGAGAAGCAGCAACAGGGAAGCGATGGAGCGGACTGAGTTCAGCAGTGAAGCCACTAGGTTACTCAAGGAGTTCCAGTACCTAAGGGAGCCAAAGAGAGGCAGTTAAGATTCCTTTCCCAGGGCAGGTGCTCACGGCCTGCATCAGATATTGTTTCAGGCTGCCTGCTGCATATAAACAAGCATTTCCAAATGCCCTGTTAAGCAGTGAATCATCCATGTGCTTCCCTGAGATAATGAGACCTGCTGCAGTAAATTAGTAATTTTACTACCACACGTGTACGTACACAATTCCCCCCCGCCCCCTGCCACACACACAGACAGAAGATTACCGCAGTGCTCTCAGACTAAGGCGCTGCAAATCTCTTAACAACGTACAGTGATTAGTTCTTGCTGTTTCAGTGAGTTACATTCTAACCAGCCTCATTACAACACTCACAGCTGGTACAGCAGCCAGAATACCTGACTCCAGAGACTGGCTCTGTAATAATGGACAAGAACAGATGGGGAAACTCTTTGGATGCAAATAGAGACTTGTCCAAAATCTGGTGTGTGTGTGTGCGCGCGGACATGTGCTCAATCTTGGATGGAGGCTGCTGAGCTGGTGTCTAGAAGACTGGGGTAGGTACTCAGGACCGTCTCCTTCTCCCACACTGGTTTTCAAAGGTGTAACTCCGGAGACGCATCAGTGTGATATCAGATTCAGGCCCTCAACAACCCCTTTGCCTTTTGCTTCTGCGAACAGCACACTACCACTGTTCATTATGCATTAAACTCATTACATTGCCTCAGTACATTTTAAAAATGCTGCTAACTGGTTCCAGCTTGACATTTTTCTAGTATCACCCTGCTACTTTGGTGCCAGTTGGATCCCGACGTTTAAAAATCAACAGAACATTTTTTAAAAGCTGGTGAGACTGGCATACATTTCATGGACATTACTAAGATGAAGCCCACTTATTGCAACTACTGACAGAAGAATAAACTGTTTGTGACAGTCTACATTCCAAACCCTTTCATATAAGGATATACAATGTTGATTGCAGCTATTAAAACAACTAGTGTT
The DNA here is from genome assembly GCA_032164245.1 of Sternotherus odoratus. NCBI lineage: Eukaryota > Metazoa > Chordata > Testudines > Kinosternidae > Sternotherus > Sternotherus odoratus. Next base: position 95,925,196 of record JAVMKO010000001.1, on the reverse strand, counting down.
AAATGGATAGGATTGGTAACTCTTCTCCCCAACTGTATTCATATACCAGTGATGGGGTCAGAGTGGGGACGTTGCAAAGTGCTTTCAACCCATTGTGTGCCCATTCAGGAGAGCATCCAAACTGCCTGGAGGTTCACAGTGCTCCAAAGGGAAGAGGGAGAAGATGGGCTGTGGCCATACTTCGCATTCCCTCTGCACCAAACTACAGAACTGCACTGGCATGCAAACAGGCTGAATTATGGGATATAGAGTGTCAGCTCTGAAGCAGCTTCCATACTACCTTCTTGGCTCTTCAAGCTCTGCAGTGGCCTCTTTTCCTATACCAGTATCAGTACAACAGTAGCAGTTATGGGTCTGACAGCAGAGCTGACCTGAAACCTGTTTTCATTTATTCACTCCCCAGTCTAATCACACGCACGGTTGGGTCTCAACAAGTTATACATCCTTCATAATGTGCAGTCATGATCTGTCCAGCTGCCTTCCATCTGCAAATCCTTCATCCTTTGTTACGTTACTAATAAGTGACTCCCCCATGTACCTCCTCACCAAGAAGTTCCACACTGGACAACACTGTCCATCCCACAGCAGCTACTGTGGACTCAAGTCTAGTTCTGAAGTTTCAGTCACATCTTCTACATAGGCATAGATGAGAGGGGAGCAGGCATCAGCAGCTCTATATCTCCTGTCTTACGATGAGAGAATCCGTTCCTTCTGTTTATGGATCGGGCACCAGAAGAGCATTAAGTCCCATGTGAGTGGACTGGAACATTCTCTGAGCATGACTCTTTAGATATTTAGGTCATTGTGCATCCCTTGGATGAGCTTTCATTTGAGCTTCTCTAATTGTAGGAGGGCACATCAGAACGGTCCTGCATTGTTGGAATACTAATTCCAACCACATGGAGAAATATCACAATTCATTAGCCCCTCCCCCTAGCTTTAAAGCACTGAAAAAAAGGTTTGAACCACACGAATACCAACAACCTGCACTCAGGTGCCTACCATCTTGGTTGATGGTCCAGGGCACTCAGCTAGAAATTCATAGTCCTGACTGCTCTACTGCAGATTTTCAGTGTAACCTTGGGCAAGTTACTTAGTCTCTCTGTGCCTCAGTTCTTTTTTTTGTAAAATGGGCATAATAGCACTTCCCTCAGAGGGGTGTTATGGGATAAATACAATAAAGACTATGAGGCAACCAAGATACTATGGTAGCGAGGTGTGTGTGAAGCAGTTAAATACTGTAGATAGATTGGGATGTTAATCCCTGGTGTAACTCCATTGAATCCAACTGGAGTCATATGATGAAAACCTCATGCACCTCTGAAGATTTACACTGAAAAGGCACTAACAGGGAAGTTCTTCCAGTATCCACCTATCACTGGTTTCACATAAGCATTCGAAGAGAGCAGGTGATATTTTCTGATTCTACATTAGTCAAGGAAGAAGATGAGCTAACAGTTGTTTTTAATCTCTAACCTCTATACTTTAGTACATTTCACATATGATCACTAATGGTGAAACTGACACCTATGTAGAGGTCCAGTACACAGTCTGTGCACCACTCAAGTGCCATTAGCCACTTAAAATAGTGTTTAAGTGGCATTTAAATGGCGCACAGACCTTGTGTTGGCCCTTGGCATAGGAATGGGTTTCACCCCAAATGAACACAGTGCCTTCTCTATCATTACAACAAACAGAGGGGAGTCAGATGCCATTAACCAAGTCTTCTCAAAAAACAAGGCAAAAGGAGCTGCAAGAGGAGATGCTTTCCTTTTTCATGGGAGAGGGAAATGTCTATACAGTAAACCCTCGATTTAACGGACCCCGATTTAACAGACTTCGGATGCAACGGACAAAATTTCCGATGCATCCGAAATCCGTTTTGGGGGCTGCCGGCTCCCGCCCCAGGAAGCCGGCTGGGTTGACAGCTCCCGCCGGCTCCCCGCAGTGGGGACCCCTGCGGGAGCTGTCAACCCCCCCCCCGCCCCCCCCCGCCCGGCTCCCCGCAACGGGGAGCTGGGCGGGGGGGGTTGAGAGCCCCCGCTCGGCTCCCCGCAGCGGGAAGCCGGGCGGGAGCTGTCAACCCCCCGCCTGGCTCCCCGCAACGGGGAGCCGGGCGGCGGGGGGGGGGGGGGGGGTTTGAGAGCCCCCGCCCGGCTCCCCGCTGGGGGGAACCGGGCCGGAGCTGTCAACCCCCCCGCCCGGCTCCCCGGAACGGGGAGCCAGGCGGGGGGGCGTTTGAGAGCCTCCGCTCGGCTCCCCGCAGCGGGAAGCCGGGCGGGGGGTTTGAGAGCTCCCGCTCGGCTCCCCCCAGCTGGAAGCCGGGCGGGAGCTGTCATCCCCCCCGCCCGGCTCCCCGCAATGGGGAGCGGGGGGGGGGGGCGTTTGAGAGCTCCCGCCCGGCTCCCCGCAGCGGGAAGCCAGGCGGGAGCTGTCAACCCCCCCGCCCGGCTCCCCGCAGCGGGGAGCCGGGCGGGGGGAGGGGGTGGGGTGGGCTGACTCACGGCTGGCTCCATATAACGGACTAATTCGGGCGGGGGGGTTGTCACCCGAAAGTCCATTATTTAATGATTTTAAAAAATTATTAAATAACGGACTTTCGGTTTTAACGGACACCCCCCCGCCCGAATTAGTCCGTTATATCGAGGTTTCACTGTACTAGCATTTCCAACATTGTTTATCCAACACAGACCCCTGGAGGTATAAGAACCCCCTCTGACTTAATAGAAAACTAACCATGGACATCCAGTGGCAGGACTTAGCTTTAAAATATGACTTTATAGTTAGGAATAAATTTATAGTTTATAGCTTATAGTTAGGAATAAATGGATTATTTTTCAGTTTATATAAAGGAATAATGGGGTGATGGTCAAAGAGAGAGAGATAAAAGAATAAATATAGGGTGTTATAAAGCCATCTAGGATAGCTCATGAAGAGACAGTCATTTGACTTCTCTCAGCATAGGAAGATATTCTGCAAAACATTGTAAAAATTAGAGAGAACAAACCAAATAAATTATGCTGCTGCTTCTTAATTTATGTCATGAAATAATTCTGATGATTATTTATAATCTTCCAAGTAATGTTTGCTCTTGTAATTCTAACAGTGGTTCCCAAAACTATGGGATATTCATTCAACTGTGGTTTTATTTGCTCTATGATATTATGGCATAGTAGTCATGCTTTTCATATATGTGCATATTTTTGATACATTGAGAGGCTGCCTACACTTGATACTTATAGATAATTCACATAAATATATGAAGATTAATTTGTCTAAGATATACCTTCACCATCATATTTTCCATGATTTGTGCCTCTTTTTATCCTCTTGATTATCACTATTTCTATGTCCAATATGTCTGCATGTCAGTCAGAAATATATATTTGACATAAATAATTATACTGTCATCTTTTCTACTCTTCTGCCCTCTCTGCAATAGTATCTTACTTTATTATCATTCCATGCATGTGGCTTATTCCACCAGTGTCTATAATGTTAATGACACTAAATCATTACTGTGTTTAGAGCTGAGTGAAGAATGGGAAAACTGGAAGCTGTACTAGAAGCAGGGGCTTGGCATATTTGCAGTATTTCTTTCTAATTTCCACATGTAAGGGTCTGAGTTCCCTTAAATACTCTCTGGGTTTCTAGGCAAAAGGCTCCACATCTATGCCCCCTTTCCCAGAGAATTCTCCTAGCAGGATTGTAAAATGTTCTCTCTCTGCAGGAGCAGAGAAGAGTCCTGAACAAACAACTCTTCCTCTTCATCATGTGTTACTTCTTTTCCCATAAAATCTGCTGGTAGAATGGCCTGCCTGCATCCTATTAACTTAGGCCAGGGACAGGCACCTTCCTTAGAAACTCGGCCCAGAGCTCAATGAGCCATATCTAATTAAATTTTGTCACCCTTTGACTTTAGTCCCAGGGATCCAGAAAGAAGACAAACTCTGCAGATCTGGGCTCTTCATTCCTCCCAGGAGGCTGAATCTAATAGTTTATTTTTGCTAGTTCCTATTCCCTGCATCTTCAGCTGACTCTTCTATATAGGCCACCTTTTTTTTGAATGGTCACAACCTTGCCTTGGCCAATGTCTGAACTCTCTCTATGGCTGTAAACCTCTTTTCAGCCCTTGACATCTGACCTTGAAAGTCATCCACTCTTGGCAATAAGCTGAACCATAGAAACTTCAAAGGTGTTTTTCATTTTTTGGATTCTGCAACGGCTGTGAAATTCAGGGTAAAACCTTATACTAATCTGTAATCCTAGTGAGTTGTTTTTGTCTGCAGCACAGCTCTGCCATCTTGAACGTCTTCCAGATCTGGTCTTGCTTTTCCTGTGCTGTGTGTTTCTATCTCAGTTTTCACAGAGCCCTCCTTCTGAAGGTTTAAAATGATTGGAGGGCCATTTTCATACCCGAGTCTGCAGGAAAACCCATAGTTTCACCCTCACAAATGAAGCTTTTACAAGTGCTGACTGGAAGACCATATAGGTGAGCCACAGACCTCTTTCTCCTTCAAGCGACCACTTACATGAATTTGTATGGAGATACTAAATTGGGATGAGTTGGAAGCTGATGTTTCCTGTGACTTCACCTCAAGCTGGCAAACTCCTAATAAATCAGGTCTGTGTTTGCAGTTCCTGATTACAGGAGGGAACAGAATCACTGACTCGGGGGAACTGTACTTTTGTGGAGAGGGAGGGAGAGAAAGAAGGAAATGGGAAAAAAAGTGCTTGAAGAAGGTCTCAGTTGCTGCAGCCAGTGTTGGGGTTCCCCTCCTCAGAGAGAGGAACTGGAATGGGAGAAGGATGTGGGCTGCTGGGGCTGACACTGTACTTCTCTCCATAGGGACTGCGGGGGAGGAAGCTGCCAGGGTCCGCTCCCTGGTCTGCCCATTGTTGTGGCTGCTGGGGCTGGCAATGGGCTTCTTGATCAACTTTTTCCCCATTTAATGCAGCCTTTTGGGCCTCCTTGAGTTACCATAAAGCAGAAAAAAAAGGGGCACATGCCAATTTCTTTTTGATTTGACAGGGACCTTTAAAAGACCCAGCTTGGTGGATAACATCTTCCCATACTTTAATACATTAAGCTGCTTAGTTTAAAGCTCTTCTGACCAGACTTGCTAATCACCCAGGAGGATGGTTTCCCGTTTCTTCAAGTGATGTCTTATGCTCAGCACCCACCATTATTCCCCCATAGGTGCTCCAGCCCCCAAGCACCCATGAAGTCAGCGCCTATGGATGCAGCTCCAATCTTTACAGCTCCCCAATCTGTATAGAAAGGGAATCAGTTCTCAGTGAACCCCTCTCTCTGACTTCTCCCATTTCTTCCCTATGAAAGAGCTGAAGTCTTCATCCCAAGGACATCCTTACCCTGGTGTAAGGCACACATACACACATCCTAAATCCCCTACCAACAGGCCAGTCTCAAACTGCTCCACTTTGACTATGGAGTTTCTGCTCAGCTGTTTCTTGCTCCCTTCCCTTCTCCCCCAATAAGGTGTCTGTTTCTGCTCAATCATGTGAAGGTGCCTTTAGTTCTCAGCTGCCCTCCAGAAACCACTGTATTGCCAAAGGTATACACTGCAGATGACTGAGCAGAAACTGCCCTTTGGAGGAAGAGATGGTTTATACTAAGAAGTAGGTAGGATAGTGGAAGGAAGATCAGTGATTTGGATACATGTGTATGTGGAACAGATATCAAGTACCATCTTTGTCCATGATGTTAGTGTTCCTAGGCCTGTCCCTGCTTCATCCCCAAAATTGGCTTCCATGGAAAAAAGAAATACCTTGTGATTTTAAATATTCTCAGGAGTCGGACGCATCTCAACACCGAGATGCCCAGCGGTGACATGATCTTGGTCTCCACCAGGATGGTCTCCAGGATTCCTCCACAAACAATAAAGCAGTCAAAGCGGTTGAAGAGAGATACAAAGTAGGCCTGGAGACCTAAGCTGTACATCTTCAGCAGCATCTCTGCCGTGAAAAGAGCTAGCAGCACCTTATTGGCCGTGTCTCATGAAAAAACGGATAAAGAATAATTATTATAATTTAACCCAAAACCACCAACACCACCAAACATCCCACCCACTACTACCAGCAAAACAGCTGAGGTTGGAGTGAAAAGAGAGAGAGGACTCAGCTCAGTATGCAGCCAAGGAAGTGGGCCTATGTGCTGACAATCCATGCACGAAAATGTTTTGCATAGAAGCCCTGGTTTCAATCACAACACTTCCCACATGCATGTATTACACAACTGCATAACCGCCTTGACAAGAACTGTGCTTTCCAATGCACAACCTCCTGTCACACTTGTCGTCTTCCGATGTACAGGTTACAGCTATTGGCTGCTGTGTTATCTGCTGTTGTTTAATTCAGCCTTTCAGCTGCTCTCATTTCCACTGAGGATTCAGCTGTTTATTTCTTAGACTAAGGGGAATTTCATAAATCATTCCTCCCGCCTCGCCTCCCTTGTAATCAGAATGTATCATAAATGCCATTCGAGTGACAAACTGGGGAATTTACAGCCTCGAGATTCTACTCTTAAACTGGCAGCCCAAGTGATGCACACCCAGATAGAAGTAAGCTCTGGCTATGTGACTTCACCTGGATCTAAAGGAACACTCTAGCTGGTAGACAGCTGGGTCCTAACAGCTGAGCCCTCAGTGTTCTCTGAGGCCTCATAATGCAGTCATGTATTTGAGATACTGTCTAGCGTCCTCTGCAAATAAAGGCTTGTATTTGCATTTGTTTGTAGTTCAAGGCTGGGATTTCAAATACCGGGTCATCAGATCTCATTCACTCCTTCTTTCTCTTTCTCCTTGCCTGTATCTTTGTTTGTCCCTTACAGCAAGCAGAACCACCTGCCTAATCTCACCTTGGACCTCTGTGAGCCAGTCTGGCTGGTTGTAATGTTCAGAGGCGATGGTGAGGGTGTTGAGAAACACAAGGAAGATCACCAGCCAATAGAAAATATTGGACTTGACAGCAGCTCGGCACTTCCTCCTGCAGAACCTGTTCCACCGGCGCCAGTAGCGGCTTGAAATGGGAGAAAGAAAAAAGGGATGAAAAAAATGGGGATGTGTAAGCCATTGCAAATCCCTCAGTTAAGCTCTCCCGCTTTCATTCAGGTGTATTATGGAGTCTGACATGAGGACAGTGAAAGGTTTTCAAATCCATGCTGGGAGAGAGTCTCCACTTGACCACAACATCTGAACCTAACACGGTTCTAAACAAAGTCCTAAGGTTCTGGGGTGGACGAGCCCTTTGAGCCAATATGCCTTGGTGAGAGAAGGCATGTGATGAACAGAAAGAAGAGGCCTCTAGAGATTTCTTGTCTTCCACAGACATAGGAAGCTTTTCTTTATTGAATAACTGTGGGCCTGGCCAGAGGTCAGATCCAGCGTCCACTGAAGTCAACTTTGAAAGTCTTTTGTTGCCTACAATGGGCCTGGAATTGAGGCCCCCAGAGAGGTCCCGTGTGCCTGTGAGTCTCAGCAAAGAGTGGGAATTTCACTCAGCACCTATCAGTATCAGGCCCAATAAGACAGCCAACTCTGTACTGAAAACAATATCCAAAAAGTCTATTTTCTTTGAGATCCCTAGAGACCTCAACATCTTCCTCTGTGCCTGTTGATAACGATGCCATTTACTAATAAACAGTACCCCTTTAAATTATGCCTTCCATGAACACAGCCCCTCATGAGTATCACACTGATTTCTGAGGGTAATTACTAACCACAGAAGGTATTTAAAGCTAATTATACACCTCCTACTCTTCAGAATTTAACTTGCTTAGCAACCAGTTTCCAGGCAACTCTTGGCACTGTATAATACATCTACTAGTTTTTATTATATATATATATATATTACATGACAAAGTGGAATGGGAACTTTCGTTGGCTAGATCTGTCTCTCTCATTCCCTGTCCAGTGATAAGCAGTGACCTCGTGCTAGGACCGAGTTCAGCACCTAGACACACTAAAGCCAGAGGCAGATACCCCACCACTGCTTAAGAAACTTACAGCAAAATATTATCAGGTACTCTACTATAAATCTTTGTTAGTGAATTAAAATACTAAGTTTTTTTTCGACAAAACACAAGCAGTTTGTGTGCTCTCAAGTGGAAGAGTGTCTACAAGTATTATTTTTGAAAACAGAGAAAATGATTGTAGTGCTTGGGTAATAGAGATACTCTGAAATAATCAGGAATAAGTGCACGAGGATCAAATAGCATTAATGTTGTGGTCTTGTTTTCCAGCTTTCATCTAGTCCAAACTGTGTAAGCATGTGCAGGTACAAGTGTGCATGTGCACACATGTGTGCTATATTTATATGTATATGTAGATAGGCATACTTATGCTTTCCTGTGTGTGTACAGGTGTCAGCATGCATGTGCCGTATGTGTGCATTCACATGTATTTGTGTGAATGTGCCTGGGTTAATATGACAAGTCTACACTATTATTCACATCTCGTGTATGAGGAAGAAAACAGCAGTTTTTCTGTCCCAATTATTGAGGAAGCCAAAGCATTTCTTATAACATTCTAGTGTTAGAAGCCTTGCTAGACTTAGAATTCAAAGTCATGAAGCCAATATGGGTCACATACGGGAGAGTGAAATGGACTGGAAACCTTTCTCACAATGAACAAATATATATTTATAAGCATGATGGAGTAAATTCTGCCAGTGGAAGTATATGTCTGGTAAGCTCAGGCCCTCCTCACATTTCTAAAAGCTGATAAATTATTAAGAACCAAATACTTGTTAGGGAAACTCTGTGGATCCTGCTACAAAAGGGTAAAAGATTCCAACTTGGTACAGTGGTGGGATGAGGCCTAATTTAACATGAAAGTCCTATCTCTTGAGACATTTACAACTACAGAGAACAGAACACTACCCAATGCTGTGGAAAATAAGCCCTTGGGTTGGTCTTTCAGTAGAATGAATATCAGCTGATGATGTAACTAGTCTATCTTTAGCTCTCTATAATTTTATGACCCAATGTTACCAATGGGGAAGCTTTCAAGGGCTGAGCCACCATGTCAGCAAATGTGAACTTCCGAGATAAATCTCACCTCTAACTCACGGGCCTTATTTCAGTCTAATATTAAGTAAAATGGTCACTGATTTTGGTGGATGATTGACTAAAATCTATCACGGTTGGGAATGGCTTAGAATTATCCGTGTGCCATGATGACAGTGAAAGATCATTTTAAAAGGCAGATACAAAACCAGTGGAATGACAGAAAAATATACAACTATATATTTTACTCACCTAAACTTAGATTTGGAGATCCGATGCCTGAAAGATAAGAGTTACTGTTAGTGCTTCTAAATGAACTGTGCACTCTACACCTCCATGAGAACAGCAATAGAAAGAAATAAGAATAAGCACAATGGGTTCCCAATGCGCACTGTTTTCCTCTTTGAACACTGTAACTCAATCCATGCCACTGGGGGTTACCCTGGCAGAAGAAGAGTACAATCTTGTTGGTAAGAGGAGGGAGAGTGGTGCCATGTGAACTGGAGGATTCTGTTACCTACATCATCAGTGAAATCACCCTTCTGTTACCTAAGAGGTCATTCTGATGCCAAAAGTTACCATAACCCTGTTACCAAATGTCTTATACAAATGTGACCATCTTCTTTTTCCTTTTGTCATTGAAGAGTTAGAATCCTATGGATTTTACTTTTATATGAAATAAATGTATTTTAATACATAAATGTTAACACTTTGCCTTTATATGGCACCTTTCACCTGAGGCTCCTGAAGCACTTTGCAAAGGGTGTTGGTGATAAATATCATCTTCATTTTGCTGAAACCAAGGTATAAAGGGTTATGTCCAACTACCTCAAACGTTGGTGCCTCCAGTCACATGTGAAATTAAAGAATCAGAGAGGTAGCCGTGTTAGTCTGGAATTGCAGAAGTGACAAAGAGTCCTTTGGCACCTTAAAGACTAACTAAAGTATTGAAGCATAAGCTTTCGTGGGCTAATACCCACTTTGTCAGATGCATCATGCAAATTAAAGTGGCCTGGATTTACAAAGGCACTGAGCACCCACAGGTTTCATTGGCTTCAGTAGGATTTGTGGGTGCTCAGCACCCCAGAAAATCAGACCACTTTCATCCTAAATATATACTGTATTTTAGTGTCTAATTTGAGGCACCAAAGTTTAATGACCCAGGTGACTTATTATATAACAAGTCACAGGCAAAGCCAAGAATAGACTTCCAAATCCTCTTCTCTAATCATTACATTACTCTGCCTGTTAACATACAACTGTAAAGATCTTAATGTAGCTGTGAAAAACAACAATAACCAAATAAGAGCTCTTCAGAACATACGGGGAATTTGCACACTGACTAGTCGGTGAGAAATTACTCTTGAGTTGCACAGGAAAGTCTCTTCTTAGGGCTCCATCTAAGGAAACTGATACACTGCTGCTGATGGTTGTCAGCAAAAGGTTCCCCTGAACCAGCTTAAAAATGGTTTAGTTGCTAGCATAATCATTATGGACAAACTCATGATGGTGTCTTAACCATTTCTTAGCCATGCTCTTTATAGTGATGTTAAAAACTGTTTTGTTCCTGTTCAGGGAGATCCATTACTGACAGACCAGACACCAATGGGTCAGTTTCTTTATGTGGATGGGATTTTAGAGATAGAAATATGTTTCACCAGAAGATGGTCCAAATAAAGAAAAATCCTCTGCACTGAATACATCTTTCCTGCGGTATCATATGCAAGCAAGACTAGGCCACATACCAGCCTGCAGTGAATAAAGACAACACCACATTTTTTTTTATAAAGAAGAAGAAATAATGTATCTTCTCAATATAATACATTGCTGTAAAAAACAATGGGAGATTAAACATGAACGGGGTAATGAGGTACCCACAGAGGGTATCCTTAATATTATGATGCTCCAAACACTATAATTTGGAAGAAGTTTTGTTTTGAAAAGCCATCTTTGTAGCTTGTACAACATGTAGATTTAATGAATGTTCAGATTTAAAGAATGTTTTTAAAGTATGACCTAAAACAAATCAGAATTTGTGAACATGTAGTAGGAGAGAGCGAGCTCAGTCAGAGCAAGTGACAAGTCACGGAGGACGAAAGGAAGAAGTCAAAGGGTGTAAGAAAGAGAGAGAGAAGTAGAGGGAGAGACAGTGAAAGGGGCACAGGGAATGAGAGGAGAGGTTAACTCCTAGAGAACGATAGGGAGGAACAAGGGAGAGGTGGGGAGAGGAAATTGTCATGGGGGAGATGACTGATGGAAGGTGAAGGACAGAAGTTTAAAGACCTATGAGGACCCCATGGGCTGAATTCAAGTGTCCCTCCTGCTTTACAAAAAAGGGAGGTGGGTGGCATTTAAGGAACTTTTTCTTTAGGTAAGCAAAAAATTGTGGCAGGTGTTCTGCTCACTAAGCATGTGATAATTACATCACTGGCACACAAGGAGCTGCAGCAAAGTGCCTTCACTTCTCCACCAGGCTAGCTAATAAGTTTCCCACTGCTTTGGATGCCCTTCTGCTAGGCATCAATGGGGGTGCTCTCTCTCTCTCTCTATATATATATAGCAGTGATGGCGAACCCGTGGCACGCGTGCCGCTGCCGGCACGCCGAGCCGTCTCTATGGGCACGCCGTCAAAACGCCGGAGCAGAGGGGCGGGGTCAGTAAGAGGCGAGCGGGTGGTGGAGGAGGAAGTGAAAGGACGGCCGGAGCCCGGGAAGGAGAGCGGAGGCGGGGCCGAGGCAGGAGGCGAGGCAAGGCAAGAAGGAGAGCGGAGGCGGGGCCGAGGCGCGCGGCGCGAGGCGAGGCAGGAGGCGCGAGGCGAGGCGAGGCGCCGCGCGGCGCGAGGCGAGGCGCGGCGAGGCAAGGCAAGGGGGGGGAGGCACGCCAAGGGGAGGGAAGGCAAGGCAAGGCAAGGGGAGGGAAGGGAAGGGAAGGCAAGGCAAGGCAAGGGGAGGGAAGGCAAGGCAAGGCAAGGGGGGGGGAGGCAAGGCAAGGGGGGGAGGCAAGGGGAGGGAAGGCAAGGCAAGGCAAGGGGGGGGGAGGCAAGGCAAGGGGAGGGAAGGCAAGGCAAGGCAAGGGGGGGGAGGCAAGGCAAGGGGAGGGAAGGCAAGGCAAGGCAAGGGGAGGGAAGGCAAGGCAAGGCAAGGGGAGGGAAGGCAAGGCAAGGGGGGGAGGCAAGGCAAGGGGAGGGAAGGCAAGGCAAGGCAAGGGGGGGAGGCAAGGCAAGGGGAGGGAAGGCAAGGCAAGGCAAGGGGGGGAGGCAAGGCAAGGCAAGGGGGGGGGAGGCAAGGCAAGGCAAGGGGGGGAGGCAAGGGGAGGGAAGGCAAGGCGGGGGAGGCAAGGGGAGGGAAGGCAAGGCAAGGCAAGGGGAGGGAAGGCAAGGCAAGGCAAGGGGGGGGAGGCAAGGCAAGGGGAGGCAAGGCAAGGCAAGGGGGGGGAGGCAAGGGGAGGCGAGGCAAGGCAAGGGGGGGGAGGCGAGGCAAGGCAAGGGGGGGAGGCAAGGCCGGGGGGGGGGCGAGCCGCGCTGCTGAGGCCGGGGGGGGGGGGGGGTGAGCCGCGCTGCTGAGGCCGGGGGGGAGTCCCGAGTCGAGCGGGGGTGTTGGCACTTTGAAAAAAAACAAGTCGTTTTGGTTTGCAGTTTGGGCACTTGGGCTCAAAAAGGTTTGCCATCACTGATATATAGCATAAGTCAGGGATGGAAGAAGATATTTTTATCTAGAGCCGGAATACAAGAGTGAAATGTGAATTCTGAAAACATAAGTTGTATAATAAGATTGATTCTACAAACATGGAAACATTATGTACAGTAGGCCAGGTAGTCTGTAACACTCCTCTCAATCTACCCTTACTACCACTGGCCTCCTGCCTTTCAGAACCACGCTCATTCTTCTCACACAAAAACATGCTGTTATATCTATGGATTCTGGCCCCTTGTTACAAACCCTTTGTGTTGCTCCAAAATGACACCTGCCTGACATTCAGGGTAGACAAGATTTAGTGCTGGACAAAGTGATGAGTTTAAGACCAATACTTCACAACCCTAATATGTTAGGAGCTTTATGTCACTGGAAAAGAGCTTCCTGGTTTTACAATGAGACACAACTTTTACTTCTAGCTCTGGACTGTCTTCTGATATTGGTCCTTACAATCCTGACATTAAAAATAGAGGAAAGCTATTTTAGATCATTATTAGATGTTTTTAGAGCTCTCTCTGAGTAGAGAAGAGTTAGACTCATGATAGTTTAACTCACCTAAGTTTAAAGAAGGATGGATGCCAAAATAGTACCCTGTTTGTTTTTTAATTCCCTAAAACTTTTCTAAAATTGTATGTCCATAAATATGTAACATATAACAGACAGTATCATGGAGTATAAAGGGTTAATGCATTCAGGGTGATCTGCATAAATCACAGGTGGTGCTATATCCCAGATTCTTATTAACAAAACCTTCACACATCATCATCACATTTCAGACCATCAGGTACTCCATAGAAGACTAACAGAAAGATGTTTATGAAGAAATGTGTGATACTCTGGTATGAAAGCTCTACAGAAATAAAGTCTATTGCACTGAGAATGGGGAGGATTTAGACACCAATATAACTGTACATCTTCCAGAAGAGCAATTCTGGGAACACCTTACAGGTCTCCAAGCATATAATATTAATCATGATACTGTACAGATCTCACTACAATATAACCATGCAATTATTCGTCACCTTGGTCACAGCTACTACTATACTGTATAACCTCCCACGTAATTATCTTCCTGATAACTTACAAATCTCCACGGACACAACTAAAAGCTCTCAGAACATCAGTAGCATAGAAATTCACTTATTGTAACTCAAGGATATACACTGCTTTGGGGATATTCATCATATCCAAGGAGCTGCATTGTCTTTAACACTAATCCTAGTGTTGTGACACTGATTACATGTTGACATGACACAGCTTAGTGGTGCAATTAGTGGTCAAACAGCAAAACAAAACTTTCTGGGTAACATTCTTCCCTGGTTAATTTAAAGGTCCGAGAAAAAATCCTTGCTTGTTTCTGCTCAGGATTTTGGAATGCCTGAAATAGAGACAGCCCCCAAAGATCCCATGTTAGATCTTTCATAGGACAAATGCATGCTGTGACAGGATACATTAGGAGGGTTAGTCAGGTTCACGTATGCACCCAGCAATAAAGCTGCTAATGTCACCTTAATAAATTGTTAGAGCTGAATTCTGCTCTCAGACGTGCCTGTGTAATTCCTATGGCAGTCACTAAACTCTTCTTTCAGGTACGTTCTGTGTAACCCCATTAACATCAGTGGAGATGCACAGGTGTAAGTGATGATAGTAACTGGCCCTTTGTGTATTAATTAAAGGCTTCCAGTAAACTAGGACACTGTACTAATCACAAGAGGACAGTTAACTTTGCTTCTAATATGGGTTCAGATACGCCCACGACTCCACTGTGACTTGATGGGAAGAGCTTTACTTGACAACTATACTCAGTCTCCTGGCAGAATCAGTGAGCTGAAGCAGTGTCTGGAGATTGATGCCATTTCTCCCTTCTTGTTCCCTCACTACAATAGTGCTCTGACCCCACGAGAACTAAAGAGCAACCCCGATCTGACTGGATGGGCACTGAATCGTCTGGGAGTGGCAGCTGCTGGCCAGCAGTGGTAAGAGACAGCAGAGCATCTCTATAAAATCATAGAATTAGGATTGGAAAAGACCTCAGGAGGTCATCTTCTAGTAATGCAGCCCAAAATGCCATTAGCCTTCTTGGCAACAAGGGCACACTGTTGACTCATATCCAGCTTCTCATCCACAACAATCCCCAGGTCCTTTTCTGCCAAACTGCCGCTTAGCCAGTCGGTCCCCAGCCCATAGCAGTGCCTGGGATTCTTCTGTCCTAGGTGCAGGACTCTGCACTTGTCCTTGTTGAAACCCAACAGATTTCTTTTGGCCCAATCCTCCAATCTGTCTAGGTCACTCTGGACCCTATCCCTACCCTCCAGCATATCTACCTCTCCCTCCGCTCCACTGCGTGTCATTCACAAACTTGCTGAGGGTGCAACCCATCCCCAAATCTGTCCTGCTGAAATCTTAAGGTGACTTGCTAGTCAAGGAGTTACACCACAGGCTGGGAAATCAGGCTGGGGTTTTAGACTCGGGCTTGTCTCCACTACGGGGAGGGGGGGGGGGGAAACGACTGCAGATACGCAACTTCAGCTACGTGATAAGTTTGCGTATCTGCAGCCGACTTACCTCTCGTCCCCACGGCGGCGGCAGTCAGCGGCGCGCTCCCCCGTCGACTCCAGCTTCCGCCTCCTGGTGAGCTGGAGTTACGCAGTCGACGGGGGAGCTGCGAGCGATCGATTTCTTGCGTCCTCATCAGACGCGAGAAATCGATCGCCAGAAGATCGATCCCGCGCCTCGCAAGTGAAGACCAGCCCTAACGGATACTCCAGCCCTGACTGAAGCAAGGTGTGCGGGGAGGTCAGGCTAATCACAGAGTTGGAAATGTGAAGGATCCTCCTCCAAAAAGCCAACCTACTGTCCTCTATACACACATCTCATGAGGAACTAGGCTTTGGCCGTGAGTACCAATGATCCAGGCTGTGATACTTGGGAGGGTCATAGACAAGAAAGAGAAACAAAGGCCAAGCCTGTGCATTTTCCTACTGAAGTCAGCAGTGAGTTTCTGGGCTTTTGGCAGACGTTTGTTACCATGGCTCCTGATGTGGTGGGGACCAGAGATCTCACAGCAGCAAAGGCATCTTTTCAGACACACTTTGCTTGTCAAGCCCAGAACAGCAGCAGTCGTGGCAGACAACAAACCTGCAGGTGCTCAGCTCTTCCCCCTTCTCCACAGATGCCTGTGCTGGCTGTTCTAAGAGCTGCAGAGGAATTATTCTGCCAGCCAGAAGAGCACAAGGAAAAGCACCAAGGGAAATACACTGACAGATCAGCTTCTGCCAAGAGCTTTCATTATTTACAAGATTGTCAGGACATAGCATATTCAACTGAAAAGCCGGCGTAGCTCATTTATTTTGTTTTATTCCGGCTTTTTTGTTTTAATACCCCTGTGCAAAACGGTTGGACTATACCAGGATTGAAAGGAAATCCTGGCCAAGATGAAAATGCCAAATGGCTGATTGTGCCAATGAAAGCTGATCATTTGCAGCTGTTTCTTCCTTTAAGCTCAAATGCTTCAACCCTCTACTTTGGCCTCCTGGAACATGAGTCTCAACAAGGGTCTTTCTATAGATCAGCTAGTCATATAAAGGCAAGAGCTTCATGTTACCCTGAGTATTTCTGGTTGTACTGGAGGACCAGATTTCTTGGATGCACCTAGTCCAAAATTCAGTTCCAGCTAGGCTAATATTAAGCATGGGTCACTCCCTGACCTCAGAAATCTACGTTACAACAACATGGTCTCCAAATTAAAGTTATATCTGTAGGGAATTCATATGATCTACTGATAAAAAGGCAGCATCTCAGATAAATTACTAGCCTTCACAATCTGCTTACAGTGGAGGCAAATTCATGGAACAGAAAGAACATCCAGTAATTCTACCTCATCTTTAATAACATTGCTTTTCCTTCCCTTCTCCCTAGGGCATGTCTTCCTCTTGTCATAAGTACATTCCGATGGTGAGGTTGACTTGCCAAAATGACAGAGTTAAATACCCTTCAGGCAGATGTCACTAAAAAATTAAACTTTGACTTGAAATCTCCCTGTTGCTCCTGTCATGTATGGTTGTAGTGTGCCCAGCATGATCTCTGCCCTCTGGGGAAAAAAATGTGCGTATAACAAGACAAAAGGGACTCATTACCACTGAGATTCTACCAGATTTGTAGAAACGATCATTTGCCTAAAAGACAAACTGATGCTTTACAAAGCTCATGTCGTTATTTCACTTGTGCATGCAAATTCCAGTGGAAAGATGAACTCAAAAAGTTCTGCTAAAAAGTACAGGTCAGCTCTTCAGATGGAATAAATGGGATTGCTCAACTAAGCCAAAAGAGACAAAAATAAATAAGTAAATAGCGCCTGTTAGGAACGGAAGATAAGGCCCTATAAACTTGTTTGAAAGGTTCAGCATTCTTCATACAAGAATTACCTCTGCATTTTAGAACAAATTGAGCTAATCACTACTTCCCTATTATCAGGCCAAATCCTGAAGTCCTTGCTCAGCCTCTCCTCAAGGAATACTCTCATTGAACTTAATAGGTCAGACTGTGAAATTCTTACATAATTTTTTACATGCTCCCTGGGGTATTTTGGCTTACATGAGGATTGAACAAGGACTTAATAGGAACTTCAGGATTTGGTACATCCTAACAATCTGAACTTCAGACCTGTTGAAACCAGCAGTTTCAACATCGGACAAGTCATCCTTCATGTCTCCTAAACCCATGAATGTGTAGTGTGTTTCAGTGCTTGAAGAGTGACCCCTACATACATAGACTAGGAAGTGTTTTAGGATCCTTTGGTTGAAAAGCATAATATGAATGCACATTGTAATACTAAATTATAGGTGACTATATAGACACTATAATACATTTGCCATTTGTATTACTATCTGTATTACACTCGCACCTAAGGACCTCACCATGACAAGCACTATGCATACAAAGGGAAAAAGAGACAGTCCCTGACATGAAGAACTCACAATCCAAATATTATGCAAAAGACAACTGGTGGATGCAGCACACAGCTGGAGGGGGCACAAGGAAAAAGGATACGTAATTTTTCATGAAGTTTGTGAGCTGGGTGATGAAAACAAACTGCACTTGCAAATAACCTTGTGCACACCAGATAAGTAATTACAGATGGTGTCAACTGCTGACAGTGCTATAGGGCCTAAATTATACTTGTATAATATAGGTCCCAGAGCGCTTGGGGCATATTTTTGCCTCCCTGAGTTTTCCAGTTTGCAAGAGGACTGTGCAGACTGCACCACAGGTGTGCTGGAGCTGTTCTGCAGGGCAGTTGAGGTACTGAGGTCACTTATAATCCCACCTACCACTTCCTCAATTTGGCATTACATATGCTCCCGGGTGCACACTGCCGTAGCATTCTGCCTGCAATTGTGATCGCCCCATGTGGTAGCCATGCAAGAGGAAGAGAGAAGATGCCTTTTCCCTCTGCTATGCACTCACACAAGTGCCTGCCATAGTCTAGCACATAATATTTTAAATACCTTTCAGAAATACTGTCTCACATATTTTGCATATGTGCCCAATAAATGTTATAATCCATGGCATTTTCTCTGACTGAGGTACTTCTATGTCACCATTAACATTTTTATAATAAGAGTATGATGTATAGTAATCAGAACTTGATGTGCAGTGCAAATCCCATTAGTCCCAAAGAAAGCATTGTGCACTGAACTGAGAATGTATCCAGAATTCTGGAATCTGCATCCATCACTTTTAAAGGGACATTTTTCAAAATAAAAATATGGAGCCCAATGCTCCAACTCTTGAGGCTTGCAAGTTTGGGACCACAGATATACATTTAAATTATTTTACCTGTTTTATTAATAACACCTAAAGTAATTAAACCAGAAAGAATTCTGAATATCAAAATGATTTTACATAATGTATGATTGCTTGCTTTTGGTCACTCAGCTCATTAAATCAGACTGGTCAGTTTCACTCTTTGATTCTCATGTTCTAGCTAGACCAATGTCATTCTGTCTGGGTATCTATCGATATAGGAGAATGTTTAATTTAAAAAAAATAAATGGTTTTCATCAACTTTTTAACAAGTAAATTATAGGGCTTGTATACATGGGGAGTGATTCCAGAATAGCTATTACAGACATTCATATTCCAGAATCAGAGTGCCATATTCTGAATTAAGGCACTCTTATTCTAGAATGAGTGTCCTCACATGAAGCTAATCAGGAATAGTTAATCCATTTCAAATTTACACCCTATCTTAGTCTGCTTTAATTTTCATGTGTAGATAAGACCATAGAAACAGTTCTTTTTATAGCGCATCTGATTCTGGTCTGTGTAAATCCCAAATCCCTCCACTGAGATCAAGAGTCTCTCTGGATTTACCTAACTGAGATCAGAATGTGGCCTATCAGGTCTCGTAACTCCACATGTATCATTTTCTTGTTTAAAAACCCTTAAGTCTGCATTTAAAATATTTGGACTTAATCCTTTAAATCAATATTGCCTGCACTAGAAGCAACATCAATATCTTTATTCATGTACTCACGCCAGCCTAGCACCGCAGTTTTCTCCTTCAATATCTGCTCCCGCCACATTGTCTGTGTTCACGGACTCAGTCTCACTTGTCGGCATGCTCACTGCAAAGGTCAAAGTGAAGAAAAAGCAAAGAGCTGGTGATTAGTTTGCAACACATCTGTTAGCCACCAATGTCAACGGCGGGGCCAGCTTAGCAAATGGACTCTGAGTAGCAACATCTGAGCCTTATGCATTGGGCCCTACCAAATTCGTGGTCCATTTCTGTCAATTTCATCGCTCCTGCAGAGGAAGAGGAAGTCCCATTCTTTCCCATCTTTGCCAGGACTAGCAGCCAGAACCTGGTGCAGGGTAGGCACCTTTGGGTGGGGTGCTAGCCCTGCCCCTCCTCTACAATAGCCAGATTCACAGAGGAGGCCAGATTTCATGGTCCATGGTCCGTTTTCCATGGTCGTGAATTTGGTAGGCCCCTAGTTATGCACTTTGCTGAGCAAGTCTGTGGCCTTATTGCATAGGTCAGGCCAGCCAGGTATAGCTTAAGTATATATACAAGTTCCTCAATCAGAAAAGAGTGGGACAAGAGCTGCTGTTCTGCTTCTTTCAGTGAATTAGTCCCTTGAAAGTTTATAAATAGGCTTAATGGAAAATGGAGGGAAAATTTGGCAAAACCACCAAAGAGATTAACAGTGGAACATTTAAAAAAAACATTCCTTTATTTATGTATGGTCTACGTTTTTTAAAATAAATGCTATATGTTCTGGTGAACTGAGTGCTGATGGAAAGTACCAGATTCACAGCTCTTGTGACTGAAGTCCTCTGTTATCTGAAAAGCAGCTATAGCACAAGCAGCAGTGATGCTATCCTTCCCAAAACTGCCCACCATTGTGCCTCAGCCTTCCACCTGGAGGAATGGGAGCTCTAGCAATGAGAGAGTAGCTCAGTTCCCATGGCCCATTCAATCTTTGACCCGACTTTCTAGAGTTTCCAACAAGGAAGCTAATGAATACTGACTGTGGTGGAGTTTTTGTGTGAACACCTGTCAATTAAGAACCAGGCTGAGTCCCCTAACTTGCATACATACATACGCTGAGCAGCCATTATATTATAATCCACATCTACCTGATCTGTTTTTGAGCAGGGGACTGACTTCCTAGACCATTATCAATCTCCTAAACCTTTCATTCCACCAAGAGTTCATGGAACAAGACAACTTCAACTGAGTAACTGCTTGTGTCCCTTGTTTGGAGAATTAAAATACCTCCTTAATATATATCTGTCTCAGACAGACTTTCCTCCCTGTTTTCCAAATACACAAAATGAATTAAAGACAAAGAAATGACTCTTCAAGCTGAATGGTACAATGGGGGTTGGACAGATGTCTGATAGGCTGTCAGAACATGACCTACGTTAGCAGCTGAACAGATGTCAGTGGGACTTTAGAGTATGCCGTGTCTTAGCGGCTGGAAAGATATCTAATGGGCTGTCAGAACATATTGTGTATTACTAAGAACACAGTTATTGTTAGCAATAAGACAGACATCCAATGGGCCACCAGATCAAGAGCTAAACTATCACCAGGAGATAAACCTGATGGTCCTTTCAGGGTATGCTCTGCATTTGCAACTGGAGAGATGTCCAATGGGCCGTGAGAGCAGGTCCTCTTTTAGCAACTGGACAGAAATCTGATGACCCTTCCAAACATATCCTGTATACTTGCTTCAGTGCAGAGCCTTCCCTCTTTTCCAATTTAACAATCTCCAGCATTTCTACTTTCTCTCTTACAAAGAGCTAAATTTCGTAGATCGTGTTTTTGAGCAGTGAATGAAATATTTGACACTGTGGAACTCCCTCCAACATGACCAAATGCATTGCTCCAAGTGTGTCCACTCCTTTACATAATCCTATGAGCTGGGTGAAATCTTGTTATGGGTTGTGTTAAAACCCCATTGAGATTGAGAGGTGTGACTGCACCATTCAATTAACATTACTGTAAGCATAAGCCCCCACTTAAGACAAGAAGAGTGTGTGAAATCTGCCCAGGAGCTGTTGGCTGAGTATTGCTTTGGAGAGGGGTGAGTGTGGGAGCGGAGTGGAGACAACAGATTGAAAAAGACAAAAAGAGAGAGGCAGATGCAAAATACTAGAAAGCCTAGCAGTAGCCTGGAAAAAAAGGTAGAGGAGAGAGATTTTGGATCTGCTGGCTAGAGAGACTTGGACCTGTAAACCAAGAAACTGCTCCTTTTGTTCTTTCTTTCTCCTAGGTTTCGAGAAGGAAGATTTTGCACGTCTTGTAAATAAACAAGACTGCAACAAAGAAAATACTAAACTCCATCAATTTCTACTTCCAACTGGAACATTTCTAGGGTCCTGAACTTTAACTGCTTAGGTCAAAAAGGGGCAACAATAACATGTGCTCTATTGTCTTATTTGCTTAGAGAAACAACCCAAGAAACCAGCTAGATTAATATTTTGATGCACAAGAAAGCGCCAAGCAAACTGAAAAAGAAACCATGCCACAAGGTTAACATTTGTTCATACAGCCTGACCCCCCCACTAGGAAAACAAAACAGAGTTATTTGGCACGTAATCTTCTGATATGAAGTGAAGCACCTTCAAGACATATTTGAGCTTGCTTGCCAATGGAAAACAATTTTGAAGATATTAGAAAAAGGTTGCTTTGCAATAGGAGTTATTACCTCAAACACATGTACAGGACACTGCACAAGCAATAGAAGGAATGAGGCACATACATGCATAAATATACTCACATACAATATATATATATATATATATACACACACACACATTATGGACACAGAGCGCAGTGGAACATTACCATGGGTTTCTGTGGAGTGACTAAACCAAGCAAACTTCCCTTTCTTCTTATCAGGCAAGCCAGCAGGAGTGCTTCCTTTCACAGACAAGATGGTCAGTGGCAAGTACCAGGAACAAGACATCAATAGAGAGCATGCAGTCAGTGACAGGCAAAAGAAAAAAACAAGGAACTCAGCTTACACATATGACATCCACTTCTGTCTGAAAACTTCATCATGAATTAAAAGTACAAAATGGAAAATAAAGGCAAATGGAAGTATGAAATATTACAACATACACGGTGAGAGGAGACTCCTCCCTTTCTTTCTGTGCTTAGTTACAAGCTGAATCCTGCAAGCATCAAGCCATTGAGTTAAAGTTGTGGGCCAAATCCTTGTCCCATTGACGTGAATGGCAAAATTCCCAAAGAGTGACTAATCTAGCGATCTGTGCTCCAGACTGTGATGGCCTTGCTCCTGGGAATAGTTGCATAAATAAGGCAATGGCAATTTGTCCCCAAGTTATTGCATTGTGGGCCATGGGGCCAGGATTTGGACTAGCCCATGTTTGACTACACACTTGTTGGATTTCTTCCGCTGTGTTGGCAATGCTGCTACTTGAAAGCTCTTGGTGGATGGCTGTGAAAGCAACTCTCTGTTTTATGCCGATTTCCAGATTAACAACATCTACCAAGCAGGCCCAGAGGAGCTGAACTACAGAGTCATGCCCAGCTTGCAATACGACTGATGAGTCTTTTCCCCACACTATGTCTCCTGCTTTCCACCTGAAGTTACACTGAGCATCCGCCCACTGACGTTCTGGTGTGTGGGTTTCTATGGCATTATAAAACACCGATCCGCTGTTTATTACACACGATGGGCCAGATCCTCCACTCATCTTGCCTCTGTTCTCTGCAGGTGGGTCTGCCTGTCCTAAATTCGGGTAGACCAAGTGGGTGAGATAATATCCTTTATTGGACCAACTTCTGATGGCGGGAGACAAGCTAATCAGAGTGTGCTGAGGGCTGCACAGCAATGGCCACAAGGGCTGAAATCACAGCCAAGGAGCAGCATAGTACAGACGTGGCCAAACTGTGGCTTGTCTCCGAGCCCCACAAGCACCTCTTGCCCCATTCTCCGCCTACAGGAGTGGGAAGGGGGGAGATTAGGGCTTCTGCTCTGCGGCAGGGTAGTAGGATGAGGGACTTCTGCCTGGGGGGGGGGGGGGAGGCATCAGGGCAGAAGACCAGCACCCCGGCAGACACTGTCCCACGGGGCAGGTTGTGCGTGTCTTGCAGCTCGCGAACGTCTGAAGATTATTGTGTGCCACTCGTAGGGTCAGTAAGTTTGGCCACTCCCGGCATAGCACATTGTCATGCACTCGGCCGTGGCCACATTCACGCTATGTTTAGTTGTAAAACGCAACCTAGGTGGAAGACGTTCACCGCAACAAATGCTATAAATCTCTGTGTGGATGCCAGAGGAACCACAGCCTGGAGGTTAATCTGCAAGACAGCCAGGAGAACCGGGCTCACAATCCCAGCTCTGGCACAGCCTCACTAGGCAAATCACTTTAACTTTTTGTGCCTCATCTCCCCCATCAGTCATACTCACGTCCCCCCAGGGCTGGTGCGAAGCTTCATTTGTTCATATTTGTAAAGCATTTTTAGCTCCTCAGAATGGAAGGTGCTGCAGAAGAGCTAATTATTGTATTATTCATAGAGCTACATTATTGAAGAGAGCAAGTCCACAGCGGGGTTCAAATACACAGTAGTCCAGCGCTGAGCCAGTGCCTATTAAACAGCGGCTGCCTTCCCGTTACTCAGAAGCACTAGTGTTGCCAAAGATGAACAAAGCATCAGCCTTGCTGCAGCGGAAGGAACTTCCTTTTCAACACCCAAACCAAGGGAGCAGAGGCACATACAGACTGGGGCAGGGTATGAAATGAGCCACAACAAATAACCCTATTCACAGAGATGTAAAACTTGTTAACGGCACCCAGTCTTCAGACTTGAAATAAGGTGCAAATATTAACAGTAACGCTAATTAACCATTGGAATAATTTACCAGGGAATGCGGTGGAGACTCCATCCCTGGACATTTTAAAAATCAAGATGGCCTGTTTTTTCTAAAAGATATGGTCTGGTTCAAACACATTGATTCCAGGAAGTCCTATGGCCTGTATTATATAGAAGCTCAGACCATATGATCACAATAGTTCCTGCTGGCTTTATAATCTATGGCTCTATTAATCACAAGTGGGAGTGGATTATTCTCTGCAGTTCTTGTGCCCTGTGCTCCTCTCCCCTGGTGGTGCTTGGTGATGGGTGGATTCCCCCAACACTGGCTCCCCACCTGTCTCTAAAAAACTCCTGCATGCATCCATGCAAGGAATCCCCAAGGAGCTGGGTGCAGAGAACACCACCCCGGACGAGCTCCCTAAACCCGACCCGAACTGCCTAGAGGAGAGGGATGAAGCATCCATTCCCCACACCCTTCACACTCCGAGTGTCTGATCATCCTGGCACTCAAGGCTAAAACAAAGACCGATCTCTTTTCGCTACGTGCCTTGAATGACATTGTCCAACCCTCATTTCAACAGAAGGTCAAGCAACCGAGGGTGAATGAGGCCAAACTTCCACACAGTGTAGCACACCAACAGCAACAGCTTGTTAAAGGGGGCAGCCGGTACAAACAGCATACAACCTGTCCCCATCCTCCTGCACTGTAATGCCCTATCAGCAATCAGAGCTGCTTACGGGACTCTTAGGGCAGAGAGCACAAAGAGAGCACCTCCTGCCCCCCAAACCAGGCAGTGCTATGCGCCACCTGAAAAATCAGCCTGAGTGTTCCAGTGAGAGACATCTCACTTATTCTCGTGGAGGCAAGAGTGCTGTGCCTGGCCAGTTATGATGGGACTCCCAGAACCTTCAGATTCACCCTTGTTCATCATACCCACAATAAACTTTTGTTGATAAAGCCCCTGATTAGCTACATGCCCACAAATTAGGCCAGGGTTACGGCTTTCCAAAAAAAAAAAAAAAAAGAAGAAGAAGAATGGCGAATCAAGTGACTCTTTAAGAGTCATGGGGGAGTTTGTCTAGTGGTTTGAGCTGCGTACCAGGAATGCAGCTTTCTGGGTTCTATTTCCCACTCTACTACTAATTCACTATGTTACTTTAGCCAAGCCACTTAGCTTCCCTGTGAAAGTCAGCCCTGGTGTGTAAGCAGAAGTAACTCCACCGAACTCAAGTTTATCCATCTGCAAAATAACACTTAGTTGATAAGTACCTTTTGAAGCTTAATTAACATTCATAAGTATTCTGAAATCCTCAGTTAAGAGGCACTACTAAAAGGCCCAGTATGTACTAATTAATTTTGAGTGTTGTTATATGCTAGGGAGGAGTATAAAAATATTGTTTGAGCATGTAGGGGCGTAATGAGGAAGGCCAAAGTACAACTGGAGTTGCAACTAGCCAGGGATGTGAAGGGTAAAAAGAAGGGCTTCTACAGGTATGTTAGCAACAAGAAGAAGGTCAGGGAAAGTGTGGGATCCTTAATGAATGGGGGACACAACCTAATGACAGATGATGTGGAAAAAGCTAAAGTACTCAATGCTTTTTATGCCTTGGTATTCACAGACAAGGTCAGCTCCCAGACTGCTGCACTGGGCAGCACAATATCTGGAGGAGGTGAGCAGCCCACAGAGGTGAAAGAACAAGTTAAGGACTATTTAGAAAAGCTGGACATGCACAAGTCCATTGGGCCGGATGCGCTGCATCCGAGGGTGCTGAGGGAGTTGGCTGATGAGACTGCAGAGCCATTGACCATTATCCTTGAAAATGTGTGGTGATCAGGGGAGGTTTCAAATGATTGGAAAAAAGGCAAATATAGTGTTCATTTTAAAAAAAGGGATGAAGGAGAATCTGGGGAACTACAGACTGGTCAGCCTCACCTCAGTCCCTGGAAAAATCATGAAGCAGGTCCTCAAGGAAACCATTTTGAAGCACTTGGAGGAGAGGAAGATAATCATGAACAGTCAACATGGATTCTCCAAGGACAATTCATGTCTGACTAAACTGACTATCTTCTATGATGAGATAACTGGCTTTATTGATATAGGAAAAATGGTGGACGTGATAGACCTTGACTTTAGCAAAGCTTATGGTATGGTCTGCCACAGTATTCTTGCTCAGAAGTTAAAGAAGTGTAGATTGGATGAATGGACAATAAGGTGGTTAAAAAGCTGGCTAGATCACACTGAGCTGGGGGAGAGGTAGATAAGATGGAGGGTAGGGATAGGGTTCAGAGGGACATAGACAAGTTGGAGGATTGGGCCAAAAGAAATCTGATGAGGTTCAACAAGGACAAGTGCAGAGTCCTACACTTTAGATGGAAGGATCCCACACATTGCTACAGGCTGGGGACTGACTGGCTAAGTGGCAGTTCTGTTGAAAAGGACCTGGGGATTACAGTGGATGAGAAGCTGTGTGTCTTTATTGCCAAGAAGGTAAACGGCATATTGGGCTGCATTAGTAGGAGCACTGCCAGCAGATCAAGGAAAGTGATTGTTCCCCTCAATTTGGCACTGGTGAGGCCACATCTGAAGTATTGCGTCCAGTTTTGGGCCCCCCTCTACAGAAAGGACAAATTGAAGAGAGTCCAGTGGACAAAAATGATGGGACATGATTTAGGAGGTGAGGCTGAGGGAACTAGGCTTATTTAGTCCGCAGAAGAGAAGAGTGAGGGAGGATTTGATAGCAGTCTTCAACTACCTGAAGGGGGGTTCCAAAGACAATGGAGCTCCACTGTTATCAGTGGTGGCAGATGACAGAACAAGTAGTAATGGTCTCAAGTTGCAGTGGAGGAGGTCTAGGTTGGATAGTAGGAAAAACTATTTCACTAGGAGAGTGTTGAAGCAGTGGAATGGGTTACCTAGGGAGGTGGTGAAATCTCCATCCTTAGAGGTTTTTAAGGCCTGGCTTGACAAAGCCCTGGCTGGGATGATTTAGTTGGAGTTGGTCCTTCTTTGAGCAGTGGGTTGAACTAGATGACCTCCTAAGGTCTCTTGCAACCCTAATCTTCTCTGATTGTATGATTTTATGCTGTTGAACTAAGGTGATGCACAGCGGAGGGAACGTTTCTCAACCAACCTTTTGCCCAGCACTTTCAAAATGAGCCCTGGTTGTGGCCATTAAGCCATGAGAGTAGGGGATGTATTTTAGGAAGAAATAGATCCTAATCTTTCATTGAGAAATTGCAATATGATTATTGGCAATATTCTGTCCACCACCATGATGGAGGGCTCTTTTGACTTATTTTCCAACTCCTATTTTTCACCTTCCCCTGTCACTGCTGATCACTGCTAAAGGTAATGGGGCACAATGGCAACCCGAGTGGAAGCAGTGTGGTCCAACAGACAGGGCAATGGTTTAGAAACCAAATGGACCTGGATCTCATCTTTGTTCTACCATGGGCTCGCTGTGTCATCACGGGCAAACTGCTCTATGTGCTTCTGTTTCTCCTTCTCTAACAATTGGATGGTGATTCTCTACTGACTTTTGTCAAGCTCTTTGAGTTCTATGGATGAAAAACATTGTAATAAGAGCTAAGTATTTTCATTATTATTGATGCTAATGCTTTCCAGGTGGGACTCAGCAAGATCACGAAACAACTCTGACGAACAAAGGAGTTCTGTGAATTCTCCAGCTGGACCTTAAGATTTGTTTTTCCATCAGGCACAACAAAAATTGCAGTCTTCAGTTTCCAAGCTGCCTCCTTAAACTGAGCTAGCATTGAGCAAATGACTTCATCTCCAAAAAGAACCCCATTTCCTCTTGTGCCTCTCTTGCCCATCCATTCATGACTGAGTTTGTGGGAAACTGTCAGAATATCAAACAAGTCATATTTTTTCTGTGGAGTGTCCTCAGGTTAATACATGAACACTGCCTAACTTCCTCCTTTCATCACCTCTTTTGGTGGAAATGCCATACTCAGCCATTTTACCAATTAACTGAAATGAGATACAGCTTTCATTCTGCTGCATGCATTTCTCAGTTTTGACAAAGTCTATTCTTATATGCAAGTGTAACACCGACAGTCCCCAGGATCGAACCCGGGATCACTGGAAGTAAATGAATGTGCCTCTACTGTCAGAGCTACAAGCCACATGCCCCTGAGCACAGGCTGTAGAGCAGACTCACTAATCTCTCTGTAAGTGGTCTCAGTGTCCTTCTTTCCAAAAGAGAAACTGTTTTTGAATGAGTGAGTGTTCACAATGAAAGATGACCAGGGAACAGTGGGAAAAAAGTGGCCCTGTTTCTTAGATGAGGAACCTACCGGAATGGCTGCTGGAGATGAGGAAAGGGGACACATGATTTGCTGTTCACCTGAGAAGCCAAGTGAGAAGCAGGAGAGGTATATGAGGAGGACAGATGGTACATCAATGAGTCTACGACAAAAGGTCCCTAAAGGACTATAAAATCCTTGGAAACTACTAATTGAGTGCCAGAAGGCCAGTGCCAGTCCAATTAATACTGAGAGCTGGTTTCCAAGAAGCCAACTTAGGTTATGTAAAAATATGGCTGAGGACATCAATTAGAAAGAGAGGGCCTGGTTCTCATTTACGACAAGGCCCCTTTAGACCATTGTGGAAATGTTAAAGGGCCTTAAAGTGGTTGTTATTTGCACTCATTTTAAGGCAACGTTACACCACTACAGCGTAAGTAGAGTGGTGTAAAGGGCCCTTAACATAAATGAGAATCAGGCCCAAAGAAAGCAAAAAAGATAAAGAAATGGAGAAGCTAGCATAAAGTAACAGAGTTTCCTATGATGAAAAGACGAGGATAGCTAGCACATTAGGTTGAATGTCAGAAGATTGATACATGAATGGAGCTGAGCTAAGAACTGTTATTTGGTTTTTCACAGTAGAAATGGCGATAAACTGATTATATACATATACTCACACTAACAAACTCACTCCACATATGTTGAGGTAAGAGTCAGAGTGATATGATAAATGTATATACACCACATACATGGAAATAGCCATGTGATAAATCAAGAGGCATGTGCCAAATTGCACAAGTATGTGATTGATACATTTGCTATATACCTTATTTGTTTATTGATACATTTATCACATACCTATAGCTGAATTGTCTGTCCATTAGTCCACCTCCCTGGGATTCAGTCTGACATTTCAAGCCCCTCAACTGCGCCAAACATCTGCCATTTTTTATTTTTAAAATAATCTCAACATAGAGACATTGTGTTCCATAAATATCGGTTCATTATAGCTGGTGAATGGAACAAGCATTATGCAAAAGACCACAAAATGGACAAAATCAAATCTACGCCACTTTCAAAGTGAGATGACCTTTTCAAGTCTGAAATGCGTTCCCTTTTCCACTCCCAAGAAAGAACATGTACATCTATTTCAAAGAGTGCATTAACACTTCCCTGCACACAGTGTTCAGGTTTTTTTTTTTAAAAAAAAACTGACACAGCTGTAATATTTTGGATTTCTCATAAGCACAGTATTCAGGAATCTCACTCTGAAACATATGTTTAAGAAAATGGCTCATTCCTGTACTAGAAAAGGCAAACCAAGTATTCTCCAATGGCAGCTAGTTGTACTGCCAAGTGGGCATCCAAATTCAAATCACTAGCATGCTCATCACTCCTCAGGCTAACTGCGGTGGAAGGGCTATACAAGCAGCACACTTAGCCTCTTGGGACTCAAGATGGGATGCAGGAACAGACTGGTCTTTAAAGACAGGAAGGAGGAGGATCCGGGCAACTACAGGCCAGTCAGCCTCACCTCAGTCCCTGGAAAAATAATGGAGCAGGTCCTCAAGGAATCAATTTTGAAGCACTTTGAGCAGAGGAAAAGTGGATTCACCAAGGGCAAATCATGCCTGACTAACCTAATTGCCTTCTATGATGAGATAACTGGCTCTGTGGATGAGGGGAAAACAGTGGATGTGTTGTTCCTTGACTTTAGCAAAGCTTTTGATAGTCTCTCACAGTATTCTTGCCAGCAAGTTAAAGATGTATTGGCTGGATGAATGGACTATAAGGTGGATTCAGTGGATAGTGATCAGTGGCTCCATGTCTAGTTGGCAGCCGGTATCAAGTGCAGTGCCCCAAGGATCAGTTCTGGGGCCGGTTTTGCTCAATATCTTTATCAATGATCTGGAGGATGGCATGGATTGCATCCTCAGCAAGTTTTCAGATGACATTAAACTGTCATCTGAAAACTTGGTAGATACATTGGAGGGTAGGGATAGGATACAGAGGGACCTAGACAAATTAGAGGATTGGGCCAAAAGAAATCTGATGAGGTTCAACAAGGAGAAGTGCAGAGTTCTGCACTCAGGAAGGAAGAATCCACTGCACTGCTACAGACTAGGGACCG
The DNA here is from genome assembly GCA_032164245.1 of Sternotherus odoratus. Taxonomy (NCBI): domain Eukaryota; kingdom Metazoa; phylum Chordata; order Testudines; family Kinosternidae; genus Sternotherus; species Sternotherus odoratus. Next base: position 95,894,722 of record JAVMKO010000001.1, on the reverse strand, counting down.
AGTGTCTAGGCAGCAGTTCTGCAGAAAAGGGGCTAGGAGTTATGATGGATGAGAAGCTGGATCTGAGTCAACAGTGTGCCCTTGTTGCCAAGAAGTCTAACGGCATTTTGGGCTGTATAAATAGGAGCATTTCCAGCAGATCAAGGGACGTGATCGTTCCTCTCTATTTGGCATTGGTGAGGCCTCATCTGGAGTACTGTGTCCAGTTTTGGGCCCCACATTACAAGAAGGATGTGGAAAAGTTGGAAAGAGTCCAGTGGATGGCAATGAAAATGATTAGGGGGCTGGAGCATATGACTTATGAGGAGAGTCTGAGGGACCTGGGCTTATTTAGTCTGCAGAAGAGAAGAATGAGGGGGATTTGATAGCCTCTTTCAACTACCTGAAAGGGGGTTCCAAACAGGACAGATGTAGACCAGGAGTCAACAACCTTTCAGAAGTGGTGTGCCAAATCTTCATTTATTCACTCTAATTTAAGGTTTCCCATGCCAGTAATATATTTTAACATTTTTAGGTCTCTTTCCATAAGTCTATAAAATATAACTAAACTATTGTTGTATGCAAAGTAAATAAGGTTTTTAAAATGTTTAAGAAGCTTCATTTAAAATTAAATTAAAATGCAGAGCTCCCTGCAGTGGTGGCCAGGACCTGGGCAGTGTGAGTGCCACTGAAAATCAGCTCATATGCCACCTTTGGCACACGTGCCATAGGTTGCCTACCCCAGTGTAGACGGTTCTCAGTAGTACCATGATAGAACAAGGAGTGATGATCTCAAGTTGCAGGTTTAGGTTGGATATCAGGAAAAACCTTTTCACTAGGAGGGTGGTGAAGCACTGCAATGGGTTACCTAAAGAGGTGGTGGAATCTCCTTCCTTAGAGGTTTTTAAGGCCTGGCTTAACAAAGCCCTGGCTGGTATGATTTAGTTGGGGATTGGTCCTGCATTGACAGGGGGTTGGACTAGATGACCTCCTGAGGTCCCTTCCAATCCTTATATTCTATGATTCTATGGTCAGATCATAGGCTAGGAGAGTTTACTACAAGAACAGATAACAGAAGACATGCCTCCTCCCAGTATGGATCTCTCTATATGACATCAAACCAACCTTTGCAAAACAGATTCTATACTGGCCTCTTCCCTTATCTGGTAAATACCTTGTATTGTTTTCCTGGTTGGGAACAACTAAGGGCAAAAGTACAACCATTTACGAGGCAAGTTGGGATGCATTTTGCATCCTAAGCATCCTGAGTCTATCTGCTTCTCTTGGGAAACACCTTCTGGCCGTAATGCTGAGTTCTAGTTAAATTAAAACATTTGGAGTTGGGTCCCACACTATTTAAACACTATTTCCTGACTTTAAAAGATTATTTCCAAATAGTTCTAAGAATTTTCCTATATTCCTGCTGATGCTTCTAAGTGTCTTTTTAGCAAGGGAGGGAAGCCCAAGAGCAACACTACCCAATGTACTGAAGCCTGCCCCAGGCAGTGATTTGAGGAGTGCAGAGGGGAACTCCCCATCCACCCTGGCTCCTGTTGTTCCCTGGCTCCATGCAGGGGTTCTGGATAAAGGAGACCCTCCCCCCCCCAGACATTAATTTGGAAATAGCAGCACTCTGCTGCTTTTTTTAACTGGCAAACATGCCCTTGTAGGGCCTGGGGAATGGCAGTGTGTGAGTTCCCTCCTGAGTAGTTGATATTGTGCTAGCGACACAGGAAGTGCAACTGACCATCAACACATCAGTGAAACTGACCACAGAAGAAGGGCTGTCAACTGCACATAATAAACAAACAGAAAAATAGAGGCTATTATTTCCCCTGTAGTCTAGCAATTCTTGAAGTACCAAGAATCTAGGTGTTACTTATCACAGTAATAGGCACACAAGTTTCAGGCATAAATGTTTTTTCAAGTTGATGGTGTCCTTTAAAGCTGTGGCAAAGTCTGGAAAGAGGGATCAGTTCTGCATCTATAACAGCTACAGAACTGGGCAGCAAATCCGTAATTCTGAAGATGGTCTCCTCATCAGCAAGTGTCTTTGTTGTTTCAGTTCAAAGCTGTATGAATATGTCCCTCCTGCATAGCCTATGAGAAACAAGCAGCAGGGGCCATCCCAATTTGCTATGTTCAGGCCACTGGAAAATCTCCAGGGACCACCTATATTTCTATGCTTTCAAAGGAACTGAGTCCAAGCAATTTTGTGACATTCCTCCTCTCCCCCCGTCATTTCCAAATTGGCAATATCTGGAAACTGAGTGAGTGGTCTGAAGGTTGGGAGTTGAAGAAGGTGAGTGTATATTCCTGTGGTTAGTGGGCAAGCTTTGGTAGCTAGGAGGCAGACCAGTTGGGAGTATATATTGGGAGAAGAGGGAATGAAACACCAACTGGGAGTTTAGAGGTTAAAAATCATGTCTGGGGGACTGTGTGACTTCCAATAGCTGGGAGTCAGGTTCAGCTGGAAGTCTTTCCTGGGGAGACATGAAAGTTGCTGTAGCTAGGAAGCTGATTTGGTGAGGGATTTTATAGCAAACAGGTGACAACAGCTAGAAGGCAGGTCTGGTGCAGACTGTGTCCAATGGAGAAGAAAAAGTTTTCGGGGCAGGGAATAATTTTGTTTTTTGTTTGTACAGCACCTAGCATGACAGGATCCTAGTCCATGATTGGAGCACCTAAGAACACAAGAATATAAATAAAAGAATAGCTTTTCGGAGGCTGGTCAGGTGTTGATACATGTCAGGAAGAGAAAGAGGGAACCGGCAGCTGGGAAGGAGAAGCTGGGCTGGGTACGTTCAGAGGGTTGAAGGCAACTGGGCAGAGGTTGGGACTCTTGTGGGGAAGATCAGTGGAAGGGATCAACTGCTGCTAAATACCTTCCCCTGAAGTATCTCAAGTTACAGATACCTTCCTCCTAGCATTCAACGTGACAAAGTGACATATAACAACAGAGTGAGCAGTGAGACTTCCTTAGTTTGAGGGGGCCAGTTCTACAGGTGGCGATTGCCATGCTCTGATGCAGACTAACTCTCTGTGAGAATGGACATTTTTTAGTGTCAGTGTTGACGTGGAATCTTTGACTAAGCTTCTTGGGTGGTGCTTTCCCCATGGTAATCCACCCAATTTACTGATCCATATGCTCATTAGTTGTAGGTTGCTGCTGAGCTGGTGCAGGCCCTTGAGGTTGTATTAATGGATCATATTTAACTGATTTTATTCAGCTCCCTGATCCGAGCTGGCAATCACTTCTCCCAGCTTGAAAGGGGAATAAACATCTTCCCCTGTTTTCAGATACTGGCCATTATATTACATTTCTGCTAGATCTAGGAAATAATTTTGAACACTGCTGTGCATGAGGTGTTATTTCAGACATTTCTGCTAACATAATGACTAGTCTGATACTAGACGCTATTATAATATCTTATGAGTCAGAAGAATGAGACATGCTAGCAGGGCAGGCTGTGTTGCAGCTTGGAGCCAGGAGTGTAAACAAGGATTTCAAGTTAAAGGGCTTTTCCCTTAAAACCAGCTTGTAAAGCATGTAATTAAAGCTCTTGTACCTCTGCAATAAGACACTGAAAATAGGTCAATTGCTCCAAGCCAAAGAAACAGGCATTTTCTAGCGGGCTCAAAATAGTAATTTTTACTTTGTGAATCCTTTGAGCATTCCCAAAACTGAGGGACTGATAACACCAGCTAAGCTTAGTGTGGGCAGGTGTTATGCAAGTTTCCCTCACCCAGCTGTGTGAAAACAACTCATTCCTGGCTTTAAATATCCCCTGCTCTTCCATTTATGGGTCCTCCAAAGTCTTTTAATACACTTACCTAATGACCTGGCGTACCCCCTGCAGACCTTGACTTTCATTATTGCTCCATTCAAGGGGACATAACACAACTCAAAACGGATCTACAATGACCTGTGCTAGTCTGGTCCTGGGCCTCCCACAAAACTTTACTGATGCATTTCAGTTAAGACCTGGAAAACAACCTCCTATTCCAGTCCTCTCTTAAGCATAGAGGATAAATGTGCTGTTGTGTTATCAATGGCTGAGAGCAGTACTAATAAAACCTTGTGTGCCCTCAAGCAGAGTCTGAATCCAAGTCTCAAGAGGTGAAAGGCTAATTCACTAACTACTGACTCACCTCCACAACCCAGCTACTGAAGAACTGCTGTGGAAGTGAAGATTAGACAGGTGTTGTGTGGCAGCTGTTATAGGTTCAACTACCCCCAGAGGGAAAACTGTCTTTCTTTCAAACCTTGAAGCCTCTAGGACATTTGGGGTGTGGAGATGTGTATTTCCTCTCATGAACAGAGAAAACAGAAGGTGGTTTAGGGTTTTTAGCCTATCCTCAGATTATTGGCTAGAGACAGCTGGAGTGGATGAGAGTTTTCTCCCCACTGAGCAGAAGTGGCCTCTCCTGAGATGGTCTAGTCACAGAGCAATAATCTTTGTTTCTTTTTGCTTGAGCCACATCTATGTTCTTATTATAGGCTTCCCGTATCCTGTGTTCCACCTAAGTAACGAGAAAGATTCAATGCTGTTCCTAACTGAATTCCCCTCAGCCGTGCCAGCGCTGTTTGTAACTGAATTCCTCTCAGTTGTGCCAGTGATGGCGATTGATTCAGCAGCACATTTTCCAGTTCAACTGTGTAAGGTCACCCAGATTCCTTCTGTCTAAATTCTGCCTCAGGAAATAGCAGCATCATATACTGCCTGTTAGCTACAACTAATTGCATTGGTCGCTTGCAACAGCCGGAACCTGTGAGGTCAGCAGTTAGCTGTCTAAACTCTGCTTTTTATTTTTAAAATATTTTATTCTTGCTTTTAAGATGTTTGTGCGCAAATGTTGGTGTTTCTGAAAGTGAGGGACAGGTGAGATTGGCATTGAGGAAGGGGCTATACAGGCCCAGGCTATCAAACCTTCCCCAATGCTCCTCTGCCAATGCACCTCTGTCCTCTGATGCAGCCTTTCTGGCTACTGCAGCCAGGCCTCAGTTTGCACACTGCTCTGCCCAGGTAGGTCAGTCCTGGCCTGCCTGTTTCATTCACTGCACATAAAGCCTCAAATAAAATATTTACAATATAGAGGAAGCACAGGAGTAAATAAAAGATTATTTTTTTTAAAGACACTCACCATCAATCTACTCTTACATTTGGAAAAAGGACACCAGAACAACTTTCCCAATGTCTAGTCCCACCACACGTCTTGTATCATTCGAGAATAGTCTTGCATGTCAGACACTGGAATTGGTCTTAGGAGACTTGGGTTCAGTTTCTGGCTCTGCTACAGACTTCCTGTGTGCTCTCGGGGCAGTTGCTTTCTCTCTGTATTACACTTCTTTATCTGTAAAACGCGGTGCTCTAGTTCATGCACAGATATTGGGCCTTAAGCAGGAATTAACACAGGGAAATCCTATGGCCTGCGTTAGGCAGGAAATCAGACCAGACAATCACAATGGTCTCTTCCGGCTTTAAAAATCGATGAATTTATGAAAATAGGAACACTACTTTCTTTCTCGTGCCTCTCTGCGTTCTCTGTTTAGACTGATGGTGTATGTAAAGCACAACGGGGCTCTGCTCTGAGGTGACGCTACAGTTTCATACAAATAATAATCCACCGTTCCAACAACATGCTCCATACCTCCCCTCTCTCATTGCCTAACACCACCTCCTCACTACTCAGAATTCTCAACACCATCCAAAAAGTCCTTTGGCTTTCAGGCATGATTATTGCCATATAATCAGGGGTGCTGGAGCTATTTTTATACTGGGGGTGCTGAGAGCCATTGAACCAAACTATAAACTCTGTGTCTAGTGGGAACCACTTCAGGCTGTAGCACCCCCTCCTTCCTGCATGCCTAGTTCCAGCACCTATGTGTGTAATCCATGGGTGTCTCTCTGTGCTTTGAATGCCCTGTTGCCCTTTTCTCAGTGAAGGTGTCTCCTGACGTTATAACTGCAACAGTAATTAATTTTCAAAAGTGTTGAGTACTCAGTCACTTTCATTGGCTTCGGTACAGACTGCTGGATGTGCCACATTTTTGTAAACCACACCATTAATTTAAATTCCTAAATACAAATTGAGGAGCAGGACTTCAGGCATTCATTTTTGAAAGTCTTGGCCTTGGTATATACTTGGTCCGTTCTGCTATTCTGTAGCACTTCATATAAAAAGTGCACCCCAGGTCTCTATGGAGATACTGGCGGTGCACATATTTTATGTCAGTTTGTTTAATCATTGGAGTTAAAGCGTGTTCATTATAGCTAAGGGCACGTGATTGACAGCTTTGCCCACTGTAGCACAGTGGCCACTTACTGTCTCCCCAGCACCTCCCCCTGGCTAGGATTGCCCCTATGGCTGGCCCACCTCTACTACCCTTTTGTCTAGGCCTCCGTAAGAACTCACCATTCTGAGGTAATTCACGTAAACATCAGCCCGCCAGGCCTCAACCCTAGTTCAGCCTCTCCCCCCCGCCCCCCAGTAGTCCAAAATAACACAAAGTCTTTGAAAATAGAATACAAACTCTCACAGTCTTTATCCCAGTTCGCGCTAGGCACAGCCCCTTCTCCCTGAGGGTCCGACTGTCCACTTCCCAGCATACCCCGCCTGGAGGTTGTCCTTCCTCCACAGGTTCTCAGCCAGTGCCTTTCCCACACTGACTCAGGACCCTGCAGGAGCCTTCTTACCACTTCCTCCAGCATCTGCAGGGATAGCTGCAGTTTCCTAAACTTTCCCAACTAAGGGCTTGTCCTCACTGGGGGGGAGAAGGGGTGAATCACGTAGCTGAAGTTTGCGTATCTGCTGCCGACTTACCGCTCGTCCCCACAGCGGCGGCAGTCGGCGGCGCGCTCTCCCGGCAAGCTGGAGTTCCGGAGTCGACGGGGGAGCCGCGGGCGATCGATTTATCACATCTTAGCGAGACGCGATAAATCGATCGCCAGAAGATTGATCTCGGAGCAGCCTTGTGAAGACAAGCCCTTAGTTCCAAGCTTTCTGCCCTGATAGTTTCAGCTCCTCTCTCAATCATACCCTTCCCTCTAACTTCCTGCTGCCTTTTTATATTGGAATCACCTGATTCCTTTCAAGGAGAGCATATGGGCAAGCCACTGACCAGGTCCCACCCAGACTGTTTCCTACACAAAGGGCTTAGCTACACTTGCACTTGTAGAGTGCTTTGGGTTAAACCAGTTTTTGGAGAGCACACTAGGGAAAGTGCTCCAGTCTGTCCATACTGACAGCTGTAAGCACACTAGTGTGGCCACCTTTGAGGCTCTTGCAGCGGCATTGGGAGCAGTTCATTATGGGCAGCTATTCCAGTGTTCAAGTGGCTGCAACATGCTTTTCAGATGAGGGGGTGGGTGGAGTGTGTTGTGTGTATGTGGGGGGAGAGAGAGAGTGTGGGTTTTTGGAGTGCTGAGAGTGTGTCAGCATGCTGTCTTGTAAATTCAGTCCCCTGTAGTCCCCCTGCCTCTCACTCACTCACTTAGTAAATGTTTGCATTGCCTTGTAGCAGATAAAAAGTCGCTGTTTGAAAGGGAGCTTTGAAAAGGCACGTCCGCATTCCTGCAGCGATTTCACAACAAAGGGAAGAGTGAACACTTGACTTAAGGGGATTATGGGGCATTTCCAGAGGTCAATCAGAGCGCAGTAACATAACTCCTCTTCCACATCTACACTGAAGCGTCTTACCCAATATGCAACAGCTGTTAATCCTCTTGGGGAGGTAGAGTACCAGGAGTGCTCCAGTGAGGGAGTCCGAGCTCTTTACATGCCTTGCCAGTGTGGATGGGGAGTAAGGTAGAGCACTCTGGGGGGCTTTATTGTGGTATAAAGTGCAAGTGTAGCCAAGCCCAAAGTCTTCTTCTCAGAGGAGTACTCATGGTGCCATCAGATATGTCTTGATAACTTCAACCAATGCTTTCCTTTCTGATAGGAGTAAGTGGAAATTTATTCATCTGGAAAAGGTTCCTTCCAGGACCACATTTATTATCAGCCCCTTGTCAGGGCTCACCTTCGGTGATGTTTTTGCATAGTGATCTCAGCGATATTAAACAGGATTCCCACACCATCATAAGTCTCCTTTCCAATAGGCCAGACAGAATGGCCTTCTCATCAATCATTCTTTGCCAGGGAAATAACCTTCATAGCGGAAAAACCTTGTGCCCTGTAAACATTAATGTCAGCTTTTATATGCTGTAGCTGGTCACACACCACTGCTCTAGCAGATTTCAACTGAATGTTGTTTGCAATCCAGGTTGCAAGAGTCAAGGAATTGAGAAGCTGGAAATTTAGGTGCTGGAACTAGGGCTTCTGCCACATCCCCTGGCTTGAAGTGGCTTCCATAATATACAGTTTACAGTTTGGTTCAATGGCTCTCAGCACCCCCACTATATAAACTGTTCCAGCCCCCTTGGTTGTAAGTTGGATCACTAGAGCCCAAACCTCTTACTTTTTAAACTTTTCCCTGGTTTTCAGTGACTAAAAGAGGAGGAAAGGGAAAAAAAAGTGAGACAAAGTGGGGTGAGTGGGAAACCCACTTTCCTTTTTAATTTTACCTGCCACTTTTCCTTCCAGTATAAAAATGTAAAAAGTAAGATAAAGTGTGTGTGTGGTGGCTGGAGTGGGGGTGGGGGGAATGGATCAGGGGGAAGCGGAAATATTACTTTTAATTTTTTTTGCAATGACAAAAAAGTCAAAGGGTGAAATCTGGTCCCTACTGATGTCTATGGGTGTTCTACCATTATTTCGCCAATGGGGCCAGTATTTTATCCCAAATGTTTGCTTTCTGTTACTTTCACTCGAGAGACTGAAAGTTAAAAATGGAGAGAAAGTCAGTTTTAAAAGTGTAAGTCAACCTTGGCATAGCCAACCTGCGGAACTGTTTACCAGAAGATGTTGTGAAGGCAAGACTATAACAGGGTTCAAAAAAGAACTAGGTAAATTCATGGAGGATTGGTCCATCAATGGCTATTAGCCAGGATGGGAAGGGATGGTGTCCCTACCCTGTTTGCCAGAAGATGGGAATGGGTGACAGGAGATGGATCACTTGAGGATTACCTGTTTTGTTCATTCCCTCTGGGTTACATGGGATTAGCCACTGTTGGAAGATAGTTACTTTTGTTAGTCTTTAAGATGCCACAGGACTTTGTCGCTTCTGCAAATCCAGACTAACACAGCTACATCTCTGATTCTTGTCAAAAGACAGGATACTGGACCTCTGATCTGACCCAATATGGCTATTCTTATGTTCTTAAATTTATGTCTATTTGCAATGTTATTGTAGCCATGTTAGTCCCAGAATATTAGTGAGACAACCTAGGTGGGTGAGGTGGATGGACTATGGGGAAGTGGCCTGGTGTGTCGGGGGGTGGGGGGGTGTGCGAGATGTGGGCTCTGGGCATCTACTGGGCGTCTACTGTTGACCTCAGGCGACTCCCAGGAAGCAACTGGCATTTCCCTCACCTCCTAGGTGGAGGCATGGCCAGACGGTTCTACACACTGCCTCTGGTCGCAGGCGCCACCCCCACAGCTCTCATTGACTGGGAACAACAGCCAATGAGAGCTGCAGAGCCAGTGTTCAGGACAGGGACAGCATGTGGCATCCACGTGGCTGCCCCCACACCTAGGAGCTGAGGGACATGTCACCGCTTCTGGGGAGCTGCATGGACCCAGGTAGGGAGCCTGCCAGCTCCGTGCCAACCAGTCTTTAAATGGCCCAGTCAGCAGTGGTGACCAGAGACATGCGGGTCCCTTTTCAACTGGGTGCTCCGGTCAAAAACCAGATACCTGGCAACTCTACCCACATTGAGCACCCTGATAAACTTCCCATGGACTCCTTTTATCAGTCTTTATAGTACTTGAAGATTTCCTTATACTTAGAATGGGTAAGTATCACAAATATCATGGTAACCATTTGAATGGCTAAATGTGATAAATACAAGTTATTCAGAGTGGCCACATGAGTGTTGGGAAGATGTGTTAGTTAATGTTTGGAAAGAGACAATCTCAATTCTTGGAGTAAAAGTGCTATGAGTGGAAAAGAATATTATGATTTACAAATCAGAATCCTAATCTGAGATCATCCAGGGAATGAAAACCCTGGATAGACTATGAAGTTAAAGGATAAGGAAGTAGTTAGAACCAATGGGCCGGATCCATGTGCGCTGGTATTACATCAGTGAAACTCCAAAGACTTCAGTAGCATCACTCTTAATTTACATCAGTGTAAACGAGTCCAAACTCAAACCCCATCCTTCTTGGAGGCTCCTCTTTGTGCATAGGCCTCCTACTGCCATGACTCTCCTTCAGCTGTGAGGATGAATTCTTCCCTAGCCACTCAGGTATAGCCACATATGATTAGAAATCAGTGATCGTTATAGAGTGTTAGGAGGCTAACCCCTTCTCCTTCCTTTGCAGTGCTCCCAGTCTCACCAACTCAGGGTATACGAAGTCATTCTAGGATTTGAACCCAGATTTCCCTAAATTCAACCACCTTAATCACAAAACAAAATACAAGTAAACGTAGTGGGTCAAATTCATCCTTGCATAACTCAGTTCTAGTTACTGGAGTTATATCAAGAATGAATTTGGCTTAAGTGTTATCAACTGGAAACTATTAAATACAATAGTTATTTAAGAAAGAAAAACAAATCACATACCATTCCATACAAACAACTATATTCACAGAACATCAAACTCGTGAGTAAGCACTCCAATTGAAGCTTGTACACACAATTCTTTCTTTTGCTGCATCAGCATCTCAAACTGGTCAAAATTCTGCTGCCCTTACACTTTGGGAGTTTTGTGGTTGACAATAAATGCAGACAGATTAGAACCTAGGGACTTACCCAGGCGAAATTCTCAACCAATGGGAATGACTTCAAGGGGAATTTTGCCTACGGGCTGCAGAAGTGATGTAGCCCGGTGGTTTTCAACCAGGTGCCTGGGGCCCTCTATGGGGGCCAGGAGAAGGTTTCAAGGGGTCCACCAAACAGGGCCAGCATTAGACTTGCGGAGGCCCACGGCAGAAAGCTAAAGTCCCACTGCATGGGGCCAAAGCCCATGGCCCTGAGCCCTCGCACCTGGAGCTGAAGCCCGAGGAACGTAGCTTTGTGGGGCCCTCTGTGATGTGGGGACCTGGGCGGTTGCCCTGCTTGCTACCCCTTAATGCCAACCCTGGGTTTTATATGCAGAAAACAAGTTGTTGTTGCACAGGTGGGCGGTGGAGTTTTTATAGCATGTTGACGGGGGCCTCAGAAGGAAAAAGGTTGAGAACCCCTGATTTAACCCAGTATGGGAAGCAATGTCCCAAAAGCCTTTTCCAGGCCACATGCTAAATAGAGACTGAAAGAAAAGTTTGGAGCCTAAACTGATGTCTCCTCCAGCAATGATGTGGTGCAGGATGTGAGGTTTGTCCCTAGAGAGAATCAATACAGTTTGTGGACATTTGCACATTCTCCCCATAGCTCTGTCACTCAAGTCTACTGAGAATAAATCCAGATTGGTTGCCTGTGTTCCCGTGGCACATCACCAGGCTCCCTTTCAGAATGCCTGCAATGGTTGGAGTTTGTAACTAATCTTTTCGTAGTTACCAGGTGATTATTTTCCATATCAGGAGACAATGATAAAGGTAGATGCTGCTGTGCACTCTCCTTCTTTATAGCCATTTTTGACAGATAATAAATCATTCCATGACATGGGCTTTTATTTTCTGGTATTTATGCAAGGGGGACAAAATGCAACCAGGTTGTAGGACACCATTCTCCAGCTGCTATTTGGTTAGCTAAGGAAATGAGTTGACAAAGACTTTATTTTCAACCTTTGTCTTGGCTCTTGCAACTTTTACTCAGACTTCTACTTCCTGAGTTTTTTACAGTGAGTGACAGCTTCCAAAAGAGCAAACTGCCCCACCACGTACTATCCACCACTGTTCTGCTCACTTTGTCCTTGAGTGTTCATTTGAAATTCAATGGGACAAATTTGACTCTGAGATTCACGGGAGTAAATCAGGATGAACTGAATTGACTTCACTGCAATTATTCCAAATTTACTCTGGTAAAAATATTTCTCTCTTTACATCCTGTTCCATTGATTTTTGTATTCCCCTCACCTCTGGCTAGATTTTCACAAGCACACAGCTCCCAGTTGTGCACTTAAATGCAATAGGAGATTTTCAAGAGCTACAGTTCAGCATCCACCAGCTCTCTGTTCCTTCTTAAAGTTTTACCTTTTCAGCTGAAAACTCTTCCTTCCTATCCTACTGTCCCCCCTATATGTTTCTGCTTAAAATGGTTGGCTATTGACAAAGTCCCTTGCACTCCACAAATGAAAAACACTCTGCTGCCTACGCTGAAATCACCTGATCACCACAACATACCACCATCCAGAAGAAACACGGCATAAGACAAAACGAGGGACTGCAAGACAAGCAGGCCTGATGTCAGTGGAAAAGCCTATTTATTGCTAGTTCATTAGCAAATTAGTGAGTTCTTCCTTGAGTAAAGATGACCCCAAAGGTTAAACAGACCCTACAGTCATTTGTGTGAAGCCTGAGATTGTTTTTTTTCAAGCTATGTAGGATTTTCATTATAGAATCTGAGCAATTTTCTCCTCTGGTTCATAACCTGCCTGTTGTTCTGGGCTCTCTCTCTCTCTGTGTCTTCATTTGGGCTCCCTCACATTCCTATTGTGAATCAGGCACAAAACTTGATGTGCAGCCAAAAACCTTTGCAATTGTCACCACTTAATATACTCTCTTAGCCATTTCGACATAGTTTGGAGGGGCAATACACTGATTTCCACTGCTTTGCCCGCTAAACTACATGAGGATCTGACTTTCTCCAGGTATCAGCCCCATTACAATGAAGCCCTGGAACGTAATTAGACCTTAGTATCTTTGTCCCATCAGATTAGCTATCGGTTCTTGTTATAATTTATATGAAAGTCTTGGGTATGATTTTAAGTGGGAAAATGAGCAACCTCTAATCACAAAGTGCTTTTGCTGTCAGAAAATGGGCCCATGTCTGTTGTCAGTCACACCTGTGAACTCCAGTGAAATCAGTGGGTTTGCACCCCTACTGATAGCAGAACTTATACTAATCAGAACTGACAGCGAGGGAGGGAGAAAACGTGAGTGGGAGGAGCCATGGATGGCAACAGTGAAGTCAATGGGAGTTTTGCCATTCATCTTCAACAAAGGGAGAATCTGGCCTTCGCTGAGGTTCCTGTTTCTACACACTGCAATGCACAAGCACCCCATCCCTATAAAAGATAAAACATGGCAAACTCCCAGCTGCTATATAACAGGAAGGGGAAATCTCTTTGCTATCGTGTTCTGCTATAATTTTGAAGCTCAGCATCTGTTTTGTGGCATGTCGTGCATTTCTCTCCTGGATCAAATTAATGTTTTCTTCCTCTGCAAAAAAGCCCATCAGGAAAAGGGCAAAGATGAAAACCATCAGTACAAACAGCCTCCTGATGCCTCTTCACCTCCTCCATTCGGCATCTGCTGTCATTGTTAAATCATGTTTGCAAATAACGCTGCTGCATCTGTCTCAGCCACTCCCTAAGGGCTTGTCCTCACTGGGGGGGGGGGGGAGGGGGATCGACGGCAGATATACAACTTCAGCTACGTGAATCCCGTAGCTGAAGTTTGCGTATCTGCTGCCGACTTACCACCCATCCCCATGGCGGCGGCAGTTGGCGGCACGCTCCCCCGTCGACTCCAGCTTGTGCCTCCTGGCAAGCTGGAGTTCCAGAGTCGACAGGGGAGCGGCGGGCGATCGATTTATCGCATCTTAACGAGACGCGATAAATCTATCGCCAGAAGATCGATCCCGGAGCAGCCTAGTAAAGACGAGCCCTAAGACACAGCAGATGAGTGCAGCCAGCTCTGTGAATGTCCCCTCAACAGATGCGAGAGATGAAAATCAATTAAACTGGTTCAGAAGAATGCCGAGGTCTCTTTTAGGGATATTATCAGTTGAAGTCTGTATAGAATATGTAGCTCGGCTGCCTTCACTTGCTTACCCATCTTTTCTCTACTAAGTCCCTCGGTGTTGTGGCACTTGGATTTGTTGGCCTCTCATCTTAGGGCTGTTAACACCCATCACAGCTCAGAGCACAGTGTGGAGGCGTCAGGAGAGTGACAGCAGATAGAAATATGATTAATGACATATGGCCAAGGTCAGCAACCCCCTTAGGAAAAGACACAGGCAGCCAATCCAAAAACCAACAGGCTACAAGTGAGACTTCTCTTTCCTATGCCTCGTCTTCTCAATTTCACAGTAGGCAGATTCCCGTGCCAGAACAGACAGCCCTGTTTACAGAGTAGGAAGTCTCCCCGCTGTGCTCTAGAATTGAGAAGACACTGAAAGCAGATATTTTCTGGTTTGGGCCTAGTTTAGGTAGCCTGCATGGGTCAGATTCCAGAAGATGAAAAATGGTGAATCTCTGAGCTTCACTGATTTATAGCAGCTGAGGCACTGGCCTAATAACCAAACAAGTTTATTATTTGCCATTCAACTTTGCCTTGAAGTCTGCTGACTTTGTTCCCCATTTAAAAAAAAACACAACCAAAAAACCTGAGCAGACAAAAAGAACACCATAATGAGACAAACAGAGTAACAATAGTTACAGGATGCTAACATCTTCTCTTTGAGGATCACATACAGCTTTTCAAACACTAATCAATTACACCTAACCACAAACCCATTTAACAGACGGGAAAACCAAGGCACAGAGAACCTAAATGACTTGTCAAAGGTCATAAAGTGAGTAAATGTCAGAGATCACACTACAGTCCAGGTGTTTTGATTCTTAGTCCTGTGTTCTATCTATGCTACCTCACAAATTAAGGTTTCAAACGTAATTATCTGACTCACATGAAAGATGAACACCGAACAACACACTTCCTTGAAAATTTACAACCTCAAATTTTAAATGAGAGGTTGCGCTATGAAAAGAATAGTACTCCCATGGGGAAAGTACCTTCACACCATCATAAAAGGATTCCCATGGAAATGGAGTTTAAACGACTCTCAACTTCCATCCAGAGATAGCTTCAGTTCAGCAGAAAGTGAAGTGATTTCTCTATGTAAGCTGGTTTAGAATCTTTTTGACGAATGGTGTGATCATTAATAGACATTAACTACATTAGTACCAGTCAAATTAGGTTGGTACTTGGGGGTCTGGCATACCACCACTTCTGTCAAGCTGCCTTCTTATCCTTCAGAATTTCAGCTTTGATTAAAAAACTTAAATCCATAGCTGATATAGTTAACTCAAGTGGCCCATGTGTAACTGATCCAGAGACACCTGTTGAAGTTTGCAGAAAGCCTGAAACAATAGCTCAGAAATCTAAACAGCCCAATCACCTCTGTGAAATATTAACTGAGATGCCCAATGCTGATTATTTAAATAACACAGTGTTTACTAATTTAATGCTCCTCAAAGCATGTAAGAAAGGAGAACTGCGGCCCCTGGGAGCTGTGAGGAGGGGGGTCGGAGGCATGTCTGCGGATGGTCAATGTAAATGAACAGTCTCACGGCCCGCCAGCGGATTACCCTGATTGGCCATTGTGCCGAAGGCTGTGACCCCTGCCCTAGTCTCTCATTCCTTAAACCACAATGGCTTGGGGCTGCTCTGCATTGGCACATGGGAGACTGGGCTGTGGGGGATGGGATATGAAAGATGGGAAGTCTTTTATGCACACACTGTAAATATACCAGGAGTTTCTTCTCATACACGTGAAAGACAAATAGATATTCTAAACAATGACATGTATACTACTTATCGGTACAGGGAATCAGAAGTGTTTTCAAAATCAATTATTTGGCAGCACAATATAACTCGTGACATCAGGAAAGATTTAAACCCAGAACCATTACAAAAACATGGTAGTGTTTTTATAACATGAGCTCTGTATTTGTATAACTGCAAATAAAACCACCGGGCCAGATTGGGAACCACTAACTCGCATGGATGAGCAGCTACTCACCCGGGGAGTCTCATTTATTTCATTTGGACTTCTCATGCAATTAACTGCACCCCAGTGGTACTACGGGGCTCACAAACTGGCCTTAAGGGCCGAATCCTATGCTAGTGGAGAAGGGGTCAACAATGCTCAAGCAACTGAAAGGGACAGCGCCCGGCTACTGCACAGGTTAGTGTACCAAGGTGACAAGAGGGTTTTGTTTGCCAGCACTGGGGGCATGGCGAGGTCCCCCGTCAGCTAGCAGACATAATGCCATCTGCAGCATTAGCTAAGGTCACGCTTGACAAAGCCCAGGTTGGGATGACTTAGCTGGGGATTGGTCCTGCTTTGAGCAGGGGGTTGGACTAGATGACCTCCTGAGGTCCCTTCCAACCCTGATCTTCTATGATTCTAACAGAGGCACATACAGCCTCTTTTCAGAAGAGTAGGAATGTGTGTTCCATATTGTGACTTGACTGCGTGTCCTGCACTATACTGTCTGCCTTGCCAGGGTGACTCATGTCACTAATGTGTTGTCAGAATCATTCCATTTCCTTTCTATTCTCGTTGCTGTGGTGTCTATCTGTAGAAGCATGATTTCACCCTACAGCACTATTAGACAGTTCAGTCTTCTGTTCTGAAGCCTGATTTTGTCATGGAAGAGAAACTGATTAAGTGACAAACAACATAGTGTCACAGAAAATGGTTACTCTTTCGAGGGGAGACTAGTTAACAGTAGTTACCCAAAGTGGCCAGTATTGGAAGCAATGCTATCTATGAAGCTCTGTTCATTAATCATTTCGAAGAAGAAACAGACAGCTAGTAAACTTTGCTAATGACATTGCATTGTTTCATTCATGGACAACAGTGACAACCTCCATGAGGATTTACATACATTATGGGACAAACTGAGACAAGCACCTACAAAACTTATCCTTGTGTAGCTGAGCCAGCAAGAGGCAATGAGACACAGAAAACAAGTGCAACCTGCGGATGTCTTAGCTTTTAGTTCTCAGCTTCCCCAGGGCATCACAGATTTCCCCCCATGTAAATGGAGTTTGTAAGCTCACCTTTCGATTGCCTACCTTGGAATTAGCAACTTAGTCAAGGGCTGAAGTCTGATTCATTGTGAAGTTCTGGTAACAAAAAGAGTTAATCTCATGCTCACAGAAACTACAGTGGAGATGGCTATTCTCTGCTGACTCCCAGAACAGATACATTTTTTTCCCCCTGAGACTTCACATAAAGATGCTAATTGAATCTCGGTCATGATTTTTTTTTTGAATGTGAACAATTTAGCACTGAGAATTACCGTTATTTCTCATTTCACATATTATAGGCCACTAAGCAGCTGCCACCAACATTTGGTCATTAACAACCTGAGCCAGATTCTAACCTAAAAAGTTCCTGAGCCTAAATTCTCAAACTTGAGAGCAGGCCCCATTTAGGTGTCCAAATAAAAGTCTGATTTTTAGAGAGATGGAGCACCCAGAGCTCCTATTTACTCCACCAGGTCTAGTTTGCTTAAGTAAGGTGAACAGGATTAGGCCACTGGTGTTAATTAACAATGTGCACTTTTGCAAAATCAAGAGCTTTGGTGGTACAATTATTAATGCTAGAGCTTGCCCTGGAGAAGCCCACCAGCCTCTGATACTAATCTTACTTTGTTGATGAAACAAATCATTTCAGTGTCAACATGTTGCCTGTATATGGTCCCAAAGGTCTTTTGGATTTTGCTTGTTTGGTCAGAAGGGGAACAGGGCAAGCATTTTCCTCTTTGCAAGCTATTGATTTCATCAGCAATTAGGGCAATAATAAACCCCAATGGAAATATTTCACAGCCACTCTTCTAAAATCAAGCAGTTGATAATGCACATTTTAGTAATAAATGTTAAGAACAATGCTAGTGTCGTTTAACTGTGTAACTGTCTGAAGGGTTCCAGCCCTGACATTTCCAGACTATGCGACTTGTAAAGATAGGTGTTAGGTGTCTGATAAGTGAATATGCAGTCTATGCTGATAAGAGGAGAGGGTGGGAAGACCTGGATAATGCAGGGATATATAGAAAACTGCTGCTGTCATGTAACCATTCCTCATTCAGCAGCTCTAATGAGTAGAGACATTTGGTGAATTCAAAGTTACTTTGCACAAAGATGTCCTGAACTCCAGAGAACAAGAATAACAGATAATTTCCTGAGAAGAAAAGTCTTAGGGCTTAGTTTGCCCCTGGCCTAATCAGATGCAATTCCACTGACTTCAGAGGAGTTACAGAATGTTATACAGAATACTGTAGAACAGGGCTGATTTGACCCTTATACCATACTGTAGTTCTGCTTTGGCCAGAAACCTTTGCTTTCAAAGTAATTTACCATATGTCAACAGTCTACAACACTGAACTGCAATTAAATAAATGAATAGGAGACAGATGTATATTTTAACATGTATCCCTATAGAGGACTCTCAACAGCAAATATTGGTCTTTTGTCTTTTTAAGATCAGCATTTTATGTTAGTGTCACTGAAGATCTGTGGATCAATACCAATTATTTTATATGCATTTCACCTCCCCCAACTTTCTACAAGTATACAACCATGGTAATGTACAAGATGGTGGATGCCTCAGGATGGATCTGTTGTTCCTTGCAAGAAATCTCACTGCTACAAATTTTGAAGCACTCCTCCTTAGCTAAAAGTCCAGTGAGAGAAACAGAGGAAAGTTGCTTACTGTTTCGGGGCTTCTCCTCATCCATGCCTTCATCTTCATTTTCTGGATCAATGTCCTCTGCTTGAGTTATCCAATCCAGGTATCCCTTCAAGTCTTCCTCCAGCTGTTGTTTCTCCCGCAACTTCTGAAAGTCACCCCGAGCCTTTGCCTTCTCTCTTTCTTTGGAAAACTCCCTGGCAAGGAGGGAGGGAGGGACAGGATGTGGGTGGGAGAGATTGAAAAACAATAGGATTAGATTGATTTGCACTGGAAATATGACATCCCCTACCTTGGACCCTCAGCTGCCTCTGTTCATTCAAAGTCACATTACTATGTACATGGAGTGGTCCTTGTCAGATATACAGGTATAACAGCTGTAGTGTCTAGTCTCTGTAAATACAGTACGTTGGGAAGAAGCCAACTCTCAGCATTTGGTTAAGAACGTAACTGAAACTTACATATGTTTACATAATATGTCATTCTTTTTAGGTTATAATGCTTTGCTATATGCATCTTTCCACCAGTCATTTGTGAATATCTGTTATTATTACACTGGCTTAATCCGATGATCTAAATTAAATGTCCGGTAATAATCTGACAGCTGGAGAGACAGACTGCAGTGCTGATTTTTAGCCAAGTCTCAACCCTATCTCCAGAACGGAAGTGCAACTGCACCTCAATTGGTTCAATTGTGTGTATAATTAAACGTACCCACAAATTCGGTTCACACATTTAACAAGGATGAAAAACTGCAGCCACAGCATGGGATGCTGTATTTGAAAATGTAGGCTGGTGTGTTTTGCCATAGGTTTCCAGTATTCGAGACTATTACCTGCTTCTCCCTGACCAAAGTTTGGGGGGACAACCATTAGGAATAATGGCTGGGTGAGGAAGTGCTTCCTTTTCACTTAGGTGTGATCCAGAGTCCAATGAAATCAGTGGAAAGCCAAGTCTCAATCTGATCACCAGAACGGAAGTGGAATTGCACTTCAATTGGTGCCACTGTGGGTATAATTAAATGCATCCACTGACTTCTGTGGGCTTCGGATCAGGCCCTTTGTGAGACCTGATCATAACCTGGGCAGCAAGAGGATAAACACAGGGAAGGTTCTTCATGAATCAGACAAACATGCAGTGTTACAGTGTGTGACAAAGTCTGTGTGCACGGTCCTCTTCTCTGTCATCTTGCTTGGTGTTTGCCCTGCTTCATGGGATTGTGATAATGGAGACTTGAAAGTGGAAAGTGGAAAGTGGCCCCCCAGTTCTGAATATAGCTCCACAATAAGTCCTGGGCTAGAGCTTTGCCATATGTCAGAAGTGAAAAATGAAGTGTTCTTACCCTGAGAACCACAACGGTGTTGTTTGGAAATGTAAAAAAGATGGATTTTGAAAAGATCAATCAATAATAATAATGGTTTTCACGTCTATAGCATCTCTCCTCTGAGACTCTCAAAGAGCGTTACCAACATTAATGAATTTAATGCTCGGAAAAAAACGTGAGGTAGGGAAGCATTTTGAATCCTATTTTATAAATGGGTACACTGAGGAAAAGCAAGATTAAGATTAAACATTTCAAACCTGAGTGCCTAAAAATAAGCACCTAAATCAGTGACTTGATTTTCAGAGGTGCTGAGCATTTGACGCCAATGTCAAAACACTCTTTTTGGTGTCTAAATATGAATTTAAGTGGCTAGATCTGGGCACACAAGTGTAAAAAAGTTGATCTTTGGCATAAGGACTTGGCTCATGTCACACAAAATTACATCCCTGTGCAGAGGGCCAGCAAAAAGCCTATGCACTACTTAAATCTCACTTAAAACCTGTTAGGCATCACTGAAGTCCCACTTACACTAAGTGTTAGCAGGACTTCAGTGGTCCCCAACAGGGCTTAAGTAGTACATAGATGTTGGGCTGGCCCACAAGTGGCAGAACAGAATCCAGTAATCCCAATTCTTAGTCCACTGACCTAAATGAACAGTACTGGAACAAACTCTTCCCTCACAAAATGTAAAAGGGCTTCCCATTTCAGAAAACCTTCTAAAGAGCAGGACTTAATCAAATGTGCTTAATTTCTGAGCTGTAGTAGCATTAAAACTTGACGCTTGAGGGCTACATGCATCAGGGAAGTGCTGATGAAATTCAGAACAATTCATATTTAGGAAGCCAGTTAGAATCCAGGCTAATCCAGTTGTTAATGACCAACTGTTGTTACGGACTGAAAGCTATTTAGTATCCTGTGTGAAATGAGCTGGTGATCTCAGTTCAGTTCCCAGGAGGCACATCACCTACACCACCATCCCATTTGACACTAATTGTTTTTATTGGAAGGCTCAGCAGGGAGGCCTGGACAAAAGGAGCCTGTTCATTGAACTACCATCTCAAACCTACAGGTGGTCTCCTTAGAACAACACTGAAATAGGATGGGAGAATGGTATGGGGGAGGCTTAGGGGAGTAATGACCAGCTTGTCTCTTTTCAGTGGATAGACAACATCAATTGAGGGCTGCAAATCTGGCATTTTTTACCAGCATTCAATTTACTTCACTTTCTCCTTCTTCTTACAGAAAGCTAAAGGAGAAATCTTCACTTGGTTATAACCTCAACAAATGGATAAAACGAGGAAGACTTTGTAGCACCTTAGAGACTAACCAGTTTATTTCAGCATAAGCTTTCGTGGGCTATAGCTCACTTCATTGAAAGCTTATGCTGAAATAAACTGGTTAGTCTCTAAGGTGCTACAAAGTCTTCCTCATCTTATTTACGGATACAGACTAACATGGCTGCTAATCTTAAACCTGTCAACAAATGGAGTGTGTCTGGGAAGTGCCTCTCAGTGTGTACGAGTCTGGGCTGAGTCTTTTGTCCTGTATGATTTAGGGGAAAGCTTTTCTTTCCTGCTCTGATAATGGGATGCATATTTATTGTTCTATGCCCCATTTTTTAAGATCTCTGGTACTCAGAGCAGTGATGGAAAGCAAGCAAAATGGTGAACTTTACAGCTGTTTAAAGATCCTGATGATTGCTTTAAATCCAGCATATGGGTTCGAACCCTATTTACTCTGACAGGTACAGAATATCCTGTCAGCTTGCCATATTTTTTGAGTTATTGTTAGATATCGACTGAACCGCAAAAATGAATCTGAATACCACCATGGCTTATGGGTATAGAGGAAAGTGGAATCGGAATCTGACTAAGAATCTCACAGCTAACCCATATCTCTAATGGACTAAAACAAACCCACAGACGTAAACACCCCAATCTTTGGGAGAACTGAAATCTTGAGTCAAATTTGCTGCTGTAATTATTATGTGGAATCATTGTCCCCGAACTGGTATGGTATTTTCTTTAGAAATACATCCATAATCCTTAATCCTCAATCAAGCCAGTAGCAGGACTATAGCAATGTTCATGTATACGTCTAGTATTTACTTTAGTATATAACTAGGTATAGTATATTGCTTGGCTTGTTCACAATGACTATATGGAATGAGATACCTAGGAATTACTGATTATGACTCTGATTTTTAGCCAGAGCACAATTCAACTTCCAATTTTGCAATTGTAAAAAAGTAGGTGCAATTAAGGCATCTCAGTAGGCACAATTAATTACATCCTAATTTAACTGTGAGCACAAAACTGTATCCACATTATTGGGAAGCAATTTTAAAAAAATTAGGCCTATATGAGCAAGAATGTAACATCTACCCTTCGAATGATGAAGCATAAGAAATAATTTTCTTCCTAAAAGACATGCAGGGTGTACAATGAGATGCACAGAATGAGTTACCTGGAATGTACAGATCACCAGGAATGTTGTTTTGTAAGATCTATGCAGAATGGATGAGTGGAAATAGGGAGTGCATGAGCAATATCTGAGTCTGAAGGGCAAAGACATTTTAGGACTCAGTACACTTCAGAACTGCATTTGAAAGTTAGCTGTTTGAACATTGGGCTATTTTTTCTAAAGATTTTTTGGAAACTTCAACTTCTCATTTCAATTTGCTAAGAAAGAGGAGCCTTTCTCAGGGATGTTAACCATGAATGGCTCCCAGGGTGATCCTCAATGTTGACTGTGAAGAGTACAGCAGTAATGGTGCAGCTATCACAGTACACACAACACAGGCAAGGAGATTCAGCTCAATGAGTTAATTGCGGATGGACCTCACAGTTGATCCCAATTGTCCTTAACAACTGCTTATATGTACTGTAGCTTCAGTGATTTCTGGCTGCAGTATCTTAGGTGCTGTCAGGGTGGGCATTGCTTACCCATTTCTCTCTTCCCCCATCAGACAATATATATTCTTTAATTATTGCTATTGACTTTTTTTCATGTTAAGGTACAATCAATTTTGCCTTCCCACTTTTCTATGCCACCAGCCTCCACTGCTATTTTACATGGTTACCTGCTGATTGGAGTCACTAAGTGGGGGAATCTGACTCTGATATTGAGGAACTCATGTTTGAAAACTGGACCTCCAGTATTACTCTCCAGATTTCCAAACAGAGGCTATTGCCTCACTCTTTACTTTTGGAGCCTCTTTTCCTCTGTTTACTCACTTGAAGCTCCTCTCCTGGCAGCAGTTGTACCTGCACACGTTTCCCTCAGTAGCGGTGGTGCAGAAGGTAATGAACCTCCTCTAAACCCATAATCTCTCTGTAGGATAGCAAAGAATATTTTTCTTGTCTGGGCCTACTAGTGCCCTCTTGTTCTGGTTGTCTCTGAGACCATGGACAACATTTCTGTGATGCACCGAACTCACACTCCTGCTAAGAGAGTGTCACCCTTGATTTGCCAGGGCCCCCTCACCTCACAAACACTATCAGAATTAGATGTGAGAGTTTAGAATGGTCAGTACAGCTGACAGGTACACACATTGACCAAACTGTTCACCAGGCTCAGCAGAATACGCACTGGGGCCAACATTTAAAAATATGGCGGCCTAAGGTTAGGCTTCTATGACTGTATTTACACACCTAAATAAAATAGCCTGATTTTAACAACCTTGAGTACCCAGCAGTGCCTAAATATGGAATTGGGAACCTAATCCTAGGCATTCATTTTTTGAAAATCTTGTCAAGAATGTTTATTGACTTGGATCTTCTATTTATCTCGTTCACCAAAGCCAGGACAGTGTTTAACTCCTGGGTACATTAACAGCTGGTTTTATGCGAGGCGACTGCTTACCTGGCCTCAGCAACGATGCTTTGTAGCACAGGTTAAAATGAAGAATTAAGGAACAGCTGCATCTCTTGGGGATGTTTTAACCCTCCCTACCGGACACCCTCCCCCATCTGACTCTCATGATTACCCTTAGAAAACATCACAAGGAAATGACCTCTCCCTGCATCATGCCTAACCCTGTAATGTGTACAGCAAAGAAGATGTGCTCATTAAAGAAAAACATATTAGTCCGTTCCTAGGGAAAATAATCCCCCCGCTCAGCCTATGTTTCAAGGATATTAAACAAGAGAATCTCTCAGTTGAGAAGGAATAATTTGGAAAGACTCCCATTTTATAAATGTTTAGGGATTTGCTGTATATGTCGCTAGTCACCTTTCACTTCCACTGATTTTTCCAGGATTTTTCCAACAATCCCTTCCTGGTGTGATAAGTGATGTGCTCATCCTTATTCAGGCAAATTCAAGACTTGTAGTTTCATGGCACCTGCTAAAGGTTATTTTAGGGAGAAGAGGATTTTAAAGGCAATGTGTTGGCTTTTCATAAAGGGATTTACTCAAAGATTTCAACCATTTCAGATGAGCCATCTGATGCCATGTTTTGGTATTTACACAACAAAGATTAGGGGCTTCTACTAAACATTTCTGAGAGTGACCCACCACTGCCCCATTATATCCAAAACCAAAGAGAAGGAACGGTGATATAAATGAAAAATATAAACAATAATAAGAACATTTTCCTGGTTCTGCTTACCCGCTAAGTACACCGAGAACCAAGTTAAGTACAAAAAATGACCCTATGATGATTAGTGTAACAAAATAGATCCAGGGCCAGTCCCTTCCTATGGCATCATTGACCTGGAAGAGTGGAATGATAATTAGTGAGACAGGCTCAGTTTCTGAGCACTGCAAGGCTCCAGCCAAAGGGATCCCAAGTCACCAGCACCAGGGCTTTCAAAGTTTTCATTACTGCAGTTTATGATTGAGACCAAGTTGTGTTCTCTCCAGTCTAGTTGGAGCTGGGTATTTTGGTTGGACTGAGGTTGAATTGCCTCATTATTGAGTAACATTTTGTTGTGACAGTTATTTTGGCTTATAAAGTTTGACATTATTTATTTCAAAACCAATGTAAAAACTTCCTTGGATTCAGACTTTTATATTGGATGGAGGTGAGTCAAGAAAGAAGGAAGGGACCTGGTGACTGGGAAGAACCCTGATTATGGAGTCTTGCCCTGCAGCATTGGAAAAAGGACATTGAAAACTGGCAGCTTACCCGCTCAAAACACCAAGAACCAGATTTAGAACGAAAAAGGATCCAAAGATGACCAGACTGACAAAATACACCCATGGTAACTCATAGCCCATAGCGTCCTGCATCTGGAAAGATGAAGGAAAGTTAGAAGACAGAGAGCGAAAGCAGAACTGTTTAGGAGAAGAAACAGATGGAAAGTTTGTAAACAGTGCCTCTGGTTATTAACACATAAATATACCAAATGTTTCTTCTTTATGATGTCTTCATTTCTCTTTCTTCCCCTTTGATTCCTCTGTTCTCTACCTGTTTCCACATAGGTATGACCTTCTGTGGTCACCTTCATAGAACCAGCTTTTACGAACACATACCGCACATAGTGATCTCAGATAAGAAGTAATTTCTCATTCTAAGTAGAGTGAGAACTGTGGTACCTCAGATAGTAGTAAGTGGTAACTGTTGGCAAATGCTGACTTTTTAATGGCAACTTCCTGGTTAGAGTCATGGCAGTCTTTGTATCCCTTAGGTCATGTCTACACTACAGCGGCACAGCTACGGCACTGTAGCTGTGCTGCTGTAGCACTGAGACTCAGATGCTTCACACATCAATAGAAAGGGTTTTCTATCAATGTACCTAATCCATCTCTCTGAGAGGCGGTATCCAGGCTGATGGAAGAATTATTTCATCGACCTAGCTGCATCTACATTGGGGGTTAGATTGAAACAACTGCAGGGCTCAGAGTATGAATTTTATTACAGAACTAGCTACATCATTCAGGGTTATCTAATTTTTAAGTGTCGACCAGGCCTGAGAAGAAAGCTCCGCCGGTGCCCACCATATTCTGATGCTGTGAAGTGCTTTCTAAACTTTTCTTACAAAACTTCCTTCTGTCCATAGAGGCCATTCATTCAACCCAGTGATTCCTGCACATGTCATTTGGAGACCCTGCAACCAAATAGCATGCGTGCAGATCCAGCTTTGACATGAATGCAGGTGGCTGCATATAGAGCAAGCTGTTTCAAGCGTAATGTCATCTGAGCACAGACCCTGCACTATATGGAGAGCAGCCTGCATATCAGTCCAGGTACATACAAATACTATGTTCAAGGGCTCACTCTTATCTTCAAAGTTTTGTTAGAAATTCATATTTTGGGATGTTCAAGTGAAGACATCTTATAGTTGGATGCATTAATCTAGCCTCCCCATTTCATAAACACTTATCTCCATGGCAGAGGTGGCACCATCAAAGGAATAAACTGTAGGCAAAAATTTCAAAAGCACCAAAGTGTTTTAGCTGGGAGCCTAATTTCCATATTCAAATGTGCCTACGTTGTTTAGGAGCCTAAGTCCAACTGAAAATGTTATGCTGTATTGTGTAAAAACTGCTCCTCTTATGGCAACTTAAGCATTTGTTTCCTTCACGTCATGGAATTCTTCAGTACATGGGGATTCACACATTACCCACTTAGAAAAGACAGCTAAGCCACACAACTACTCAGGAAAAACAGGAGTCTGTTTTTGAAGTTTTTTTGCTGAAGAATTGCCACTTTTAGGTCTGTCTGGTCACTAAATAACAGACCTAACAGTGGCAATTCTTCAGCAAAAAAACTTCAAAAACAAACTCCAATGTGAAACTGCAGAACTGGAATTAATTTGCAGACTGGACACTGTTAGATTAGGTCTGAATGAAGACTGGGACTGGCTGGGTCATTACAAAACCTAAACCTAATTTCTCCAAAACTAATTTTCCCCTAGTGTTCCTCACACCTTCTTCTCATCTGTCTGAAATGGGCCACTCTCATTACCAATTCAAAAGTTATTTTTCCTCCCTTGGTATCTTGCTGTGAAATGAATTGGCTTATTAGACTGACCTCACACTTGGTAAGGCAGCTCACATATTTACATGAATTTATACTTGCTACTGTATTTTACACTCCATGCATCTGATGAAGTGGGTTCTAGCCCACGGAAGCTTATGCCCAAATAAATTTGTTAGTCTTTAAGGTGCCACAAGGACTCCTCATTATTTTTGCTGATACGGACTGACACGGCTACTACTCTGAAACTGTACTCAGGAAAAGAATTCAAATGTTCAATAGGAGGAGGTAGGAAAGTAACATTTGTTAAGTGAATTTTTTGTAAAAAAAAGTACCTCATCCATATCCCTCTCATTGTATAGTCTTTAAAGTCCCAAATTCATAACTTTCCACCTGTAATCTGATGACTTTCTTTGGCAATAGTCCACAGACAATGGGGCAATCGATGTCTCTATGCCGGGATCCCTAAACTGTAGCATGATAGGAAAGAACTAATTAAAAATGAACTTGAAGTCTGTCTCAGGGAAACTATCTCATTGGCCTCTTCCCAAGAGGATGTATAGGTTTTGTGCCTGGAAAAGAGCTCTTGAACTCTACTCCTCCGTTCACAAGTGCGGGGCTTCCCCTTCCTACCTTCTCTAAGTTTTCTCTTGAATATATGCATAGAATTGTTCCCTGTTATTACATTGGCTTATAAATAATAGAAATAATGTCTTCTATTTATGTAGTATCTTTCATCCCAAAGGGTCAGAAGGATTATGCAATAAAACAAATGATATAGGCTTCACTTCTCCCCCCACTGAAATGCAGTCACTTCTGCAGTGACACACAGCAACTATTTCAAGAGCACAGGAGCACTACCAAGGAGTTCAGGACAGGAGGAATAAGCTCTCCATTTGAAACCACAGAGGGAAATTTGGGCAGAATGTTATTGTCCAACCTGGAATTAGACCAGGACATCCGAGTTAACACTCCATCTCTTATGAAGAATGGCATGGGATTTTTAATTACTATAAGTCAGTTTGATAAAATGCCATAAAATTTACCAGCATAGGCACAAAAATGACTTGACAGCCCTTAATCATGGTCGATGATAATGAAAAAAACCTAACAGTACGTTACTTACCCATCCAAAAAAAAAATTACTCAGCCTAGAACAGTGGATGAGTAGAATTTTGCAGGGCTGATTTAAGTGTACGGTAACTGCTATGGGTCAGATTCACTGGTGCATTCTTGGCCTTTGTGCTATTTTGGCCTGGAGGAGGTGTCAGCTCCAACCCCATCCTGGTGTGGGGAATGGAATGGCATGGCCAGAGCATGTTGTACTCCAGACATTCCTAACTAGTGTATGCCACTTTGGTACTGTTGACCATGGGAGTCAGCATAGAATAACTCTTGCGAACACAGGCGCCAACTTTTGGTGGCACCGGTGGGGGCTCGCACCCCCTGCTGCCCTTGCCCCGACTCCACCCCTCCCTGCCCCATTGGACCCCTTCCCAAATCCCCGCCCTGGCCCCACCTCCTCCACCCAGCGCGCTGTGGTCCCCCCTTCCCCTCCCTCCTTCCCAGCTTGCCACACAAAACAGCTGGGAGGAAGGAGAAGCAGGAGGTGGTGGTGCACTCAGGGCAGGCAGAGTAGTGGTGAGCTGAGGGGCGGGGGTGGGGCAGGGAGCTGCCGGTGGGTACTCTGCATCCACCAATTTTTCCCGTGGGTGCTCCAGGCACCGGAGCACCCGTGGAGTCGGCGTCTATGCCTGAGAATCTGGGAGCTGCACATTGGCACTGTAGAACATCTGCGATTCTGAGACTAAGTGATCAGGACCTCAATTTTTCATCTCCTTTACCATGTAGTATTATGTATATTTTTGGCCCGAGGGCCACATCCGGTTTGCAAAATAATATGGAGGGCTGGGTAGGGGAGGCCCTGCCACTAATCTGGCCCCCTCCCACTTCCCGCCCCCTCAGAATCCCCAAACCATTCAACCCCCAGACCTTGTCCCCTGAATGCCCCTTCTAGAGACCCCTAACCACTCTCAGGACCCCACCCCTTACCCAATTCCTCTGCTCCCTGTCCCAAGTGCCCTGACCCCTCCCACCCTCCAACCACTACCCCAGAACCCCACCCCCATCCAACCCACCCTGCTCCTTGACTGCCCCCACCACCACCCCGGAATCCCCCCCCACACCTACCATAGCTGCTCGGCGCGGCTCTGGGGAAGGGGGGAGCACACAGCCCCACCCCCCAGAGTGCTCCCTGCATGGCGGGGCTCTGGGGGAGGGAGGAGAGTGCGCAGCCACGGCCCCCAGAGACTGCCTGTGAGGCGCGGCTCTGGGGGAGGGCGGGGGGGGGGTGTGTGCCATGGCCCCCAGAGCATTGCCACTGCGACTCAGCTCTGGGGGGTGGGGGGAGAAATGCGCTGCCCCGGCCCCGCAGAGCTGCCCACATGCGCGGCTCCCAGGGGAGGGGAGAAGCATGCGGCACCGGCCTGGCAGCGGTGCTGGGGTGGCCCAGCTCCGGGGGAGGGGCTGGGGGCAGCCTCCCGACCAGGGGGCAGAGAGCTGGATCTGGCCCGCGGGCTGTAGTTTGCCCACCCCTGGTTTATTGGGTGTACAGAAATTATTGGTATTTGGTAAGGAGCTGATCATTATTCACTATGTCTCTTCCTGGGCATCTTGCTAAATTATGAGCACCCTCAACTCTCATTGGCTTTCAGTGGAGGGGAAAGTTTTCCAAACACTGTAAGACTGGGCTGTAAGCAACAGGCAAAAAAAGAAAGGTGTCCAGTGACTATACGATACAGTTTCTGTATTGCAGAAGTTTGCTAAGACTTGGTGCAATTGTTTAAAGTACATCCTTCTGCTAAAAAGATAGGTACACCTTGCATCATTTACCTGCCTATGACGAATGTCTTTTGGGTTTGGGGGAGGGAAGAAGGGATAGGGTAGCAATTATGGACTGTTTGACAACTATCAAACACTTGCCCAAAACAACAGCACCAATGTACTGTCACTCAGAAAGGCCTTATATCCTCAGCTAAGAGTGCCTGTCACCAGGTGTCTGGGAATTCTTCCTGTAAAGAGGAGCTGTCCTGAAAGTGTGGGATAGACTGTCATCAGCTGAACAATGTTACTGTATTTGTATCAAAAAGCACCTTGAATCTGTGCTTGGTCCAAAATCTTTCTTGGTTATTTTCCAAAGCCTGGTGAATATGCAGACATTCATCACAAACATACCCCTTGGCAGCGGTTGGAGGCTGTCACTGCAGAACTTACTGGAGTGGTACAGTTGGCTTTTGCTAATTATGCTGTTGAAGTGGAGAAGCTGCACAAGGTCACAGCAGGACGTGAAAGAGATTTACTGTCTATATGTCATTAAGTTTGGAGACCGAGGCTCAGGATGTTTCACATAGCTGCTGTCCAGTGAGACAGGGTGGCGCCAGCTTTTTTGCCGTCCTAGGAGGCATTTCGGCAGCAGCTCCTCCGAACTCCTGGGCGACACTCATCAGTGCAGCAGTCAGCCAGTCAGTGCCGTTTCTGCGGGATGTCCACCGGTCCCATGGTCTTGGCGGCATTTCTGCGGGAGGTCCCTCGGTCCAGCGGCTTCAGCTATCTGCCACCAAAATGCCTCCAATGCCCCGGGACAGGCGGACTTTCCACAGAAATGCTGCCAAAGGACTCCTGACACCCTGGAGTTCGGCGTAGCTGCCGCCGAAATGCTGCTGAGGATGGCAAAAAGCCACCCTGCAAATCCTGCTGCCCTAGGCAACCGTTGCCTAGTGCTTGCGTTCGCCCTGAAGTGAGAACAGGCAGAGGCGATGCTAAAGGTTACTTCTCCTGTTTCTGTTTTACAGCTGCCTGGGCCTTCCGGTTGCAGGGTAAATATTTCCTTTTCTTTCTCCAGGTGAACATTTATTATCAACCAGGAGCCTTAACAGGAAAGGTGGATCATCTACTAACTTTACAGTTCTGGGACTATTATATTATGTCGGCTGAGTGATTATGCTGTCTGATAGAGGGCACAGTCACTGCAAGCTGGTGTCAGTGAAAGATTGCATGGGATAGTACTTCCACCTGACCTCATAACTAACAGCAGGTGGGACCCTACATATGATAGTTTGCAGAAATCATTCTGTTTCCCATCTCAAAATGCCTACCCTTTCTCAGCTGTCACATCCTCAGATGCATATATTTTACTACTCTCAGGGATCATAATAAGGTTAGTACATTATTGTACATTAGCTCTGATGTATCATTTGTTAAAAAAAAGATGGTCTTTTGGGTAAGGCACAGAATTGGGGTAAGGAAACATAGAATCTATTCCCAGCTCTGCTGCATGCTCACTGGGTGACCTTGGGAAAGTCACTTCATCTCACTGTGTTTCCCAATCAGCAAAACAGGCTACTAACCTAAATCAAAGAAATTAAATCAATGTTTGTAAAGGGCTATGGCCGTGCAAAACACTATTGCTATAACAGTAAAACCCTCGATTTAACGGACCTCGATTTAACGGACTTCGGATGCAACGGACAAAATTTCTGAGCAAGTCTGATGCATTCCTGATCCATTTCTGGCGGGCTGGCTGCCGGCTCCTGGCTGCCGCCTGGGTCACGGCAGCGGGCGGACTGGCTGCTGGCTCCCAGCTGCCGCCCGGGTCCAGGCAGCAGGTGGGTCCCGGGAGCCGGGACCCGTGCGGGCTGGCTGCCAGCTCCCTGCTGCCGCTGGGGTCCCAGCCGCGGGTGGGCTGGCTGCCAGCTCCCGCCCGGGTCCCACCTGCGGATGGGCTGGCTGACAGCTCCCGGCAGCGGGCGGGCTGTGGAGCTGCCGCCCCGACCCTGTGGCGGGCGGGCTGCTGCTCCGACAGCTCATTTTTAAAAAATTATTAAATAATGGACTTTTTGATTTAACGGACACCCCCTCGCCCGAATTAGTCTGTTAAATGGAGGTTTTACTGTACTGAGACTCTGTGGGAAGTTATACATAGGTTATCTTCTTGCAAAATCTGGAGAACAGCTTTGAGATACTTTGGGAATAGTTTTGACTACTTTGCGTATCAGTGAACTTATTATGCAAGTATTACAGAATTCCACACAACCCTGTATTCTAGATTGATAATAATTATCTTTCTGAAGTGAGGTAAGTCTCACATTCTACTGGGTGCAACACAAGTCCCTTGTTCTAAACAAATGTCAGGTCATTCTTCCCTCTAGGAGTGAAATAAACAACACTGTTTACGTTGGCAATATCGTTCAATATGGCGCAGAGATTATATGAATTTTGAAATCATTGTATTGACAATTCTGGGTTGTTGGTAGCTGAGGAGCCTATTCACACTGTCACGACTTCTGTTGCAGAGGTCAGACAGCTATTCTGCCAGTGTGGAACTGTTTTACACAGAGTAGTGTAATAACAGTTCCTTTGTTACAGTGCAGCCTTCTTTGTTTGCTGTCATGGGTATAGCGTCTCAGCCTTCAACTTCAGTTCAAGACTTTGATCCCAGTCATGCAGATAATGCCTGTGAGCAGCAGCAGCAGCTGGGACTTTTAATTCTAGAGTTTGCTAAACTACAACCACAACTGGCATTTCCAGCTGAAGCCAAGAGCTGAAAAGACATGGAGATGAATATATCATCTGGCTGTTGGAAGTGGTGGTTTTTCCAGAGGGTTGAGGCATATTGGTGGGGTGGAACATGGCATTTTGAACTACTGGCATCCTTTACCTGCTTAGAGGACTTCTGTTTCAAGGGTTGCTAATCTGGCACATTTTATATGCATTAATTTCATATACTAATGTCCCTTGTCAGGTGCAGTGGGGTTATGCAGATTAGCTATTATTCACCACCATACTGGAACGGGTAATTCTCCACCAATAAGGCAGAAGGCACATCAAACTTCCCCAGCTATGTAACAAGTAACAACAACAGACATATACAGAATGTATTTCATCCAGTCCGTGGCTGAGGTGGAAACAATCCACTAGACTATGGTGCCTCTAGGATATACAAACATACAATTACATTTTCTGCCAATGCTTGTCTCAAAACAATTGACAAAGTCTACAAAGCCAGGACAAACTAAATATATGGGAATCACTTCATCCATCAATGAAGTGTAGCTGCCTCTGGAAAGGAAGGAAATAAAGTAGCAGCTCTTAAACTGAAACAATTCAAGAAAGCAAAAAACACTGCATTCAGTGAAAAATAGAGGAGAGATCTAGGTTGGTGGAATGCAACTTAACTAGGACACCAGGGCTAACTTCCTATGCTAATTAATGCTAATTGATTTTTAATAGCTGTGGAATATTGTGATTGTGTTTTTTAAATAAGTCAAGTGCTTCAAGTACTTCATAAATAAGATGTACAGCCTTTTGCAGACTAACATTAGTCAAGAATAATGGACCACTCAGTGAAATAAAGGTCAGTAAATGTAGAACTCAAATAAAAAATGCTACTTTACATAGCATATAGGCAACTGTGGAATTCATTGTCTCGGGAAGTGGTCAAGCCAAATTCTAGGGCTATGACCAAGAACATCATCTGTAGCTGCAAGCACGCTATGCTTGCAATGATAAGGGAAAATAAAATACCATTTTTCCTGAAGTGACCTATCTGTTGGTGGTTTAGAAAGAATCCCCATCCCTAGGAACAGCATTGCATAACTGTTCAGGTGCACTGCAGTAGGGGTCAGGGGAAAAATTAATTTCCTGTGACATGAGCTCCCTGCCAGAGGCCCTGATTCAGGAAAACATTCCTATCTCTAGGAAAGGAGCTTAAACACATTCTTAACTTTAAGCATGTGTGACAGTGCTTTCCCAACTGCGATCAGAGATAGGAAAGCAGATTAAACGAACTAGTGGTCTGATCGGATATAGCCAAGCTTTTGTTCCCATAATGAATAACTAGCCATTTTGCAGCCATTGTTTGGTAATTTTGGGGTCTTAGGCATTAAAGGGACACAGATTTATTAATCTGAGGTAATAATTTTATCAATTATAGGTTATCAAGGCCATCTGCTGACTCAAGATGACAGACTACTGAAAATAACAAGGCCCAAATGTTTGAATTTAAAAAATGAATTTTCTTTGGCCGTGCCCGTACTCCCACTTCTGTTCTCTTTCTATGAATATCTGAGTGATTGCAGTTTATTCACAAGTATATTCATAGAAATATAATTTTAAGATTGCATGCTCAAGACCCAACATTGGAAATTCTTTATGTGAGATGAGACACTGCTTTGAACTACAAGTGGACAGGGGTTCCCTAAACCCCTTACAAGAGTCCTAGCACAGAAGCAATTCAGTGAAACAGAAAAGAATCTGAGGATACGTCTATACTACCTGCCGGATCGGCAGGTAGTGTTCGATGTATCAGGGATAGATTTATCACGCCTTCTCTAGACGCGATAAATCGATCCTTGAACACGTTCCCTGTCGACTCAGGAACTCCATCTCAGCAAGACGAGGGAGCGGTAGTGGTCGACGATGAGGATGGCCAGGTAAGTCGACCTAAGATACGTAACCCCCCAATGTAGCCCAGCCCTAAATTTGCCTTTGCTGTGGAAAGAGATGTTGACAATGTGATGAGAAAAACTAAATCTCAACTGCACCACACCAGTAAATCTTATGGTAGTCTATATTTCCTAGGGAAGATTCTTCAGGCAAGGCCCATGTGGCCAAGAAAGGAAAAAGTTTATCATCTTCAAGAATTCCTACTTATCTATTATCTCTCCTTATACCATAGCTTTTCCTTGAGATATTTAAAGCTTTGTCAAACCCTCTTCCTGACTGCAACAGTTAGGCTCACCCAATCAGCGAATCAAAACAATATCTTGTGACTGCTGTGACCAATCAAATATAACCAACACACTTTGAATTTCAAATGTTTGAGTACTGGATACTTGCAGTGCATTATTGGTGAATAATCCACAAAGTAAAACCACCAGCACTTTGAAAAATATTCATTGGGGTCCAGATTTTGACATCCTTCTTCACATAGATAATATTTCATGAGTAGTCCCACCACATCAGGGGGCTAGCTGATGAGTAAGGTATTGTATCACAATCCAGTCCTGAGACAATTAAAAAAAAAATCCAGGTGGCCATGATCTTCATGTGAACATTCTGCAAACAGAAAAGTAGCTAAATTTTTTGAGGAAATGATTCTCAGCAAATCAGTCACTCAGTGCTAGTGGTGATTATGCTGTTTTAGGGTAGGGTGACCAGATGTCCCGATTTTATAGGGGCAGTCCCAATTTTTTGGTCTTTTTCTTATATAGGCTCCAATTATCCCCCGTCCCCTGTCCCGATTTTCCACACTTGCTGTCTGGTCACCCTATTTTAGGGACTCCTTGGCTTCAAAGAGTTTGTGGAATTTGCCTGGCAAGCTCTTGCTAACAATCAAGGTAAGGCTTGCTCTGACAGGAAAGTCTGACTTTCCCCTTCCGCTCTAAGATTTTTTGTTCTTAGAAGTCTAGTTACACCTGAGAGTAAGCCAGCTCCTTGGTGGTTAGATTCCTGTACAGTTCTTTGACTTGGTTTGTGATTATGTAATTTATTATATGAATAAACCAATGTTTAATAATACACATGGTCCAAAAGTCATATAGGAAGGAACAAAGGACTATCTCTGCTACTTCCCACCCTACCCACCAAGAGCTAGATTTGGCCTACTGACATGGTTGCCCCAATGACCAGGATAAGGATTTCATCCTTCAGCTCCCATCGAGATTCACTATATAAAATCCCATTAGGTGGATTTCTCACTTGGTTCCTTATCCAACAAAGCATTTGCATATGTGCATAACTTTAAGTACACGATTAATCCCATTGAAGTCAATGGTCAATGAGTTGTTACCAGTAGACTGGAAGTCAAAGGGACTATTCAGTAGCAGCAGATAACAGAACAAGGAGTAATGACCTCAAGTTGGAGAGTGGGAGGTTTAGGTTGGATATTAAAAACCTTTTCACTAGGAGGGTGGTGAAGCACTGGAATGGGTTACCTAGGGAGGTGGTGGAATCTCCTTCCTTGGAGGTTTTTAAGGTCAGGCTTGACAAAGCCCTGGCTGGGATGATTTAGTTGGGGATTAGTCCTGTTTTGAGCAGGGGGTTGGACTAGATGACCTCCTGAGGTCCCTTCTAACCCTGATATTCTATGATTCTATGATTCACGTGGTTAACATGTGTTCTTAAGTGCTTTTCTTGATTGAGGCTTTGCTCAGGATTGAGGGTCATACATTATGGGGAATTATTTTCTGCCAGTTCCTTGGAAGAAGTCGAGAAAGAATGAGAAGGATGAACCAAAAATCACTGTTACGTAACAGAGTATTAGACATTTCAGTCAAGACAAGTGACATTTCAGTGCACCAAGAGAAGAATGTATCAATCTGAAATACACTTTTGGCATTCCAGAGTCTATAAGCTAGGTAATAAGGCAGGGGAACTGCAGGTTTCACAGCTGAATCAAGGCAAAGACAGGGAAAAAGGCAATAGAAGAAATAAGACTTATTTTTACAGATCTTAAAATGAATGGATCAAATTGCTGCCGAATACCTTAAAATACAGTAATAAACTGACTCTTGCTTCTTTTCTCCATAGGACATCCTTCTAAAAATAAAACTTCTTTCCTGTGTGTCTTAAAAGAACCAAGACAATGTTTCAACCTTACTACTTTTAAAAAAATAATGTTGTACTCAGCAACACTAGTAGAATTGCTGATGTGGAGAAGGAGGACTAGAGAGCTTAGCCCAAGACCTCACTCTGAGCCAATGACACTCAAAGGGAGAGAGCACTCGACTAGATGCTACTGCTCAAGGTGGTTATTTGCTTTTCTCCTTAAGTTCATTTTATTTCAAAGTACCAAGGTTAGGACAAGAAATCTTAAGCAATGCTCTCTTGCCTCCTTGGATCTATCTAGTACTTACTTATATGACACCCCACTACCACTTTATCTGAGTATATGGATTCAGATGTTTTACAAATAATCTTACATAAAAAAACCCATAAGACAGATACCTAGATCCTTTCTTAAAATGTCTTCTGGGAAGGAAGGACATGGGGAGGGAGAACAGGGAAAAAGAGCAGGGGCAGTGAGATGTGAGAATAGGGAATGGTATGCTCTGGCTATCTCCATATGGTGTGTGGTCACTGGGGGACCAGAGCCTGCGGGTGTAAATTAGAGCAGCCATCAGGATTTTCTAATTTAGAATTAATCAAGTCTATCTATTTACACTAGCACTTAGCTATATTTTCATCATTGGTTAAGTCCTCGGAGGATATGTCTGGTTTTCCAATCAAGTGATGCTGTGCAAAGTCCAAAACATATATTAACAAACACCATCTTTTTACTATCTAGCCCTAAATTGCTGATATTCTACCCTGTCACGGAGGCCTTAAGCTGTGCTTTTTAGTCCTCAGTGTCTACACAATGGACTCTACGACATTGCTTTACTCTTTGGTCAATTGCTGTTTTCATTTTCCATGTGTGGTTGCTTCAGCTGAACGTTCTGTTCTTAGGTCAGCTGTTCAGTAAAAGCCACCATTATTGTGAGAATTATAAAGTCTTTGTGTATGTTATTTTGGAAACTTCTGACAAGTGCAGGAAGAGAATTAAAATGTGTATTCAAAGGCCAGAAGGTCAGAATACCTGTGTACAGCTGAACTGGTTTTCACTGCAATATAGTCATGCTGTAAATGCCTGCAGATCATATATTTTTATGGCATGTTAGTTTGCTTTGCAGCAGGCTGAGATGGGGGAGAATATTGTCCCTTTACAAGGCTCAGGTGTGTTTAGTTCCTGTTTTAATTAAACCCATAGTTTTGAAAGAGGTTCAGGAATGTAACAGTACAACATACACTGATGTTAATAAATGTTGGCAGATAAAAATCCCCATGTCCCCTTTTAAAAATATAAGCATAAACATTTA
The DNA here is from genome assembly GCA_032164245.1 of Sternotherus odoratus. Classification (NCBI taxonomy): domain Eukaryota; kingdom Metazoa; phylum Chordata; order Testudines; family Kinosternidae; genus Sternotherus; species Sternotherus odoratus. The sequence goes on along the minus strand of JAVMKO010000001.1, from coordinate 95,856,893 downwards.
GGAACTCTAGTGACCAGAGAGAACAGATGAGTGTACTGTTGTTCCCCCCCAGCCCCGCATAAAGTTAGAAGATTAAATGATACCAATAATGCTACACTCAGACCTGGATTACCACGGGGCACAGAGTATTTGAGAAACATAGGGTGCTTAGCTAGGCTCAGAGAACCAAAGAATTTTCATTTAAATTGATCAATGTATTAGTAAGAAATTTCTGCAGTTCAGTGCCCAGAGAGAGGAGAAACAATCAAAGCTGTCACAAACACATCACCCATCTCTTGCACTTTATTGTACCCTGTTGTGGGACCTTTACAACTCTATATTCAGAAAAAAGGTGAGGATTCTGCCTTCTTGTGAGACCACAGCATAGTGCACTCCTATTGAAAATATTAGTTACGCAGCAATATTCTGTACACTTAAGTTCTGGATTACAATGAGACTTCCATCACTCATACAAGTCACATGTGATCACCTCTCCAGCTCACAGAAAAAATATATTTTATTTTATTTTATTTTAATCTTTTAATTTATGTCAGTCCAGTGTAGCACGGAGTAATTGGCTGCCTACCTTATCAGATCAAGTCCTCACAAAAAATTAAGGAAGAATTATTTGTGATATGATGGTAGATATCATGTTATTATTGTCCACAGGTACTTTAAGAAGATTATCAAGGAGCAAATTTTTTTTTCTGTATTGTTTTTGATAGTCAGTAAAAGATTATTTAGATACACCCCAGGTGTGCTCTTTGAGAGTTTGAGTGTTCTAAAACCAAATGGCCGAGATTAGCCAGTAGGTGAATTAATCCTGGCACTGTAGGTCTGCAAAGAACTTTTTGTGACAGTCGGATTGTTAGCTAGGGTGCCCTGATGTTCCAATTTTATAGGGAAAGTCCCGATTTTGGGGCCTTTTTCTTATATAGGCACCTATTACCCCTCAACCCCATCTCAATCTTTTACATTTGCTGTCTGGTCACCCTAGTGTTAGCCCCATTGCTCACACAAAATTTCAGTTCAGCTCAAATCTTGCCTATAGTTTCAAATGGATAAGTAATTCGTCATGTTCTCTCCTAAAAACCTCATTATGCCATATGGCAAGCAGAGATGGTTCATGGAATTCTTCCCCAGAAGTGGCTGCATTTCAGGGGTGGGTCCCTGTACACAGAGGGTTGATTCAGATTTCACTTGCACTGGTGTAAACCTGGAGTAAATTCATTAAAATTAGTGGAGTTACTTTGGATTTAAATCTGTGAAAGATCAGAATCAGGCCTGCAATCTGCAAAGTATGTTGGGAATTTTTGGGACAACACAAGTTCTATAAATGAGACAAGCCAACAAAACAAATTAATAGAAGTGCAACCATCAACTGAAATTAAGAATCAGAGAGGTAGCCGTGTTAGTCTGGAATAGCAGAGGTAACAAAGTCCTGTGGCACCTTAAAGACTAACTATAAAGATTTGAAGCATAAGCTTTCGTGGGCTAATACCCGCTTCGTCGGAAAGTCACCATACTTTTTTTGCTGCAGTATGGTGACTTTCCGATGAAGTGGGTATTAGCCCACGAAAGCTTATGCTTCAACTGAAATTAGTAATTCGATGACAATGCAAGGGGTGAATTAAGCAAACCAGAAGAATCCCTTCCAACTCAAATAATCCATAACATACAATTGGGCCATTATGCCACTTATTAAATCTGTGGAGCCTGATCTCTTTTGGTAAGGGATACTTTTATAACATCAACAGTGAATATAGAAAGCTTGAAATGATTCCAGTGCATCTTACAATTCTGTGCACTTACTGTCTAATGAGTACAAAATACTTCTTCGACTGTCATTGATCCCTTCTTGAAAATAAGTGGGTTTGGGGCCTGATTTTCAAAAATGCATCTGCAAATACAGTACCCAGTTTAGTGACACAAATGGACTGTCACAGACGCACCTAACTGGCCATTTGCAAGTAAACATACCTGCTTGTGGTAGTTACTCACAGAAATTAGGCATGCAATTCTGCACACGTTTTTTCACACACAATAACACAGACAGTTCCTTGTAAGGTCAGTGAGAGGGATCCAATATAGGCTGAGGAGGTTCCTAAGACAAGGGGACCAGCAGTCCTGGTTGAGGGGCTGCCCCATATTATGAGGTTGTGGCAGGGTCCAGGAGACTCTGGAACCTCTGACTGGGTTTTCATCTCTTGTGGAGATGAGCTTGGCCCTTCCTTCATGCCAGATTCCCCCAAAGAGGAAATGTGGACAACTGTAGTGCCCTTGGTACTGTCAGTGTAGAGATGCCACAATTAATAGACATAATAGGGGATCAACATCTCTCATTCTGTTTGTGCACCAATGGTGTTAGAATCTCCCTGGTAAGGATCAGGTCCAATAGAAGGAATGATTCTGGGTCCGGAAAGATGAAGTTATCCTCCAGTGTGGCATATCTGTCAGTCATCACTGGGGGTGAAGGGTCTTCTTCCTGTGAACTTATGAGCTGGTGTAGAAATGCTCTTGGAAGCCTGTGTTTTCTTATGTGCCCGTGTCAGTGCTTGCAGTGCATGTGGCTCTTGGGACCCTTTGTTGGTACCTGTGGTTGTTGTGGCCTTGGCTTATGTGTCTCTTTGCTCAGTGCTGATGATCCCACTCCTGTTGATGATGCTGATGTGGAGGCACTTTTACTCTTTGGTGTCTGTAGGTTGGTCCTGCAAGCACATGCCGGGGGTGGCAAGCCGCGGGGGACAGCCTGACAGTCGCTTTCAGGGCAGCACTCAGGTGGCCTTTGGCGGCATGTCGATCCCGCGGATTCGGCGGCATTCTGGCAGCAGGTAAGCTGAAACTGCGGGACTGGCGGATCTCCCGCACAAATGCCGCCAAATGTGCAAGACCAGTGGACCACCTGCAGGCGTGCCGCTGAAAGCCACCTGACTGCCAAGTGGCAAAAATCGTAGAGCTGCCCCTGGTGACCCATATGAGCTCTAGAGCTTGCTGGGACCAGGTGCAAAGAATCACTTGACTTAGAAGGTGCTGGGGAAGCAGCCATCTTCTTAAAGATGTTTCTGAACGTGGATTTCTCTTTAGGTTTTTGAGAAGGCTTTGCACCCTCATGGTGAGCTTGGGAAGAGGAGTCCTTAGCTTTACCTTTGTTTGCTTGTTTGTTTGTATCAGAGGTAGTGTTGTTTGGTGGCATATTCCTTGATGCCTCTGCCCAATGTACAAGGGGGTTTACCAACCCTAGATCAGACTGGAAATTCATAGCATGCTCCATGAGATGTTTCCTAAATCGGAAGAGCCAGACACACCCTCTCAGCCTACAGGCTCTATAAGCTCCTGGCTTCTCTTTCATGATCCTCTTCCTGATGACCTACTCTGCTGTTATTGTTTATTCCATGCTAACAGTGTTTCTGGTGCTGTATAAAGAGACATTAAAAGGATCTGGGGCTGGTGGAGGATAATCAGCCAAACATGAACTCCCAGTGTGATGCTGTGTCCAAAAGGTCTAACATGATCCTTGGATGCATAACAGGGGAATCTTGAGTAGAAGTAGAGAGGTTATTTTACCTCCATATTTGGCACTGATGCAACCACTGTTGGAATACTGTATCCAGTTCTAGTGGCCATAGTTCAAGAAGGATAATTGGAAAGTGTTCAGAGAAGAGTCACATGAATGATTAAAGGATTAGAAAACATGCCTTGTAGTGATCAGCTGAAAGACCTCCATCTCTTTAATTTAACAAAGAGAAGGTTAAGGGGTGACTTGATTATAATCTGTAAGTATCTTCAGGGAGAACAAATATTTAATAATGGGCTCTTCAATCTAGCAGACAAAGGTATAACATGATCTAATGGCTGGATGTTGAAACGAGATACATTCAGACTGGAAATAAGGCATACGTTATTAATGGTGGGAGTAATTAACCACTGGAACAATTTACCAAGGGTTGTGGTCATTCTCCATCACTGATCATTTTTAAATCAAGATCAGATGTTTTGTTAAAAGACATGGTCTAGGAATTATTTTGGGGACATTCTAGGGCTTGTGTTATACAGGAAGTCTGGTCACTTCTGGTCTTGGACTCTATGGCTCTCTGCATTTGCTGGGTTCTGTTGGGGAAGGAGTTGAAGATTCTGCACTTAGTGGAGAGATTAGATTATCCAAGGCAGTATAAGCATCTCTGATGGTTGTCGCTGACCAGGAGAGATTGGAGGGCAGGAGATGCAATTCTTAAAGTCTAGAATCCTGGACATAATCTGAGTCCTGCATTGGGAAGGGGGCTGCCCCAGAGGGGGGATCCCCAAAATCGAATTAACTAACTAATACTTAATTAGCAATTTTATTTTACAATACTTGGAGATTCAAAGGCAGAACAGCAGCTCTGTAAACATTAGAGGTTCTGTCTCTGACCACGTGGTATTAGAAAGGAACTGGAGAGGTGGACAGCCTGCACCCCCTTATGCCCTCAGTCTGAAACGTGAGAAGAAGAGCACAGGTGTGGACCAATGGACAGTACTAGCAAAGTCATTCTGAGGACAATGGTGTACATGCATACCCATAGTGGAATACACATAAGGACCAGCACTCGAAGAACCACCTTGCTATTCCATTTCTGTGTCCTGATTCTTGTCTCATTTACACCAGTGTAACTGAAAAGGAAATTCAGGCCGTTGGACTCTCAACTCCACTCTGTTAAGACCAGGTCTCGATCCAGACAGATGTCACACTTTACTATTCCCACCCTCCCTATTACAGATTACGGATTATGCCAAGATGTTTGCCTACCGTGGTGATTTTGTCCTCTGCATATAGGCCTCTAATGGCCTTCAAACTTATTTTGACTTGTGTGACCTAATCAAGATTTGAATCCAGGTCTCCAGAGGCAAAAGACCTAATGCATTAACCTGCTGGGTCGCCTTGCTTCTAAGTGAGTGTGTGTTAAAAAACATGTAAAGATCTCTGGGAAAAAAATGCCCAGAAGGTCCAAAGAGCTTGTACCCGGGGGGCTAATAGTTCTTTCATTACCGACACCATAACACTTCCATCGCTCACTGCTGCTTAAAAACCTTTTCATCTTTTAAAGGCTTTGGAAAATCTCTCTGCAAAGATAAAATGCTGATTTCAAGCAAGAAAATACTCCTCAGGATAGCAGGCCTCCAAACCTACAGATTTTATTTCATTTCAAAATCCAGGGCTTTCCCTTCCTGCCTTTATTTATTTGTGTTTACATTTACATGGCTGATTATCCATAAAGGGATTTGCTGCCCATTTCACGGTACTGCTGGTTTTTATCCTTTTCTATTTGTCTCAGTGCTTTTTCTATACAGGCTGACACAGGATACTACTACAGGTATATCAGAACAGTGGTGATTGCTGCCTGCACACCAATATCCAAGTACATGCTGTCCATTGATTCACATAGTCAATTAAGCCTTTAAGAATAAAGATAACATGAAGCAATAATCTGAGCTGTAGATAAACACTCATTTCACCAAATGGAGGCACCATAGTCAGCTTTTCTAATTTACATCTGATCAATATATCCAAGTTTCCTTTCAGAGCTAAATTTCAAACCATGATATTCCCAACAAATGAATTGACTTCTGCCTTTCCATTTTAGACGATGAAGCCATATTCACATTTCATAAACACTGACCACCTTTTATTGATGAAATTATTCTCATAGTTCACAAATATAACACACTCTATCTGGACTTGTACTGATGAAAGCTAACTCCCAGCTCATAACGTACAATTTCACTGATTATCATACTAACTCCTCATTAATATAATACAATGGCTAGACTTTTAATGAGGAAACCATAATCAGAGCTCTTGAATGCAATGCAACTGCTACAACATTTCCAACAAAGCCACACTTAAACTTGTGATTGCAACCTCTATAGATAAGGCTGAATCTTCTGCTATGCTTGTGTGCATTATTAGCAACAAAAGGTACTAAAATACCCATCTGAAAGGAAAATCTCTGCAGTAAATGAAGATCTGATTTCTATTATGGCCTTAATGGAAGAATCATTCACATTATGAGTAACAGAACAATAGCTCTCAAAAGTTAACATCACCAGGGTGTTGTTTCATAATAAGTTCTCACTCTGTTGGGTCTTGAATTCCAATGGCACCTCATTCCCTTTCTCATTTACATTCTACACCTGTCTTTATATCAAGCCTGTCTGTGGTTCCCCATTACCAGTGGTTCAGTCACCCCAAAGTGTGCAGCTTTCGGTCATTCACTCAGAGATTACTGAGGATTTGACCTTCAAGTTCTCTTGCAGGCACAACTCCCACTGAAATCAACGGACTTTGCCTCTGTGAGAAATGCAGGAGCCAATCCTAAGGGACCAACTCTGTCTTCAGGGGACAAGTAAAGTTCCAATGACCAAAATTGGGCCCTAAGTCTTGAAAGCAACTCATTAAAACAAAATTAGACTGGAAACCAATCAAATAATTATCTCATGTATTCTAGACCTTCAATTTCTGGGGACATCCAACAAACAATATCTCTACCTCAATAGTCATTACACTGTTACTTCCTTGGTGCTGGCAGGTGGACTAAAGACAACATTTCCAAAAGTGACCATGGCTTCAGGGCCCTCAATTTTTGGATGGTCAATGTGACTCGCCATAACAGGGCCTGATTTTTCAAAACATATTGAGTATCTGTCTTCTGGAAATCTGGTCAATCTAAGAGGTCTCAAGTTGGGAACCCACAAATTGTTGCACCTGAAATCTCTTGTAACTTTTGAAATATTTGTCCCAATAGGTAAGCTCTCAATTTTCCAGCTTTGGGAAGAAGATGAGGGACAAGAAGGTCTCTGTGGTAGAGAAAGCCATCATTAGGAGAGAGTTTGAGGGAGAGCAGAGGAAGAAAGAGGGGTAAAGAAAGGCCAAGAGAAAAACAGGGCTATTAAAGAAGTCCTTCACAAGCAGGAGCATTGGGCAGGGGCACTCCATTAACACCAGCCCATAAATATCCAAGAAAGAAGCTTATATTAAACAAAGAGCCTCTTAACATATTCAGGAGGGGTGCCCAAAGTGAGGCTTGAGGGTCACATGAAACCTGCAGTCTTAAAGTACACCCTTTTTGAATTGAGGCCAGGTGTTTGCTGTGAAAGTAAAACAAGAAGCCATTCTTATTAACTGCTCAAGGAAGACAGAAATACAAGCAATTGTTACGGTTGCATATGCATTTGTCTGTGAAAAACAGATTTATGGCTTGGTCCATAAATTTTAGGATTGGCTATTACTCTTCTGGTAAGTCAGTGTTGTGGCCCCTCAGTACCACAACATGTGGGCACCCCACCGTACCGACTGTTACAGGAGATGAAAGTGGAATAACCTTTGTGATCAGTGGGACCATTTGCTGTGCTCTCATGTTTATTTTTATTTTTTTATTTTTCACCTCTCTGCCAAATCCTGCCAACATGATCATAAAACCTCCCAATAAAAATCCAGCACCTTCTGGAAAAAATAAATGTTGTGGAAACAAAGGGAGGTATATTCTGAGAATCAGATCATTCCCTTGTCTGGAAAGCCTTACTAATTCAAGCCTGAGCACTGTAAGAACAAAGGGTTAGAAAGCACAACACAGCTGGTGAAAATTGGGGGTTGCAGTCCTGCATTTAACATTTTCCACTTTATGGCAATATCACTGTACTCCTCACCACATCTTCCTCATCAGGCCTCACCAGGCTGTGGAGGGATGAGAGAAACTCACAAAGCACGTCAAGGCTGTCAGCAAAGTAAATTATATCTATTGCTTGGTTTCTTCCCCAATTTGATTTCCTGACAGGAGTTTCCAGGGTGACTGTGAGCTCTGGTTTCAAGCTCACTTACTGAATCATCTCAGAAGGATGATTTCATAGATTCACAGACACTGATTCTGGGGCATGTCAAGACAGCACATCTAACCCGCTGCATCATGATACCTTGGGTTATTCCCTGGGATGGGTCATCTAACACACTTTTGAACATTTTCACTGATTCAAACTCATTGTGTTTTCTTGGTGACTGTTCCATTGTATTACTGCTCTTAGAGTGTTTTTTCATTCTGTGTAGGGATTGGGCCAATCTATGAAGTTTTGTCCTCTTAAATTTGAGGGGGTTGAAATCCTGCATTCCAGTTCACGTCCCTCTTGGACAGATGGGCTGAAACGTCTGATCTTGCTTAAAGTCCAGGAGGGTTCAGACCGAGTTTTCTAGCTCTAATTATATCCAAGCTAAATCTGCCCATCTTTACTTTACAACTATTACTTTATAGTCAGAGCCTAAGTGCAAACTTCCCTTACAAGTACTGGAATGTCATGTTTTCAGATATTTTGACCACAAATCCAGAAGTGTTGCATGAATTATGTGACACAAAACAAATCCCTCTTCACTGAGGTAGGCTGAACGGTTCTTTAAAAAGTGGTCATTCCACTTGATCCTAGAATTCAAGCTGCAAGGACCAGACTGAATACAGACCATCCCAGGGCTTGACTCCCCATTACTTTATAGCATAAGTAGTCATTTGCACCACTGCAAAGTGGGTGCAATCATTCTGACTTGGCAGCATTTCACACCCACTCTGTACTCATTTTGCACTAGTGGAAATGACACTTCAAGGTGTAGATTAATGGAGAACCAGGCTTCCAGAATCAAGAATATGTCTATACTACAAAGACTATATCGGCATAGCCCCATAGTTTAGACACAGGTGACAGAAGGGGGTTATCTTTCAGTGTAGGAACACCTGATTGAAGATAGAAAGCCCTTTTTCATTGACCTAGATATTGTCTACACTGGGGGTTTTGTTGGCATAGCTATGTTGGTCAGGGACATGATTTTTTCACACCGGTGACCAATGTTGATGTAACTTTTAATTGTAGACCAGGCCTAAAGCTGCACACATTCACTGTGTCCCATAGCTCAAGCTGAAAGGGGCAGACCAAATGCAAAGTTTAACATCCATTCTAAATATTAGCCTTACTCTACAGTGTATTAACTGATAAGTGACACCTCCCTAAAGGAGAGCAACAAAACTGCTAAAAATAATTAGAAGAACTGGATCTGTTCAGTCTAGAGAAAGATTGGGGGGAGACATGATAAATGTCTACAAATACTTAAATGGGATGTTATAAAGTAGACAGGGACTAATTATTCCCATTCGTCAACTAGAGCACAAGAAATAAAGAGCTACAGCAGAGATTTACTTTAAAACAGAAAAGGGACGCAATCTGTAATATTTAGATCTGGTCTTCCTCTGAATGTTCCTAAAATTCAGTGGTGATCTGCATGGGATTTGGTCAGACTTGTCCCTACTTTAAAACTTCATAAGAGCAGGTTAGGCAATGGAATGAGCTGCCAAGGCATCCGAGGAAGTGGGTATTAGCCCACGAAAGCGTATGCTTCAAAACTTTAGTTAGTCTTTAAGGTGCCACAGGCCTCTTTGTTACTTCTGCCAAGACTTGACACTCATCTGTTCAGAAGGGATATAGCAGGGGTGGGCAAACCTTTTGGCCCAAGGGCCACATTGGGGTCGTAAAACTGTATGGGGGCTGTGTAGGGAAGGCTGTGCCTCCCAAAACAGCCTGGCCCTGCCCCCATCCGCCCCCTCATAACCTCTGGCCCATACAACACTCCCCCCACCCGCTCCTTGTTCCCTGACCACCCCCTCCTTGGACACCCCCCACTTCCCTAATCTTCCCCCTGGGACCCAATCCCCTGTCCAAACCCCCCCCCCACTCCCTGATTGCCCTGACCCCTATCCACATCCTGACCCCCTGTCAGGCCCCCTTGGATTCCCACGCATATCTATCTAATTGCCCCTACTCCCCGTCTCCTGACTGCTCTTCTTAAACCTCCATCCCTTGCTCCCTGACCGCCCCCTGGGATCCCCTGCCCCCTATCCAATACCCTCCCCCCCCTCCGCTCCCTGTCCCCTTACTATGCTGCTCAGAGCTTCAGGAGCTTGCAGCCATGTTGCTGTGCCAGCTGGCAGGAGCAGCAGGCCAGAGCACTGCCTGCATGATGAGCTGAGGCTGCGGGGAAGGGGGGCAGTGGGGAGGGACCAGGGACTAGTGTCCCTGGCCGGGGGCTCAGGGACTGGACAGGATGGTCCCATGAGCCATAGTTTGCCCACCTCTGGGATATAGAAATGATAAGGTCAATCTTGTTCTGATAATCAGGAAATAGTATGAGCATTACTGATTCCTTCCAACTCAATTCTATGATTCAGTGGCTGAGATACTTTGGGTGTCCAAAATGTTAATCTATCTGAGACTCAAACCTCCATAGTTCATACGGAGAAGTTCTACAATGTAAACCAAAAAATGAACCATTTCCATGTGGCTCAGCCAATGTAGGAGATATACTACAGTAAGCTGGAGTTCAGCTAGAAATCACTGTTGCCCTGGTTCAGCAGTCTATCCCCATGCAACAAAGCGCCTGATCACACACTTAATTTGGGCACATGCTTCAGTCTGATTGGCTTCAATGGCACTTAAAATTAAACATGTGCTTAAGTCCTTTGCTAAATAGGTACCGACTTCAGCAGCTAAATACAGTTTTTTCTCAATTGGGACCTCTTTGCAGATGTTACGCCTAGTAATAATAATAAATAGTAGGGTGACCATATTTCCCAGAATACAGGACACCTGGTCAAATTACTTGTAGTCAAGCAAGTTCAATGGCAATCAGAACTATGCAGTACAAACGTTCAAATTAACATCGAGTTGACGGAGTCCCTGTTAAAAAGAAATACTGTATCCTTGGATTCTTTTTATTTACCTTCTTATCTTTAAAGCTTTAGGGTTCACATGGGGAGAGGTCTCTCTCTCACCCCCCCCCCACACCCTATTACATGGAGGGAAAAGGAGCTGTGGCCGCCTGATCCTCCCTGCCCGCCACTCTTCACCCTCTATGCCCGGCTGGGCCCCAGGATGGACCTGCCTCTCCTAGTACCTGACGCTGTGTCTTCCCAGGGCAGCACATGAGGGGGGCATGCAGGGTCACATACCCCCTGCCCCAGATTTTAGCCAGGGCTCACACCTGAATGTGGCCAGTAGCAGCCTTTTGGCACTGTGTAGGAGGGAAGGGACAGGAGCTGCTTCCAGCCACAGGAGAGGATGCTGGGAGGGATGACCTGGCCCATGTCTTTGCAGAGCTCATCTCTTCTCTTGCTGCCCCCACGCTCCCCTGTGGCTGGATGCAGCTTGTGCCTTCCTGCCCACACAGTGTCGAAAGGCAGCTAATGCCTCCAGGCTGCTGCTGGCCAATGACATAACCCAGTCACATCCTGGCCCCCGGCCACAGCATGGGTGGGACGGGGTTAAGCCCTAAGAATGCATTGTGCACCAGGGCCCAGGAAACCTAACTGCAGGGGCGTCAGCCCCCTGCTCACTGTGGGCAGGAGCCAGGGAGGGGAACTGAAGGCGGATGAAGAGGGTGCTAAGCCCCCTGCCTGGGGTGCTGCTGTGGAGCCTGCAGGGTCAGGGAATGAACAGGCTGGAATTCAGTCTCCCTGCCCCACTCCAGAGCTTAGCAATGGGGGGAGAGGCTTCTCATGCCAGCACTGTGCAGGGCTTTGGCACATGCAGGGCTCGGCTCCTCCTGGCCAGCGCCCCGGGCAGGTGGGTCTTGGGCTTTCCTGGGTCACCAGCCCAGACAGGGGGTAGTGGGGGAAGGAAGGGCTGGATCTCCACACAGCTCTGGGAGTGGGGTGTGCTCTGCCGGGGGAGGCAGAAATATAGAGGTGCACCAGGGCTGGGGGAGGGGGCAAAGCAGGGAGAGGACAGTCAGGGGGGAGCATGTAAAGGGCTGATTGGTGGGCAGCAGATGCAACACATATCTGGTCCTTTCCTGGTGCCTACCCACACTCACCAGTCACCCCAGCTCCCAGCCAGTGCTGGCTGGAAACAGGACTTGCTGTCCGAGAGCTGGGATGCAGTGGGAGCTGTGCTGATGGACCAGCAGGGGGAGTGGTCAGCCCTTCCATCAGTCTTGCATACCCACCCAAATTGTCATCTACTGGACACCCCCTCCCCCCACTCACTGCTGGTGGGTGGGAGGCTAGTGAGCAGGGATCTGGCCAGCAGCAGGATCCACCAGTACTGATGGGGTGGGGGTGGGAGAGAAAGAAAATAAAGGACAATTTGCCTGTTTTTAAGAAAAAGTCGGGACACCTGCAAGAGGGCTTAAATAGGGGACTGTCCCTTTAAAAATGGGACATCTGGTCACCCTAACTTGACTTAACCTCACCTCAGAGTCTATCCTTAAAGACGCTAAGTATTCACCACCCCCGTTGAAGTCAGAGGGTGTTGTGGGTGCTTCTCTGGATTTGTATTATGAACTGTTTATTTGCAACATTTAAACTACCACTTTCCTACGTGGTTTTATTTGTAATCACGAGACCCCTTCAATATCTTCCTTGCTAGGGCAACTCCACCAACTTCAGATAGTCACAGGCAGACTCCACATGGAATGTAGTTTTCTAACAGAGGGTCTCAGCAATTCTACTGTTAAAGATAGGGGACTGGTAATATTTCTTAGGACTTTAAAGGTTATTTAAGGAGGCAGTGGAATTTTTGCTGGACATTGCCTCCCAACTGACAGTGCTGGGTTAGCATTTTCAGTGCATGGAGGATGCAGAAGGCATTTGGGGCCTACCAGGCACAGTTCTGCTCAGATTTACAGCCTGTGCAACCTCACTGACTTGTATGCAGAAATTGGAGGTTAAACTATATAAGGAGGGACATCATTTTTTCTAAAAATTCAAAGGAAGCCAACCTATTTGCACACACTATCCTAAGAGAGGAACTTAAAAACCTTATTGATTTTATTGACATTACTTTAAAAAAAACATTTTATGGAATTAAAGTTTACTGATTGGAATGCCTCTGACACTCTTCATGGTCAGGCAGGTAGTAGGCAGGGAAACAGTCATGGGAGATGGAAGTGATAGGCTTAATTAAAGATGAGAAAAAACACAGTGAGTGTGAGAGGATGCAAGAGAGAATGGGGTTAAAATCTGCAATAACGCCTAAGTGTCTTAGAAGTCTATGTTTCAGGAAAAGCCAATTGGACTTAAGCGCCTAGGTCACTTGTGAAAATGTTATCCTGATTGAGCAGGAGATTGGTAAACAACTGCACCCTGGCACCAGAGGGGTGTTGGGTCTGTCATAAGACCCTAGACAGATAAGAAAACTTCTGAAGTTTTCTTAAGTGGCTTGCTGTTCTTTCAGGGTCTGATTCCGAGAGGCGTTCGAGCACCCTCAACTCCCATTTACTTTAACAAGAATTGTGTGTGCTCAGCACCTCTCAGAATCTGTCCTTAGCAGAGGGGAAAGGGGAAGCAGAACTGAATATTACAAGGCACTTAGCAATGTTCAGCCAAGGAAATTGCTCAACTGGCTGAACATCTCCAACCAACTAATTCCGCTCACAGGCGTCTGCCTTAATCTACTGAGTTTAAGGACAGACGTGTTCCTTTTTAGACTTGAAGGGAGAGCAAAGCAATTTGCTTACCTGTAATTCCTGTCCTCAGAAGATAGTTATTACAATAGATCTCATCCCCAAATATGCCTTTCTGGGTCCAGGTCTTGTGCATGTGACTGCATGTTGAGCATCGAGAGACTAAGGCCAGGATTTTAAAAAAGCGGTGGTGGGGCAGAGGGGGTGAATTTTTGACTTCAATAGAGCCAGGATTTTAGTCTAGGTACTTAAATTAGCATGATTTTCAAAGTGCCAAATACCCAGCAGCTTTCTTTAAACTTTGGCTGCTCAGCACTTTTGAAAGCCAGGTCAATTATTCAGGTGTCTAAATATGGATGTAGGAGCAAAATTTCAGACAATGACTTTTGAAAATGATGGCCTAAAATTCTGACTCTCTTTTAACCACTGACGAGGCATAAGCCCTAGATATTGCCTGCACTTTTCTTGACATACAAGTTAAAATGAAAAACAAAAACCATTTCTCTCCATTGTTCTCCGGAGAAAGCGGGTGAGAGGGAACCTATTATTCTGGAAGAACAATATCTCTTTAAAGTTGAAGCTATATTTCCAATTAAATCAAATTTTGATTCCCAACCCCCTAATCTGACACAGGGGCTCTTTTAAACAGTCTTAGTGCCATGTGCCCCCTACTTGACCACAGAGTAGTGTGACAGACCGCTCTCTCACCCCTCTCAGGAACACAGGCAGGAAACCCTTCTCTGCTCCAAACAGTGCTCTTTATTCACAGTGCAGGCCCCACCACCAATACATACAGCTTGTCCAGTCCTTCAGTATACAACTCACAGCTCCACAGACTCTGTATACTCCAGCTTACAGTTTGCAACTCTTGAATAGCTCAAACCCACAACTCTGAATCACTCACACCACACTCTACACCATCCCCACCACACTGGGCTTGCTTCCTGGCAGGCCTTTTATCCCCCTGAGGAGGCTGCCAGGTGCCACTCATCCAGGCTGATTGCCCTGCAGCCCAGGTGGCTAATTAGCCTTTCTGCAAGGGAGGTTTGCAGGCTTCTGCTCCCTCTTAAAGGGCTGGCAGGGCTGGCTCAGGCACTCCTGGCCAGCACCCTGCCACACACCTCCCCCCTTAGCCTAGCCCCATCGGGCTGGCTCAGACCCTTCAATATTTTCCAATTATATTTAACAGGGCCCTTGAACCCTTTCTCCTCATTTCTCTCACCATAGTAGCATGGTCCTGAGGCTTTGGGGTGTCATGCCCGGCTGTGGCAGAGAACCCCACTGCCTTCACCTCTTTCACAGGCACCACCTGGGCAGGGGGTTGTGGTACTTTGCCCCCCTGCTTTTCGGGGGGGGGGGGGAGCCTTGTCCACTCCTCACACTGCAGGCAGTAGGGTGGAACTGACCGTCCCTCTGCCTCAGTTTCCACCAGACTCTCACAGGGGCTCAGGGCCTCCTCTGTGGAGCTTACCTCCTGCTCTGGCCTCAGCCCTTCCTGGCTGTCTAGGTCCTTCGCAGGGTTAGTGGGCTGGGACCCACCCTGTCTCTCGGCCGAACCCCCCGTACGGGTTCGCACGCTCGGCCTTGGGGCAGCCCGGGGCCTCATACCTCCCACCGGGCCCCAGTCCCGCCCAATGATTACGGGGCAAGGTAACCCCGCTGGCACTCCGACCCGCTTCCAGCGGAATCGGCCGCTTATTTCCAGGGGGACCTGTGCCACCCGACAGGTCTTCCTGTCCCCATGGACACATTGTAGGTCCATGGTCGCCCCTGGAAACCCACACCAATCGGTGTAGCCACACTCCATGGCTGGGCAGTCCCTCTTAATATGCCCTGGCTTCCCACACTGCCAGCAGGTAAGCCGGGCAGTTCTCTCTGGCGCCCCTCTGGGCTCCCCATCAGTCCTTTTTCCCTTAGCTGGGGGGGGGGGGGGGGGGGGGGGGGGGGGGAGTCCATGGGCCGACGCCCCAAATCCCGGACCCGTCGTGGTCGTTCTTCTCCCCGAGGTCCCTCTGCCTCCACGTATTCCTCGGTCAGGCGCACCGCAGACTCCACCGTCTCCGGCTGGTGCCTCCTGACCCAGGTACGGACAGTCTCGGGGAGGCTGAGCAAAAACGGCTCCAAGATCAGGGAGTCCATAATTTCCTCCCCTGACCGGGCCTCCGGCCTCAGCCAACGCGTCGCCCAGTCCCTCAGCCTCTGGGCAAACGCCCGGGGCCGCACCGCCTGCGTCCAGCGGGCTGCCCGCAACTTCTGTCGGTATCTCTCTGCAGATAAGCCGACCCGGTCCAAAATGGCCACTCTGACAATTTCAAAGTCCTGGGCCTCTGCATTCCCCAGGGCCATATAGGCCGCCTGGGCTTCGCCCGCAAGGTAGGGAGCAAGCTTGAGGGCCCAGGTGGTCCGTTCCCACCCGGCTGTGGTGGCTACCCTCTCAAAAGTCCCTAGGAAGGCATCGGGGTCATCCGCCGGGCTCATTTTACAGAGTCCCCAGCCCGGCGGCCGCATGCCTTCTCCTGCCCCTGGACTCACCAGCAGCTGCAGGAGTTTTGCCTGGGTACTTGCTTGCTCCTGGATGAATTCTCGCAGCGTCTTCTGCTGCTCTGCTTGAGCCTGTTGCATCTCCAGGTGGGTTTGTTGCAAGGCGTGCATGGCCTGCTGGGTCTGCTTCTGTTTCTCTACGAGCCACTGCAGGGTTCCCTCAATCTTTGGGCCACCAGTTGGGTTGCTGGTGTAGCGATCCCACCTCTGACACCACGTGTGACAGACCGCTCTCTCACTCCTCTCAGGAACACAGGCAGGAAACCCTTCTCTGCTCCAAACAGTGCTCTTTATTCACAGTGCAGGCCCCACCACCAATACATACAGCTTGTCCAGTCCTTCAGTATACAACTCACAGCTCCACAGACTCTGTATACTCCAGCTTACAGTTTGCAACTCTTGAATAGCTCAAACCCACAACTCTGAATCACTCAAACCACACCACACTCTATACCATCCCCACCACACTGGGCTTGCTTCCTGGCAGGCCTTTTATCCCCCTGAGGAGGCTGCCAGGTGCCACTCATCCAGGCTGATTGCCCTGCAGCCCAGGGGGCTAATTAGCCTTTCTGCAAGGGAGGTTTGCAGGCTTCTGCTCCCTCTTAAAGGGCCGGCAGGGCTGGCTCAGGCACTCCTGGCCAGCACCCTGCCACAGTAGCCTCTCTTGACAAGACACCCCCACCAGCAGGCTAACTAAGCAGGGGAAGAATAGTCTTGTGGTTAACTCAGAGACCTGGGAGCCGAGAGATTTGGGTTATGATCCAGGCTCTACTATAGACCAGCAACTCATAGAATTGGTTCCTCAAACATATTCATATCCTATGCCACTTCCTAAAATACTTCACTCATTCCAGAGGGTTGGAAATTTTGGAACCCCGTTGACTCTTTACTTTTCAGAATGTTAAGTCTCTATATTGCTGTAGGCATCTTAAAGCCAGTATAAAAGCCAGTATTGCTTTTCGGTTCTGTAAACTCTACTGCATAATCCCATGCATGTTGCTTAAGACATCCGCAGACACAGTTGAAATGTCAGTGTTTATAGGGTTTCAACATGCCAATTATTATAGTTATATCACTTGTCATAGCTGTGTACAGTAGTCACCATTAAAAGTTAGCTTTTCTAAATAAATACCACTGTAAGTAGAGCAAAATAACCATGGCATCTCAGATACTACTGTATGGCTACTGTTGACAAACACAGACTTCTTAATGGTGGCCAATGTATCTATATAACATGACAAAGTCAAAGGGTGGTATGGATACAAGGGCACAGTTAAGATTCTTTGAATCACCTTAACCCTAAATGTCCATCATTTCTGGTGTTTTTTCTAAAACAACCTGAACTTTGCATTACCTGGCTTTCAGAAGTTGATGCTGTGGGGTTTGTTTTAGTTAAGGAGATTTTCCCCTTTTATTCTTGATACTACATGTACAATCTTAATTCCAGTTTGTGAGGGAGGAGAGACATGGCCATCCAGCATAGCAGGGGTTAAAGAAAACCTTTAAGGGCAGCTAGCCCAGCTCTGCTATACCTGCGGCCAATGCCAGAACTGTGGGAGCGGGGGAGGGAAAGAAGGGAGCCAGGCTAAGTTGGGGGCTGACTGGCAAGGAATCAGGAGCTCTCGGCCTAGCAGAAGGGACAGATCAGCAACCTGCCAGCCAGAGCAGCTACCTGAGGCAAGTAAGAGTTCTCTGCCAAAGGGAGGCCGCAAATAAACCCCAGCGCTTGGGGCAACTGGATTAGCAGGGCCATGCCCCATATTGAAGAAACTGGTAGGAAGTTGCCCAGGGAAATGGGGCTTAACTCCCTGCTGGGATGGGAGACCCCATTACTCCTGTTTAGGGGTTGATCTAAACAGGGTCCCTGGGATGGGACCCAGTACAGAGGAAAGGTCTAAGTCCCCCTACTGTGGCCTAGGGCCTTACAGACAAACACCAGTGTTCTAGCCACTAGACTGCCCAGCCACAGAAGACCCTATCACTGAGCTTAATTAAGACTTTTTTTGTCTGGGAATAATTTAGACCGGAGAACAACATATTTTTTTTCCTTCTAAGCAAGTTTTCTATATATCCACACCCTGAAGATTAAGAGCTCCAGAGTTGTCCTGAAAAACTAACACCCAACAATTCGTTATAATATACAATACACTATGAAAGGAAAAAATAACTTCAGAAAGTAGCTGAAACCGAACCAAAACCCAACAGCCAAAAACTAGGTTGTAGGAAATCCATGAAAAATTAAGCAATCTGTAGCAGTCATGTTAGAAGAGCCTCTATCGGTGGCTATATGCTTTTGGCTCTTAATAGTAGTTGAATAAAAACTGATGACTGTATGCCGAGTGTTTCATACCCTGTCATGTGAATGATGCAGGGACCCAAGAGTGCAGAGACTTGGGGATGGTCTATTGTAAAACCTACCGTTAGAGAAAAGAATGATAATCTGGGAGATTCATTTCATATGAATAAACGGTGTACAATGCCACAAATGCATCACTATTTATTATTGATTGTCTAATTCACCTTGCTTTGGATTCTCTCAGCTGAACAGCCTGTGAGTCTTCCTCAAATACACAGAGATACAGCTCTCAGATACTATAGTGATGGATACTATTGAAATATGACAGACAGATATACTCTTTCTATCAAATACAGAGAAATTTTGCCTGGTTTCCTTTCTGGTTTTAGTTTTTTCTTCGCTGTTTTTATTAATGTATACTCTTGTTTCAAGTAAACCCAATTTTCATTTTGCAAGACCTAGATTGCTCTCAAATATTTTCATCTCTGCCTCTTATTTTAGTCATCAGGAGGGAACTGGCATCACAAGGTTAATCTAAATTTAAAGGGTAAAAATATCATCATTATCTGTGTGAGTCCTGTCCGTGTGCAATGGATATACTGTAAATCTTCTAAGAGAAATATTTGAAACTCTAACCCAGTGGCAGGTGGAATGCAGTTTCAGGATCAAGTTTAAAGGGAGATGGGGGTGTTGATCAACAGCATAAGATTGCCCCAAACCAGATCTTTTCTCCATTTTCCTTAGAATATTCTTGTGTTAATTCTACCATACACTGAGCCTCAGTTTCTATTTACACTGAAATTCCTATCATACTGGGGGAACCAGATGTAATATGGACATCTCTAAACATAGTTATAATCCAGACTAACAGTATAGTCAAGACTAAATCATGTTTTAATCATGTTCCTGAACCATGCTGAAGTCCAAGGCAGTAGCATAGTTCAGGTAGGTCCAGTTTATAATGAAAGATCAGTTCTTATTTTGACTCTTGTGGGACTACCATGCTGTTACTGGGCCCCCAAACATAACAGGAATTACCCTATGGGACATAAAAAAGCTCAAGAAAACTGAATGCAAGTCTCCAGGTTAGAACTAGAGTGCGAATTTTAAGGTTAACATCAAGATTAAACATAGAATTTAGATCACAATTAAGATAAAAATACAGGTCATTATCTAAGACAATATCAGAATTAGGATCAGGGTATGATTTGGGTCAGGATGAGGTTCATAATTAGGATTAGAGTGCAGATGTAGAAGGATTTTCTGAACTTCCTTATGAAATCCATGGGTCTCTTCATTCTAGTGCCTTTGTTAACAGCAATGCCACTATTCCAGGGGTGGGAAAGCTTTTTGGCCTGAGGGCTACATCGGGGTTCAAAATTGTGTGGAGGGCCATGGCTCCCCAAACAACCTGGCCCCGCCCCCTATCCGACCCACACTCACTTCCCGCCCCGCCTGCTCTCCATAGAACTCCTGACCCATCCAACGCCCCCTCCTTGTCCCCTGATTGACCCCTTGGGAGACCCCCCCGCTCCAATCACCCCCCCAGGATCTCACCCCCATCCAATCTCCCTGCTCCCTGTTCCCTGACTGCCCCAACCCCTAGCCACATCCCCTCCCCCTGACAGGCCCCCTGGGACTCCCATGCCCTATCCAACACCCCCGTTCCCTGTCCCATGACTACCCCCAGGATCCTCTGCCCCTTATCCAACCCCCCACCCCAGCCCCCTTACCACACTGCCAGACACGCTGCCATGCTGATCCGCCGGGGCGTGCAGCCCTGCCCTCCAGAGTGCTACTTGTGCAGTGCGCTGAGGCTGCTGGAGTGGGGGGGCAGTGGGGGACGGGCTGGAGCAGCCTCCCCAGCCAGGAGCTCAGGAGCCGGTTAGGAGGAGTCCACGGCCAGATGTGGCCTGTGGGCCGTAATTTGCCCACCCCTGCACTCTATGGTTATCTTTGCTCATTAGAAATATTGCTGCATTAGTAATTTGGATTTGTGAGAGATAGTTCACACACTGGGAAGGTCACCCAATGACACGCAGCTCAACAAAGGTACATTGCAGATTCTCAAACCAAAATGCCACCTGCCATCTTTTAACATTTTAATAGAAAAGAAAGTTCACATTTAAATTTTAAAAAATATGACAGCTAACAGCTGCCATGTCATCCCATTGACACACTAAGTTAATTAAAACCATTTATTATTAACCCTCCCATTACCACACATAACCCGTGAGCAAAATAAAGACCAAGCCAGAGCCCCATATTCTCAGCATGGCAGGATAACACTTAGTCCCAGGGATTGATCATTTTCGGATACGTACCCAGTACAGTACATCTGTCCAGCCCTCCATAGTGATGCACTGAAACACAGTTAACATGGCAAAGGCAAAGTTGTCGAAATTGGTAATGCCGTGCTTGGGCCCCTCCCATCCTGGTCTGCACTCGGTACCATTCTGACACTGCCGTCCATGCGCTAACTGAGGGGCACAAGGAGAGGGTTCTTCTTCCGCTGGTGTATCATAAATGATGGGAAAACAAGAATGAGAATGACTAAGTACTGCATGAGTCCCTGGAAAGGCAAAAGAAAGATACTTTCTTTTCAGACCAGACTTTTGCAGTGCATTTGACACATTATTTGAAGGCACCACCAAAAAATTTATTTTGCAAAGGCTAGATTAGCTACCAATTATGATAATCAAAACTGTCATTTACATTTTTCAATACACATCCTCTCACAAACAAGAAACAGTGCATTCATACATGAGATGTTAGGTTACGTCGATTGCATTTCTTTGGTGTGCACACTGCAAATGTGATTTTCCATTTCCATATTCATGGGCAGTCTGGGTAAGCTTAAGGTCACTTATGTCCCCTAGCATTGAACTGACTGAAGCTCTCTTCCTGTGGAACACCTCATCTCTAACGGAGCCAAGCTTCAGGCTTCAGTGCTATGGAGTTGCTAAGAGATGCTGGACTAATGTTAAACTGCTGCGATGCATTTCTGGAGTTTAGAAGTTTTGTGGAATGTTATACACAGGCCCTGTGGTGCTAGGGTGACCAGACAGCAAATGTGAAAAACTGGGACAGGGGGTCAGGGGGTAATAAGAGCCAATATAAGAAGACCCCAAAATTGGGACTGTCCCTATTAAATCGGGACATCTGGTCACCTTATGTGGTGGTCAGAAGCTCTGCAGAACTGTAACTTCGGATTAACCACCTGCCTATTCTATATAGGCCTGAGATTTCTCCCAATTTGTAAAATTAAGGACCTAAGCTCCACATCTGTTTCAACTCTCGGTGCATTAAAAAAAAAAAGCCCATCAAAAACATTTTAATACATACAAATAAATACAAATACTATTATTGGGAGCCTAGTAATATGTAATGAGAGTGATTGATCAGGAAGGGTACAGTTCTGCTGTCTTTATTCAGGCAAAGCAGCCATTGAAAGCAGTGGGAGCTTTGCCTGGATGAGGACTACAAGATAAAGCTCTACATTTTAAATAGATATGTGGGGGGGTAGTTTGTTTGTGTCTGTCTATTTTGTTAGTTGCTATTCTCTATGTCTATTGGGGGGATGGCTCAGTGGTTTGAGCATTGGCCTGCTAAACCCAGGGTTGTAAGCTCAGTCCCTGAGGGGGCTGTTTAGTGATCTGGGGCAAAAAAAATCTGTCTAGTCCTTGGTCTAGGCAGTGGGCTGTACTCTATGACCTTTCAAGATCCTTCCAGCTCTATGAGGTAGGTATATCTCCATATAGTTATGGATTTGTAGATGATACAAAACTACTCAAGACAGTCAAGTCCCACATATATGGTGAAGAGCTACAGAAGGAGCTCACAAAACTGGGTGATTTGGCAACAAAATGGAAGATGAAATTCAATGTTGATATATGCAATGTAATGCACATTAGAATACCTAATTCCAACTATACATATTGTGACAAGGTACCACCTCAGACTCACCAGGCTCCAGTCCTTTAAGCTCCAGCAAGGCAAGTGCTGCCCGGGCAAACTGCCCAGAGAGCCCAAGGGCAGGCTTTCTCTTCCCCCTAGTCACTCCTTTCTGGCTGAGTCTTTTACCCTGTGTCCAGGGAAAGCAGTCTCACAGCTTGGAGAGGCTCCCTGTCCTGCTGCCACCAACCTGCTGGCAGCCTCACTCCCTCTATCTCTCCCCCTTTCTAGGTGGGGAGAAGGGTTTAAAAAGGCTTCTTGTCAGGGCTTAATTGGCATCAGCTGATCTTGCCTGCGTCTCTGGCAACCTCTGCTCAGCTGAGCCCAATTGACCTGTGGTTACCTCTCTTACCACCACCCTCTCTGGTAGCTGCCTGCTCTGGGTTTACCACAATATAAAATGATGGGGTCTAAATTAGCTGTTACCATTCAAGAAATAGATCGTAGCTGTTTGCCTCAGGAAGTTGTGAAGGCCAAGACTATAATTGGGTTCAAAAAAGAAGTAGATAAATTCATGGAGGACAGGTGTATCAATGGCTATGAGCCAGGATGGGCAGGGATGGTGTCCCTAGCCTCTGTTTCCCAGAAGCTGGGAATGGGTGACAAGGGATGGATCACTTGATGATGACCTGTTCTGTTCATTCCCTCTGGGGCACATGGCATTGGCCACTGTCGGAAGACAGGATACTGGGCTGGATGGACTTTTGGGCTGACCCAGTATGGCTGTCCTTATGTTCTTTGCACTGGGGTATATGTTACAGTGAATCAAGCCTACACCCCCCCCATCCCCTGCACATAGGACATCTCTTACCTAGTAATCCATTTTGCACTAAGTAGCAGGTCTTGTGCATCTTCCCCATGAATAGCTCCAGTCCAATGATGGCATAGATAATTATGACAAACAGCACCAGCAGGGCAATGTGCAGCAAGGGGACCATAGCCTTGATAATGGAATTTAAAACCACTTGGAGACCTGCAGAGAGGGAAGAAGGCAACACTGTCACTAAGAGAACAACCCAAAGCCAACACAGCCATCGAGGATTGTAACTGCAGACATATGCTTCATTGTTATTGGGCATATAAAACCAATCCCCCTCCCCCAGCATTTGCTAAACTGATAATAGTGACTTACATTTATACAAGCGACAAAGAGTCTTGTAGCACCTTATAGGCTAACAGATCTTAGGGATCATGAACTTTCATGGGCTAAGACCCACTTCATCAGATGAATGTTGTGGAAATCTCCAGAGACAGGTATAAATATGCAGGCAAGAAAGCAAGTTAAATTCAATCATGGAGGGTGAGGCCCACTTCTAGCAGCTGATTTGGAGGTGTGAACACCCAGAGAGAAGAAACTGTTTTTGTAATTGGCGAGCCATTCACAGTCTATGTTAAGTCCAGACATTTATACAGCACCTTTCATCCAGAGGGAGCCTAGAGTATTCTACAAACGTACCACTGCAAACCTGACTTACAAAGTAAACTACTGAAGGGGTCATTTCACCTACCACTGAATGGTACCACCTCTGGGATGGAACACAGCGGCTGTTTCTGCAGATTCCCCCAAATCAGTTATGAGGTGTTCCTCAGGGGAAATATGTGAGAGAAAAGGGGTAAAAAGAACAAGACAGACAAATCCAGAACTCAGTCAGAAGAAGAACAGCGATGGGTAACGCCAGTGAGCCAGGTGCCTGGAACTGGCAGAGCAGTTCTTGGAGTGTGGAGAAGGAAGGTAGCGTCAAGGCTCCTTTCTGCTCCCCAATTTTGGATCTGACTGGAGGCCAAACCAATCTCAGGCACAATTTAAAGCCACCCTAGATTATGTTGACTAGAGTGGTCTTCTAGAGACTGCTCTGCTGGCTGAAGATTACCAAAGCAATTTTCATCTTCATCTTTGCCCCATCCTCTCAGCCTGGCAAGGAATGCTCTCTACTCCTATTGGGTGAGACAGAACTTGGTGCTGGTTTTACACTAACTGAGGCTTCCCTCTACAACAGCGGAATCTCCAGATGCTTGGTCAGGGTAACTCTCTCCATCCTCTTTGCCAACAGAGATGAAAGGTGAGAACATTTATTTTACAGAGGGAGGAAGACCGATACTGTGCTTAAGGCATAGGACTGGATGCTCCAGGAAACTTTTTTGCGGGTGCTTAGCACCTACTAGCAGCCAAGTTCTCCTTCTTCCCCAGTGCCTCCTGCCCACTGGTGGCTTCACTGATCAACTCCTCCCCCTTCCTCTCAGCGCCTTTTGTCCACCTCTGAAAGAGAGGGGGAGGAATGGAGATGGGGTGCACTTGGGGGAGGAGGCGGAAAGAGTCAGGGAAGAGGTGGGCAGGGATGGGAAGAGGTGAAGTGGGGGTGGGAAGAGGCAGGGCAGAGGGTTTGGGTAAGGGATGAAGTGGGGGCGGGGCCTGGGGCCAAGTGACGATTGAGCATGCCCCCGGGACAATTGGAAGCTGACGCCTGTGGGTCTGGGAACTTCCTTTGCTTACTTGTAGGATATTATAAAGCCACAAAGTTTGGATCCAGAGCTGAAGTTTCATAAGGTTGTTGGAATTAGACAAATGTAGGGTTTGGTTCAGACCTCTCTCTGCCATTTCCCATGTAGGGATTTTACATTGCGGAGTGGGAAGAGTTTTTTATTTTACTGTGAGACTCCTAAAAACATTTGGGATTAAATTTTTGTCTGGAATAAATTAGCACCATTCTCTGACATGAACTACTGTACAATTAATTTTCTGTGTGTGCAGGTAATTCACACTGGTAGGGTGAACAAAATGAGCAAATGAGAGAAACAAAATGAGAGAAAGGAAAATCATTTCTGACTGGCTCAGAAAATAACTGATCTTCTAGGTGGTCATAGTCATATTATCCTCCTGAGCATGGCTATCCATCCATAGCTAATCCTCAGTGGAAATGCCACAACTGAGCTGGCAGGACATCCTTCTCTAGTGTGAGGTGAACATCTGATAACATCAGCATTGTATTTCATTTATGGATTACTATACGAGAAGCAGGGTATTCCATGCTGAAGTCAGCACACCTTGGGAGGGGGTGTGAATCATAAAACTGTAAACTAAGTGACTATAACCACTCAAGAAGTGCTCTCTGAAAATAGTATCAGTACAGTATATTCACAGCTGACTCAGGTTACTGCAAGTAAATGAATCATCCAATTGGTCTGACTATTGACATCTTCTCTGGTCATTCTTACTGGGTGCTGGGATGATCAGGTGAGCAAATTAGAAGACTCAGTCTGCTCTGTCAGTGACAAGTGGTTTTCACATGAGTGTGAAAATGCTTATTAAGAAATGTATGATCATCATTAGAATGCAATTAAATTAGTTGTTAAAACAGTAGTAAAAACTAAAATGCCTAGATCTTAGGCAAAAATCTGAAGAGTTAAGGGTTATTGCAAACACTCTTGGTAGGTGTACAGTAGACATTTACAACTCGAATCACAAGTTTCAGAAATCACAGCTAATACCGACTTTGATGAGATGACAGAATTTGTAGTAGACATGAATGAGTCAATTCAAGGCTAACAGCTATTGCAAACCATAAGGAGCTCAAAATTGTGAACTGGCTGTTTCTCAGCTGAAGGGTAGTAGACACTTAAGACGTCCATTGGGAACCCTCTCCGCACGCCCAACATTAATAGCATAATATTGTTGTGCTATTTATTGGATTTTCACCATCCAAATGAGGATTTATAGCATTGTAAACATTAGTGAATTTCAGTAACCATACAACCTTACAGTTCCAGTGATGTAGATATTAATATTCATGTTTTAGAAGTGGGGGAACTGAGGCACAGAGAAGTCCAACGTGCTGAGAACCTTCAGGTCCCATCAATTGCAAATGAAGTTATGGATGCTCTGCACCCTCTGCAAATCAGCCCATAAGTGACTTCCCACTGCCCCACACTACGGCAGAGCCAGAACCCTGAATCCAGATTTCTTGATTCTTAATTGTCAATTACTTTAGAGGCCTCACCAATCCTAAATGTAGTCAAGATTTGGAGGTCAAGTATTCTAAGACCCTAGTCTCATATTATTAATAATTAATTATTAGTCAGTTTATTTAACATTCATATGTGTATTTTCCCAAAGCATTTGAGAAGTTATTAAAGATAACCATGATGATGCATAAAAAGTGCTCTCTTTTTTAAACATATAAAATGAATGTCTATCATCAGTCACTCATGAAAGTGCTCAAGTGTACTTCAGATAAACAGGGTAGACAATGTCAGTTCAAACCATTGCACCCTTTGTTAAAGTGATGGTTGTAAAAATGCAAAAGCTTTCACCATAAACAGGAGATGGTAAGGAGTTCAGACAGCCTGGGAGAACTGGTACCACCAAGAGATTTATATAGACTTTTACTAGGTTAATTAGAAAAAGCTTCTCTACAATAATAAACCAACTTTGAAGAAAAGAAGAGAAAAGCTACTGAATAACGTTATCATGAACTAATGCAAGTACTTTGCAGTGTTCCATCAGGACAAACTGTTTTCAAATCCAAATGATTCCATTAATTAGCAAATTGTACACACATTACTGTTAAAGTTTTCACAGAGGTTCTAAAAGTTGAAAACTGCTAACAATGTAGCAACTTTAGAGGTGTCAGCTCAAAAATATATATGCCAAAACTACTTGCAGCAGAAAAACACAATCACACACAACATTTATCACTATGTGCCAAGCATTGTTGACAAGTTATTATCACAGAATTATTTTTCTGAGCTCCTGAAGCCCTGCAACACAAACAGATCTCTTTTGAGTCACAAGGGGTGTCTGGTTTCAAAGTAGTAGCCATGTTAATCTGTATCCACAAAAAGAATGAAGAGTACTTGTGGCACCTTAGAGACTAACCAATTTATTTGGGCCTAAGCTTTCGTGGGCTAGAACCCACTTCAACAGAAGTGTACAGTGGAACATACAGTAGGAACACACACACACACACACATAGAGAGAGAGAGAACATGAAAAGGTGGAGGTTGCCATACCAAATTTAAGTGGCGTAATCAATTAAGGTGAGCTATTACCAGCAGAAGAAAAAAAAACTTTTGTAGTGATAATCAGGATAGCCCATTTCAAGCAGTTGGCAAGAAGGTGTGAGTAACAGTAGGGGGATACATAACATGGGGAAATAGATTCAATTTGTGTAATGACCAAGCCACTCTCAGTCTTTATTCAAGCCTAATTTAATGGTATCCAGTTTGCCATTAAATTAATGCCAGTTCAGCAGTTTCTCATTGGAGTCTGTTTTTGAAGTCTTTTTAGTTGAAGAATTGCCACGTTTAGGTCAGTTACTGAGTGGCCAGAGAGATTGAAGTGTTCTCCTACTGGCTTTTGAACGTTATGATTCCTGATGTCAGATTTGTGTCCATTTATTCTTTAGCATAGAGACGGTCCGGTTTGGCTAACATACATGGCAGAGGGGCATTGCTGGCACATGATGGCATATATCACATTGGTAGATGTGCAGGTGAATGAGCTCCTGGTGGTGTGGCTGATGTGACGAGGTCCTATGATAGTCTCACTTGAGTAGATATTTGGACAGAGTTGGCACCGAGCTTTATTGCAAAGGTAGGCTTCTGGGATAGTGTTTTTGGTGTGTGGTTGCTGGTGAGTATTTGTTTCAGGTTGGGGGGCTGTATGTAAGCAAGGACTGGTCTGTCTCCCAAGATCTGTGAGAGTGAGTCAGTTGTGGAGGAGCAGAGGAAAGAGAGAGAGATAGCAAAGAAATAAGAATGGGAGGAATCAAGGGAGGACAGTGGAAACAGCAGTACAAAGAGATTTTCTTTTCAAAATAAAAAAAAGCCATCAAAATGGTCTCAATCATAAAGAGGCAAATCATGAGCTCTGTGCTGGCCCTAAATAGGAGGGCTGGCCACTGGTTAGATGTGTCTGTGCATCAGGGGAAATTGGGGCAAGTTTCCACCCCAGGCCTGAGTCTATGACAGCCAGTGGCCAGAGGAGGCCCTGGCTAGCCCCTGGAGGAGGAGAGGATGGGAGAAACCACATCTAAAGTGTTCCTCTGTTCCAATCTCCACTGGTTCCCACTCTCCCCATGCTGCCATGCATGGAGCTCACTCAGACTGGGGATTCAAAACGTGCAGGGGAGTGAATGCACTCCACCACTCTGTGCCCCATCCAGTCCCCACTCTCCTGTACAACCAGCCATTTGAGTTACAGTTTCTCCCTGCAGGTATGGAGAAGGTGCCAGGATATGCCCCTAACAGAGAAAATGGGTAATATTTACTCATAGATACATTCTAAAATTAAACTGGAATGGTTTGTTATCAGGCAAGACCAAACTCCAGATTGTGGATTTAAAAAGGAAGCTACCATCAACGGTCCCACTACAGCAGAGCACAGAGCTGCAGTTTACACTCATAGGTGCTGGAACTAGGGATGCTAGAGGTGCTGCTGTGCCCCCTGGCTTGACGTAGTACAATAATAACAACCCAAACACATGGTTTTCACCCTCACTATAAAAGCTGTTCCAGCACCACTGCTTTATAGAGGTCAGTGATGCCGTCCACTAATGCAGGAGAAGCACAGAGCCCTGACCTTAGGTCTGGCAAGTGAGTACAAAATGATGTTCAAATATTTGTTGTTTTCCAATATATCTATTTATTTGTGGAAACCCCCACACTGTGCTCGACCCTCTTACACATTCATGAAGGGATGATACCTGTCTGAAAAGCTCTCAGGGGTGAATAGATAGATAGGTGGATAGCGGCTAGGGAAGGAGAATCACAAAAATAGACTATTTGTAATTTTTCAGCCTACTCTTTTATTCTGGTAATAATTTAAGATCTTAAATACCTTTAGTGTTTATTTCCAAAGCACTTCAGTTTCCCTTTAACAAACCAATGCGGCTGGATGCTGTTGCCTGAAATTCACTCCAGAAATGTTTCGGCAAGCAAAACATGTTAGCTGCATTCTCTGGGCTCCCCAGACTACAGTATTTATTTATACTGATAAAATATTAACAATATTTATTAGTGTTACACCATTGTTAAGCATACACCATTTAAAAAGTAATGTGTGTTGGTAAAAGAGGATACTCTTGGTTCCTGTGTTTCCAAGATGTCATGTCTTCTTTATGTTTTCTAATTTTTTAACTGATTTTCAAATTGAAATCTACCCAAACAAGAGAGAAATAGAAACTGTGTGTGTGTGTGTGTGAATACAATTATTTTATAGAGTCTTGTAACACAGTCGTTACCTCAATCCTTTTAAGCCAAGAAGGAATAGCAAAACAAAATGAAAACCCAGCTCTTTTTCAAACTGTTTTCTTCCTAGGGAGGCAATTCATCTTTCATTGTTCCCTTTTTGTCAGGGCGACCTAACTTGAAACAACCACACAATAAAAATTCCCCTCAGCAGGGGAACCATGCAGTCTGTTTTACCCTGTGTAAGGAAAAAGAACGGATAAAGAAGAGAGCGCGCCATGATCCACTCCCTTAGGCTCCAGCCCTCTCTTCTCTGTTTGGAAGAAAGCTCTACTCCCTTTTGTTGGGACCACCCCTCTACCCCACTGGAAGCTTTAGGAGTTTTGTGACTTCCTTGGGCAGGAGGCTCAGCTGTCAGCTTCACGCATCAACTGCTTAAGGGCCAAAGCTTTCTGCCCCTCTCTCCAGGCCCATACCAAAGGCAGTCCTCTTTGGGCTGGGCTATTCCAGTCCACACTGAAGGTTTAACCCCTTCATCATTCAACAAACAACGGGGTGCCTATACCCCATCACAAATCTTGTATACGTAGTCTTTCACCCTAAAAGATTATGCTTTCCAAACAACATAGCATCAGTAAAATTCAGTCCCATGTGGGCTGCAATGTGGCAGCCAACTGCACACACAGCATATTGAAAGCCATTAGAGGAAGACTATTTTGGGCTGGCTAAGAACACAGGACAAATGCTGTAAGCGAACTGGAAGAATATTTTCCAATTTGAGTCAAGCTTTAACATGTGCCTTTAACATGCAGCTGGGCAGAAGGGATGCAGATATTTATTACCCTATCAGGGGTTCTAAGAGTTGTGTTGTCACTGAGGTAGGTACAATGCACACAGGAGCTTTGGGTGCTTGCAGGCCAGCTTGACTGTTGTCATACCCTTTCCCATGATGTAGCATGGACTTCCAGCTCTCAGTCTGGGGCCATGATTCCTCTGGGGACACTAGCGTCAATGCTCGCCAGGAGAAGTCTTGGTACCCAGTACAAG
Organism: Sternotherus odoratus; assembly: GCA_032164245.1. Lineage (NCBI taxonomy): Eukaryota > Metazoa > Chordata > Testudines > Kinosternidae > Sternotherus > Sternotherus odoratus. The sequence continues at coordinate 95,826,426 of JAVMKO010000001.1, read as the reverse complement.
CACTAGGGCTGTGTCCGATCCCCGCATAGCGCCACCAATGGAGAGGCTTTTTTGTGCCCTCCCCTGAACATCTACACAGAGCTAAACAGTCTGGCCCCAAAGTGGCAAAATGCCTCAGTGAGATGATCCAGTCACACTTCTGCTTTGAAACTGTTCTCCCACAATCACAGCTTTCTCAGAAAAGTACTTTAAAGGTTGGAACTCAAACACAGAAGTAAATTTTGGACCCAGTTACTGAAACCAATGGGAGTTTTGCCATTGACTCCAATGGGAGCAGAATTGAGCCATTTGTTTAGAAAGTTTGACATACAGCAATGCAATCAGGCTTGAATTATGTGAGCATGAGAAAATATGGTTAAGAAATTTTTTGGTTGCTTCTTTTACTCAGATAATAATAAAACAGCTTATAAAACAACTTGTAGAACTGTAAATGCAGCATGTGCATAGCTCTGAAAAGGGACTGCATGCTTTGCCTTATTTGAAGAAAGAGGGTTTTGAAATAAAGAATTGTAACAGTTTCAAGATTGTGCTCTGAGCATTGGATAGTAATGGAGACGGGCTCCTGGCACAAGATTTGAATCAGAATTTTGAATACATCAGAGTTTGAGTGGAGGACTCATGGAGTTTGGGTTACAAGCATCTTTCCCTGTAAATTTGTTGCCTCAGTTTCGGGGAACACATGAAAATGATATTTTTATTCGCTTCTCACTCATACTCTTAGGGCATAGTTACACTTACAGCTTTATAGCGGTTTTGGTTATACCTGTCCTCATACACAGCTATAGGGATGGCGCTATAGCATGTCCACACTGAGGCCCGCAAGCGGTATATTGTGGCCTCATTCGCGGCACGGGGAGTGATGCATTATGGGCAGCTATCCCAGCATTTAGCTGGGTGTAACGTGCTTTTCAAACAAGGGGGGGTCAGGGGAAACATGTTGTGTGTATGCAGAGGGGCTCTAGAGCGTGAGGGGATTTTCATCCCCTGGAGAGCTGGTCAGCAAGCTGCTAGTCTTCTCTGTCACACAGCTCCCTCCGTAAACATTTGCTTTGCTTATCTGCCAAGTTAAGGGCTTGGTTACACTGGCACTTTATAGTGCTATAAAGCCTCCAGGAGCACTATAACTCCCTACCCATCCACACTGGCAAGGCATATATTGCGCTATAAACCCACAGTTATACCGCTCCTGGTAATCCTCCCTTCCTTGCGGATTAACAGCTATTATGTATTCCCTTAGCCTGTTGTAGTGCAAGGATTTTAGTCCTTATGGTTTGCATTCAACAAGTTTATATGTCTTCTAAATACCACAGACTTTTTTAGTTGGGTTGAGCTCTGGGCGGCATCCTTTTCCTACAGCAATAATCTTCCTTAACTCTGCAACTTGGCACGTGCACAGAGCTTTGTAAAACATAAAAGCTAAGAGTAAAGCAAATTCAACCAATGGTCTTGTATAAATGGAAAAGTGCATTCTGGGATGAGTATATTACAACAGTCTTTGCTTCTTGGGAAGACTGCAGCATTTATTGGTGAAATGTTTGAGTAAAATATAGGAGGATCTTTCTGGGAACTATTAGGATTTTACATCTCAAGCCTACCTCGATACCCTATCAGACGCTGCTGCATTTTGCTTTCTTGTGTAAGAAAGTGGAGCAAAAATGTTGGCTAAACTCCAAAACATCATCTTTAGAGGACTAGTTGCATAGAACCTCAGTGTGATATTTGAAGGAAGAAAGATTATCTTATCTGGGAAAGCAACAGAAAACTCATTTTGCCACTTCATCTAGTATGTCCACACTGGTCACATAGAAAAATTGAGACTACCATCCAAACACAGGTACCAATTTCAAAAGTGCCTAAGAGGTAAGATAGCCATATAATTAGGTACCTAGAGATGAAGATAGGCACTTAGAGGGATTTTCAGATGTGCCTAAGTAGATCAGGTGCCTAACTCCCATCGGAAGTCAATGGAGTTCAGTAGAGGCACATAATCTGGCTAGATGCTTTTAAAAACCCTGTTTGGCCCCTATCTGCATCTTTAGCTGCCTAAATTGTTGTGTAAATCTGGCCCTAAGTCACTTTTGAAAATGTTGACCCCCCCACTATTATCTATTTTTTATTAATTTTACATGATAATGGCACCCAAAACGTGATAGCCAATGTAGAGACACATAGGAAGAAACAGACCCTATCCCAAAGAGTTTACAATCTAAAATATGACCAAAACATTCATTAATAGTGGAGGGAAGAGATACAACATATAAACAAAGTGCTCCATGGCACGTTTGTTACTTTCACATTTTGTTCTGAGTTTTTTTTGAAACATGACCAATGACTTGGAGCAGAGTCGTCCTTTGGGTACTGCGAATCGTGGTGACCACTCTGTGACCTGTTCTTTGGGGGCCCCATGCGCCGGACCGATTAGTCAGCACAGTAGGTCCCAAAGTGACGGGTCAATCCTGGAGGTGACGGATTTATAACTTCTGTCCAGGACCCTGCATCCCCCCTACAGATAGCCCTGATCTGGAGCCCAATTCTTATTTCCTATCCTCAACAACATAAAATTCTAGGTGCATCTGAGGGGTGAAGTGACCAATACACATGCTCAAACAGAAACAATGAAATCTTTTTACAGGGAAATCAGTTAACTAATATCTTTGCAACTGGTGAATAGTTTAAAGACTGGCCTGTGGACGAGTAACAATTTTCAGATCCTGTCCTGTTTTAGATACGAGGTTCTGAATGGTTGCCTAATTGGTATACGACTAGAGACAATTTTCTCTTTCCTTTTCTTTATATCATTACCATTACTTTCTCTGTGTCACAGAATAGTGTAAGCCATCTTCAATACATGGTAACTTTGTATCACTGAAAATATGACTGAAATGTACAAGATAATTAGGGGATTATCTCTAAACCACACAGTTTAAAATCTTTGCTGTGTTACATCCTGCACAAATAAAGTTGTTGGTTTTTTCTTTTTTAAATTCTGGAAGCTGTAATAAGTTAAATTTGATGATGCAGTGGCTGGATCATTGAAAACAAATGGACAGAGCAATTTGAACAAGCCTGTTTTTGAAAAGTAAATGGGTTTCTGAAATTTTAGGAACTAATATTCCCCAAAGGGTCAAAACAGACTGTTGTCAGCTATTTACATTTAAATGGATAAGGGAATCTTTAAAATATGTAAGAATAAATATGGTGACAAAAGATACAAAACTTCTTAAGGCAAATTACCCTTTAATGTGGAATAAAAATAATGAAAGACTTGGAAGAACGGAACAAATAAGGAGTTTGTTGGCTAGGGAGGGTAGCCTCAATAAAGACAAATGTCCCCCCTGAAGTTATTATTTTTGTTTTAGTGCATCCCTGTTGGTATCCCTGGCATGACATTAAAAACATGGCAGGATGTTAAAATTTATACAGAAACATAAAACACCAAGGGTGAGTTCTAAAGTTCTGAATAAGCCTGCAACGGGACTAGCTTTTCCTAATTTGTCTTATTGTTGTTATTATTCTGCATCACAATTTCCAGATGTAATCAACTAGATTAAGAAGAGACCATCCAAACACTGGGTAAAAGTCAAACAAGAGTGGAGCAGAAATATAGCCAGGCACAGTATTTGTTAAGTTAAAAATAAATTAAGGTGTCCAGAAAAAAACACACACACAAAAAAACAACACAACAAGCCATTCATCCAGACCACCTTTGCAATTTTTACATATTTTTAAAATTCCTGTTGCTGAGGCTCTCTCCCTTAGCTACTTTAATTAATAATCAGGAATTTATCCCTAGGAAATATTGAAGTGACTATTTGCTGAGGGTAAGACCTGAGATTACTCAATTAGGACAGCTGTTCCTGGGTCTTGGTTTGAAATCATACCAAGAAACATGTAAAAATGTAAATATAAAGATCCTGTATTTTCAGGATTTACAAGCAGTGGCAGATTTAGAGTTAGTGGGGCCCTATGCTCAGCTTCATTTTGGGGGCCCCTCCCTGGGACCCAGCCAAGAAAAAGAACAGTCTCATCTCCCCCCAGCTCCTGTTTTTCATTCTTTTTTTCTTCATCCTCCTCCTATAAGGAAGTAAATGAAAATAGAGTGAGGTACCTTGATTTTTTTGTAGTCTAACTTATTTTTCAGCAGACCACTTGAAAATCACTGAGGGTCTTGGCAGACCATTTAATGATCTTTCCAAATATTGTTTGTATAGTTAGCTAACTATTATAAAGTGCTTTGGATAAGAGCGCTTTATAAAAAAAGTAAGAAAACCTTGGAGTGCGGGAGGGGGCTCGGGGTTGGGGTGTGGAGTGCTTACCTGGGGGAGCTTCCGTTTGATGCAAGGGGTGCAGGAGTCAGGGTGGGAAAGGGGCTGGGGGTGTGCAGGAGTCAGGGTGGGAAAGGGGGTTGGGGATTAGCGAGGGGGTGCAGGAGTCAGGGCAAGGGGTGTGCGGGCTGGGTCGTGGGAGGGCTCCCAGTCCCCCACCCCATCCAGCCCAGCGTGAATTAAGGCAGAGGGCTGGGGGGGGGGTATGTGTAGGAGGAGTGTGGGGGTTCTGTCTTTGCTCCGCCCTGCCCCATTCCACCCCCCTTCCTCAAGGCCACCCCCTTGCATCTTCTCTGCCTCCTTCCCGGAGCATGCTGTGGCCGCACTTCTCCCCCTCTCTCCCAGAGTGACCTAAGTGCTGGCAAACAGCTGTTTAATGGTGGGGGAAGCGTTGGGAGGGAGGGGGAAGAAATGCAGCACACTCAGGGGAAGAGGCGGGGGAGGGAGGAGCTTGGCTGCTGGTGGGGGTGGAACCTGCAGCAGACGTCCCTGGAGCCCACAGGACCAAGCTTCTGCCCCCGCAGCCACCCTGGCAGGGCACGCTGTGTTTTACTGTAAATCTGCCTCTGTTTACAAGTCAAACATTGTATTGCAAAATCTCCATATAAGGTGACCATTTAGCTCTTTAACTGCATGTGAGGAGTTGAGCCAGGAGCAAGCTGGAACAACCAGTTTAATTTCTAAAATACAGTAGACTCTCGATTATCCGGGATGATCGGGAAAACCTTAATCCCGGTTAATAAAATCCCGGATAATCACACGTCTACTGGGGGGTGGGGGGAGGGAGGGGGTTCGCTGGCCGCCCTGGGGTGGGGATGGTGGTGGTCCCACCACCTGCCCCAGTCAGCTCCCGCTGCCAGCCTGGTTGTAGGGAACCCAGGCTGGCAGCGGGAGCTCAGACCCTGGCTAGCAGGAGCCTGTGGGGAAACTCTAAAGTGGCAGCCAGATGAGCGCTCAGACTGCCGCCGCGTTGGGGTTTTCCCCCCAGGCTCCTGCCAGCCGGGGTCTCAGCTCCCGCTGCCAGCCTGGGTTCCCTACACCCAGGCTGGCTGCAGGAGCTGACTGGGGCAGGTAGCAGGACCCCGACTGGCAGGAGCCTGTGGAGAGGGCCCAAAGCGGCGGCGGGCTAAGCAGTCAGCCTGCTGCCGCTTTGCAGTTTCCCCTGGTGGATCCCTTGCCAGCCGGGGTCTCAAGTTGCTGCCAGCCTGGGTGTAGGAAGCCCAGGCTGGCAGTGGGAGCTGAGACCCCGGCTGACAGGAGCCTGCAGGGAAAGTCTAAAGCGGCAGAGAGCTGAGAAGCGGCGGCAGCGGCTGAGCTCTCAACCCCCTGCTGCTTTAGAGTTTCCCCGCACCCTGCACCCAGTGGTCATCCAGGCTGTCATCCAGCGGTCATCCAGGCTGTCAGCAGGAGCTGAGTGGGGCAGGTGGCAGGAGCCTGGGGAGAGAGCCCAAAGCGGCGGCGGGCTCAGCATTCAGCCTGCTGCCGCTTTGGGCTTTCCCCCCAGGCTCCTGCCAGCCCGGGTCTCAGCCCGCTGCCAGCCTGGGTTTCCTACACCCAGGCTGGAAGCAGGCTGAGACCCCAGCTAATAAGGGGACAGTGGGAGAAGCCCCAAAGCAGCGGCAGGTTGAGGCTGAGCCTGCCGCCGCTTTGGGGCTTCCCCTACCGACCCGTTTAGACATCCCGGTTAATCCGCAGCCCGGTTAACCTGCGCCCAGATAATCGGGAGTCTACTGTATATACAATTTTGACTTAAAATAGATGTTGATAAGAAAACAACCCAACAGAAAAGATGGGAGAAAGATTCAGAAAAAGAAACTGATCTCCTTTAGTACTGCAGATAGCCCTACTACATTTGGATAAAAAGATCCATGGTTAAATTTCTTGCTGGAATGCATTTGTCACAGAGGAGCACAATCCTTCATTTGAAATTTATTCTCTTGGCTTTTCTATCTTCAGGACTCTTCACATGAGCATTGTACATTTTACGTATTCTTGCTGGAATGCATTTGCATGGACTGTTATTTATTTTGAATTTTCCCTTACGCATTCGTAAACTGTCACGTGGGTGGACACAGGTGGAGATTTGCTGTTGCAGCACAGGAATGGTGAGAACTAGACAGGATGAGCTAAATTCTGTGCTGATTTCATTGGAGCCACACAGGATAAAAAACAGTTCAGAATCTGGCCCCATGAAGAGTAAAATGTTTAAGTGTGATTAAAATTTCAATATTAAACTATTCAAAAACAGAGATAGGTCTAAGCCAGAAACATGATTCCAAACTCCCTCCTCCCAAACTTTGTGGGGTGGAGATTGAAATTTGGTTCCTAATTTTCCAGTTGGGGACCATTTCTATTTTTTAAAAAAATCAAATTTCCCAGTATGCCTTCCTAACTTTTAGACTTATCACTTGTTCAGAGATCTATAAAGTGTAAAGCTATTAGGATAAACAGCGCAAATAATGATCAAAAGGATCTGCATCATTTAGGAGACTGATTGGTGGATGCGAAATACATTTGAAAGTAGAAAGACAATTGTAAGATTATTATTCTGGGAGGAAGGCACCAAATTAGGGAACCGGTGTTAAACAAAACGATTGTCCAGAACACTGATCGGGAAAAGGAATTGGGGTGATTGTAGAGAAATCATTAAACCCATCAGCTCAATTCAAAGCAGAGAAATGCTAAACAGGCTACTAGATTACTCTGTTAAGGGACAGATAGAAAAGAATACAAAACCACAGAGATGAAAACACTAGTTAGATCCCAGTTAAAATACTGTGTGCAGTACTGGCTAGAATGCTACAGGAATGACATTATTGCTTTACTGGGGGTGGGGGGGGAGGGGGCAGAGTAAAGCATTAATGATACTAGACGAGAAGAATCTAAGGGTAAATCTATACTACACAGTTAACCTAGACCCTTGTATTGCCTGGGTTTTAGACTTAACCGCCCTACTGTTCACACAAAAACCCTCTGACTTGGGTTCAGAGGTGCTTTAAACCTGGATAGCTTACCTGGCTGAAGGTGAAGGTTAGAACCGCGACTCTGCTACAACACATGCTGGAACCTACCCACTTTGCAGTGAAGACACAGGCTAAAACACTCGAGTGCTGATAGTCTTTCCAAACCCTTCTCACAATTCTCCTTGAAGGATAGACATGTTCTTCCACAACTGACAGGGGAAAAAATCCTAGAGCTTCTCTGCACAAAGAATCATCATGGGATATACCCCTAGCCAGGCAGACTCATGGAGAGATACAAGTGAATGCAGAAAGAGTGAGGACAGAGTAACATGGGCAGGGCTTTGCAGTGGGGATGCTGACAGCCAGGTATCAGTCCCGTGGGTTCATTGTGCAGTCTAGCCATAGCCACTATGTAAGGCAAAGCTGAAGGAAGTTTTGTTAGCTCTAATCATTACAAGATTTTTTCTTGTGAAAAATTTTGATGAAAGATTTTTTTTCATGGAAATTTCCATTTAATCAAAAAGCCATTTTCCAAATTATGAATGGGATTAATGAGGTGACAAGACAAACATTTTCCCTAGATCATAAAAACTAGGAAAATATAGTCTAAATTTGAAGAAATGAGGGATAACTAGCAACACAGGTAGAACTAGTGGAAGCAAAGGATAACAAACATATTGAATACATTATTGGGGAAAGAGTATACATGAGTTAAAGAGGGACCTGGGTGTGACTCTGGGAAAAGAAGAAAGTGAGAATGTTTTTTAAAGCAGGAAGATAGGCTTTGGATAAGCCACTAGCGGACTTGGGGTATTAGGTTGGCTGGACTTTCCCTGATGCTAACATTTTTCCTTGTTCTAACCATGGGAAACTCTTCCCTCCACCAATAAGCGGGTCGGTAAATAAATAAACAAATAAACTAACAAATAAATAAATATAAGCCCGCTGACACACCTGCGTCCCAGATAATCACAGCAATATGTGATCCATTGCTGAGCCAACACAGTACAGAATGTACTACCTGATTTTGGCAGAAAGGGATTGGACGGGATCCATTAAAGAAAGAAGGTATCCAGTGGATTTAAAAAGCTGCTTAAATCTTTACCATTTTCTCAAATTTTGTTTCTTCCCATTCTTATGTACTCTTTTCTCTTTCCTCCTATGACACTTGTTCTCAATCTGCAGAGGCACCAGCTGGCCCATTCCAGGTCGTTGTCTAAAGTAATTTAGGAGGCTGTACATGAGACACTATTTTTTTCCCCAGGTGTTGAGTGAATTACCTGATTGCTGCACTGCCCTCTGCCTCACTGACATTTTGACAATACTCAGGAAAATAGGGCACTTCAATGACCATCTATTGCTAATAATCTTTTAGGAAACTCAGATTAACAAAAAACTCCTGATGTTAAATGATGCTGATGAGTCACTGAAACACCATTAGACTAAATCTGCATGGTTAAAAAAAAAGTTCTTATGAACCCAGCAAGATCATCTTTCTTGTTTCCCAGCTCCAGTTCAAATCAGTTCTGCCTCTGCAAGCCATTGGATGTGGTCCAAATTTTGTAAATAGGACAAGAAAGCCTCTGATTTGTCTTGCTGAAATTTCTTGGACTGTGTAACATTTGCAAACAGCAATTCACTTCAGAGGAACTGAACAAAGACTTCAAACCATAGCTTATAGGGCCCTAAACGAGTAAATAGTGCAAAAATTAGACATTCAGGATCAACGAAGGATCTGACACTTGGTGATATGGTTGGGACTGCCATCAGAAGAAGAGGAGATGTCAGTAGGGTGAGGATATAAGAAAAGGATGGAGTAGATAATATACTTACTATTTTGATTGGATACAGCAGAGCCCTCCTTCCCCCATTGCTGGGGTAATGAAAGCCATTAATTATGAGTGGGCGGCTGGTAACCTACTGCTGGTGTCAGTGGCTAGTTACAATTTGAGTATCTACTGCCATTCCATTATGGTCCAGACGATGAAGTACAGCTATGTACAGTAATTATGTCAACAATGCTCAGAATAAACCAGATGGTCATTCTGAGATATTACACTCTGTCATGGGATAAGAGGGAAGATCCTTTCATGGATTGAGAACTGGTTAAAAGAGTAGGAACAAAGAGTAGGAATAAATGGTAAATTTTCTGAATGGAGAGGGGTAACTAGTGGTGTTCCCCAAGGGTCAGTCCTAGGACCAATCCTATTCAACTTATTCATAAATGATTTAGAGGAAGGGGTAAACAGTGAGGTGTCAAAGTTTGCAGATGATACTAAACTGCTCAAAGTAGTTAAGACCCAAGCAGACTGGAAGAACTTCAAAAAGATCTCACAAAACGAAGTGATTGGGCAACAAAATGGCAAATGAAATTTAATGTAGATAAATGTAAAGTAATGCACATTGGAAAAAATAACCCCAACTATATATACACACACAATATGATGGGGGCTAATTTAGCTACAACTAAGCGGGAAAAAGATCTTGGAGTCATCGTGGATAGTTCTCTAAAGACGTCCATGCAGTGTGCAGCGGCAGTCAAAAAAGCAAACAGGATGTTAGGAATCATTAAAAAATGGATAGCGACTAAGATGGAGAATATCTGATTGCCCTTATACAAATCCATGGTGCGCCCACATCTTGAATGCTGTGTGCAAATGTGGTCTACTCAGCTCAAAAAGGATATATTGACATTAGAAAAGGTGCAGAGAAGGGCAACTAAAATGATTAGGGGTTTGGAACGGGTCCCATATGAGGAGAGATTAAAGAGGCCAGGACTTTTTAGCTTGGAAAAGAGGAGACTAAGGGGGGATATGATAGAGGTATATACAATTATGAGTGGTAAGGAGAAAGTGAATAAGGAAAAGTTATTTACTTGTTCCCATAATATAAGAACTAGGGGCCACCAATGAAATTAGTGGGCAGCAGGTTTAAAACAAATAAAAGGAAGTTCTTCTTCACACAGTGCACAGTCAACCAAGGAACTCCTTGCCAGAGGAGGCTGTGAAGGCTAGGACTATAACAGGGGGTTAAAAGAGAACTGGATAAATTCATGGAGGTTAAGTCCATTAATGGCTATTAGCCAGGATGGGTAAGGAATGGTGTCCCTAGCCTCTTTGTCAGAGGGGGGCGAAGGACGGCGGGAGAGAGATCACTTGATCATTACCTGTTAGGTTCACTCACTCCGGGGCACCTGGCATTGGCCACTGTCGGTAGACAGAATAGATGGACCATTGGTCTGACCCAGTATGGCCTTTCTTATGAGATATTACACCAGTGATGGTGTTTATTTTTATGTTTGTGAAGTGCCACACAATGGAACCTCCCCCCCAACTCATAATTGTGACCTCTGGGAACTATTACAACATTAAAAATAAACTGACAGTTCTGGGTGCAACGTTAGGCTCACACTGAAAACGTCTGAAAATCTCATACTGAGCAATGAGATTTTAGACTTTTTCTCCACGACCCATTTTTTTCAATAGGAAGTTTGAAATGATTGTCTAGGCCCTGACTTCCTTAGTCACAGTCTTGGTAATTTACTTTTTTTGTTCTCTCACAAAGGCTGTTTTAATAATCATGCAAGTGTGCACAGGAAGATAAATGATGATCCTGTTATTTGATACATTCTTAGTTATTACTATTTTTAAAAGAGCTGCGTAGTGAAACTCAAACAAATATTTTCTTGTTTTCACTGGCATTCCTTCAACATGAGACAAATCTTTATTATGACAAGTCTGTGTTTCTGTAAGCAACCCCCCTTGCTAAGATTAAATGCATATTATCATACTGAATTAACTGTTTCCACTGCAAATCACATCCTCCTAAGAGCTTTCCCTTCCAAAATGTGGAATTTAGATTCTGATCTTGCAAACCCTTACTCATGTGAGTGGCCTTTACTTCAGGGAGCAGCTCCCTTGAAATCAATGGCAACAATCTCATGAGTAAGGACGCCTAACAGGAGTAAGGGTTTACAGGATTGGGTTCTTAATTTGGACAGTTTTAAACGTAAATACAATGAAATAAGCTAAATCAGGACACTTGGTTTGTGTTGTTTCTTCCCTCCTCCCCCTTTTCCTTTTGTAATGAAAGCAAAATAAATAAATACATTAAAAATTAGCCACTTAAGATTAAAACCAGAAAGGCAATTACTTGGAAAAGGTGACAGCTCGTCCTCAAATAGTATAGTGTATGCTACAGAGACAGGACAGATGGTTGAGAAGGTTTGCTCAGCAATGAGGCAGCATGCAGGAAATCTGCATTACAGTGCAATGTATCCTGCAGTATGGGAGCAGAGGAGACAGGAAAAAAGCTGGATGTTGTGGCCGCCACACTAGTCAATGTATCAACAAAAGTCAGTTCAGCAGTAAAGGCTGGAAGCCAAATTTTGCTCTCAAATACATGTGGCAACTGGCATCCATGTGTTGAACACATGGATTTGAAGGCAGACATTAGCCAAGGATATTGATTCCCTGAATCAACTCCCTTATGCAAATCTACAGAAAGGTGTATTTTGCATCTTTCATCAAGCCATTCCTCAGATCACCTCAGTTGAAGGCAGTTCAGGATTTCCCCAGCCTCCTTTATTTCCACCACATCACCAGGTACTTTATGGTGAGAAAACTCATCCTCTCGCCCCACCAGTGACATTGCATGTGTGCAAACAATGGGAAAGGTTATGCCAACTATGTGCTGCCAGAGGAAAATATTTCTGAACAAAATATGCAACCCCGACTGGTACTTCTTATGAGATGAAACTTAATAAACGTATCCAACAAATAGATAAAAGTGACTCTCTCACATCCCTATGTAATGTACTGTATGTGTAGAGTGAGGACATTATAGCTTCTGCAGAAACCAGAAATTTTCATTTCCGGAGTCCTGTGCATTTAAAATCTCAGCTATAGGATTTAATTACCACAGCATTCTGCATTTAAATTCCTTGGCAATGGAAAAAAGAAAATACAAATAAAAATGTTGATTGCGCATTCAAATAACCCAATGTAGACACTTAGAATCAAAGAATTGCACTGAGTGTAATCAATGAACTAAATGCAGCTGTGTTTATTTCAGTGGGTGGACCAGGGATAACAGAGGGGGTGACACCGACAGGGTAGGGATTACAGAAGGGGAGAGATTACTGCTGCATGTTAGGATAAGAAAAAAGAGTAGATGCTTTGTGACATAGAAAGCACAGGTATAAATCCACTGGGCCCCATCTATAGACTTCTGTAAGGTCAAATTTGTATTCCAGAATGGCACAATGCTACTTTAAAGATGTTCTATATGGGCAGATAAGGATTCCTCCTGCACAGGGGATCACTGGGATAGCATAAAATCACCCACCACTCCTTGCTTGGAACAGGCAATATATATATAGGGGTATGAGAGGCATCAGATAGAGGCAGAGCGTGAGCACACAGCACTATGTCTGATCATCAGTTTGTGGAACAGCTGCCTGTGAACATGCATTAGAGCAGCCCCAAGGCTTCTCTAATTTATAATAGGAGCTGGATTGACCTTTGGCCAGCCTCAGGATTACTGGGTACAGAGAAGCAGTGTAACACTACATCTACTCTCCCTCCCATCAGCTGCACCAATCCCAGTTCAGGTGCACCTCAGGGTTAAGCGCCGAATATAGTACCAGTACTCATTGCTCCAAAAGACCTTTTACTTATATCAGGTATGAAAAGAGCTGTAGAAATTCAAATTCCCTTCAGATAAGCAATGTAGGAGGAGACTTACATTGAAACCAGATAAAAGAACAGAGCATTTGCTTATGTGGGGGAAAAATAATTGGTCTTCTCTTAGAACAGGGGTTGGCAAACATTTTGGCCCGAGAGTTACATTGGGGTCACAAAATTGTATGAAGGGCTGGGTAGGAAAGGCTGTGCCTCCCCAAACACCCAGGCCCTGCCTCCTATCTGATTCCCTCCCCCTTCCCGCCCTCTGACCGCCCCCCTCAGAATCCCTGACCCATCCAACCCCCCTGCTCTTGTCCCCTGACCGCCCCCTCCAGAGACTCCTCACCCCTCCCCCCCCCGGGACCCCACTCCTTACCCAACTCCCCCGATCCCTGTGCCTTGACTGCTCCAACCCCTATCCACACTCCTGGCACTCCCACACCCTATCCAACCCCCCATTCCCCATCCCCTGACCATGCCCCCCCCAGAACCTCCGCCTCTTCCAACTGTCCCCATTTCCCTTACTCCCCCCCGGGACTCCCTGCCCCTTATCCAGCCCCGGCCCCCTTACCGTGCTGCTCTTACCAGCGTGTTGGCTCTGTGTGGAGACAGAGACTTCCCCACAGGAGCTCACAGCCCCGCCCCCCCCAGAGTACTGCCCCCGCAGTGCACTAAGGCTCCGGGGGACGGGGGAAGAGGGGGAGGGGCAGGAGGGACCTTCCCAGCTGGAGCTCAGGGGCTGGTCAAGGAGGGCCCGCATGTGGCCCGAGGGCCACAGTTGGCCCACCCCTGTCTTAGAGTGCCAACCTGTTAAGTTTCATGGTCCCCAGCTAGCCACTACTCTTGTTTTCCTAACAACCAAGGGCTGCTCTAATTTATTCTGGCACTGGCTGGGGATGGATGCAGCACTGGGCTATGCTTCTCTCTCCAAGGATCTGGCACTATTAGACAACTTCCTTAAAGAAAATAAAGTTATTCACATTCTAGATATAGGATCACAGACGCTATAGCTGGAAAAGATGGATTAGGTTCTATACATGAAACATTTACAAGCCCTCTTTCTTCCCTCAAAAAACTTGCCATCCTTAGCAAGCAAGTGCAATATACCTAACAGAGCATTCCACTCAAGCAGAATCCAGATACAGGAAAAAATTCAGTGCTGTAACCCCCTAAGATACTTGCTGGTATGTCAACCCAGTGTGAAGTACACAGCTGGGATTCATTTCTCTGCCCTGGTGTTTCTCAAAGGCATAAATTACTTTCCCCTTACACTGCAAATACTGTCTCTACCCTTAATCTTTATTAGAAGGCTCTGAGATTTTATAATCCCTCATATTTGTTGCAGCGTATGAGGAATGTGCTGTCATATGTAAAGAGTGCTGCAGACTGCCGAGCCAGCCAGCAGGACTAACATGTGCACCCTTCACTGGTTTGAACATGTAACCATATATGGCAGATAAGGGGCAGGATATCCATGTGACATAGCACAAGGGAATTTCAAAGAAAGGAGTAAGGAGAAAAGTTTCGCGAGGAATATGAGGAGGGAATATGGAAGAGTAAGAAGGCAATTGTAGGAAGTGATGGGAAAGCATTTTAGCTAAGGAGAGAGCATCCAGGGTGACCAGATGTCCCAATTTTATATTTGGGGCTTCTTTTTATATGGGATCCTATTACCCCCCAACCCCTGTCCCAATTTTTCACACTTGCTATCTGGTCACACTAAGAGCATCATAGGGAGTAATGGGAGATTACTGTAGTGATATGGGCCAACATTTCCAAAAGGGAGTGTCTAAAATTTGACACCTACATTCATATGTAAGCACCTCATCAAATGTAACCTGATTTTCAGAGGGGATGTGTGCGCCCACTGACTTCAGTGGGAGCAGCAGGGAACTCAGCTCCTTTGAAAACCAGGCTGCTTTTCATTAGATACCGAAATATGGATGTGAATGCCTAGCTTTAGGCCTCCATGTTTGAAAATGGCGGCCACAGATAATTTACATTAAAAAGCTATTTGGTGAGTTGACTAGACTGACAGCCTAGAAGAAACACGCTACTGTGAGGAGGCTCTGATTTTGATTCCTGAGCTCCTATTCTCTGTTTCCAGGCAATCAGAGGCTGTGGTGCTATAAATGCAGCAGGTTGTGTAGGGGGTGGTGAGAGCCCTGCATTGCTTTTGAGTAATTCCCACTGACTAGAATTTAAAGAACCGATGAGGTTCCAAGGAAGCCAAGTCTCTAGTTTTATAGATTTTTACTAAAAACAACATTTGCAGTTCAGCTTTAAATTGCCTGATAAAATTCCTACTGTATAGCATCACCTCTTCCTCCACACACAAATCCCTATGGCTGTTTGGGTACTCCACTGATTATCTTACTGATAATATGAACACAATGCACAACAACAGCTAACTGAAGTATTTTAAATAGTGGATTATTCTTAATGAAGCTTGGTGATCTTCCAGGATACTGTGGGGATATCTCTCAGGAAGCAGGTAAGAGAAGAGGAAGAGGAGGAGGAGGAGGAGGAAAAAAACTCATGCCTGGAATATTGGTGAAGAAGAGTATAACTTGTTCAGGAAGGACAGGTAGGGGGAAAAACGAGGTGTTGCATTGTACATCAAGAATGTATACACTTGTTCTAACATCTAGAAAGAGGTGAAAGGTAGACCGGTTGTAAATCTCTGGGAAAATAGGGGTAGCTCCTTGACGGGATTACTATACATCACCAAATCAGGAGGCAGTGGATGATGCATTTCTAGGACATATAACAGAAATATCCAGAACACAAATTCTGGTAGTAATGGGAGATTTTAACTGCCCAGATGTCTGTTGGAAAAGTATTATGACATAACACAAAATTGCCAGTAAGTTCCTGGAATGTGTTGAGGGCAACTTCTTGTTTCAGAAATTAGAGAAAATAAAAGGGAGAAGGCAGTCATTTCAGACTTGATTCTGACTAATAGGGAGGAAGTGGTTGCAAATCTGCAGGTAGAAGACAATTTGGGTGAAAATGGTCATGAAATGATAGATTTTAGCATTCTAAGGAAAGGAAAGCGAGAGAACTGCAGAATAAGGACAATGGACTTCCCCAAAGCAAACTTAAACTCAGAGAACTGTAAGGAAGAAAATATACAGGAAAAAGGAGGTCAGAAGACCTGGCAAAGACAGACTATATTTAAGGCACAACAACAGCAAACAATCTCAATGCAAGGGAAAGATAGATAGAAAAATAAGAGGCCAATATGGCTGCAACAGGAACACTTTAATGGCCCCAAAATCAAAAAGGAGTGCTACAAAATGTGGAAACAGACTAATTACTAAGGATGAGTAAAAAAGAATAATGCAAGTAGATAGGGACAAAATTAGAAAGTCTAAGTCAGAAAATGAGTTACACCTAGCAAGGGACATGAAAGGAAACAGAAAGAGGGTTTATAAATACATTAGGAGCAAGAGAAAGATGCAGTAAAAGTGTACTTAGTGGGAAAGGAGAACCAAGAACTGGTGACATCAAGGCTAAGATGTTTAAATGTCTATTTTGTTTCAGTCATAATTAAAAAGGTTAACTGCAACCAGATGCTTAACACAATTAATATTAACAACAAAGAGGAAGGAATACAAGCCAGATTAGGAAAAGAACAGGAGAAATAATATTTAGATAAATTAGATATATTCAAGTCAGCAGGGCCTGACTAAATTTATTCTAGGGTACTTAGGAACTAGCTGAAGCAATCTTGGAACCATTAACAATTATCTTCAAGAACTCATGGGAGATGGCTGAGGTCCCAGAGGACTAGAGAAGGGCGAATTCAATACCTGTATTTAAAAGGGAACACTAAAAGGATCTGGGCAATTATAGACCAGTCAGCCTAACTTTGATATCTAAAAAGATACTGGAACAAATTATTAAACAATCCTAATGTCTAAGCCCTAGAGGATCTCAGGTCAATAATTAATAGCCAATATGGATTTCTCAAGAACAAATTATGCCAGACCAACCTAATTTCCATTTTTGGCCTAGTGGAGGGGAAAGCAGTAGACATGAAATATCTTGAATTCAGTAAGGCTTTTGACATAGTCCCACATGACATTCTCATAAAAAACTACGGAAGTGTGGTCCAGATGAAATTACTATAAGGTAGGTGCAAAACTGATTGAAAGACTGTATTGCAAAAGTAGTTTTCAATGGTTTGCTGTCAAACTTGGGGGATGTGTTTAGTGGGGTCCCACAGAGGTCTGTCCTGGATTCAGTACTATTAATTATTTTCATTAATGACTTGGGTAATGGAGCAGAGAGTATGCTTTTAAAAATTCTGGATGACACTAAACTGGAGGGGTTGCCAGCAGTTTGGAGGACAGGATTAAAATGTAAAACCACCTTGATAAATTGGAGTATTGGTCTGTAATTAATCAGATGAAACTCATGCACTTAGGATGGCAAAATCAAACACACAAAATGGGAATAACTTGCTCAGCAGCAGTACTGCAGAAAAGGATCTGGGGGTTATAGTGGACAACTTTAACATAAACCAACAATGTGATGGAATGGTGAAAAAGGCTAATATTCTGGGGTGTATTAACGGGAGTGTTATATGTAAAATATGGAAGGTTACTATCCTGTTCCACTCAGCACTAGTGAGGCCTTACATGGAGTATTGTTCTGGGAGTCATATTTTAAGAAAGATATGGACAAATTGGATAGAGTCCAGAGGAGAGCTACAAAAATTATAAAAGGTTTAGAAAGCTTGACCTATGAGGAAAGGTTAAAAAAACAACAGCTAGGCATGTTTAGTCTTGAGAAAAGAAGACTGAAAAGACTGAGTGAGGACCTGATAGCAATCTTCAAATATGTTATAGAGAGAATTTTGATCAATTATTCTCCATGTCCACTGAAGGTTGGAAAATAATTAAACAGATTAATCTACAGCATGGGAGATTTAGGCTAGATATTAGGAAAAAAATTCTAACTACAATGATAGTTAAGTACTGGAATAGGTATCCCTGTCATTGTTGATTTTTAAGAACAAATTGGACAAACACTAGTCAGGGATTATCTAGGTTTACCTGATCCTGGCTCAACACAGGGAGTTGGACTATATGACCTCACAATTTCTCTTCCAGCCCAATATTTCTATAATTCTACATTGGATAGGCCACAAACAGGGGATAGATTTATGTGAATAGGAAGGTGTGAAAGATGTGACAATTTTGTGCAATATGTTTGAGAGATCTTAGTGTATTAAGTTTATGTATCATCATGGGTCAGGGACTGTATGCAATTCCATGGGGGAGGGTGACCACAGCTCCTCTAAGAATTAAGAAGAGTGGGAGATGTGACCAGATATTATCAACCTGTCACATCCTGAACAAACTTTATGGAATTAAAATAAACTTGAATACCCAGTGAGAAGGGAGAGAGAAATATGTCTCCACCTATGAGAGGCAACAGCCGTGAAACTGAAAACCAAGAGTGGTTGTCCTTGCTGATCCACAGAAGAGAAATACAGATGCAGTTGCCCTGAACAGTGACAGGGAACAATTAGGCAAATTCACTCAGGCAGTACCACCTCCAGAAAAAAAGTACCACTGCCCGGAGAGGTTCATACATACTAGCTGAAACTGGAGTCTCCAGAGACTGACAAGCCTGGACACTCAAGAATGGACAACAACTGCAAATCTTACAAGATGAAGGACCTCACACAATTCATCCCAAGTCAAAACAACAATTTCCATCCCTAATGCTCCCACCCTCTGTCAGCCCCCCCCCCCCAACACATCTGTCAACCAGCCAGCCAGTTTACCAATCTCCCCATTGATCTGCTTGTTTAGGGTTGTAAGCTAAATGAGCAGTCACATTTTGTATTAACTAAAGTTTCCAAGAGGTCATCAGATCAGGGGTAGCTGGATATAAAAAACATTGCAGTATTCCCACCCAGAGGTGGCTAAGGCACTGATTACTGCTGTGAGATGCACATCTGAGAGAAGAGGTCACAACCTTCTTTACTAAGTACATATTAAAAAAAAACACTCTTGGCTACTGCTTCTATCGGGGTACTCAAATGCTGTGGAGGAGCTAGTAGGACTACAAGATCACCAACTTTATTAAGAAGAGCTCTGCGGAGCTCCAAAGCTAAGTTGGTCCATAAAAATATTATCTCCACTGTAGCAGGGTGGCGACTCACCCCACGGCGCCTTCTGCTGGTCCATCTGGGAATTAGCTCGCCAGTGTCCGGAGCGCCCTCTGCAGGCCGATGTCCCACTTGCTGCTCTAGCCCAGTGTCCCTCCCAGACCCCGGTGCCCTCTTACAGAGGGTGCTGCACCCCTGCAGTACCCACTCAGGCCTTAGGGTCTCCCTTCCCTGGGGAACCCCCACCCCCTATTGCTACCTTGCCTCAGTCTAGGCAACTGCCAGTCACCACTTGCCCCTGTTCACGGGGGCAGACTGCAGTAGCATTGCCACTCATCACCGGCAAGGAGGGTTTGGCCTGCTGCCTCTGTAGTCATGGACTGCCCCCCTTTGTTGGGCCATCTAGGCCCTTCAGCCTGGGGGTTTCCAGGCCAGAGCTTCCCCAGCTCCTCTTGCCTTGCCCCAGCCCTGCTCTACTCTAGGTACCTTACCCAGCTCCCTGCAGCCAGGCCTGTCTGCCTCTACACCTAGACGAGACTCTCTTTCAGGTCCCTGCCTCTCAGCCCTTTTATAAGGGCCTGGTCTGTTTGGGGCGTGGCCACCCAGCCGAGCCTGCTTCCCAATCAGCCCAGCTTTTCCCTGCTCAGCCTGGGAGCTGCTTGCCCCCAGCCATAGCCCTTCCAGGGCTGTTTTAAGCCACTTTCTGCTGGAGTGGGGCAGCTGCCCCACTACATCCACCCACCTTGTCTCGCTAATATCCTGGGACCAACATGGCGACAACAACACTGTGCACAACTTTATTAACAAAAGATGGGCCTGCCACTGCAGTTCACTGGGCAGATACTGTCTCTCCTTCTCCTGCAGCAGGCTCCCTCTTTGGTGCTTAATCTCCTCAGTGTACAGAAATGCTATTCAACTATCCATCCTACAATGGCCATCAGAGCAGTCACATCTGGGTGCATGAGCAGGGACCTTCTGCAGTGTTGCCAACCTTTGCTATATTTATTGTTTTTCTTAAAGCCCTAACTCCTGGAGACAAGAAGCTCAATTTTCCTTTGAAAAGTAAGTTTCTAGCCATCATAGTTGGGGAGAAAAGCCAGAAAATATGACCCTACTGTAACCTAAGGGCTCAGAAACCAAGTCAAGTGAAAAGAACTCAAGTTTTTATTTATTTAATTTCATTATTTTTAAGAAAATCTAATGCTATTTGGAGGGCTCAACTCATGATTTTTGAATGATTGAGGTTGGCAATACTGAAATAAGCCCTCAACCTAGAAATCGCCCCAAATAAAAGTACAGAAAGCCCCCTCTCCACAACCATTCTAGAGCAATTGACCCAACCCCAAAAGTCCATTTGTTACATTATCCGCCCCCTCCATTTCTGCCAACTAGATCAGTCACCCCTATTGAACTGGATAGGGTCCTTCACCCTAATCCCCTACCCAAAAGACCAATCACTGGTTCATTCTCAAACAGAACTCTTGACTCAAAAGGTATAGTCATGCCATGCAACAATGCTCAAATCCCATTTCCACAATGGGACAAGTCAGCTTTTGGTCAGTCAAAATGTCCCTGGCGGTATAACAGTAGAAACTGGATGATCAGAAACTGCCTGGAGGTTTCCTCAGAGTCATCACAGTTATTTAAATTAATATGATTCTAACTAAAATCATGACTATTTATTGTTGTACAGATGGTTCGTTCTGAATTACTCTGAATACTCTTGATCAGAGCAGCAGGTGGTGGACAGGTAGGAAGAATGGAGTTTTTATGAAACAACCTCTCCATGAACAAGAGTGTTTATTCACTGTTCCATTAGGTCAGCCATTTGCAAGATTAATACAGTGACGTCAAGGCCACAATCCCAGTTGTTTGATTCATTTTATTTATATTAAAATCATTATAGACATTACAATTTCATTTACTTTTGTTTGAAATAGATCCGCAATTTCCACTGTTTATAGTGGTTGTTTGATCATACACTGCAGACTTTATCTAACTGTGTAATAAATCTCTCTCTCACACACACACACCTCCTCCTGCCACCCACCCTGTTAAGTTTGACTTTTCCATCTTTTAATTTAATGCCATATTGACCAGGTAGCCACATTAACGTACAGTAGACTCTCGATTATCCAGGATGATAGGGAAAAAATTAATCCTGGTTAATAAAATCCCGGATAATCACCATCCATAGGAAATATGGGGAGGAGGAGGTTGGTTCACCAGCCACCTTGCACCGGGGGGAGGAGGTGTTGGTTCACCGGCTGCCCTGCGCCCTGGTGGGAGTTTTTTCTGTATGTGCTTGGGGCAGCAACAAAGCCAGAGTTGGCCCTGTGAGTTACGTGTATTTTTTTTGACATCCTGGTTAATCCACATTCTGGTTACCCAATCCTGGATAATCGAGAGTCTACTGTAAAAGAGTGTCTCTCTTCCCAGTCCCCAAAACATCTGCATCACATTACATCTTTCCACAGAAAAATAATTCCTGCCCCTGTGTTTATCCCACATGCACCACCCCCGCAAAAAACCCCAAAACAAAAGGGAAAATGATTGTTACTTACTAGGAACTCCAGATACCAGTCGTAAGGGGCGTAACACGCGGAAAGCCCGCAGTGCTTTAACATCAAATCCGGCACCTTTCCCTCCTATTGAATTCACCCCATCTGCTTTGGTTGCTTGTTCTAAAATTGCACTAAAAAGCCTGCAAAAGGAAAGAGGAAACAAGCTGTAGGCAGACATCAAGGCTCAGGCTAAACAGAAAATTAATTAACATCATAATATCATTGAAACTACCTCAGATTGCACAAACCAACCAGATTTATCATATATTTGACTGGATAGTTATATGTCGTGGGGGAGAAAGAGACTATCCATACACTATCCTGTAGTCTCGAAGAATGGGAACCGAGATTCAAGGCAGGAGACATAAGTTAATTTCAGTCCTTCCTCTGACTGCTCTTAATATTTCTGTGCAGTTTGCAACCTTTGTTAACTGACGCTGTACTGCAGAAGGGTGATTATTCGACCATTTCAGGGCCACTGGAACCGGGGGAAGGGGAGGGAGCTAGCATCTCTGCAATGGAAATAGTGTGTGGGGAGTCTATGTTTCTGCCTATCCACCAGTATCTGGGAGTGGACTCTGCTGCATTCACATGAGATTAGGATCTGGAGGAGAGGCTCTAGCAGCTGCCAAGGCCACAAGATCAGTCTGGCTGATAAGGAGCAGGTAGGACTCCCCAGCCCATCCAGGTCCCACCTTCCAGCCACTTCAAGTTCCAGCAGACAGACAGGTCACTGCAGGTGAAACTGGCAACAGAACTCAGGTCTCATTTACTACCTTTCAGAGGAATAATGTCATATATTATGTGCTTGTGTAATCCGTGTTAACAAAGTGTGGATGTTCGGCCCCCTAAGGTTAGATCACATGCAGAAGTTTATGAGGCAGGTAAACATATGCTTTTAGATCCATAGATTCCAGTTTCAAACCTTCATGAGGACCAAACAGCAGCATTCATTACATTTGGCAATGCTGCTTCTATTCACGTGCTATTTCCAGAGCTAGGAATAGAAGCCGTGAATCCTAAAATCAAATATTCCAGTGCTATTTCAACAATAGTTGTGTGCCTTGTGGCAAAGTATGTCTCCTGGCTCACAATATGGGGTGATCCTAATAGAAGATAACAGCATATTTCCCTACCAGTTACATGTGAGGATGAAGTGGAAAAGGTCTGTGATCTGAAAATCCTGGGTTCAAACCCTAATGATGGCTTACGGGGGGTAAAAGTGTAGGTATAAGTTAGCGTGAAGACTCTGGAAAAATGCAATTGTCACATGGTGTCATATTAGAAAACAGTTTATTTAGAGGTGAATTTGGATTTGTATACTTGTTTTATTATGATATTTTAGTGGTTTACTTGGGTGAATAGGAGCTTTCCCTTTAAAAACAGATGGGGCACTGTAGTGGGGCAACTGCCCCACTCCAGTGGAGAAGGGTTTAAAACAGCCCTGGGAAGGGCTATGGCTGGGGGCAAGCAGCTCCCAAGCTGAATAAGAAAAAGCTGGGCTGATTGGGAAGCAGGCTCAGCTGGGTGGCCATGCCCCAAACAGACCAGGCCCTTATAAAAGGCTGAGAGTCAGGGGCCTGAGAGAAGAGTCTCCTCTGTAGGCAGAGGCAGGCAGGCCTGGCTGCTAGGAGCTTAAGGTACCTAGAGGGAAGCCGGGCTGGGGCGAGGCAAGAGGAGCTGGAGGAGCTCCTGCCTGGAAACCCCCAGGCTTCAGGGCCTAGGAGAAGACCCCAAAAGGGGTACTGGGGCCGCAGGGGGCAGCCCATGGCTCCAGAGGCAGCAGGCCAAACCCTCCTTGCCAGTGATGAGTGGCAATTATACTGCAGTCTGCCCCAGTGAATGGGGGCAAGCGGTGACTGCCTAGATTGAGGCAAGGTGGGGATAGAGTGTGGGGGGTTCCCTGGGAGGGGAGACCCCAAGATCTGAGGGGGTACTGCAGGGTGCAGCACCCAAGGGAAGAGGGCACCAGGGTCTGGGAGGGACTCTGGGCCAGAGCGGCAAGCGGGACGTCGGCCTGCAGAGGGCGCTCCAGAGGCTGGTGAGCTAATTCCCGGATGAACCAGCAGGAGGCACCGCAGGGGTGAGTCGCCGCCCTGCTACAGGCACTTAATTATAGAGTGTGTTTGATGAAGGCAAAGCAGTGTGTGGGAGACGTTGCTCACGTGTGCAGAAAGTGGAAGACCCAGTCCGTGAAAGGTCAGAACTTGATTTAATACACTTATCTTCCAACAAAGTAAACTTCATTCTCGAGGTGCAATATCAGCATTTATTAGGAGAGTGGATGTGTGAGGGCATTACTAAGGAGCCTCAAAGCCTTTCACCTTGGGGGCACCACTCTGAATCCAGTTCAGCTCAGGAGAGATTAAAGAAGCTGTTCCCATCCAATGGTGCTGCTAAATCAGGTAAGTTCGGTGGGTGCCAGTTTCAGCTATGATGCCACAAGCTCATTCATCATCATGCTTTGAACTAACTGGCAGATTCAGCAGAGAGGCCAAACACTGCAAGGGCCAGGGAGAATGAAATGGCCCTGTTGCCTCTAGAGAAAACCCCCGCAGTTCAGGGTTGAGGTATGCTGGCAGGGCCGTGGGTGCGGGAAGCTTTCCCCGTAGATTAAAAAAAAGGTATATTCATTACAGCACTCAGGCCAGTACCTTTCACCAGCACTAATTTTCTTAAGCTGAAGTTGCTGGTTATATACACATTAGTTGCAAATGTCCCAGCTGGAGCTACACAGACGTTGGCAGCCATGACGGAGGAGTTCGTTCACTCAATGCAAAGTCATAATTTTAAGTACTGTATTGCTGAAAAACTAACAACCACGTTGTGAGTGTGAGAGATGGCAGGAGAGTAGAGGGGAGGATCAAAAGTTTGTAGGTGTTGCAAATTAATAAGCAGGACCAAGAACATTTCTTGAAAAAACCTACAGTAGATACTGCAGGCGGTGGGGTGGTTGACTCAGTAGTTCTTGACATTCCCTGTCAGTAGGTGAACTAGCTGAAACAATGCCCCAGGGTGACACGAGAGAGCCCTGTGCTGATGGAGGCATTTTCAATGAGATGTAAAAGCAAGGTTCTACCCTCTTGCAGTTATTGAAGATCCCATAGCACCTCTCCAAAGGGTATGAGAATCAACCCTATTTCATCTCAGATAAGCACATTCTGCAACCTAAATTCCCCTTCCATTTCCAACTGGATGCAATATTTTCCATCTCCTAATTTAAACTGTTGTGTAATGTTCTTGAGAATTGATTAAATGATTTCTGAATCTCACCCTAGGGGTCACTACATCCAGTTTTGGTTCATTTCTTAAAGATGAACTTCAAAGCAAATAAAAACCTAATTGTTGACTTCTGCTTCTCAATGATGTATGAAGACATTCTTGTTGTTTTTCTTTTTTCCCCCCAATATTTTTCCTGCTTCCTTTTTTACGTCAGACACATAAGGTATTCTCTTTGCTGAAGGCCCTTAGTCAATAGTGGCATGACAAGGCTGCTACCTGTAGTGCAGCTCTTTATTCCCCTGTCTTTGTGGATGGGTTGCTGATTCTTATAGTCTAAGAGAAGATCTTGTCAAGGGGCTCTTGCAGATAGAGGGAACTGAGGATCTGATATTTCCAATGCAAATAACAAGCAGAGAAACCCCTTGAGAGAGAGAGTCTTTATATAACATAAAGAAAAAGTAAAGGCCAAAAGATTTTTTGTTTTTTGGCTTTACAGTTCACCTTTAAATACAGCTATTCTTTTAACTCCAGGAAGGGTTTGTAAATGTGGAAGTGCTTGAGTCTGCCCTTTAGAAAATTCCCCACAGGCCTAAGGAAAGGATCATTTCTACACCAAGTTTTTGAATCTGTTCGGCATTTCAGACCCCTTGCAAATACTTTCAGTGCACAATCTAAGTAAGGTCTTTCCCTAAATTAAGATACCTTTCTCTTGGTGGAAACTGTGGGTCTTCAGAAAATATTGCTCTTAGGAAATGTATTACATGCTGTCTGGAAAGAAGAATATGCTTGTAACACAACACTTGCAAGTCATTTTTGTTAGGAAAGGAAATTCCTTCTAAGTCATGATGAATTCCAAGGACAACTCTCGTATCAGAAAACCCTTTACTTTCCAAAAGGAGAAAAATAAAATCAAAAGAACTAGGAAACAATTTAATTAGCAGTTGTGGGATATGCTTCATTAGACAGCGTGAGTGTGTGATCGTTGTTCTTAACTAGCGATGCTCTTAAACACAGAGCTTTATGATTGATACCTACGCAAAGAGATTTTTCTTCAAAGCAATATTTAATGGCTCTGCCACAGAAAGGTCATAGGCTATTTGAGAATAAGCTAGATTAAGCTTTAAAGGATTTAGCTGCTCAGAAAGCAGATCTACCATATTGCAAGACAGATAAGTTGTTACAAGCCTATAAGTCTAAAGTGCGTCCTTTCTTCAGAAGGCATTCCCTTAAGTCTAGATATAGTCCTTGCTTTTAATGCTCTTCTCCATTCCTGACATGGATTCATCTGACCATCCTAGAACTACACATTGAAAGTGAAGTCACAGATTTCTTCGGGTGTCAGATGACCCAACTTTTGAAGACAGGGAGATAATTGGTACTATAAAGTGTAGCAGATAATGGGAACTATAAAGAATTCATGTAGGCTGCTTTCTAGAATGTTCATTCCCTATCTCCTTGTCTACCTGAAAATAATGAACAATATCAAACTAGTTTCTCCTTATTAGATCTTCCAGCTGCATACACTGATGTGGTGGGAAAAAATGGCAGTTAAGAGACTGAGGATTTAGACATTGTCCTTGGTTGTGCTCCCTTTTGCCACAATAGCACCCGAATTATCCTTTGTATATAAGATTTTTCCATTTCCTATCCAGCCCTACTCTTTTTTTCTAGGGTGAGAACCATCAACATTTAAAGAAGAAGATTCCAATGGCAGAATGAATGCAAGATGACAGCTGTGATGACAAAGTCTTTAAAATTTAATGCTTTAATTCAGCGGTTCTCAAACTACGGAGGCACAGGGAGGTGCGAGCCGTGGGCTTTTTTTGCAGGGGGAAGAGCTCTGGCTGTCAGCCCCAGGTATTTGGGGTTCATGCAGAATTGCTGTGCACATCTGGGAGACAGGGAAAAGGGGAGAGACAGAACCCTACCACCTTGAGGCTGACAGCTGGAGCCCCGCCACCTGGGCTTGGATTCTCCTCCTGCACCTTCCCTCTATCCTTCATCGGAGGCAGCCCAGCCTCAGGCTCTCCTCCTGCCCCCCCCCCCCCAGCCCATCCCCCAATCTCCCATCTGTCAGCCCCGGGATGCAGCAGTAGCACAGAAGTAAGGGTGGAAATGGAGCACTAAATCTGCTTGAAAAGTGATATTAACAAATATCACTTTTCACATTGCTACCCTTACTTCTGTGCTGTTGCTGGCGCAGCGCTGTCTTCAGAGCTGGGTGATGGTTTATGTACTTGGGGTGGTGGTGGGGGCATAAACAACTACAGACACAAAGAAGGGGGGGGGTCCCAATCAAATAAGTTTGAGAACCACTGGTTTAGGTTACATTTTCTGAATATTACCAGGAAATCGCCTTCCTCTTTTGCCATCCCATGAACCTCTATGACCTTCTCTGGCCTAGTTACAACAGTACAACTATGTCTGTATCAGTCAGCCCCGAGAGAACAGCTACCACAGGAAGGGAAGTTTTTCTTTATACCTTGGAGAACAATAACACTCAGAAGCCTCCAAATACAAAGCAATAAGCAGTTCCAGCCCACAAAGTCACAGGAGCATCCTTGAACTGCATCCTTCTAAATTACCCAGGTCTTTAGTTTTAGCATCTGGTATTAGTCAAGAATTTAGAATAATGCGTTTCCTGGTTTTGTCTTGCTTAAGGAACATAAAAAGTGAATAAGCCCCACACTCTGCCATTTCTGGTTAGGTTAAGTTAAAAGAGGTCAGTGATGTACTTGCTTTCACCATTCTGAAGAGGAGGATGTGGGAGATTTCTAATGAGTGCAGCAGTCCAGGGAAAATCATAAGCCTTTTTTCTTTTATATTTTGTTTGCCTCCAGTTTTATTTGGCCTCTTCTGTGGTATTATGAGAGAGAACCCTTGTATTCAGGACAGAGGTGGTAATAGCTGGGAAAGGAAATTTAGGTTCACTACCTCTAAACTGTGTTTTGAGCATCATATACATCAGTCTAGAAGCCCTACTGAGTGGCTATGAACAGCGTCATATTTTTTGGTTAGCGTCGCATTCTCTTCTGAAGTCTCATAAATGAGCCTGTGCTCAATGTTAAGGAAGCCTGGGCTGAGTTGGGGACACATCTAGAGCCACTGTCAGGCAAATGTTTCCTCTTGTTTTCCAGCCACCGCTTCAGGCTGCCACTGGAATCACTTCCGGCAGTACTGACTGAGACCAGAGGAAGCCCTGTCTGACTCCCCTCAGAGGGAAGAAAATGGTAGGTCAATAAGGGGTCTTTGCAGGAAGCAGAATAAAAAAGAAAATGGAGAAATTTGGAAAACTTCCAACAAAATCAATTTACAGTTTAAATCTGGTGTAATTGCAGCCTGGGTTTACACCGTGATTTTCAAACAAACAGTAGGAAGCAAGCAAGGGAGAAGAGTGTCAAACAGCACTGCTCTCAGATAAGTAGGCTTTGCTAGGAGAGGAAGCAGCACACCAGACTATGGCATGGTCCTATATGAGCCAGTCTAAATAGATAAACATCAGAGAAACCCATCTAGCCTTCAAGTGAAATCTGCCGCTTGCAATTGTTACTCTTTAACTGGGACCTAGGGGTCTTGGCCATGTTTATACATGTGTAATCTTTTCCCTGTTGCAGTTGCTGTCAGATTATTTCCTCCAGCTACAGAGTAAGTGTTACTGAACATGAGAGCAGACAGAAGAGCACTGTGGAGAGCCGCTGCTTTTTTCACTGGCAAGGGAATTAATTTCAGCCTCAATATCATCTTGCTGATTAACAGGCCTAATAGGAAAGTTAAAGTTAAACTATAATATAATGCTAGATCAGCATTATATGTGGTTTAAAGTCAAGTTAAACCACATATAATGCTGATCTAGCATTTCTGGAACCCTGGTCTTTTACATGGCAATAGGAAGGGGGGGGGTATTTGTCCTCTTTTTAAAAGTCTCTATAAAGTCCTACATAAAATAAAATACAAACAGATTTATAAGGCCCTTATTCATATTGAGCAGCAGTCCCGAGTCAGCTGACTGAATGGTTCATGAGTATAGGTTGCAGAATCAGACTTATCTGGGGAAACCGGTTAATCCCTGGGTGGATGTCACTAATTTCCTGTGGGATTTTTTACTCCTTTGGGGGTGCGGAGGTGAGAGAACCAAAATAGCAAAGTGAAGCGTCTCGGCAGGAGGTGGGGCAGCTTTGGGACTAAGAATAGCTTCCAACTTCTCCCATCTCCTCCTTGATGAGAACTCCTTCCCCCACTTCCACCTATCATTCTGAAAGCAGCAGGGATCACGTAGCACAGCAGTAGCAGCAAAGGTGATTGGTTAGAGTTTTATAGTTTTCAGTTCCTCCATAAAAGTAGACTAGTGGCCAGATGCTGCCCAAATCCATTGACCGAGCATAAGCTACTTTGGCTGCTAAAATTGCCCTTTTTTGATACTCGGTGTGGGAAAGGAGGCAAGGGTCCCTATTGGAAGGGGAAGGACAGAGAAGGGCCTGGATGCTAGTGGGGCATGGAACTCATTCTGGAGATGGGGCTGGGGGTAGGAAGGGAAGAGGCATTCAGGAGAAGAAGACCCAGCCTCATTGCCTTATGGCAGGGGTGGGCAAACTATGGCCCGTGGGCCACATGTGGCCCGCCAGTCATTTTCATCTGCCTGCGAGCTTGCTTCCGGCCAGGCCAGGCCTGCTCCGCACTCCCTGGCCGGGGGTCAGGTGGAGCGCAGGGAGCCACTGGGCCCTGCGCTTCCTGGCGGGGCCAGCTGAGCCCGACGTGCCGTGGGTCCCCGTGCTCACGGGCTGGGACCGGGTGGAGCGTGGGGAGCCGCAGGGGCCCGTGCTCCCTGGCCAGGCCCAGTCCAGGAGCGCACAGCTGACTAAAGTAAGATGGGGGGGTTAGGTGCTATAGTCCCGGTGGGTGGTGGTTAGGGGGGGGGGGTCTCGGGAGGGGGCAGTCAGGGAACAAAGAACAGGGGGGCTTACTTGGGGGGTGGGGTCCCGGGGTGGTGGTTAGGGTGGGGGATCTCGGGAGGGGGCAGTCAGAACAAAGCAAGGGGGCTTAGATGGGGAGTGGGGTTCCAGGGGTGGTGGTTATGGTGGGGCGATCTCGGGGGGGCAGACAGGGAACAAAGAACAGGGGGCTTAGATAGGGGGTAGGGTTCTGGGGCAGCAGTTAGAATGGGAGGGTCTCCAGAGGGGGCAATCAGGGGACAAGGTGCGGGGGAGGTTGGATGGGTTGGAGGTTCAAAGGGGGGAAGTCAGGGGACGGGAAGTAAGTGGGGGTTCGATAAGGGGCGGGGTCAGGCTGTTTGGGGAGGCACCGCCTTCCCTACCCGGCCTCCGCACAATTTTTAACCCCGATGTGGTCCTCGGGCCAAAAAGTTTGCCCACCCCTGCCTTAAGGGTTAGTTCATCCCACATTACACTTCCTACATCTAACTACCATTCAAACAGCTTGTCATGTTGCTTTCCAAGTTTCTAACTCTTAACTAATTCAACCCAATTTAATGTATCACTTTCCCTGCATTAAACCCTTCACCTCATTCCATGATTTTTCTGCTCTCAGTAGTGAGGTAGGGATACTTAGGGGAGACCTGCCTACAAGTGTCACAGACATTGCTCCACTCTTGTACTTCTAATCCCTAGGGAAATTAGGAATTTAATTGCATGTGCAGGCCCAGGATCTTCTCTGGGAAGAGGGTCAGGAAGCAGAAGCACAGCCACTCAGAAAAAGTCTATAGAAGTTGAACAGTGTCCATGCTGTCTCCTTTCCTAAAGCTGATAACTCATCTCAGCTTCAGCAGCCTTGCACAACTCACTGTGAGGTATCCCAAAAGGGAGAGCTTGTTGCCTGGCTGCCAGGCCTTCACAATTCCTCTGGCTTCTCAGAGGTCATGTTTTAGGAGGCTATAAGGGAATGATGAAGCTCAATTCCTAGCTCACACACTCTTTTTAGAGGCTCCCCATGACTCAGAGACATGCCGATACCACATGGAAAACTTTGGAAAACATTCTATTAGAGAAAATGTGGGTCATGCAACACATTCTCTGTATTTCTATTCCCTCTTTTGTTTTGGGCTATTTAAACAATTGGTAGGGCCATTTTAATCAAAATAAGTTCCTCATTCCTGAAAATGTTGCTCTCTGCCTGACCCTCACAGTACTCAGGCCCAATAATGGACCAACGTGGCACATCTTTTAACATTTTATTTTCTGAAATATTTGTTAGACCTGAATCCCCGCGGTTCACCCATTGTCACAAGTAACAAGTTACAAGTACATCCTATGAACTATTCCCCCCATATTCTAACAAGGGTTAATTTATTTGATTGTCTTCTGTCAGGATTACACTCAGGAGTCTCAGACTCAGGAGTCTCAGGATTACATTGCCCAATAGTCTTGTGTTGCTTTCTCTTTTTTCCTCCACAAGTGTAAAAGTGGTTTACTTTCCATGCCTTAGAAATGGGCAAAGTCCCGGAACGGGATCTAAAGAGCTGGAGGTACAATACCAGAAAAGCCATGCCAAGATTAAACATTGTGGGCTAGATCCTCAGCTGGTGGAAATCAGCGCTATTCCACTGAAGTCAACAGAGCAACACCAGTTGTACCAATGGAGGATCTGACTCTGAAGTAAGCACATTCTCTGTATGTTTGGTAAAGGAAGGAAGCCTGCAGATGGAGTGAGTTGGGGAGATGGGTGGTGGAGATGAGACAGGATATGCAGTACAGTCAGTCAAACAAGCATTCGTAAGAAGCCTATGCACTCCTCCTTTGTAATGTACCCAGTTGGAATCCCCAATACCACAAAATGAACTCTTCAAAGACAATAGTACTTACCCTACTACCACAATTATAAAATCTAGTAAATTCCAGCCATTGCGGAGGTAAGCGTTGGGGTGAAAGAGAAGTCCATATGCTATTACTTTTAAAAATGCTTCCACTGTAAAAATTATGAGAAAGAGATATTCCACTCGTTCCTGGAGAGAAGACAAAAGAAAGACAACAATTAGCTCAGTGCTGAAGAACAATGGGTAAGAATCAGTTTTCCTTTTTCACATTATATCTATGCAGCCTTCTAGTCATTGGCTCACCAGAGTCCCCTGGGAATGTCCAGTGCTAAACCCCATTACTTGCCACTGAGCTGTTCTTCTCTGAATTGTTATTTCTGTGGCTAGCTTGATGGGCGAGCAGCAGTGCAGCGTGGTCAAGGAACATGAAACTCACATCCTAACTTGTCAGGAACTGTAAACTCTGCAGAGACAGAATTCTCCATGCCAGTGTTGGGAGGCATCACTCTCTAGTATCTTGTTTTGGGGAGGATGTGTTGAGAGGCACTGACAGGCTCCAGCATGAGCTGTGTCCAACACTCTTGGAGGGGGAAGGTGGCTGGATTTGAGGCTTTGTGGAGAGAAGTGGGAAGAAGAAGAGTGGCCCTGCTGAGAGATACACATCACCCCCCAAAAAACTGTCGTTCTTTTTACTTGTCTTGTGAGATTGCCTCCTACGTTGTGTGGGGGGGGGGGAAATGATGTAGGAACGTGATAAATGATTTACAGTTCACATGGATTCATTAGCACTTAGTGCATAGGCATCATCATTTTAGTGATTCCATCAGAATATTCACATGTGCAACTTGTGAAATGCAATCCAGAGTTTGGCACATGCAAAGGAAGTCATCGGCAGTGACAATACAGTGATTCAGCAGGGAGGCTTTAAGAGCCCAAATATGGGTTTAACCTCTCTCTTAACTTTGGATTTCCTATTCCCAGGATGGAGGCAGAGCAGCACCACTGCTGCTGAAGTGACAGGGACCCCAGTCCCCTCGGCCCACTTCCTAGCCAATCACTGCAAAGGCACTGAGAGCAGCCATAGAAGATAATTAGCACTCAGCCGTCCCAGGATCAGAGCAGTCATCTAGGGTACCTACACTGACTCTGGGTGTGAGCCTGGGTCCACGGACATGCTAGCAAGGCTCATGCTAGCCTACTAAAGACATCTGTGTGACAGGCCCTTGATGTTGCTGCTCAGGCTGGAGCTCAGATTCGGAAGCCCACCCCTCATCCTAGATTTCAGAGCCTAAGCTACAATGTCTACATAGCTATTTTCAGTGTGCTAGTGTGAGCCCTGCCAACACAGGTCTGTGGTCCCGGGCTGAGAGGCTCGGTCTCATATGCGGGGTCAACATGCCCCTGGATTGAGAGGGAGAGGGTAGTGTAGTCCTCAGAGCTATCAAGATTATATCTCCCAAGTCTCCCTCACTGGAGAGAGTCTTATTTTGGATTAATTGTAACTGAAGCCTCTCTCTTTGGTAAGGAAAGATGTTGCTGTGTGTGTTTCAAAGAAGAATTTACAAGCCTCATCCTCACAATCATTTGGAAATCTCATTCATATCAATTATTGCAGCTTGGACACATTGCAAAGTAGACCCCTGACAATCCCACGAGCTGCTTGATTGAGATGAAAGTCTGAGATGCATTGATTAGCCTTGCAAAATTCTCTAGCAAATTTACTAGTCCAGATACAAAAACGACTCCTTCAGTCCACCATTATGCTAATAAAAATATCAAATTATTTTTTACTTGCCCATCAAAAAAAGATAGTTGCGCTTGAGAGAAAGCAACGCAGCATGGCTGCAGTGGATGGCAGAAGGTGACCAGGCCCTTGGACGGGTTAAACTACATATTTTGTGATGCATGCGGCTACCAGGGGGTTTCCCTGCAGCCACAGCAATTTCCTGGGCAGTGGGGGCGGGGAAGCATCAGCCTCTCCCCTTCATCCCTGCTGCTCCTGCATGTGCTGCCTCTCTGGAGACGCAGGTGGGACACACAACGCTTAAGGTGCAAGATGAGGAGGAGAGGAGGCGAGCAGTGAGGTGAGCAGCGGGCTGGGGGGCCTGGTGGAGGAGTAAGGAGGTGAGCGGTGAGCCAGCAGCAGGGTGAGAAGGCGTGCAGTGTGGGGGAGGGAGGCTGGCTGCGAGCAGGGGAGTGAGGAGGAGAGCTGGGGTGGTACGTGAAGAGGCGGGCGGTGAGGCAAGCAGTGAGCATGGGAGTGAGGAAGCCAGCGGCAAGATGAGCGGTGGGGTGAGGAGGCAAGTGGCGAGCCAGCAGCAGGGGGGCCCTGGTGGAGGAGTAAGGGGGTTAGTGGCGAGCCAGCAGCAGGGTGACGAGGTGGGCAGGAGGGTCTGTCTGAGAGCAGAGGCGTGAGGAGGTGAGTGGTGAGCTACTAGCAAGTGGGAGTTCTCCCAGCGGGCAGGGGGGTGTCTGTGGTAGGGGAGCAAAGCGGCAAGCAGCAAATGGGGGTGCGAGAAGGGACACAGGAGGCAAGCGGCGGGTGAGGAGGCGAGCGGCAGGTGTGTGGGCAGCAGGTAGAGCCCCCTCTTTGACGATGCTAGGCCCCAACTCCACCCCTTCTGCCCCCCCGGCTGCTGGAGCCCTGAGACCCCCTATACCTGGAGCCACAAGCCCCCGCCTGGAGAAGCCCCGAGCATTCCCCTCCCCCCATGGCCGGAGGAGCCCCAGGCTGGCTGAAGCCCCAAGACTCCCTGCCCCACCTGCCCGGAGAAGCTCCAGGCCAGCCAAAGCCCCGAGAGCTGTGGGTCCCCTTTCATCCCCTTCCCAGACCCAGGCCACCGAGATATGTTTTTCATTATTATTTGGACTTCTATTATGTCAAAGCATTTTTATAAAGACAACCACTTTTACTAAAAAAGCAAAAGAATAATAAAAAAGACAAGAACATGCAAAGCACCTTATTTGTGTTTCTAGCCTGTTAGGTCCAGTAAAGACTAGAGATAAGTGTAAATGATTTTTATTATTGAGTCTGCAAAAAAACAACAACCCAAACCTTATATAAATAAATTACAATGATTTGGATGTATATATGTACATATTACTTTATTAATTTTAGGAAAAATAAATAATTTTAGGAAAAAGTGTCAGCGTGGCCACACTCTGGGGCCACCAAAAATTTGTTGCAAGAATCCCTGCTCTTGAAAGACACAAATAAATAGACTAAACTTTTGGCTCAAGTAGATCCTGCAGTCTGCCCAGTGAAATGATTCAGTGAGTCACTGCCTGATTTTTCATCTCTGTTTCAGAATATAATTGGCCAGTTGTCTCTGCCAGCTACTCTGCTGAATGCATGCATCACTGCTTCTCTCTGGTGGATCACAGCATTAAAAGAAGTCATTACAACATCTGACCCAGACACACTCCTGAACCTCTAAGATTAACGTTCAACTCTAGATTGTTAACAGTAATACAGCGGCTAGCAAAGCTCCTGATGCTGTAGTCTAGTAGATGATCAAGAATCACATTATCCAGTTCGTCTGCACATGTACATTAACACACTATTGTACACGCCTCAGGAATCTGTTATACAGTAGCATACAAGTCTTGGTGCTTTAAAAGGCTGTAGTTTTCCATTAGATAATGCTATCTCAGCATTGCAGCATGTCCTGCACTTAATACAGGGAATAACTAGGGAAATTATGCATATACAATTAGGTAAATGTTACTTAGGCTATGTCTACACTACGCACCTTTTAGCAACACACTATGGCCATGCCACTAAAAGCTGCACAGTGTAGCCGCTCTTTGTTGGTGGGAGAGAGCTCTCCCCACGACAAAATAAATGCACCCTTAGCAAGAGGCGGTGGCTTTCTCGGTGGGAGAACGCTCCCGATGACAAAATGTTGTCCACACTGGCCCCTTTCATTGGTAAAATGTTGTCATTCGGAGGGGGTGTTTTTTCACACCCCTGAACGACAAAAGTGCAGTGTAGACAAAGCCTAAGTTACCTGATGCAATTGTAAATTACAGTGGTCACCATTAACTTTCACACACAGAGATATCCAAGACATTTCAGTATACAGTAAACCCTCGATTTAACGGACCTCGATTTAACGGACTTCGGATGCAACGGAGAAAATTTCTGAGCAAGTCTGATGCATTCCTGATCCATTTCTGGCGGGCTGGCTGCCGGCTCCCTGCTGCCGCCCGGGTCACGGCAGCGGGCGGGCTGGCTGCCGGCTCCCGGCTGCTGCCCGGGTCCCAGCAGCAGGCGGGCTGCGGAGCTGCCGCCCCGACCCTGTGGCGGGCGGGCTGCTGCTCCGACAGCTCTTTTTTTTTAAATTATTAAATAACGGACTTTTTGATTTAACGGACACCCCCTCGCCCGAATTAGTCCGTTAAATGGAGGTTTTACTGTACAGCTACAATACCAATGCTGGTAACTGTTTATAAATGTTGGCCTTTTTATAAGGTGGCCACTCTACTTCCAACCTCACATTACTTATTGTTACTCAAAGAAATTAGCATACAAGAGTAAATAGCCAACTGCCGGGCCACTGCCTTGGCAACAGATCAGAGCTCTGAAATGGTAAATCTGATTCTTGAAATAGGCTTATTTAATGTCCCCGCTCTTCCCCAATTCCCTGGAGCTGAGTGGCTACTTGCTGTGCAAACAGTGGGAAAACAAACATTGACAATTAAGTTCCATGCGCACATTTGTAAAGTGAGTGTAAGCGGAACTGTCAGCGGACCTCTAATAAAAATCAATGTGTGATGGGAAGTCTTTATGCAGCGCCTTTTGATTACCACACACCTTTGTACTGCCACGTGCCTTTGCCAGCATGGCATGAGGACAGGCTACATCCTGCCCAGCAGGCAGCTAGCCTGTGTTAACTCCGCGGTGAGGAGACAATGCCCCAGCTAAGAAAGGACAAAGAAAAGGCTGTGGGAATACAGAGAGGAACACAGAAATCGGCTCAGCTGGGGAACAATGTGCTGGGAATTAGGCATGGCAGGGCTGCAGCTGGGACTGAACCAGCCTTGCTAGGGATGAACAAACGTCTTTAAAAGGAGAGACTTCTCTTGCTGCAACCCATTTCATTAAGGGCCTCTCTTGCCACACTGAAAGGGTTCCCAGAGCCATAAGTAAGCCCAGGGCCGGCGACAGAAATTTTGGGGCCCCCTACTCTGATCGTTGGGGGCCCCCTACTCTGATCGTTGGGGGCCCCCTACTCTGATAGCGGACCCACGGTGGGGGGACGCCCTGGGGGCAGCTTCCCCAAGGCCCATCCGGCCCCGCGGCAGCCCCCCCAGCAGACTGGCCGCTCGCCACGTGTCCGCCCCGCGGCAGCAGCTGGGCAGGCAGCGCCCCACACTTCCCGGGAGGCTCCTGCCAGTGGCCGGCCGCCCCGCCTGCTGCAGGCAGGGCGGGCGTGGGGCCGGTCTCCCACTGGGGCTACCCCGGGACGCGCTAGGGCCGCCCCGCTGCACCCCGGCCGGGCTCCCGACCCTGCCGGCCGCTATTTTTCTGGGGTTATTCATTGTGCCTGAGCCACCAAACAGGTAAATCCGTGGATTGAAGTGGTGGTGTCCTTGGAACCATTTTTAGTGGGCTGGTGCCCATCTCCCACAAATCAGCCCCAAAACTGACACCGGCTAACATGCTGGATGGCTGTCTTAGTTGAGAGGACAAAGTTTCAATGTACACATAGACTAAACTGCCCTTTCATTAGTGAGACGTCAAACTTGAAGCAGAGTGCCATACCGACGTGTGGCAACCAGGAGCCTATCCCAGTGCCCACTGAATTCAATGGAAAGACTCAATTTCAGTAGGCTCTGGATCGACCCTCTGCACCACTGCTGCCAGCTTTGTGTCTGTTCTCACTGTGCCTAGAGAACTTCATTGCCCGGGGCTGACAGACCAGAACCTTTCCCCCCGACATGAAAGGCATTTAAATACAAACATTAAATAGTCCAAAAACCTCCGAGTAACCCAGTACCTTTGGAAAATTCTGGGGCATGCTAGCTTTTTTTTTTAGCTAAAAGTTAAAGAACTAACAAATCCCATTTGGGCAGGCTTACGGCCCTCAGATCTTTTTGCCTCCTAAAGATGCCTATGGAATTATAGACTCATGTTCTGTTGTTGTGATATGGCTGTATATTACTCAGCAACAGGGTTCAGCAGTCTGCCAAGATATTATATATGTCTGTTTGCACGCACGCGCACATAAACACAACCGGGTAAATTCTTTACAATGTTCTAGCTGAAGCTGAAAGATCCATAAAAAACAAAACACTGTAAAATCCTCTGCAATGAACATAAGATACCAAACACTGCTGAGCAGAACAGAGCTTTTATTAGCCTTTCCATTTAAACTAATGATTTTAGGAACCAAAACCAAAGGAAAAAAATATTGCCCAGTTTTAAATGTGCAGTGACTTTGAGACTATTTCAAGAGGCCATTTTTTATCCATAAGTTAGTTCTGCTTGGAACTGAGAAGGATTTTTTTTAAACTCATTGATTTATGTCCACTTCTTTTCTAAACCATAAACCTCAGCAGCTCTCTACTAAGAAGGCAGTGCGGTTTATTGGTTAGAAGACATGCCTGGGATTCAGGATAGGGGGGTTCCAGTCACAGCTCTGATGCTGACCTTCTGCATGAGTTTAGGCAAGGGTGGAATACCTACTGTACTTGACAATCAAAGGACCGTTGTGGAGCTTACACAAAAAATTTGTAATGAAAGAGGTGCTAGGACTCAAGCAATTATTCTACTTCATAACTGATGCAGCAAGTCCAGAAGTACTGGAGGTATGAACTGCCCCAGCCTAGGGGTCCCGGGACTCAGCTCTGGCAAGTCCCAGCACAAATTAAGCACTGGACTTAATCAACACATGATGATAACGTGCTTTGCAATAACTGGATGGATGAACCTTAGATCATTTTCAGGCTTAAGTGCCACTACTGGGTGACCATCCAAAGTGATGCTTATCTTTTCTCTAATAGAGCTCAGTACTGTAATTTAGTGCCAGACTAACCCCTAGGGTTACAGGACCCAGACAACGTAGCAGAACAAGATACCCTGCATTTTCACTCTTTTGGGAAGCCCAGGACCAGTTGGCACCACCATCCAAGATGCCAGTCCACAGAAAGTGATTCATTTCCTCTCCTGGGCAGGCTCTGTTGGCAGGGATCTTATGCAGCTCCAACCCGAGTTTCAATACATTCTCTCCTAGTAATGTTCCAGGATACTGTTGCTGTCCTGGGGTTGAATGCTCTTTCCAGCCCAATGACCCTCTGAGCTAAAAGAGAGTGCAAACTGCATCCTCTTGTCACCTACAGAGTTAATCCAGTCCGGAGTGATAAGACATAACACAATGGCAGATTCAGAGTGAAGTTGGAGATATAATACGGTAAAGAAAAAAAAAAGACAGAAGATACCATATGTTTTCAGCTGTCATTGAGAAATTTATTCAGTGTCTATGAGGCTGGAATGCAGGATGCATGTTGCAGATGGAGGGAATTGAAGAGCAGAAGGTTTTTGCTTGGCTAGTGACAAGGCTGTGGTGCAACAGAGAAAAGGCCAGGCAAAATGTCTGGAACGAGTGAGGAAGGGAATATAGAGAAAAACGTTGACTTGAGCTGGTTGGAATAAGTCTCCGGAGCATGAAGAAATGTTCTGTGGCTGGTTATTACAGACACTGGACACAAACATCAGCTAGAGTAGCTGACAGTTTAGCCAAAGCTTAATTTCACCAGAGTTTACATTACAGAGAAATAGATCACACATTTGCTTACTTTTAATAAAGACATAAATGTTAACCTATTGTTAGCACTAACCTCTGTTTCGAAAGGATTTTGGAATTATTACATTAACCCCCGAAACATCTAATCCCATTTTTCATTGCTGAAGATGTCTCTGTGTTGTCTATAATTCCTACTGATGGCCTGGGGTAATGGTGGGAGTTTGAAAACATCAAGTACAAGCAAGCAACTCCGAGTGAACAGGCATCGTGTTCTGGGTTGTTTTTTTTCCCCATCGGGAGTTTTCCCCCCCAGCTCTACTTCTGAGGAGCTGACCAGAACTGTGCTACTTTCCCACCTCTTTCTTCCAACATCCTCCCTCCCATCTCACACATGCCATCCAGCATTATTAGTTTTTAATATTTCTATCACAGTAGTTACTAAAGGCTTCAATCAGGACCAGGTCCTCACTGTGCTAGGAGCTGTACTGTCCCAAACAAATAGTTAACAAGCTAAGAAATTTAAATATTACAAGTGTAACCCTTCTGCCAGGTGGAACCAGCAGCACCTAGGGGTTATGCTTAAAAATACAAAACAGAATAGGGTCAAGTTCCCACCCAGTAATCTGGGAAAATCCTACCACCATCCCTAGACCTCCCTGTCTTGCAAGCACTGAACCTGTGTATAACAAAAAATAACTTTTATTAAAAGGGAACGGGAACCAAGCATTAATTTGTGACACCACCACAACCACATTCCAAAGCGTGTGATCATAAGCAACCCGACCTCACAGTGCATTAGGCAGTGTCCTTTGCCTCAGTTTCCCATCTTGCAGTGGGAAAGTTTGACGAATGTCCCTTAAACACACCACTCCCCTCCCCCTCTGCTGCATCCCACGCAGAGTTCGCTGTCTTTGGGTAGCAAAGACCCAGAATTCAGGGGCGAGTTCACAAGGTTCACCTCCCATCTCTGAAGGCATCAAGTAATGCCTCTGCTGGTGCCACTGTTTGTCTGCTACCTTCAGCCACCTCTGCTTGCTGCTCCTACAACATCACATTCTGAGGTTCTGCCACTTAGCTCAGTTCTTAGTGATTTCAGCAAGTAGTGGGGAACCTCACAGCCAGTGCTGTCTTTGTCTTTCA
This sequence comes from Sternotherus odoratus, assembly GCA_032164245.1. Classification (NCBI taxonomy): domain Eukaryota; kingdom Metazoa; phylum Chordata; order Testudines; family Kinosternidae; genus Sternotherus; species Sternotherus odoratus. The sequence goes on along the minus strand of JAVMKO010000001.1, from coordinate 95,785,887 downwards.
GTGTCCCCAGCCTTAGCTCCTAGACCTGCTCAGCAATGACATTGGCTCTACAAATCACCAACCGGAAACAAGGACTCTCTATTGAATCTAATCAGATCTTTGATTAAACACTGGAGAGGAGGTGGTTAAATAGTGTTTAGAACTCTTTGGGCAGAGCCCACATCAAGGGACAGGGATAGGGACACCCACCCCTGCCCGCTCATCTTCACTAGGATTTTGCATTCCTACCCCGTGCTTAGAAAGCAAGGTTTTATTTAGGTTGGATGACCCCTTCAATCTGCACATGCTAAGCACAGTTCTGCTACCCTTTACTCATACAATAAGGATAATGATATTTAATTACCACTGCATTTGAATGCTAGAGTGATTTGTAACCCCAAACCAGCCAACATTCATCATTTTGGCAAAGCAGCTCCATCATGCTGCACACCGAGGCAGAGTGGGCATGTCTATGCAAACAGGGTCTGCTCCTGTAGTCTTCCCCCAGCTCATCACTAGGTGTCAGGGGAGATCTCGTTTAGACCCTACATAAACAAGGCTCTCTCAACTTTTCCTTCTCTCTCCAATACTCTAGCTATTTCTCATACAAGGGTTCTAAGTTATAAACAGGAGGCCCTGCCCAGGGACAGCCTTTAAAAACCTGCCAGTTTAACTTTCGAGACCAATTGTTGTCAGTACAATATCTGAATTATTTCCTTGCACTTCCTTAAATGTACAATAGGAAATACCTTGAATGCTGCAAATGCTTTGTTACGTAGGGCAGACAGCAATGTTTGAAGGGCCACTGCTTTTATGGCACTAATTTATACACAGGTACAGAAAGATGCAAGGCTGATACCATAGGCTCTGTGCACTAAGAGAAGAAGCCTTCTGCTGACCGGAAGAAAGGAAATATAAATGGAACATTGGAAAAGGAGGACAAGGAAACTGTGAGTGAAAGGATCTGTGTTTCTGGATTACAGGTTGTCATCAGATCTGAGATATGACTATCCGCTCTATGTGAACATGTTGACCTAAAGCTGCAGTGAATAACTTTGACCTTTGATGCAACAAAACCACATGTGTGCAACTTACAGGATCAACTCAATAAAACATATGTTAAGACAGGTTTGTTAATGTTGGATTACTTCCAAAACATATGTTGCTAAAGAGATATTTACAGTTAAGTATACATGAGACAAGCATGCAAAAGAATAAAACTATCAAAAAAACAGGTGTTTTTTTTCTCATGCAGCATTATCACTGAAGAAAATGGTGAACCTTTTCTCTTTATTTAGCAGAGAGAGGGCTCATAAAATGCTTGGCTGTTGAGAATTACTCCATTTGCTGTTTTTTCCTGTTCTGAAACAGCACACACTGTACCTTCTTATACCTGTTCCCCAATCCAGAACGACCTCAAAAACCCAGTGCTACAACACTAGCTAATTTTATCCTGCATAACCTAAGGGAGGGGGGGGAATATACAAAGAGAAGGCAGAGGAGAGCCAGCATGCAACAAATCTTGAGTAATTGGGGCGTTAAGCAGAGAGGTCAGGATTGTTTAGCGAAGGTTTTCAAAAGCGCTCAGCGTTGGTCTAACTGTACCCCCCACTGAAATGGGTGTTTTACCACAGGCTTCATTGGGAACAGAACGCTGAACACTGAGCACTTTCGACATTCCCACTCTAAAGAATTAGGGCCTGATCCTGCAGTTGACCGTTCCATGGAAATACTATAATCAGTGAGTACTTTAAAAACACTTAAAATCAGAAATTAGTTTAGGTGCATCAGAGCAGAGGATGAACAAACCAATGTGTTCTGTATGTAGAATTCCCTTTGCCTTCAACATGGCGATTTCGTATATCGATTGCTTGTGAGGGCCCGCTTTTTAATGATTCATATCCTGCCCGTGGTCCACATGTGTACCTCCCATTGATATAGAAAGACAGCCACTGCAGCCAGCCCTATAAGCGCTCTGCCCTCAGAGCGCCCACTAAAGCCCTTGTGAGTTTCATACACAGAGCCCTGGGCTGATCTGATCCAAAGCCTTTTTTCTAGGGTGATTTCTGAAGAAGCAGCCTAAGGGTTAGGAGGAGTTATTTTTGGGTTCACTAGAGATTACATTTTGTGGCAGAATCTGATTGTAAATGCAAAGGCAATTTACAAGGCACAGAGAGGGCCTGATTCTTTATTCCTTTGCATCTTGTGTAATAATTTGGGTTGACTTTCAGCATCACTTGTGCTCCTAATTTCACTGAGGTGAATATGAAAACCCCACCTTTGAATCAAAGGGTAAATGATTATCATTCTGAGCTGGTAACATTTTTCACCGACTTTGCATTGGTGTAACAAGTACACAAGGCTCGGGGCAATGGAGAGACAGACCCAAGCAATTCAGTATGTTTTATAGATGACTAGAAGAAATACCCGGTGTTGCTCGGGTCCGTTGGAGGAGGGGAAGGGGACCCAGCATTGCTCGAAGAGAGCTGAGTGAGTGTGGGGTCCATTGGAGGGGGGGGAAGGGGGAGAGAGCTGAGCGAGTGCCGGGGCTGTTGGAGGGGGGGGCGGGGGCAGAGAGCTGAGTGAGTGCTGGGTCCGTTGGAGGGTGGGAGGGGGGAGAGAGCTGAGCGAGTGGGTGGGGGAGTGTTGGAGTGGGGGGAGGAGGGGGCACAAGAGCAAACTATCTGAATGTGTAGGAAAGATAGGAAGTATGGTAAATGACCACTCTGGTTTAAGTAGGAGATCTTCAATGACCTGAAACAAAAAAAGAGTCAGACAAAAAGTAGGTCAAAGGATGAAGGATGGAAATTTAAAAAAAAAACACTCAAAACCAACACCACAAGCATGTAGGGACAAAATTAGAAAGGCCAAGGCACAAAACATGATTGAACTAGCTAGGGACATTTTACAAATATATTAGAAGCAAAAGGAAGACCAAGGACAGGGTAGGTCCATTACTCAATGAGAAGGGAAAGACAATAAGAGAAATACAGGAATGGGTGAAGTGTTAAATGCCTTTTTAGTTTCAATTTTCACCAAAACGTTTAGCAGTAATCAGACAACTAAAATAGTGAACATCTGTGTAAATGGAATGGGGACATTAGTGTGAATTGGGGGGAGAGGGGTTAAAACAGAACAAAAAGAACAAGTTAAAGAATTACTTAAAGTAGATGGCTTCAAGCCAGCAAGGCCTGATGAAATACACCATAGAATATTTAAGAAACTGGCTGAAGAGATCTGAATCCTTAGCGATTATCTTTGAAAACTCATGGAGGTCAGGAAAGATCCCAGAGGACTGGAAAAGGGCAAACGTAGTACCTATCTATAAAAAGGGGAATAAGGACAATCCAGGAAATTATAGAGCCCTCAGTTTAACTTCAGTGCCCAGAAAGATAATGGAGCAAATAATCAATTTGTAAGCACCTACAAGATAATAAGGTGATAAGTAACAGTCAACATGGATTTGTCAAGGACAAATTGCGTCAAACCAACCTAATAGTCTTCTTTGACAGGATAACAAGCCTTGTGCATGGGGGAAGCAGTAGATGTCATATATCTCAACATTAGTAAAGCTTTGATAGTGCCTCACATGACATTCTCATGAACAAATTAGGGAAATATAGCCTAGATGAACCTACTATAAAGTGGGTGCACAACTGGTTGGAAAACTATTCTAAGAAAGTAGTTACCAATGGTCCACAGTCAAGCTGGAAGGGCATATCAAGTGGGGTACTGAAGAGACCTGTTCTGGTCTGGTTCTATTCAATCTCTTCATAAATTATTTGGATAATGGCATAGAGAGCACACTTATACAGTCTGTGAATGATACCACGCTGAGAGGAGTTGCAAGTGCTTTGGAGGACAGGATTAGAATTCAGAATTATCTTGACAAACTGGAGAAATGGTCTGAAATAAACATGATCGAAATTCAATCAGGACAAATGCAAAGTACTATGCTTAGGAAGGAACAATCAATTGCACAAATACAAAATGGGAAATGACTGCTTAGGAAGGAGTACTCTGGAAAGAAGTTTGGGTGTCATAGTGGATCACAAACTAAATAGGTTTCAACACTGAGATGTTAGCTGGAGTGTTGTAAGCAAGCCATAAATAGTAATTTTTCCACTCGACTCAGCACTGATAAGGCCTCAACTGGAGTTCTGTGTCCTGTTCTGGGTACCATATTTCAGGAAAGATGTTGACAAATTGGAGATAGTCCAGAGGAGTGCAACAAAAATGATTAAAGGTCTAGAAAACATGACCTATAAGGAAAGGTTGAAAAAACTCACTTTGTTTAGTCTGGAGTAGAGAAGATTGAGGGAGGACATGAGAGCAGTCTTCAAGTACATAAAGGGTTGTTATGAAGAGAAGGGTGATAAATTGTTCTCCTTAACCACTGAAACTAGGACAAGAAATAAAGGCCTTAAATTTCAGGAAGGGAGATTTAGGTTAGACATTGGGAAGTTTTTCCTAATTGTAAAGGTACTGTGAGAAGTTACCTCAGAAAGTCATGGAAGTCATTTTTAAGAAAGGTTAGACAAACACCTGTCAGGTATAGTCTAGATAATACTTAGTTCTGCTTCAGTGCAGGAGAATGGAATAGATGAACTCTGCATGTCCCTTCCAGTCCTACCTAAGCCTCCTTGTTCCCTGACCACTCCCTCCCAAAAAACCCCACCCTAAATGCCCCCCAGTACCACACCTCCTACCCAAATGCCCGGACCCCTATCTTCCCCCCACCTCCTGACAGACCCCCAGACTCCCATGCCCTATTGAGCCCTCCTGTTCTCCGTCCCCTGACCACACCCTCCCCCAGAACCTATGCCCCATCCAACCACATCCTGCTCACTGTCCCGTGGCTGCCCTCCCAGGACTCCCTGCCCCTTATCTAACTCCCCCTCCCGGCCCCCCTACCATGCTGCTCGAGCAGCATGTCTGGAGGCCGTGAGGCCCGCTGGAGCTCGTAGCTGCACCTCCTTACCACACCGCTCAGAGCGGCAGGAGCTCAGGCCCTGCCAGAGCCAGTTAGAGCGCTGCCCGCGCAGTGTGCTAAGTCTCCGGGAGATGGGGGCAGGTGGGGGAGGAGCCAGGGGGAGCCTCCCCAGCTGGGAGCTCAGGGGCCGGGCAGGACTTCCCTGCGGGACGGATGTGGTCTGCAGGCCGTAGTTTGCCCACCCCTGATTTAAATCCACAACATAAGGATTAAGTTGTTCATTGGCCTTGTACTGTTTTTGTGACAAGGGGAGATTTCAAGTGTGGATTTTTTTGCAGGTTTCCCTTAGCTGGTTTCAGAGATAGATGCAGTCCAGAAAATTCTCCCAAGGTTAGAACAGCCATTTGTGGTGCTATCCTCAATTGCCCAAGGAACCAACCAGTGATTAAGGACAGAATACCAGAGGCATCCATTTAAATCAAAGTGGCTTCAGTATGACAGCTACATCTAATAGATCATCATGGAGCGTATCGTGTCTCATTTGGTTCCCTAAATTACTCATATGAATTACACATTGGCTGCTCACTACACTCAGGTATTTGGATTCACTCACAAGCTCAAATGAGATATAGGAATCTACAAGCCATAAAACATGTCAGTGCTCCATTTTATTAACAACACTTTATTATTATTTAAACAATCCCATGCAGTCTAACCCTTTTGAACTTGAAAACATGTTGGTGTTAAACAGTCGAACATTCCCCTGTCTAGGGAGAACGATGAATACACTATGCAGGGGAGGGGATTTTTTGAATAACCCATAATGATAATGCCCTTAAAGAGGTTACTGGCAGTGCTTCCTTGCTGCTGGCCATTTGTGCAGGAGACAACAGCACACTTGCTCTTGTACATAAGCCATCATGATCACAGTGTTGTCAAGTCTCATGATTTTATTTTCTCTCATGCTGTAACTTTTTTTTAAAGCCCCAGTTCTGGGATGCATCTGGTTACCGAGAACCTCGGTTTTCATATTTAGAAAAATTAAAACTTGTAGCCTTTGTGGTTGCAGAGAAAAGCTTGAAAACGTGAAGCCTAGAAGTTCCAACTGCAGAAATCAAATAAAAAAATTAATCAATCTCATGATTTTGGGGGTCTGACTCATGATTTTGTAAGGCTTGGGGTTGGCAATACTGTGATCATAATATCCCCACCCTGTAGTTCTGTCCTGGCTCCCTATGAATAAGTACATTGACTACGGAAGCCTCCTGTTTGTGTTTAAGGATCACATTTTCAAAAGAGCTCAGATCCGATTTAGGCATTGTCACCAGTTCGGCTAAATCTTTCTATGCGTCAGGTATGGCCACCACCTTCCATACAGACTAAACACAAAAAAGACCTTGCAATCAGGTAGCGGAAACAATAGAAGTTGTGCTCAAAAACACAGACACATGGCAAAACACGAGTGGAAGTTGAATCACTTGGAGGGTTTCAAATGCAAGGCTAGGATTTGGATTGGTTGAACTATCTTCGGTCGAACTATAGTTCGGTTGAACTATCTTCCGACGAAGTGGGTATTAGCCCACGAAAGCTTATGCTTCAAAACTTTATAGTTAGTCTTTAAGGTGCCACAGGACTCTTTGTTACCTCTGCTATTCCAGACTAACATGGCTACCTCTCTGATTCTATCTTCGGTCTGTGTGTGTGAGAAACAGAAAGACACACGACAAAGCTGAAGTACCACAGGATGAGGAACAGGAAAGAAGACAAGGAGGCCCAGCCTGGAAGCAAGGTGTGAGGCCTTGGGAGAAACCTAGCTAGACAGAATGCTCGCTGAAAGAGTCTGATGCTTTGAGCAAGGAAAGTGTTTCCTACTACTTGACTCCTACTGTGTTCAGAGAAACAGGACTTTGTACATTCTTTTTAAATAATCAAAAGTGCATCAAAGAAATACCTGACTATCATCAAGTTCTCCTCCAAACTGGAACCACCTACAAGACCCAACACTTTTGGATAGCCACTTGGGTCAAAATGGCTATCTGGCACTAATTCCCTTAGTGGTGAGAGGAGTTGATAGTTTTCAGACTGCCTGACTGAGACCTTTCAGAACATCCCTTCTTAACAAGGTCACAAGCCTGCAAGTTACTGAGTGATTCCAGAATGTTGCAGGCTGTGCTAAATGTCCTGTTGAAGTCAGTGTGTGTTTTGCCACAATTTTCATGGGAAAAGGATCACCATCTTATTGTGTTGGCTAAAGGCCACATTCACTATCCCATGGTGTTCCCTTTGTGACACTTAGGTGACATAAACTGTGGGCAAACCTCCTCTAAATCCCCTGATGGGGATACTACAGAATGGGGGAGTTCCCAGTGAAAATGGAACCAGCCGATCCACATACTATGCCTCTCTCCTAGCACCCCCTGGCACAGGGGATGTATTGGGGGCGAGAAAGGGTAGGCAGGGGAAACATACAGAAGTCAAAGCATTCTGGCAATCCCCAGTTGGTATTCGATGCCTAAGGAACAACAGCCAACTAGCGCAGTTTAGAGCAGCCGTAAAATTCCTCTAAACTGCTCAAGGGTCAGAGCAGAGAACCAGGGAGCTGTAACTGACTCCCTGGCAAGAACATGGCCCTGAGGCAGGGCTGTGCTGGCTCAGTGGGCATCGAACTTTCTCCTGCTGTAACCTAGCACAGCTCATTCCTCCCCACTTCTAAAATACATCTTCCAGAGGCATTTTAATCTGATAATGTGTGTATTTTACGATGCTTTATATTTTTAATCTGCTATGATTCTTTTATAATTGTTTATGCAGAGCAGTGGATGCCTCAGCAGGGAGTGCTTTATAAATAAATGGAGATATAAATAATCTAAGTTCTCCCTCCTGAAATTTCTTAGTAAACAAGGTGGCCCGAAGGTCCCATTCTTCCTGTTTTAAGGCTATGGGTCTTTTTCTTTCACTTGCTTTTTGTGTGCGTCTCTGACCTTTCCTTTTCATGAGTAATATAAGGGCATATTTCACATTCTGTTCACACTGCTCACAGCAGACAGGGAAAAACACAACTGGGAGGGAAAGAAAAATGAAGAGCCCTCGCAGCTTCTTCGTCTCCAGCTGTCTTTCCTTTTACAGTGCAAAGAATCTGAGGTTCTGTTTACTACTCTGTAGTAGTTTTATGTTATTTGTTTGCTGCTTGACTGGACAGGGTACATAAAATGAGAGAGCCATAAGGATCTCTGACAACCATCAAACAAACCTCATTATATTGTCTTAATGGAAAGCTAATTGGATGATTAAAAACAACTGTGACCTGCTTTGTAGCCCTGTGAATAGAGATGAATCTCTGAAGTTCATGTTGAATAGACAGAAATTACAAGTCTTGCTGCAAAGTGACCAGTTTTTCTTTGGGAAAGGAGAAGTGAAAGATGCACCAAGTTTCAGCATTCACTGCTAATTTATCCTCCCAGAAGTTGAGATTCTGGGCCTGATTTTCACATAGTCTTTTTTCAGGAATGTACAATGTTCTGTATGGTTTAAGATCAGCAGCCGTGTTAGTCTGTATCCGTAAATAAGACGAGGAAGACTTTGTAGCACCTTAGAGACTAACCAGTTTATATCAGCATTAGATTTCGTGGGCTATAGCATCCGATGAAGTAGGCTGTAGCCCACGAAAGCTTATGCTGAAATAAACTGGTTAGTCTCTAAGGTGCTACAAAGTCTTCCTCATCTTATTAATGTTCTGTATGTTTGTTCATCTTCCAGTCATTAACACCTGTTAATGCAGGGGATGCATTCTAACAGTTGTATGCGCAGGTATTTGGATCTATCAAGTGTCCAGGATGAAAAGTGCACTCACAGTTGATTTGGAGATGCTCAGAAATGGAGACCATTTTGAAATGTCTTGGGGAAAAAATCACACACTGTGTGTCCTTAAAAAAAGGCTCTTGCTACAGAAGTATGTGAACATCACTTAGGAATATGAACACACTGGCCATAGTGAAAACACCTGATGACTTTGCTTTAAAAATCATGTATATTCCTCTGGGGATACATAAGCACATATAGTTGTGTGTACACATACACATAATATTTGGATTATATATTCTTTGGAGTAGGAAATGTTTATTAATGGGCGGAGCCTAGCATACTTATGGATATTGAAAAAAGTAAAATGCACACATCTCTCTCCTTTTGAAGGAAATTCTGCTCACTTTCCCATGTAAAGTTTCCAATGAAGAAAGGGGATAGGTTGAAAGAGCAAGGTGAACAGCATTTGGGCCCTTACAATGAACACACATTACTAGAAGCAGAGTAAAATGTTGCTGGTCAAAGAAAAATCACATCTAATTTAGATACATGCTTCCTGGAAGCAAGTCTGGATTAATTGAACTAGTTCTGTTTGTTAATTTATATATACTTGAAGAGTTAATTTATAGACTAAGATGTAATTTTATTTTATTTTCTTCTAATCACATTTTTTAGAAGCATGGCTAGGCTTCTACAAACTGAATTGCACGGGAAACAAGCAGATGATGGATTACAGTGGTATAATTTTAGCAATTTTAATTTCTTTATCTGATTTCCACTGTTTCAGAATTAATTTACATTTGCAGTTAGATTGGCATTCAATAGAAAGTCACCCCTTCCTATTCTCCTCCAAGGACCATAGCCTGGCCTCACCTCTCTGCAGATGCATCCCATTGACAACCACTCATATGTATTAAGCTGAGGCCAGAATTTGACGTGCAGTAAGTCACTGTTTTCTCGTGGCATTACAGGTGGCAATCCTTAGGGCTCTGGAACAATTCTGACATCAAGCTACTGATATTAGCCCAAACTTGTCTCAGGGTTAGGTGGCATCTCTGATTCCAGTAGTTAAACCCTAGAATTCTACTGGTTCTAGACTGAGCTACAAAAGAAAAAGGAATAGCAGTTTTGCCAAATAAAGTAACAAAAATATTAAATGAAATGCAGAGATTTTCAAATTTCTTACTAAATGAAATATTCTGATAATTGCAAACTGAAAATGTCTGAAAAAAGTGAACATTTTCAATTAGAAATTAATGAAAGTTTGAATTCATCCAAAATTTTGACATTTGTTCAAAGGGAGGAAGTCCAAGAGTGGCTATTTTGAGTTTATTTCTCAGTGTGTCGGTAGGCAAGGGAAGCCTATTGAAGAGTGAACTGTCTTTAGCTTGCCACATTTTAAAAAAGGAGGAAAAAAAATCAACCCCAAAACCCAGCAAAATAAAGCAAAAATGCTCCCCCAGTGCATTGAGAAATGAGGAGAAGGTGGAACAGGAAAATTATGTGAAAGAAATGGCTGCACTTGCTTGGTAGCCTAGAGGCAGCAGAGGAAGAGGGTTTCCCTCCGCCATCTGGGATCATTGGTTGCAGGGAAGTCAGATTTGGCTTCCTGCACTCACTATAAGGAGGAGAGAGGGGTTCACACATTAGCAAGGAACAGGAGTCAGAAACTAGTGAAGCCACCTCTGGAGGAGGTACCTAGAGGTCTTGGGAGGTATTTTGAGGACCACAAGCAGCAAACCCTGCCTGTTCCCCTCACCTCAACACCGGCTGAGTTCCCATCCGTTCTTCCATTCCTGGATGGAGCCCCAATCAGTCTTTCCTGGTCCACTCTCAGTGCAGGGACCAGGAACTGCTGCATCCAGGCTCCTTTGGGAAGAAATCTATGGAGTGGATTAACACCATGGAGCTGGGGGGTAAATGTTAGAGGAAAAGGGGGCCCTGAAAGAGACGAACTGCAGGGTCCAATGATAAAAAAACCAGCTTCAAATCCCTGTTCTCTTATGCCAAAAGTTTGGGGGTAGGACACAGCAGCCTACATGAAACCCCATTAGCAGACAATGAGGCCTACAGTATGTAAGGTCTGCCCAGAACCCCCATGTATTGAAAAGCTCAGGCAAAGAGCCTCAACTTGCAATGATCAGTGAGACAAACAGCCCCAAATCAGCTCTCTCTCCCCAAAGATTGAGATACAGGAGGTTTATGGCTCAGTAGCCCTATAGGGAGCCCCTTGAGAAGACAGTCATTTAACGTATCTGGGCCTAGTGCCTAGCCCCAATCCAAACACAACAGCTTTTCACCCTCTGATTTGCTGCTCAACCAACCTGATCACATGCTCTCTCAGTATTTACAGGTACACTTATCCACTCATGCACCACCATGCAGCGATCGGTGACAAAACTCAGTCACCAATCACAAGTGAGAGAGTGGCAAAACAATTTCTGCAAAATTTAAAAAGTCATTTTCTTTAAAACGGAATTAACTGACATTTTGCTAATGGAATTTTCATCAAAAATGTGAAATTTTTTAAGAAATCAGCTAGGCCTGTCAATCACAGTTAACTCACACGATTAACTCAAAAAAGTAATTGTGATTAATCACAGATTTAATCACACTGTTAAACAATAGCATACCAATTGAAATGTATTAAATATTTTTGGATGTTTTTCTACATTTTCAAATATATTGATTTCAATTACACCACAGTATACAAAGTTAACAGCGCTCTCTTTATATTATTTTTAATTACAAATATTTGCACTGTAAAAATGCCAAACAAAAGTAATAGTACTTTTCAATTCACCTCATTCAAGTACTATAGAGAAATCTCTTTATCATGTACAGTAAACCCTTGATTTAACGGACCTCGATTTAACGGACTTCGGATGCAACGGACAAAATTTCTGAGTAAGTCTGATGCATTCCTGATCCATTTCTGGCAGGCTGGCTGCCGGCTCCCGGTTGCCGCCCGGGTCCAGGCAGCAGGCGGGCTGCGGAGCTGTCGCCCTGACCCTGTGGCGGGCGGGCTGCTGCTCGGACAGCTCATTTTTAAAATTATTAAATAACGGACTTTTTGATTTAATGGACACCCCCTCACCCGAATTAGTCCGTTAAATGGAGGTTTTACTGTACTAGCGAAAATACCCGGCGTTGCTCGGGTCAGTCGGAGGTGGGAAGGGGGCAGAGAGCTGAGCGAGTGCGGGGTCCATTGGAGGGGTTAGAGAGCAAACCTGACACCCCCACCTCACCCCCCCCGACCAAACCCGACACCCCCAACCGCACTTACCCCTCGACCAACCCCGACTCACATTTTCACCCCCCCACCCAAACCCAACACCCCCACGTCTCCCCCCTACCAACCCCAACACCCCCTGACCAACACCCACACCTCACCCCCCGTAGACCAAACCCGACACCCACACCTCACTTACCCCTCGACCAACCCCGACCCCCCTCCTCACCCCCACAACCAAACCCAACACCCCCACCTTACCCCCCCACCAAACCCAACACCCCCTGACCAACCCCAACCCCCACACCTCACCCCTCACCCACCCCGACACCTTCCCACCCCCCCAGACCAAACCCAACACCCCCGGCTCACTTACCCCCCGACCAAACCCGACACCCCCACCTCACCCCCCGACCAAACCCGACACCCCTACCTCACTTACCCTCTGACCAAACCCAACTCGGGTCCATCGGAGGTGGGGAGGGGGCAGAGAGCTGAGCGAGTGCGGGGTCCGTTGGAGGGGGAGGGGGCAGAGAGCTGAGCGAATGCAGTGTCCGTTGGAGGGGGGTATTATGACATCATAACTATGTCACAGAGAACAGCAGCTGCCCAACTGATGTGATTGGCCTTTAAATAATTTCACCCCTGGGGGGCGTCAGAGGTGAGATTTGAAAAATTTTCGACTCTTACCCTGATTAGGACCCTAAGACCTATAACGGTACCAAATTTCAAGTCTCTAGCTCAAACGGTGTGGAAGGAGTAAGCGCACATACATACACGCACGCATACACGCACGCATACACGCATACACCATTTGACTTTTATATATATAGAAGTGCAACTTACAAATGTAGATTTTTGTTGATATATAACTACACTCAAAATCAAAACAATGCAAAACTGTTTGCCTACAGGTCCACTCTGTCCTATTTCTTCCTCAGCCAACCAGTAAGACAAACAAGGCTGTTTACATTTATGGGAGATAAAGCTGCCCACTTCTTATTTACAATGTCACCTGAAAATGAGAACAGGCTTGTGCATGGCACTTTTGTAACTGGCATTGCAAGATGTTTACGTGCCAGTTATATTAAACACTTGTATGCCTCTTCATGCTTTGGCTACCATTCCAGAGGACATGTTTCCATGCTGATGACAATTGTTAAAAATTAAATGCATTAATTAAATTTGTGAATGAACTCCTTGGGGGTCAATTGTATGCCTCCTACTCTATTTTACCCCCATTCTGCTATATATTTCATGTTATAGCAGTTTCGGATGAAGACCAGAACATGTTAATTTTAAGAACACTTGTGTTGCAGATTTGACAAAACACAAAGAAGGTACCAATGTGAGATTTCTAAAGATAGCTACAACACTAGACTCAAGATTTAAAAATCTGAAGTGCCTGCCAAAATCTGAGAGGGACAAGATATAGAGCATGCTTTCAGAGGTCTTAAAAGAGCAACATTCCAATGTGGAAACTACAGACCACGAACCACCAAAAAAGAAAAACCTTCTTCTGCTGGTGGCATCAAATGATCAAAATGAACATGCGATGGTCTGCACTACTTTACATGGTTATTGAGCAGAACCCATTATAGGAATGGACGCATGTCCTCTGGAATGGTGGTTGAAGCATCAAGGGACATATAAATCTTTAGTGCATCTGGTACATAAATATCTTTTGATGCCAGTTACAATAGTGCCATGCGAATGCCTTTTCTCACTTTCAGGTGACACTGTAAACAAGAAGGAGGCAGCATTATCTCCTGCAAAAGTAAAACAAACTTGTCTGTCTGAGTGATTGGCTGAACAAGAAGTAAGACTGAGAGGATGTGTAGGGTCTAAAATTTTACATTGTTTTATTTTTGAATGCAGTTATTCTTTGTACACAATTCTGTATTTGTAAGTTCAACTTTCATGATAAAGAGATTGCACTACAGTACTTGTATTAGGTGAATTGAAAAATATTATTTCTTTTGTTTTTTACAGTGCAAATATTTGTAATCAAAAATATAAAGTTAGCTCTGTACACTGTATTGTGTTTTAATTGAAACCAATATATTTGAAAATGTAGAAAATATCCAAAACTATTTAAAATGGTATTCTATTATTATTCTATTAACAGTATGATTAACTCAGATTATTTTTTAATCACCTGACAGCCCTAAAATCAACATAACATTTCCCCCTATTTCAAACAGTAACTAACAGGACTACATGGGGTGTACAGTATATCTTTTTTCAGGCAAATTCTATCTCTCAAATCTCTATTCTCACCTATGTGATATACTTTCTGGCTAAACTACATCTCCCATATTATACTGCAATCTTCCCAGTGATTGAACTAGTGTTCTGCATCATGGGAATCGTATGACCAAAATGGATCATGGGGAACGTAGTCAGCCAGGTAGCTCAGTCCATAGAAGAGAATGGAGACATGAGGCAGCTGAACAACAACTCCCATGAGACATCACATAGCAGTTCAGTGGGAACACAAATTGATGTGAAAATATTTTGATTCCTCTCAAGACACTGAAACAAAACAATTCAATTCAGGAATATCAAAACAATTCATTTCAATAAAAAAAAATGTCACAACAAAGTGTTCTGACATTTCCAAACTCAAAGTCTTTTGGAACTTCCCATTGTAAAAGAATAAAACAACATTTCAAATTGGAATGAAAATAATTTTTGGAATATCAGAATGTCCCATGAGATGGAAATTTGGATTTTAAAATAGGTCTACTATTAGAGAAGAGGAGAGGAAATCTGTGAGATAGGGTGAAGCAAGTCCACGGAGTGTTTTAAAGACAAGGAGGATGATTTTGAACAGAATTTCAAAATGAATGAGGAACGAGTAGAGTTGTCAGGGTGTATTTAACCATTTTTGTGTGTGTGACAAGTCTGGCAGCAGCATGCTACACAAGTTGGTGTCCAGAAAGCTGAAGACTGGTGTGACCATTGAGAAAATAATGGTAAAAGTTTGGGAAAGAGGACAGGACAGCTTGGGTGTGAGGAGTTCATGATGGATAAGGATGTGGATAGCTATATATATATTTCCCTAGTTACCCTAAACCCCATAAATCATCTTTACTGCCACCCAGAAAAGATTAAAAATGAAATAATTGGAAAAAAACTAACAGGAGGTGGTCAGGAATTGTATTAATCAGTTAATCAATTTAATAAGTTACAAGATACTAAAGGAAATTCAGTCAGCCTGATTAGCTTCCAGTTAGTTTGCAAAAGATTTCTCTCTCTGCTCACTCCCCAAGATGTATTTTCTCCATATTTTGTAGGCTGTGGGAAATTCTGTTTGAGGCAAAATTAGATTTCAGATAGCCTGTCCATGATTCTAAATCCTAACCCTAAGCAGAATCCCCTTTTATCTGTGACATTTCAAACAAATCCTTACTACGCCAATGGCTCAGGAGATCATCCCTGGCCTGGGGAATTGGTCTCCAAGAACTCATCCAGATTTCCTCTACTTCAGACAGAGACTAGAGCTCCGGACTCTCACACTTTGCCAAATGGATTGAGATTTCAAAGGTTTTGTGTTCACTTGATGAAGAGATGCCGTCATGCTTTGCATTTTCACTTACTCATCCTCAACTGTGCAGTCCCCCCTCCCCTGCATGCCCTCAGGTGCTAAGCAAACAGGATTCATATGTTCTCCCTGAAAATTATTTTTAATGCTATAAATGGTATACACTGCTGCACTGGATCACTTCCAAATTCTGTATCCTTACATGTTGTTCCTGCTAATCTGTAATACACTAAACCCATCATTTTTTGCCATTCTGTTGGCTAAGTTCCGACTTGCAACCCAGAAATAAAAGGCTGCCGATACTCATACTTGAACTCTCATTTTGACGCATAAATGTTTTGTGCTCAGTATGTATCCCCTCATAACCTTGCAGGCTCTGCACATTGTCATCTTGTGACATTCTCTGGCTGTTTACCCCCCGGCTTCTCGTACAGTTTAGGTCATGCACATCAAAGCTGTGTTTATTTCTGCCAGTGCAAAAGTGGGAGGAGCTGATGAACTCCTGAATGCTGCTGCAAGATAACTATTCTCTTATCACACTGTTATCTCCCAACCAAACATGCCATAGTTATTATATTTTACACTTTAACTCCCACATTGGAGTTAGAGAGATCATGCTAAAATACATATTGAAGGTTGCAAAAATAATACTGTAGCTTAATCCCATTGGTATTACAGGACAAGCTGATAAAGTTCCCTTATGACATAATATAGTTAGAGAAACTGAAGTAAAAAATGTTGATCCTGTACGTGCTTTACAAAATTCGAATGGACCAAATTCTGAATAAAGTCCTTAGTTGGACAAAACTCCCACTGACTTCAGTGAGAATTTTGTATGCGTTAAGAACTGAATAAACAATGAGCAAGTGCGTAAGAATGTGGCCCACTACTACCAGAAATATTCTTATACTGACATTTAAAAAGAATAATTATATTGGTTTAGGTGGGTTTTGTTATTTTCACTTCATTGTCTCCCATCCCTCCAAATACAGCAGTGTACTAATGCAGGAGAACTACAAAGTGAAACTGACTAGCAACACAAATTAAACCAAAAAGAGCCTAATGTTGTCAGAGCAGAACACAGGACCTCCCCACCCCAAAAAAGAATAGCTAATAATGGGAAAACAAAATTAGATTTTAATAATTCAGTTCTAGGATATTATTAGTAACACATGGAAACAGTGTTTTAGAGGTGATGGGGATGTACCATTGGATGCACAAAATGTACAGCTGCTCACATTTTTTTATTGAAACAGTTCAATAAAATATGGCCTTCTGATTGAATTTCTGCAAATTATTTTTACTCTGGATAAAGTTTTGTTTTTTGATGGGAAAATGTGTCAGTTTTGGGTTTCTATTTTCCCCTCATTGTAATTAGTTCCACATATGCCTCCATCGCTTTCTGTAGAGAAACACAAGAAACCTTCCTCAGCTAATCCGTCAGAGTCCTGCATCAATGCCATGTATCTAATTATCTCTCTTTTAGCAATAATATAGTATTTATCTCTCTTTCACAATATCTGTTGCTCTCACTGTGATGATGCACCCTATAAGGCTTTATGGAAATATGCTTATCAATGTATATATGACATAACTGGAATATGTTTTATATATTACATATATTATATATGTAACATATCTCTATAAAGGCTATGATCTACTCAATCTATTCTTCCTATTTGCATGCATGTATCATTTTTATGTTCAAATTTATGAATATTGGCTGTGTACTTGCTTGATTTCTAAGTAGCCTTAGTCAGCTTCTTGAGAAAGGAAAGTGCAAGTTAAGTGCCCAGTCAAAAAACACTTAACGGACAATGGATCCTGGGAGGCTCCAATCCACATAAGAAGTCTTCCTGAGGATGCTCAAGGTAGCAAGTGAACAATGGCTGTTACCTGCAAGTTCTGAGTCACGCATGGACATGTGACTTGCCCATGTGACTCCAAATGTCCATTTTGTAACTGAATTTTACACAGGGGAAGGGAGGGGTATCCACCCAGAACAGAAAGTACATAGAAATCCCTGGGAGACCCCTCCATTTGGTCTTCAGTTGGCTTAAGAGACAGCTTCTCCACCCCAAGGATACCTGAAAGAAACTGGAACAAAGGACAGTAACTACAGGGGGTATGAGTGATTGCTGGACCCAGATTGGAAGGAGAATAGTCTGTAAAAGGAAGCTTACTGGAATGCCCCGGAGGGTGAGGTTTTATCTGTACAGTAAACCCTCGATTTAACGGACCCCGATTTAACGGACTTCAGATGCAACGGACAAAATTTCCGATGCATCCGAAATCCGTTATTCGGGGGCTGCCGGCTCCCGCCCCGGGGAGCCGGGCAGGAGCTGTCACTCCCCGCAGAGGTTGACAGCTCCCGCCCGGCTGCCCGCAGCGGGGAGCCCGGCAGGCGAGTTGAAAGCTCCCACCCGCAGTGGGGAGCCCGGGCGGGAGCTGTCAATCCCTCCCCCCCCGGCTCCCCGCAGCGGGGAGCCGGGGGGGGGGTTGACAGTTGCGGGCGGGCTGACAGTTCCCGCCCGGCTCCCCGCAGCGGAGAGCCGGGTGGGCGGGCTGACAGTTCCCGCCCGGCTCCCCACTGCGGGGAGCCAGGCGGGCGAGTTGACAGCTCCCGCCCGGCTCCCCACAGCGGGGAGCCGGGTGGGAGCTGTCAGCCCGCCCGCCCGGCTCCCCAGCTGTCAACCCCCCCCGCCCAGCTCCCCGCAGCCGGGACCCGGGTGGGCGGGTTGACGGCTCCCGCCCAAGTCCCAGCAGCCGGGGTCCCGGGCGGGCAGGCTGCTGGCTGGCGCCGGGCGGGCTGCTCACTAAAAGTAAAACCTCTATATAACGGACTAATTCGGGCGAGGGGGGTGTCCATTGTCAGCCGAAAGTCCGTTATTTAATAATTTAATAAAATTATTAAATAACGGACTTTCGGCTTTAACGGACACCCCCTCGCCCGAATTAGTCCGTTATATCGAGGTTTCACTGTATTCCATTTTCTTACTGTATTAAACATAGACTTGCATATTCTATTTTATTTTGCTTGGTAATTCACTTTGTTCTGTCTGTTATGACTTGGAACCACTTAAATCCCACTTTCTGTATTTAATAAAATCATCTTTTACTTATTATATAACCTGGCTATATATTAATACCGGGGTGTGTGTGTGTGTGTGAGTGAAACAGCTGTGCATATCGCTCTATCAGTGTTATAGAGGGTGAGCAATTTATGAGTTTACCCTGTATAAGCTTTATACAAGGTAAAACAGATTTATTTGGGGTTTGGACCCCATTGGGAGTTGGGCATCTCAGTGTTAAAGACAGGAACACTTCCTAAGCTGCTTTCAGTTAAGCCTACAACTGTTAGGGGTTGAGACCAGGGTCTGGGTTGCAGCAGGCTAACGGGTCTTGCTCAAACCAGGCAGGGCACTGAAGTCCCGAGCTGCCAGGGCAGGAAAGCAGGGGCAGAAGTAGTCTTGACACATTAGCTGGCACCCCCCACAGGTTTTTTTAATCCAACCCGTCACACTCACATCCTTATTTTCTCCCTCCTCCCTTCCCGTCCCCTCCCCCTTTCTGTCGTGCTTTCCTTTATTTCAATCTCTGTTCTCAGTGACAAGAAGCTGGCGCATGATAAACAGATTAGACTGTCATTCCACTGGCCTTCAACAACAGGCCCATAAAATAGCGTAATCTAATGAGTTTCTTTAATTTTAATTAGTTTTCTTTCTGCAATCATCCCTTTAATGAAAAGTTCAATTACAAGTAATGGGTACCATTAGCCTCGTTGTCATAGGCGTCAACTTCAACTGGCAGCGGAGGGTGCTCGACCCCCCCATCTGCTCTGGCCCCACCCTAATTCCACCCCCATTACAACCCATTCTGCAAATTCCCCTCACCAACTCCGCTCTCTCCCTTCCCCTATTCCAACCCCTTCCCCAAATCCCCACCTCCTGCCATGAGTACACCATGTTCACGCTCCTCCCCCCACCCCTCCTGGAGCTTGTTAAGATGTAAAACAGATGTTTTTCAGTGGCAAGTGCTGGGAGGAGAAGGGGGGATGCGGTTTGCTCAGAGGCGGCGGCGCAGGTGAGGAGGAGCGTGGGGGGGGGGAGGGACGGTGAGGGGAGCTTGGCTGCCAGTGAGTGCAGAGCACCCACCAATTTTTCCCTGTGTGTGCTCCAGCCCCGGAACACCCACAGACTTGACACCTATGCTCGTTGTACTAGAAGCTCAGCTCAGCTAGACTATCATGCAGCAAAGGGAAGCGGAGACAAGAGCCCAGAAGTATTTTACAGAAAAAGTCAATGGGAAAATTCATCCCAATACAAGTTTCCTAACAGATGGAGGGGGACCATGCCATTGCTTCAGCTAGCTGCTTGAAGTAAGTGATGCCCAGAGCCTGTACCCCGACCCCTTTCCATGCTCCAACCTCCTCTCCCACACCTGATTCTCCTCCCACCTTCCAAACCCCTCAGCCCAGAGCCCCCTTCTATACCCCAAATCTCTCATCCCTGGCCTCACACCAGAGCCCCTCAACCCCCACCCCACCTCTGATCCCAGTCCTGTCCTCCAAACACCTTAATCCCAGCCCAGAGCACCCTCCTACACTCTAGACCCCTCATCCCCAGCCCTACCCCAGCCCCTCCAGCACCAGCTGGAGCTCTCACCCCCCTCCCAACCTCCCGCACCAGCCTGGAGCCCCCTCCTCACTCTAAATCCCTCATTCCCTGCCCCACCCCAGAGCCCTTACCCCCTCCTGCATCCCAACCCACTGCCTGAGTCCAGAGCCCCAACCCGAACACCTCATTTCTGGCCCTACCTGGATGGCTGCAACCCCAGCTGGAGCCCTCAGCCCCTCCTGTACCCCAACCCCTTGAGCCAGCCCGGTGAAAATGAGTGAGTGTAGGGAGAGTGAGCAACAGAGGGAGTGGGGGCAAGGGTGTTCGGTTTTCTGTGAGTACAAAGTTGGCAAATATATATGAACTCAAACCCCTTCTTCCTGAGATTCAGACCTGGGGCTGAAGAAATGCAGGCCCCATCTATATTTGTTTTGTTTCATTACAAATGTCATTACTACATTATTTCAATAAAATATCTAAAAATCGCTTGGCTTGCATCAAACTTGAAACATTTGAATCGTGGAAAGCAGAGTCACCCGTGGCTGATGTGGGTGGTCTCAGTTTTTTTCCCCCTTCTTTTTGCTGAATTTCTCATCCAGCCTTATGCTGGTGCTAAATTACCACTATAGGGGAGAAAAATAGATCAAATCCACCAAACGGATGCTGGAGGAAAAAGGAAACAAACTTCTTGTATATTGAAAGAAAATAAATAGAAAAAATGCTTGTAGCCCCAAATGTGCCACTCCTTCTCTTACCTTTGTATCAGCTGATGGGGGAGTAGTTTAAGAGGTCGGTTTGTTCCCTCATTCCCAGAACCAGCCGAAGACCAACCTGGCCCCCTATACTTTCAGAAGACCAAGCAGCTTTTTGTCTGCTTGTAGTTGCTCCTAAAACAGTTAATAATGTAGCATTATCACCTCTCAGGAATGCAACTCCCTGCTATTTAGGTATTTGTTCCAGAAATACTCAGGTATTCACAGCTGAAAAGACTCAATCTTGTTTAAATTAAAATTGTTAAGCAAATCTACACATGAATTCTGTTAATAGTTTTGGGATCTTAAAGAATGTCTTGTACAGTATACATCTTTTAAAAAGAATTCCAGTTACTTTTTTGTGGGGGGTGGAATAGAGACTTCCACTCCTGGATGATCAGCTTTACCATCACCACATGTAGCTGTACATACAGTCTCTCCCTGTCTCTGGGGCATGGTATTCAATGGTTTTTCTACTCCTCTAGTGTACCTCTAGGTTACCTTGTGACCTTTTCTTAGGTTACCTTGTAAAGTCCAAAGTTAATCAGGGGGGATTTTTCCCTCTTTCCAGAGAATCTCAAGCTTTGATTTGAATGATCCTCAGTTGGACTGGCGATATTTACAATAGACAGTTCCTCTTCCTCATTGGACCTGCCCTCAGGAGGGCAAATAGGAACATGACCTGCTGAATGTTTAGTCTTCTTTTGATCTCTTTTGCTTAGGCCCCTGTGACGGATCGCTCTCTCACCCCTCTCAGGAACAGGCAGGAAAACCCTTCTTTGCTTCAAACAGTGCTCTTTAATTCACAGTGCAAGTCCCCACCACCAATATATACAGCTTTGTACAGACCTTCAGCATACAGCTCTTGATAGCTCAGCTCTACAGCTTACAGCTTTACAGACTCTATATAGTCCAGCTCTTAACATGCAGCTCTAAACAGTTCTAAACATACAGCTCTGACTAGCTCCAACCACACAGCTCTGACTAGCTCCAAACCACCACCACACTGGGCTTCCTTCCTGGGAGCCTTTTATCCCCCAGAGGAGGTTGCCAGGTGCAACCCATACAATTGATTGCCCTGCAAGCCAGGTGGCTGATCAGGCTTTCTGCACCGGGGGTTTGCAGAGGGCTTTTCTCCCTCTTAAAGGGGCGGCAGGCTGGGTCAAGCCCACCCTGCCACACCCCTCAGAGCCCATTTTGTAGGGCTTTAATTTATTTCCTCTTTACTGCATAGAGCTGGATTAAACCACTATCTCGTTTGCTGGTTTAGCCACACATCCATCTGTAGGAAGTCTCACATGGGAACCCAAAAATGGAGGTGTCTAAAATTAGTGGACACTTTTGGAAATTTGGGCTTAACTAGCGATCCCAAGGTTGCCCAGCAAGTAAATGGCAGGGCTGTGACTAAAATGCAAAGGATGAAATTTTTAAAGCAGGAGATTTAGGACTTTTAGTTTCAATGGTACATATGTGACTAAGTCCCTAGTCAGCTGTGAAAAATGTAACTCAGGCCTCAAACCAGTAGGTAACACTACCTCCCACCCTTTAAAGAAAAATGCTCACAGTAGGCAATGTTTGAGGCATGCCAGAGAAGCTTTCCAACACTGGGGTATTGGGCAGCTTACTTCACTGATGTTTGTAAAGTGCATTGAGATACTTTGATGTATGGTGCTAAAGCAGTGCCTTTATTGTACAGTGACATTTGAATTCCAGTGTGACCAGAAGCGCCAAAACATCACAAAAAAACCTTGTTCTTATGAGATTCTTCATCTATTTTTGCAGCCCGAGGGCAATCATCTTTCTATACAGTGAAACCGTCAGACTTAGGTTCAAAATACCTGGGTACAATAATTCTCTTCCTTGGGACTGGCAAGTGTTATATGAAAATGGAACTTGTCTGAAAGAGTGCCTGGCAGCCTCCTGTCACTGTCCTGGTTAGAAGACGGTGAGAACTGGCAAAATATTGGACAATATATTCCTAGATTTCCTACAGTAGATATGTGTCTTCACTTACTGAACATTTTCTGTAGCCAAGTATATAGTGAGTTCCATTTTATTAAAGTACTTGATGCCTTCCAGGGCCAGCTCTACCTTTTTTGGTGCCCCAAGCAAAAAAAGCCATCCGAACTGCCGGAGCGAAAACCACCCCAAGATTGCCCACGTTCTTCCTCAGCTGGTGCCTGGAGCTGGCCCTGATGCCTTCAGTTTGCTCTGTGTGGATGAAATCTATTCCATTTGCACACGGAGGGAGCTTGAGGATTTTGCTGTACAGTAGATACAGTACAAATGCTGCATTTTAAAACCCTGACCTAGATCCAGGAAGAGCTAACAATCTCGCTATATTTTCCACTGCAAAGAACCCCACTTTAGAGCTGGCCTCATGTGTCAATCAGCAGCTCAAGTCCCTTGCTATATCCTTATTCTGACAAAGCAAAACCTCTTCCAAGCATGCCTTT
Source organism: Sternotherus odoratus (assembly GCA_032164245.1). Classification (NCBI taxonomy): domain Eukaryota; kingdom Metazoa; phylum Chordata; order Testudines; family Kinosternidae; genus Sternotherus; species Sternotherus odoratus. The sequence continues at coordinate 95,762,571 of JAVMKO010000001.1, read as the reverse complement.
CAACTGGAGTTGGAGACTGTGGAACAGTTTGACTCAAACAGCATTAAACAACACTAGGGTATGTGGACACTACGAAATTAGGTCAATTTTATAGAAATCAATTTTTCGGAACAGATTGTGTAAAGTCGAATCCGTGCATCCCCACTAAGCGCGGTAAGTCAGCGGAGTGTGCCCACAGTACTGTGGCTAGCATTGACTTTTGAAGCGGTATACTGTGGGTAGTTATCCCACAGTTCCCGCAGTCTCCACTGCCCATTGGAATTCTGGGTGGAGCTCCCAATGCATGCTGGGGCAAAAATTTGTCATGGGTGGTTTTGGGTACATGTCATCAGTCGCCCCTCTCTCTGTGAAAGCAATGGCAGGCAATCATTTCGCGCCCTTTTCCCTGGATTGCCCGCACAGACGCTGTAGCACTGCAAGAATGGAACCCACTCAGTTCCCTGCGGTAGTTATGAGCATTCTAAACACTTCATTCATTATCGTGCAGTTTGTGCAGAACCAGAACCTGCAAACGGTGGCGAGGAGGCAACGGCAGCACTGTGACGAGAGTGATGAAGACATGGACAGAGACTTCTCTCAAAGCACAGGCTCCGGCAATTTGGACATCCTGGTGGCAATGGGGCAGGCTCATGCCATGGAACGCCGATTCTGGGCCCGGGAAACAAGCACAGACTGGTGGGACTGCATAGTGTTACAGGTCTAGGATGATTCTGAATGTGTAAGACCACTTTTGAATGTGTAAGACCACTTTCATGGAACTTTGTGACTTGCTTTCCCCTGCCCTGAAGTGCCAGAATACCAAGATGAGAGCAGCCTTCACAGTTCAGAAGCAAGTGGTGATAGCCCTCTGGAAGCCTGCAATGTCAGACAGCTACAGGTCAATCGGGAATCAATTTTGAGTGAGTAAATCTACTGTGGGGGCTGCTGTGATGCAAGTAGCCAATGCAATCACTGAGCTGCTGTTATAAAGGGTAGTGACTCTGGGAAATGTGCAGGTTATAGTAGATGGCTTTGCTGCAATGGGATTCCCTAACTGTGGTGGGGCTATAGACGGAACGCATATCCCTATCTTGGGACCGGACCACCTTGGCAGCCGGTACATAAACTGCAAGGGGTACTTTTCCATGGTGCTGCAAGCACTGGTGGATCACAAGGGACGTTTCATTGACATCTACGTGGGATGGCTGGGAAAGGTACGTGACGCTCGCATCTTCAGGAACTCTGGTCTTTTTGAACAGCTGCAGGAAGGGACTTACTTCTCAGACCAGAAAATTACTGTTGGGGATGTTGAAATGCCTATAGTTATCCTTGGGGACCCAACCTACCCCTTAATGCCATGGCTCATGAAGCCATACACGGGCACCCTGGACAATAGTAAGGAGCAGTATAACTATAGGCCGAGCAAGTGCAGAATGGTGTTAAGCAGGGGTCTCAAACATGCGGCCCGGGGGCCACATGCGGCCCGCAAAGCCCTTCCCTGCGGCCCGCCAAGCTTCCTGGCACCTCCCCTCCCTCGGTCCCCCCATAGCATTTTGCAGGGCGGAGGGGCCAGAAGTGGAGGCTTCTCTGCTGCCTGGCTGGGCCACGTGTGTTTCTAGCTCTGGACTTCCTAGATTGCTCTTGCTTTGTTTGCCAAACAGCTGTTGGTGGTGCCTAGTGCTTTCCAGGAGGGAATGGGGAGCTGCGTGCTCAGAGGAGGAGGTGGGGCAGGGGTGGGACCTCTTGGAAGGGGTGGAGTGGGGGTGGAGCCGGGGCAGCGAGGGCAGGGTGTGTGTCAGTGGTGCGGCCCTCGGGCCAGTGCACTAGTCCTCATGGAAGGGGTGGAGTGGGGGCAGAGCCGGGGCAGCGAGGGTGTGTGTGTGTGTCAGTGGTGCGGCCCTCGAGCCAGTGCACTAGTCCTCATGCGGCCCTCGTGGTCATTTGAGTTTGAGACCCCTGGTGTTAAGAGTGTGCATTTGGATGTTTAAAGGCTCACTGGCACAGTTTACTGACTTGTTTAGACTTCAGCAAAACCAATATTCCCATTGTTATTGTTGCTTGCTGTGTGCTCCACAATATCTGAGAGAGTAAGGGGGAGACGTTTATGGAGGGGTGGGAGGTTGAGGCAAATCACCTGTCCGCTGATTATGCTCAGCCAGACACCAGTGCAATTAGAAGAGCACAGCAAGATGTGTTGTGCATCAGAGAAGCCTTGAAAACCAGTTTCATGACTGGCCAGACTACAGTGTGACAGTTCTGTTTGTTTGTCCTTGATGAAAACCTGCGCCTTTTATTAACTCTACTGCCCTGTAAGCAAACTGACCTCCCCCCTTCAATCACCACTTTCAGAGGCAATAAAGTCATTGTTGTTTCAAAATCATGCATTCTTTATTAATTCAATCACACAAATAGGGGGATAACTGCCAAGGTAGCCCGGGAGGGGTGGGGGAGGATGGAAGGACAAGGCCACACTGCACTTCAAAACTTATTGAATGCCAGCCTTCTGTTTCTTGGGCAGTCCTCAGGGGTGGAGTGGTTGGGTCCCCTGGCCCCTGCGTTCTTGGGAAGGAGGCTATGGAACTTGGGGAGGAGGACGGGCAGTTACACGGGGGGTGCAGTAGCAGTATGTGCTCCTGATGCTTTTCCTTCAGCTCCACCAGATGCCGGAGCATGTCAGTTTGATCCCCCAGTAGCTGCAGCATTGCATTCTGCCTCCTGTCACCCTTTTTTTGTTGTTGCAATCACTAACATCAAAACATCTGTAAATTGCCATGACATACAAATCATGCAGAACACAAGAAGCAGGATGTGTCCATAGTTGCTTAGTCATGTTCTAATATTTAACTGTATACTTGTTATTTGGGTAATAGGTTTGTACATAATGTTTATATTGTTCTACATTAACTGAGGATGGTAATGTTACAAGGAACAGTGAAAAATAAATGATATAAATACTTAGATTAAATAAAACAATAGGAAACAGAACTGGGGAGTCAGATGAGAATTTGTCCCTCTCGTACCTTTTCCTCCATTTTTTGTCAGCTTCCAATCTATAGGGCTGATTCTAATCCCAGTTACACCCGTGTAAATCTGGAGTAATTGTCCTTTAATGGTGTCACTCTGGAAACACACTAGCATAACTGGGATCAGAATCTGACCCCATGTTCACACAATTCAGCAAAGACAACAGCTCTCCAACCTCATTAAAACTATTTTGGTTTGGAAGACAGAAGTCTATTCATCAGACCATCCCTTCTCTAGCCTGACAGGAAAAGTGTCCTGACTTTGGATCTAGTGGCCTGAGAGAAGGGAATGTATTTCTGAAAGGACATGGGGGCATCAAAAATCTGCCCTGCACTCCCACACTATTTTTGTGATTGTCTGTACATGGTTGTCTGTCTCTCTCCAACCTCTGTGGTGTCAGTATATACCTATCAGCCAAGGGTAAACAATGAGCCAGCAGATAGAGTTCTTAGGAGAGTTTAAATGGGAGGACCAACCTATCCTGAGTTAACTGGAGCAGTTCTGTTGAATTCAGTGGAGTTGCACTAATGTAACAGAGAGGAGGATTTAGCCTGAAGGTTCAACCCTAAAAAGTCACTAACTTTATGATTGGTAAACACAGCTTTACATGAGTCATCACAAAGGAAAACAGAACAAGGGAGCTTGGCTGTAAGAGCTGCTGGAAAAAGACAAAGCTAAAGAGAAAATGGGATGGGGAGGAGTGGGGAGAGGGAGAGAGAGAGAGAGGGAGAAATGAGATGTGTGTAATAGTAGTGAAGGGTATTTGAACCTAGAATGGCATTGAGTAAGCAACAGAGCCAAGAAATACAGGAAATCAGAGGAAAGTCGCTAGGTGGCAAGAAGCAACTCAAATACTGAAAGCTGAAGATGGCTTCACAGGACACAAAGGTAGTTTACTGATGAGGAGACTGACTCATGATTGCTTTTCATCACCACAATCACAAAGACATCATGCATGGCAAGTACGTATGTAAAGTTTATAGCCAGAAAGTGTAGCACTCATGGGCAACTTGAAGAAGAGACAAGGCAATGGGGGACCAGCAAAGGCAGTTCCAGCACTGACATACTTCCACAAATCACAGACAAGGATGCCAGTTTATTTATCTAATTCACCGCCCTGCCTCCTGTCCTTCCCAGTAAGGCTTCCACTGTTGTCAAGGCCCACTTCCTTCTTCCTACTTACAGTAAAGAAAATACTATTTATTTCTGCCATTCCCAGCCATAGTGCTTGGGCTGCTGCTAAAGTATTACAGACAAGCGGGAGACATGTATGCTCAGACTGTGCTCACGTTCCCATGGACTATCTCCAAGATAGGAACAATTGTATGCTCATGAGAAGGCAGAGGAAGGAGCAAGGAAGGAGAACAAAGAGGGTAGATTGACTCAGTCCACCAGAAGACGCCATGCAGATACTAGGTACTAAATGAGACTGATAAGGTGAGCACCAAATGACAGGTGCCCTAACTGCTGTCAAATGGTCAGGAACAGTGCAGTGCTCATTGCATCATGCTCCTGTCCCACAGCAAGGTAGCAAGGCTTTGATCCATTGCACTTCCCCAATCCCTGCCTTCGACACATCCCAATGAGGAGGAGTTCTTCTTTGACTGCTGAGTGCTACTTGTCTAATGATGGGACATTGTGTTTGCATTGTCCTCTTTCACCCTCAACCTGCTGTTTCATGTCGGTGGCCCACCGCATAAAGAATGCATGCTAACAGGTACGGATTAGCACTAGCAGCAGCATTAGACCTAGAACTTGGGAGAAAACAGAAATCACTAGGACCCTATAGCCCCTTTGCAACAGCACAAATGGACTCTAATGCTGGTGGAGCTGGTTACCTTGGTAATTTCTCCCCCCAGAGAGGGAGTCGCTGCATGGTATAGAATCACTCCACCAACTGCAGGCCCTGAAGTAGAGCCTATGTATAGAGCACAGTTATGTAAAAGGGAGCAACAATTCCCAGCTGCTGGGATGGTCCGTTGGGCCCATTGACAGCTGGGCTTCAGGCAGCCCTAACCTGCATCATGGGCAAAACGAGTCCCCAGAAGAACAGAAGCACAAAGGTGGCACATAGACACTCTTTTCCCTGACACCTCAGGTCCTGTGATGAACACAGCTGAGCACCAATAAATCAGACCCGGTATTTTCAAAAATAGCTGCCTAAAGGTAGGCTTCTATTATGGGTCTATTACAGGAGCATGTGGGTAATGATCTGTGGTCTGCGATGTGCAGAAGGTCAGACTAGATGATAATGATGGTCCCTTCTGGCCTTGAAGTCTGTGAGTGTTCTAAATCTATATTTAGGCACCTGAATATATGGCTCGACTTTCAAATGTGCTGAACTTCCAGTAGGTCCTATTGACTTCAGCAGGAACAGAGCAGACTCGCTGTTTGCAAGGGTCCACAAAGTTCTGCACACGGCACAAATGGCTTTAAAGTTACTGCTTTCACAACAAATACATGAGTGATTGTAATAAGCCTTCATCCCTCCCAGATATAGTTTCCAGGGACAGTCCCAAACTGTTCTAACACGTTTTCAACTTTATTGGTCAAACTGCATGACCACAGTTATGGCCATGCAGTAAAGCAAACCCTTCCAATGTAAATTTCTCCCTAAGTGCTCACAGAGTGGCAAAGCATTCCATACACAGCAGTGGATGTTTGCTCCCCGTCATGGGCTTTCATTTCCAATTTCTCTTTTTTCCCCTCTAGCCACCAAGGATTCCTCTTGCTAAATGTTTTCTAAACAGAGTGCATTTCCCTTTCCAATATTACAACATCTCAGACTTAGAGCAGAGTAGCTAAAGCTTGCAGTGATTAGGATATCACTTTAACTTATTGGTTAATTCAGGTTATCAAGACTCACACGCTCTGCACAGTTTTCTCAAACAATGAAATCTCCAGGACATACACTTCATTCTGCAGCTCCGCAAAGCTCATTCAGAGATGTTACCATTTCAGTACTGTGGCAGGGTGCTGGCCAGGAGTGCCTGAGCCAGTCCTGCTGGCCCTTTAAGAGGGAGCAGAACCTCTGCAAACCCCCCTGCGAGGGAAGGCTAATCAGCCACCTGGGCTGCAGAGGGCTCAGGGTTATGGGCTGCACCTGGCAGCCTCCCCAGGGGATAAGAGCCTGCCAGGGAGGAAGCCCAGGGTGGTGGTGTGTGGAGTGAGAGAGAGAGAAAGAGAAAGAGAAGGTACAGGGAAGGAAGTAGAGCTGAGGCTAGGGGCCTGCAAGAGCTGACTACTTCCTGAGACCAGCCAGGTTGAGGGCTGGGGCTCAGCTACACTGTGAAGCTGTATTTCGGTGGTGGGGTTGGCACTGTAAATAAAGAGCACTGTTGAAGCCAGAAAAGAGTCTCCTGCCTGTGTGACGTGGGGGTGAAGAGCGGATCTCCTACAGTACATTACAAGTAATCATAAATATGACAGCAGTTCCAATATCAAAACACAAATGTTTTATAAAAATTGGTTAAGCTTATTGAAAGAGAGACAGCTGATATCTGTGTACTCCGCTGCCTTACTCCAGGGGGGGAGGGAAGACTAGTTTAAAACGATGGAAAAGAATGTATCTGATTTGTACAACTACTGGGGTACATTTATCTCCATAATCCATTTGGACCATTTGTGTTCTTCAGCCTACTGGAGAATATTTTCCTCTAGTTTTCCACAGATTTCTAGCAAAGAGCTAACATCTTCCTTCGTCCTGCAGTCTCTCAACTGCACTTCGAATTAATTATTTCTAATGAGCTCTAAATAAACAGAAGAAACAATGATGTCTATCTGGGAGAGACATTAAAGAAGAGGAAACCCATGCAGACCCCTGTGCTTCTTGGAGGGAGGCAGGCAGGGAAGGAAGAGAGAGAACATTGTAATCTTTTTGCTTATGGAAGGTGCTGAGGGTCACATAAGTAAGTACCTGAGACTGACAGAAGAGAGATGAGAGGAAAGAGTCGCTTCTCCTCAATATTTCCTCTTTCTCCCGTCTTGTTTACTTCTCTTGTAGATAAGTCCCCATTTACTGATGTTCCTGTTCTATAATCTCATGGAGTTATTTTTTCCTATTTGTATTTCTGTAGTGCCTAGAAGCCCTCATCATTGACAAAGTACCATTCAAACACAGAACAAAAAGATGGTTCTGTGTGAATCCTAGGCTCCTAGTGCCTGATTCATTAATTTGTCAGTGTTTGAAATTAAATAATAGTTTTATTTTTATTTACTGAATGATCCATTTCCTAGGAAGTGCCTTGAGGTAAGCCTCCCACGACAAGCATTATACAGAAATATAAATTAAATATATATGGGTTTTGATCTAGCAAAGCTCCCCACTTGAGGAGCAGGTATATTCATTGTAAATATGATGAGGATTTCTGATTGAATTTACCCTTATAAATAAAATCAATGCTGGAAAATGTATAAAATATTGTATGTTGACTTGCTTGTGAATTAGAGCGGGGACCATTAAAAGCTCAACACTGACCATTCGAGATGCAGTGGTCACCATGAATCCGTATTTGCCACACAGTTATCCAAGATACTACAATAGTTTCCTATGTAACAGGAGCTGAATGGTTAAAACCCTGTGCACCTCTCATAACATACTTCATGATGTTTGTCCCTGGGTACAAATATGGAGTTTGATGCTCCACATGAGACACCCTCATTTGAATATTTTGACCTATGGGACTTGTCCAAGCTGTACAGAGTGAGCCAGTATTAGTATCATGGACAGAATCTGGAACTTTCATCTTATTCCCAATTTCCATTGATTTCTATGGAAGTTAGGAGCCCTAAATACATTTGTGGATCTGGACCAAGAAAACCAACCATTCCATCATAACATACCGTATTTTTCGCCCTATAGGACGCTCCAGCCTATAAGACGCCCACGAGTTTTTCAATAAAAAAGCCGGCCAAAAAAAAAAAAAAAAAAAAAGTGCCTTGCTCTCCCGTCCCCGCTGCGCGGGCGGACTGCCGGGAGCATCCCGGTTCCCCCCTCCCCGCTGCGCGGGCGGGCTGCCGGGAGCGTCCCGGTTCCCCCCTCCCCGCTGCGCGGGCGGGCTGCCGGGAGCGTCCCGGTTCCCCCCTCCCCGCCGCGGGCGGGCTGCCGGGAGCGTCCCGGTTCCCACCTCCCCGCCGCGGGCGGGCTGCCGGGAGCGCTCCCGGCAGCCCGCCCGCGGCGGGGAGGGGGGAACCGGGGCGCACATTCGCCCTATAAGACGCACCAACTTTTCCCCCCCCGTTTTGGGGAAGAAAAAGTGCGTCTTATAGGGTGAAAAATACAGTAGTCTTTGGGGGTTCTGAGAAACAGTTGAACATCTCATATGTTGTCTTCCATCACTTAGACAGGCTGGTTGATTTAACCGGAGACATTGTTAAGTTAATTATTACCGTGATTTTTCTTATTTTCCACTTATCGTCTCTCCTGTAACGTTTCATTACCTTTCCTGAAGAAAGAAATGTGTTTGCTGGTAATGTCTTCTCTTCTTTCCCTGCCTCTCTCTCTCTTTTATATTGAATAATCATTTATATGGTAGCTTAATAAGTTAATTATGAACGTGTTTGGGTATTTTAAGGAGGAAGAATCACTCTGTTTACTTGCTAGTAATTAAGTGGTTTGCATTTGATTTCTGTTTTGGGAAATTTCTGAGTATTTTATTTTTCTGGGTGGTGGAAGTGAAATATTAAAATATAATTATTTACTTTATATCATGATGAACTGAAGGGAGAAATATATTTCACTGACTGCAGGCTGTGGGCTTCGAGTGGGTTATTAGAGATGTCACTGATCCAAATGGATTTATTAGAATGTAGCGAGAGCAGTAGAGAAATGGACATTAATTATAGGCAAGAGACCTCGTCCTCACCTTCAAGGCTCTAAAATACATCTCACCTCATTCTCCGCTCTCACTGATCCATAGATTTCTTCTTAAACTCCTCCCTTCAACTGGCTATGCAAAAGCAGGTAACCAAATTCCCCCCTTGCCACCCCCTCCCCAGTGACCCTTGTGATCTGTAAGCAGTAGCTGTAATAAAAATAAAAAATAAAAAATCTTTCACCAGGCCACGCCCAAGAGGGGCTGTACTGGAAGTGGCTCCTTATCTCTCTTGCAGCTACACTATAGTGCTGATTATCATCAGACCCGAACAGATGGGCTGGGTGAGGTTAATGTAAATTTGGGCAGTGGTGGCCACTTATTACTACTAGTCAGTATCTTCTTGGGAAACGGGCAACATAGCTTCTGTTGCAATTCTGCTCTGCTACTACTAGCTGGATGTAGGATTTCAGCAGCCATCACAAGACATTTTAAAAGGCTTAAATACGAATGATTTTATCGCAATGATGAGAAGCGATGGGCTACTCCACACAAAGTAAATGGGAGTTTTGTTATCAACTTTTATGGGAGCAGAAGTAGGCCATGTATGAGGCACCGGTGCCATCTTTCTGAGGGGGCACCATGCAGAACAAGATCGTTGGTGCAGAAGTAATGCTGTGTAAAGTCTCTAGATTTGGAAATTCCTCAGTATATACTTCATTTCCCAATGCAGGCAGTTTCTCTCTATTTAGGAAGGAAGCTCATGCTGTTCATTTAATCTAGTTTAAACAAACAAGGAAGGCTTTGAAATCTACGCCAGTCAACCTCAGAGGGGGCAGACAATGTCCTTTACCATGCTAAATAGAGTCACCTCCTTCTTCAGCACCCTCCGGCTCATGCCAGGAGAAAGAAAAATCTGCATTTAATTTGATCAATCACCAACAGGGAAACTGCAGTATTAATGCTTGATAAGAGCAAAAGAGCAAAATACTCAGTTCATTTTCTTTTGGAGAACAATTTTCCCGTGCTCTTGCCCAGACTGCTTTCTGGGAGGGGCCAGGGAGAGGGACTCCTCAGGGTCACCTACAATTCCGTTCCCCTCAAAGGCTGACTTCCATTTGTGAAGGGATGGACGCAGCTTCTGCAAAGACCCACAGCTCTGCTTCTGGATCAGTGTCAGGCTGAGAAAAAGGATCATTTCTCTAGAAAAGTGGTGGGCAATGTGCAGCCCATGGGTTGCAGGTTGCCCACCATTGCTCTAGAAAAACTCAAGGGAATTTTGGAGGGTAGATGTCACACCCCCACCCTCCTGATTTTTTACTATCCTGTTGATGTCCCATACACTTTAATTATATCTCCATAAGCTTTTAATTTATTCATTTCAACCCCATACATATTTTTGCCACCACCAAGCATTCAGAAACCACAAGTGAGGTCCTAGAATCATGAGATTTTTAAAAAAACAAGACATTTTTGGTTCTTTTTCTTTGCCTGCTGGTTTCTCATCCTTTAGAGTACATTTGGTTCATATTTTCAAGCTTTCTTCTGACACTATGAGGATGGGTTCTTTCTTTCTTTCCTTCTTTCTAACAAAAGCTGAGATTCTCACAGAATCACTTGCCTCTAAGAGCTGGGGCAGTAATAAAAACACCAAATATTGTGAGACTTGTGGTAATATTGCAAGAGTTGGCAGCCTTGGAAAACTGAACAAAGTCCTCCATAGCTAAATGAAATTAACTCTCATCCATCCCCATCACCCCAAATATCTAGGAAAGTACATGTTTTGCAATGTGAATGAAAGTTCATAACAGATAGACTATGCTAGACCACCAGGAGAATGCATTCCAAAGTCAAGCGCCCCACCCAAAATATAACCTGTCATCAGCTCCATTCTGTTTTCACCTTGAGGCAATCAGTTAAACATTCCAGCTGATTTCAAGTGCCATGATATCACCGGAGGAGAGAGCTGGTTTCAGGTATTAATATCATTGCAATTCACAGCGGCCTTTAGTTTATTAATGGTACATACGCAGTATAGTGATATCTAAGGGGCCTCAGTTTCCCCTCACACCAGCTTCACAGTGTTGTAATATCACTGGCCTCCCTGGAGTTATTCCTGATTGACACCTTTACACCTGTGAGTCTAAGAGCAGAATCAGTCCCATTACCATAGAGTTAAGTATGCACATGTTCCTACAAACAGCATTTTATCACTAATTTGAAACAGTTAAAATATATATGCATTTTTACAATCTGTTTTGTTTTTGTTTTTTCACTGACTCGTAAACATTCACATTCATTAATGAATAGAAAAGGTTACTGTTTAGTGTTATAGACATGACAATTAACAACACTTGCTAGTTGTCATATACCAATAGAGTGCAGTGACATCAGCTAACGCGTTGGAACAGTACAGAATGTTTCCTGTAACTTGCTGGCATTTTGTTTCAAAGATTTGATTAGAGCTGCTGAACTATAAGAGATGGGCTCGAGCTTCAAAGTTGGAGTTTGGGCCCAGATCTGGATCTAAACTCCTCTGAAGTTTGAGGTTATTTGGCTCCAGGAACTACACTGAAATATTTCATTACACAGATCACACCATTTCTAAGATCTTGCTGCTCTTTAAGATGATGACACAATTTCTCTATTTGAAATTAAGTTCCTTTTGCAGCAGGGTAAGTGATTTTGAATGATCCCCTCTCAAGAGGCACTTGGACAACACATGCATTTGGCCAAGAGGCTGAGTGGGGACAGATAAACCCAATGACAAACATCTAAATGAAAAGCTTCACCTTCATTAAGATGGTTTCTCATTCTGACTAATGAATATGGCCACAATGCCTCTTATGTTTGTTTAACTCTGGTTGCCACAGGCATTAGGGCCAAGACTTGAGATTTACAGATTTTCCCAAAACCTAATCTCTCACGTGTATTAACTCAGGCAGCTGCCAGAGTGAGAGAGATTTCCCCAGGACCTTCTTAGCTGTTCCTTACCAGCCTGAAGCCACACCAAAAAACAACAACCCCCAAATGAACCTGCAACACTGGACACTGGGACCAACAGCCACTGCATACAGCAATTCCAGTCATGCTCCAGTGGAATAATGGGAGAGCAAAGGGAGACAAGGTTTCCTACAAAGGTGAACATTTGAAGATAAAGAGAGAATATCTGTCCCTCTCTTTCTGGGCACCTGGCTTCTTTTCTCACTTGATCGAAAACACCTTACACAGTTTGGGAGGTTTTTCCCCACCAGGAAAAAGTTACTAGCATCACAGAAATTACAGACAGAAAAGTTCATCCAGAGGGGAGGTGGGATGCAAAACAGAATTGATCTCTACAACATATTCTCCAGGGCTTTGCCCAATCTATTTTTAATGAAGCTCCAATGAAGGAGCTTTCACTATTTCTTTCCAAAGCATAATTTACAACAGCAGTGTCCAATACATTCGCCACTAGCCACACGTAGCTATTAGGCTATTGAATTGTGGCTAAGGCATGTGGCTTTTTTATAATGTGGCTAATAAGAAAAATTCAAAACCACAAGTGTGGCTAGCATCGAATTTCTGTTGGACACCGTTGCTCTACAATCTAGGAGGCCTCGCAGATAAAAATGTTTGCTTATTTAGCCCAAATTTTCATTTGCTCAACTTCACCCCATTACTGCTGATATTTACCCCTTTTCATTCCCTAAAATGAGTTTCCAAACCAAATGAGCCCTCCTTTTAACCTTTCGGGAAAGAGGAGACTAACTAATGCTTTCAAAAGCCCTAGCATTGTTCTGCACTAAGGAGCCAGGGTCTTTTTTTATTCAGCAAACAAGAACTCTACTAAAATAGCATCACCACGATTGTTTAAACCAGGAGTGGAGAAGAGAGGACAGATACATCCCCTGGAGTATGCAAAGCACAAATGAGATTGAAAAGTGAATTAGGCTCAGATAAAGTCACCTTGGCTCAATTACACAATCACACATTGCAATAGCATTAGCACTGCGATATCAGTGCCCCTTAGTCAACCAAATCTTGTCATCACCCTGTGAACACAGCTCCCTTCCCCACAAAATAAAACTATAAACAGCAATGGGCATTGGTGCCCCAAATATTCCATCCAGATGCTAGCATCCTTTCATGCAGCCTCCGCTGCACAGGTCAACTGCAGACACATGGAAGAGCCAGCCCCAGCTGTCCTGGTTTATTACAGTCGGACAGAGAGGGTAGCTGGCCTCAGAGTGCTGGCTAGCAAAGGGACTAGAGGAAATCCCACCCCTGACTTCCTGCTGCCACCCCATCTCTGACTGGAGAAGAAGAATGTTACCCCAAAGCAGCAATTCAGCTCTGCCCCCGTGGGAACAAGGGGCTGGATGCAGACCATCTGGATGGCTCAGCTGGCATGGGGCCGGGATGGAGAGAGGACAGATAAGGCTGAGTCCTGAACACATGTGGCTTTGCTGTGGTTGCTGGGGTGGGGTGGGGAACAGTCCGGCTACAGCCTGAACCTGTAACTACAGGATCAGCCCAAGGGACAGACTAGAGGCACAGCAATGGCCAAGCTAAAAAAGTTTAGACTCAGCACAGGCGTCTTGACCAGTACAGTGAAGGGGTTGGCCCTAATCGGAGGCAAGATTGGTCCTCTCAGCCACATGCCTTGAAATTTGGGATTCCCTTAATGAACCTGGGATATCCCTACTACACATCAAAACATTAAAAGACAATAAGTATCTGTTCACTAAAGCTGGCCCTGCCATTCATCATCTGGTGGTAGTGAACTGACCCTGAAGCCATCTCACATGGACTCTGTGAACTGAACTGTTGGTGAAGGAGGGAGATTTCTGTAATAGTTGCTTCTGGAGTTCTCATTTCCTTAATGTCTTCAAAAGATTGTCACCAAAGGGTACCTAGTATGCTGTGGACACCAACACATTTCATCTAGGACGCTATCCCGCCATCGGATGACAACCCGCAGATCCTAGAACTGTGGCCTAAATTTGAAGCAAGCAGTAACTCAGACATGACAGGATCCTTATCCCATTACCAATCCCTTGAGTCATCCAGCCCCCCACCTGTCCTTTAAAAATGGATTTACTTGTCCTGTTTAAGTCTACACATGTATTGTGGGGGTTTCAGAATTCAAATAATTTTTATATTTGTGAAGTTTGATATAGTTTCCCCTCTAGCAAGGAATCCAAAACACATGTTTCCAATAAAAGGGGATAAAGAAACAGCTGACTTTACTGAGCTTGTTTCCAAACCAGAAGGGGATGGGCACTCAGTCCTGACAAGGAAGCAGGCACTTTGGGCTAACTTCACCCCTGGTGTAACTCCATTTGGCCCATTGTGTCCGCTCCTCTAGTGATCCCTTCTGGCAGGGATCCCAGATGACGGATCCTTTTTATGAGAGTAAAAGTGGAGTGGAGATGATTGAGAATGGTCGGTGCTCCAAAAGGGGCACTTGAAGAGAAAGAAAATAAACCAGTGACATTTGGTGAAGGAGTGACTTCCTGTCACAAGTTAAGCTATGTGACAGACAAGCCTGTAACTGGGTCTGCTTTGGGATTAAACTCCACTTTGTTTTCAGATAAAACACTGCTCACTTTTCAAAGGTTATGACAAGGCTGTTTGGAGTCCCTTATCAGTCCCTTCTTAACCTAATGATAGTAGACTAGAAAATTGCTGGTCTCCCAGCAATGTCTGACATGGAGTTACAGAAAGGTCCCACATGAATTGTCTCATTGACTTCAGCAGAAGGTTTTCACTGGTGAAATCTGAGATGGTGGGGAAAGGAGCTACTGGGCTGACTCCTTGGGCTTGTCAGATCAACTCAGCTCCCAGGGTGGTCTGGCTGCATGCACAGGTTCATTCTCTTGCACTCGTACGCATGTACACACAGACATCCACAAACACCTTATTAATAGGCAACCGACAAGCTGGCAGGTCACTCTTAATTACTTATCTTATCATCCTAAGTAACGATAACATAAAACAATCCAAGTGCAGGATAGCACATTCATCTGTGACCTTTACCTAAATCAGCCTGGTGAAAGACAAAATAACATGAGCACTGAGTGTTGCCCTTCACTGAAAAGAGGACTGCAATAAGCATTGTTGTAGGAAAAGTGTAAATTATAAGTAAATGTATTATAAATGCTGTGTAACTTGGTATAAATTTGAGATGCTGTTTGGCTGTGCTGCAGATACTGTGCAGTACAGTTACGCAACATGAGGTTACTACTGTGTAACATAGCTCTAAGTTGTTTCAAATTCTTATCTTGCCTTATACGTTTGTCTCATACTTTTTGTCTCATATGTTTGTCTCATACGTCTTGTCTTATACGTTTGTCTCATCTCATATGCTTCAAACTTTTATCTTGTTCCATATATTCTTGCCCCACATGTGTCTTTACAAAATAGGAACTTTGTGTTTGTATGTCCTGTTCTTTCCAGACAAATAAGTAAATAGATAGGGAATAACGTCATGTTTTTACTTGTCAATTTGCATGAGGCCCCTCTTGCCTCCTCCTCCATGTAAAGAATCATTTAAAAAGGTCTTGGCAATGTATAGGGCCAAGCCACAATTTGAGTGTTAACTCTGTGGCTTCAATTTGTTGAGCAAATTGAATAATAAACTTACAAATAAACTTGTATTCGAGATCTCCTGTGTATACCTGTTCTTCAAAGGTAAATTGGGACAGGCCTCCAAAGAAACGAAGCCATTTGTGCAACATTGTGACTAATTGGCACTCTAATGGGTGGTGTAGAGAGAAGGAGGGAGCTGAGGAGATCCTACCAAAGTGGTACAAAACAGAGGCAACCAGGATTCTGCTCTGGCTCATTACTCATGCAGTGAGTGCCAGCAATTTAATTCTGGGAATGCTCCAAACCAGGCCTCACAGAAAGAGATACCAGACCCTAGCAGCTGCATTGGCAGGCGATCCTGGCACATTGTTCTTTGCTGTCTCCCAGGGTGGTTAGGTGAAAGTAATTAATCTTTTAATACAGAGAATTTTCTCAGGACTGCTTCAAACAAATCCGGATCACCCTACAAGGCAACTCATTTGTGCTCCTACTTGCCAGACCCAAGATTTAATGTATGACCTTCTCTTTCACAACGAACTTCAAATGCACTATCATGCCAGATGGGGGAAGGCTCATATCCACATAGTAAGGGGACCATTCAGCCATTTGTTCCAAATTTATATTTTCCCCAAGGAGTTGTCTCCCCAGGGTTCTGAGTCACCATACTGTCGCTCTTACTCCAAACCAAGCAGCATTGGAGCAGGATGGTGCCCAAATGAACTCAGGGTCTTCTTTGGCTGCGGCTGTGACATCACTGTCTGAACTGGCCCACTCTCATTTTACTCCCTCTATTTGTCTAGCAATGGCCTCTCCTCTGTCTTTCACATAATCTCTTCACAATCATTGCAAGATCCTTCTCCTCTGAAGCTTCTTCTGGGTCCAATTACTTTCCAGGATCTCTCTGCTTCATTGACTATTCATCTCATTTCAAGTCTGAGCTGGAAGATGTAAGTGTGAGTGTGAGACAGAGGGAGATTCATGTATGAAAGAATGACTATGGAACAGAGAGCTATTGGGGAAGCCTTTCGCATGTGGAGATACAGCATCTTTCCGTCTCCAAGCAGAAGAAATTTTGGGAAAGAATGGCTCCTTTCAGCACAATCAGTTAAAGTTCAAGTGGGGTGACAGAAACATGCAGTAGAATGTGCTGGACCCCTTGAGATCAGAGTAACCGTTGGAGAAACACAAAGACTGAGAGCAGAAAGATGGCAACATGTGATAACCACACTCTGGAAACCACATGCAGGAAGAGAAAAGCATTATGGGAGTATCTTGCAAATAGAGGCATTCTGGTTTGCAGCTGGGAGAGCCAAGAGAGCCTGAGAAGGACAACTCCCATACAGGGCCGGCGACAGAAATTTGGGGCCCCCCTACTCTGATAGTTTGGGGGCCCCCCCAGCCCAGCCGGGCCCCCTCCAGCCCAGCCGACAGCGACTGGAGCCCCCTCCAGCCCAGCCGACAGCGGCTGGGGGGGCCCCCAGCCCAGCGGGCCTCCCCAGCCCAGCCCAGCCGACAGCGGCTGGGGGGGCCCCCAGCCCAGCCCAGCCCAGCCGACAGCAGCGGGGGGGCCCCCAGCCCAGCGGGCCCCCCCAGCCCAGCCGGCGCTCCCCCTCCTCCCCCAGCTGACAGCGGCTGGGGGAGGAAGCCCAGCCAGCCCAGCCCAGCCCGCGCTCCCCCTCCCCAGCTGACAGTGCCTGGGGGAGGAAGCCCAGCCGACAGCGGCTGGGGGAGGAAGCCCAGCTGACAGCGGCTGGGGGGGCCCCCAGCCCAGCGGCCCCTCCCAGCCCAGCCGGCCCCCCCAGCCCAGCCCAGCCCAGCCGGCGCTCCCCCCCCCAGCTGACAGCTGGCGGCAGCGGGAGCCCGGGAGCGGCGTGAGCCGCCCTTGCTGCTCCCCCCCCCCCGCCCTTTCTCCCCCGGACTGAGCCGCTGCCGCCGGCCGGGCTCACTGCTCGGCCGGGGAAAAGTGCGCTCGTCCGGAGGAGAGCCACGCCGGATGACTACGGGTAGAGCTGTACCGGGGCCCCCCTAAAGTGCGGGGCCCGGTACAGCTCTACCCGTAGTACCCCCCTGTCGCCGGCCCTGCTCCCATTTGCTATTGAGCTGCTAATGACCACCTCTGATTGACCCATGATGCCAGCCTCCACTACCCCCTTGTTAAATTTTCACCATTACGTTTTCTCCCATGCTGCCTCACCTGGTTGGAGATGCTCCCCATAAACATCTGCAAAGCTAACTCAGTGTCCATCTTCACAGTCTATCATGCTGACCAAAAAAGTCTCATTACTTACATGTACTCTCCAATCTATTTGTGGCCATCTGTTATCTCTTGTCTTATACTTAGATTGTTAACCCCTTGAGGCAGGGATGGTCTTTTTGTTCTGTGTTTGTGCAGCACCTAGCACAGTATGGTCCTGGTCTAGGCAAGTAAATGATAAGATTTCAGTCCCTTTTCCCTTTCTTCTTCTAAAATGATTTGTGTATTATTATTAGGGGAGGACAAGGTGTGACACTTACTTGGGGCATCCAGAACTGTAAGTCATCTTGTTACCTCTCTGCCTTAGTAAGAGAGAGAGAGATTTGATGCTGCTAAATTGTGTCATCTCCCTGACACTGCAGTCTGTCAGCCAGTCCAACAAACCCGGGATTCTGACAGTTCCTCGCAAGGGACCCTGGCTGTCCCCAGTTACCAAACCCCTTCCCCCGCTCCAGAAGGGTGTTCTGCAGCATCCAGCCCTTGGCGCTTACAGAAATTACCCTGTCCGCTGTCTCTATAAAGAGGTAGAGCTATAGCAGCCTGTTGGCTCAGCTGAGGACTCACACCTCACTTTAATATAACAGCACTGAGGTGAATTTATAACAAGAATAAATTGATTAATAAAGATCAGAGGTTTAGGTAATATTCAGTAGAGATAATAAACAGAGGTTACAAATAAAACAAAAGGATAACCACACTTCCTAGTGACTTAACTCAGCATCAGCAACCCTTGCCTAAGATAAGTCTCTTACCTAAAGCAGCCTTTCAGCATCACCCACCTACATAGGGGATCCACCATTCAAAGATACAGAGAGCACTGGCTTCCTCATCCCCTAAGTGATGGATAACAAAGGGGTTCTCTTCCTTTCTTCTACCCAGTAAGTAAACCCTAGAAGTCCTACTGTTTGTGCTTCAGCAAGCTGACCCCATGCTGTTTCCTCATCCTCTTGGCAACTGGTGTTTACCTTGGGTGCAAATGAACAGTTGCTTGTATTTCGCTCACCCTGTTTAATTTGCATTTGAGACCCAGGCAATATTCATTTGCCTAAGACAAACTTTGTTTTTCTACTCTTCCTCCAAGACATATTTTAGGAACATGTTTCCAGAACGCACAAATAATTCTTTAAACCCCATTCGTACATATATAGCACGATGCTAATAATGACTGGTGTGCCACTAGCTTTCATTTGATCTCTCACACAACATCCTTTCTACATAAATAAATGCCATGCAATGTGTTAGGTGTAATGATTTTCTCAGGTTTGATAGGAGTTACTGTTATGTGGTAGTGAATTCTTTGCCAGTGGATACAGAGTGGTTCTTAGGGCCACACAAGATTAAACTTGAAAAATGTTTATTACTGCCCAGACCCAGTTCTCAGGATTTGGCTACTTGGGACAAGATTCTCTGATTTATTTCACAAAATGTTCACTGGATCAATAACTTGGAGATTTTTTCGAGATAAGAGGATTTAAAGAAACAAAAGTTAACAACGTGTTTCACTGAATATTGCTATGAATAGCTTAACAAAACCCAAGGGAGACATCTTAATTATACCCATTCTTGAATGATGGACTTGACTCTCAAATATTCACTGCTCACATTCACTGAGTAAAAAAATAATAGAATAAATACTGTAAAACTGAACAATTAGGAAAACAGGCACATATTTTGAGGAACTTTCATCTGAGAAACTCAAAGCAAACAATTTACTATCCCAATGATAATTTTGAGAAGTCATAGGGAAAATAACGAAAAGCAAATATAGTACCAACTTTCCAAAAAGGGAAACAACAACCCCTGGCATTTGTTAGCTGAGCAAAGTTCAACTAATGGCATTTCTGTCAGTCTGTAATGTGGCAACTCTAATAAATTCCACCATTGCAGGGAATGTGGTAGGCATCAATAAGCAGAAAAACCAAAAGAGGGAAATAGGACACAAGCGGAGCACCTGGCAACTGGTTAGAAAAGCCAGCAGATTCAATCAGCTCCCTAATTATCTATAGATCAAAGAACCAGCTGATGGCAGCCATTAACACCTTCCTGCATAACAACAATCCCCATGTCAGCTCTGCCCATCTTCCCAATTACCTTACAATGGTGACTCCCTCAAAGACTTCCCTCCCAGAGAGAAATGAAATGAACATTGGTTGCGGATTGCAGCACTGGATTCAAGACGGGGAAGGCCAAAACCAGACTGACCAAAAAATATGCCCCCTTTCAGGCCTCCAAACTGATCCTGGCCAGCAGAATTCCTAGTTTTTACTATCGTAGGAGGCAGGCAGGCTGGTTTTCCCCTCCCCATGATATCTGTTTCCTTTCAAGCCAAAACGGAATCTTTTGTTGTTTCTGGCTCAAAAGGAACAAGGAAATGTTTTGTTCAGGTCCATTCAAAATACCACTATCTAAATCAGGGGTCTCCAAACTGCGGCCCGCGGGCCGGATGCGGCCCGCGAGGCCCTCTCATCCGGCCCGTGGAGATCGGTCGGGAACCAGCCACGGGGCCGGGACGCGCCGCGTGCTTCGCTGCTGCCGCCGGCCGGGACGTGCCGCGTGCTCCGCTGCCGCCGCCAGCCGCAAGGCTGGGACGCGCCACGTGCTCCGCTGCTGCCGCCGGCCAGGACGCGCTGCGTGCTCCGCTGCCGCCGCCGGCCAGGGACGGCTCACTCACTGCCAGGCGGCGAAACGGTCTGTGGGGAGAGACCGGGGTGAGCGGGTCAGTTGGGGGGAAGGGGGGGGGAAGAGACCGGGTTGAGCGGGTCAGTTGGGGGGGGGGGGAAGAGACCGGGTTGAGCGGGTCAGTTGGGGGGGGGGATTGGAGGAAAGGAGGTTTGGGGGGGAGAGACCTGGCTGGGTGGGTCAGTTGGGGGTTGGAGGAAAGGAGGTTTTGGGGGGAGAGACCTGGCTGGGTGGGTCAGTTGGGGGTTGGAGGAAAGGAGGTTTGGGGGGGAGAGACCTGGCTGGGTGGGTCAGTTGGGGGTTGGAGGAAAGGAGGTTTTGGGGGGAGAGACCTGGCTGGGTGGGTCAGTTGGGGGTTGGAGGAAAGGAGGTTTTGGGGGGAGAGACCTGGCTGGGTGGGTCATTTGGGGGGTTGATGTGTAGTGTTCATGTGTAGTGAACAGGTGTTCATGTGTAGTGTTCATGTGTAGTGAACAGGTGTTCATGTGTAGTGTTCATGTGTAGTGTTCATGTGTAGTGAACAGGTGTTCATGTGTAGTGTTCATGTGTAGTGTTCATGTGTAGTGAACAGGTGTTCATGTGTAGTGTTCATGTGTAGTGAACAGGTGTTCATGTGTAGTGTTCATGTGTAGTGTTCATGTGTAGTGAACAGGTGTTCATGTGTAGTGTATCAATGTGTTATTAAATAATAACTGAATAAAATAATATTAAATAAATAATTAAAAACAACATCCATGTTTTGATTCTTTTTTATTTGGACCTCGAGTGTGTTGTCGGCCCCCGAACTGCTATTTGATAGTTAATGCGGCCCTCGGGCTGAAAAGTTTGGAGACCCCTGATAAATGAAATGGGTTGATCTGACTTTTTTAATATAAAAAAATCTCTAATTTTTTCAGCTGAAGCGATTCACCAAATTTGAATTCTGGAAGAGTTTGTCATCCTGACACTGCTTTTTTTGTCAAGTTTACGATTCAGGAGAAAAACGTCACCTGGCTCTGTACAGGGGGCAGTGTGCAGTGCACAGAACTCAGGGACAGTGAACTCTACAGTAAGGAATGGGATGATGCTAAACCCCGGTCTCCTCCCTACTCCCCTGTGGGAAATGTTTAACTCTGAGACTGTGAGTGGAGGGAGCAGTCCCTGTGCTCCATGATCACTGGAACTTCAGTCACTCCAGGTAAGAGCTCTGGATCTGGAAGGTAGTTGTGCTGATGGCGGGGAGCTCCGTGTGACCTCATTTCCCTTACTACACACCTGCACAAATGCCAGGGACAGCATCTACAATTTGTAGGTGGCCCATATCTTAATGCAAAGATTTGCTTGTGGTCACCACTCACCCCATTCGCTACTGTGTGGATCACCTCACCTCCCAGTGCAGAGACCACATTTCCTCCCATTTGTGATCACATAACATCATTGGAGGAACTCTAGCAATTGCCCACAAAGAAGGGCAATATTAGGCATGCATTTAATTTAGCGTGCTGTAATGAAATTTAGTCACTGGAAGCAAGAAGGGGGAGACAGCACTATCTGACCAGCCTGTTCTTTGCAACCCTGCTCCGTGAAACACTTCTGGTTCTGAGACCACAGTCTAAGAAGCACTTATATAGAATAGGGGAATAAGTTAAAAGCTGCTCTCATTTAGAAAGGCCAGATACTGCCAGATTATCTTTTTACAGAATTATAAAATTAATGGATGAAGGGAAGGCGGTAGATGTAATGTATTTGGATTATAAGCAGTTGACAGAGCAGAGCACCTCATGAAATCTTATTCATGAAATTAATTCACTTCAGCTTGGATATGAACACAGTCATAGGGAATGAAAACTGACAATGTCAGTAAATGAAAAATAACAATACTGGCAATATATCAAGTTTGGGTGAGTGGTCCAGTGCAGTATCACAGGGATAAATGTTAGGTCCATTCTTTAACATCTTCATTACTGCTCTGAAAGAGGAGCAGCAGCTCATGAAGATTCACAGATTATATTAAAGTGAGAAAAGTTGCATACCTCAGTGACGGCAGAAAAACAACAGAAAAGAACCTGAGGAAACTGGAGGAAACACAGTCAGAAAATAACAATGAAATTCAGCTTTGAAAATTGCCAGCTACTCCACTGGGAGAAAAGTGACCAGGCAGGGGAGAAACTGAGAAGTGTAATGCTGAAAGAAACCTGGGATAAGAGAGTGGACAGTAAATTAGACATGAGTTTTCAATAAGACGTGGCAGCAAAGGAAGCCAATATAATATTGGGCTGCACGCAGAGGTATTGCGACCAATCCTGGGTGGTGGCTAATGCAGCACAGCTCAGGGTGGGGTGTAGGGGAGAGAGGTCCATTTTCTGTTCCCTTGATGGGCCATGCAGGAGCTGGACCACTTCCTGGAGTAAATTAAAGCATCCTTAGGGCTGTTCTAAATTGTGCCAATTAACAATGGCCCGAAGGTCAACATGGCAGGGATTGCCATCATCCAGGTCTGCCCCAGCTATGTACCCTTTTCTCTGGTGATGTATGTCCCCTGCACCAGCTGCAGAGAGACAGGGTGTAAAAGCTGTGGCAGGACCTCTATTCCTATACAGAGAACATGAAAAGATGGGGGTCTCTTAGATTTGGTATGAGAACCCCCATATTTTCATGTTCTCTGTAGATATCTATATATCTTCTTACTGTATCTTCCACTCCATGCATCTAATGAAGTGGGTTTTAGCCTACAAAAGCTTATGCCCAAATACATTTGTTAATCTCTAAGGTGCCACAAGTACTGCTTGTTCTTTTTGCTAATACAGACTAATACAGCTACCACTTTGAAACCTATGCATAGCTTGACTATTAAGAAGGGAAACATAACAGACTGCAAATATTACAAATATTTGAAGGCCATAAACACCAAGGAAGGAGAGGAATTTAAAGTTGTACAAGAAGATATAACTAGAATTAATGGCATAAAATGTAGAGAGGGTAAACTTTCGCTGGCTTCTGGTATACTATTGAACAGTCTCCCAAAAGAAAGTATAGAAGTCCCTGCTTAGGATGTCTAACACTAGACTAGACAGAACAATGAAGATGTGTGATAGGAAACAATTCTACATAAGAAGCAAGAAAGACTGCATGATGTAATAAGTGTTTTCTACCTCTGACTTCTATGAGTCTAGATTTCAGGGAACTTTTTAAATATTCATTGATTAACCTTCACAACACCTTGTGGACTAGGAAATTATTTTATACCCAACCCTTTCTGGAAAAGTATTACAGGGCTCAAAAGAAAATTATATCCTTCATATATGTTATTTGAACTATCTTGTAGAATTTCATGGAGAAATATATCTTTGCTATAGAATTTGACAGGATGGCTCAAAAAAAAGTTGGTTCTATTCCTGCTAACTTCAACCAGACTCTTTTATAAACTGAGACACAAAGAGGTTACGTGATTTCCTTAGGGTTGCAGAACTAGACGCTGGTGAATCGAGGAATAGATTCCAGGAGTCTTTCTTTGATGACTGGGCATTTTGGACCTAATTCAACCCTGAAAAAAGCAGATACAACTTCCATGGATTTCAGTGGGAGTTGTATCTGCTTATGCCAGGACTGAATTTAGCCTACTCTCTAAAAGAACTGTATCTTGGTAACTGAGGAGCAAGAGGTATTGAATAGAACACTAAAAACCAAACATAAAATATGAGTCCAGGTATATACGATCAGTTTTGGATGGAACATACAGAGGATTATATCCATGTTTTAATCATACAGTAAGTAGGTGGCAGAACTGAAATAAAAACAAACATTTGTTTTAAAAAATAGCATACTTTGAACAACTTGCAAGCTGGGTCAAACTTAAATGGGCCAAATTTAAAGGCATTGTACCTGTTTACCCTAAGTCAGAATTTGGCCAAAAAGCAAAGATTCACTCAGAAATTGAGACCATTTTGGAGATTCTTGATATGCTGGTGTAGTGGGGCAGCTGCCCCACTCCAGGTGCTAGACGAGGGGGTCCGCTGCGACTGTGGGGCCTACCTCAGGTCACTTCTCCAGGCACGCATCCGGGCAGAGTTCCACTGGGCAGCGTCCACTGGCTCCCTCGATGGCTTCGCGAAGCAGTGGGCGCTGTGCGGGGTTCTCTGCTCGGTGTCCCCGTCCTATACCCTGGTTTTGAACCTGTGACCCTCACGCATTCCCCTGCCTTTTTGTCATTAGTTGTCCCCCGTATTTAGTTGGCCCCGGGCCTAGTGTCCCTCCCACCAGGCTGGGGGAGGGACTTTAGTTATGGGCGGGCCTAGGCCTGCCCACTCCTCGGGTACCCAAATAGATGCCCCACTCCAGGAAAAAAAAGGCTTAAAACAGCCCAGGAAAGGGCTCCCAGGCTGACGTGAGGGACAGCCCAGCAGAGGGCTGCAATGGGAAGCAGCTGGGGCAGAGCAGGCACAGCTGTGGCTGGGTCAATCAGGGCCTAGCTGGCCCTGATAAAAAGGCCCAGAGTTTGGTGCACAGAGACAGTCTCCTCTAGCTGTAGAGGCAGACAGGCCTGGCTGCTGGGGAAGCTTGAGGTACCTAGAGTGAAGCAGGGCTGTGGCAAGGCAAGAGGCACTGGGGGAGCTCTGGTCTGGAAACTCCCAGGCTGCAGGGTCTAGAGGAAGGCCCAACAAAGGGTACTGGGGTTGCAGGGGGCAGCCCAGGGCTACAGAGGCAGCAGACCAAACCCTCCTGGCTGGTGATGACTGGCAATTATACTGCAGTCTGCCTCAGTGAATGGGGGTAAGTGGTGACTGGCAGTTGCCTAGACTGAGGCAAGGTGGGCAAAGGGGGTGGAGGTTTCCCAGGGAGGGGAGACCCTGAGACTGTGGGAGTACTGCAGGGGTGCAGCACCCTAGGCAAGAGGGCGCCAGGGTTGTGAGGGACATGGGGCCAGAGTCCAAGCAGGACTACGGCCTGCAGAGGGTACTCCAGAGGCTGGGACAAGCTAATTCCCTGGATGTACCAGTAGGAGGCGCCACAGGGTGAGTCGCTGCTTTGCTACAGCTGGCAGACAGAGGTGCTTTCAATAGCACATAGTAAACTTTAAAAAAGGCATTAAAGAACTTACTTTAAAACAACAGGAACATCTGGCCCAATTCAGCCATCTGTTAAAGTGGAACAACTCATATTGATATAAGACTTTTACCCATCTATCTGATGGCAGAACTGGATCCCCTTAGGAAAGGGGGTAGGATCAGTAAAGAGTCTTGGGTTGTGTAACTTTAAGGTAGCTGGACTCGATTCTGATCTCACTTATTCTGGTTTTCTACCTGTTTAACTCCATTGCCTTCATAGAATCATAGGACTGGAAGGGACCTTGAGAGGAGTTACTCTCAGTGGAGTTATTCCTTATTTACATTGGAGAAAATGAGAGTAAATTCAACTAAAACAGGTCACCACATCTTACCTTAGACAAAGAATACTGGAACTGAATGTATGGCTTGATGTCAAACCGGTCCTCACTCTGCTATTGGTGTCAATGCAACTGGGTGGCAAAGGCTGTGGATAATTCAGAAAGCCATGCTGCTGTACTAGTGAGAGATCCACAATTTAGAAATCTTCTTAAAAATCCTAATTAATCAGTTTTGTTCTTACAGTAGTAATACTGTTGGGGGTCATGGGCAGGCTGATGAGAAGAGCCCTATCTCCCTGAAATTAATTAAAGGCCTTTAAAAGGGATGAAGCACTTGCGTCACCAGTGGAAATATGATGCATCAGCCGGAAACACAATGCAGTGACTACTTCTCTGGTGGAAATGTAGTGCAGCAGCTGAATCCCACTGGAAAATGCAGTGTTGTGCCTGCAGCTCTAGTGAAAAGGACACAACAGCTGGGTCCCCAATAGAACTTATCTCCTTATATGGGGATCTTCTTTTCAGATGGAAACTTGGTACAGGAATGGTGCCTCTCATGGTAGCAAAAAACCTGCAAGTGGGTCCCAGTGAAAAGGGGTCCCACTGCATGTTCCTGGCAAACAGGGCACAATCACAGTGTCAGCCTGACAAACAAAATACAGTCACCACATAGTTAACATAATCATGGCACAGCAATTGTGTCACTGCTGAATAATGGCACAGTGACCATACTTCCGCAGGGATCTCAGGGTGGTCCCCTAGTGAGAGAATTGCTGCCATTGACCTTGAATTTTTTTAACTGTCTAGACAAACTACTTGTTCATTTTACTCTAACACACCATAGGGGAGCTAAACAAGAGTAGTTTTATGTACAAAAACCAAAATCAAAGGCATATAGTTAAGTTACTTGAGCCATTAAATAAGAAGGGTCTCAGGGTTGAAATCACTGGGCCACAGGCTGGTCAAACTGATGGCTTGTCCTCACTGAATGCTAACCTCATGTCCAAACCCGGCTATCCCCTTTATTGTGGTCTGCATTCACACATCCACACAGCGAAGCAGCCTCCACACTCTGAGCTGCAGGACAGACCATGAGGTAGTTTTTATCGTGTGTTGCTAGCATGAGGTTCATGCAGTGAATACATACAGCCCACAACAAGAGAGAAATCATGGTCCTCCAATCCCCTCCTATGAGCCTCTGGAGCCCCATTCCTTTGTACTTCCTTGCCACCTACTTGTACTCTGACCCCTGACCAAAAATGGTCATCTTCCTATTCATCTGCTCAGAGAGGAACCTTCTTTAAGCTGCTGCTGGACGATCATGGGATCAAGTGGACTGGACAGCAGCGCAGAGAGAAGGTAGAATGGCTTGAAGTGAGCTACCAGAAAGCCAGGGATAAGAAATCTGGTGCTGCCCCAACAACCTGTTGCTTTTACAGTGAATTAGGCCCTATTCTGAGCAGCCATGCGAGCACAGACTCCCATTTCTACAAGGAGTCATCCGGGAGTCGGGACACACGTGGCTTCAGAACATGGTTGTTTGTGAAGAGGTGACCCTTCCCGATCAGCCAGCAATCAGAGGCAGAAGAGGAAGTCACGACACCATGCCAGGAAAGAGCACAATCTGGTGGAAGTTTCACAAACCAAAGAAGCAGAGGAAGACTCTATCTCAAGCTGGTCAGATGGGGGCTCTTATATTTGTTGTTATTTAGAAGGAATTACAAAATAATTGAGCAGATTCTTAGTTGATAATCCTAACGGTGGCTTCAGTGTGGGCAGATGCAGCGCCACTGCTCTAGTCACCCCACACCCTTTCTTCCCCCTTTCCAATCATGCTGCACAAAATGGTGGACAAGCAGATTTAAAATGTAAACTAGCATGTTATAGCAGATGACTGCACATGGTTTTTTGAAAGGAAAAGCACTAATATAAAAGTGACAAAGTTTTTGGTCTGATCTTGGCCAAAATGTAAATGGTCATAAACACACATGCTGCCCTCCCAAACCGCCTGCATTGTTAGACACCACGAGGCTAGTGAAGCAGCTGGTTTATTACTGCTATGACTTTTGTCCATTCCTGTGGAGTAATAAACTAGAATTTCTCATACAGTACAAATTCCAGGCAGCACCCTCTATGCAGTGCGGCTTAACAAAGCCACTTTATTCAATCAGGAAAGTCATTTGTTGGCCTTGGAAATATCTGAGAAAGGGAAGATTGCATTCACTATACATCTCTTTGTAGCTGTGTTTGACTCTGGCTTGAATTGTAACAGCAGCCTCTGAGCTGCCTTTTCCTTGGAAGAATGTCTATCTGCGGCTATCCGAAGCCATAATGTAGGAAGTGACAGTACTGTACATACAGACTGAACAGAGACATCACTCAGTTTCTGACCAGTTTCATCTGAAAAGAAGATCCCCATATAAGGAGATTTCAGGCTTCTTCCTTTGGGGCTCAGGCAGTGGGTGGCTAGGGAAGGATTACAGTCTCTCACTCCTTTTGGAGACTTGCTGTATTTTAACTCATGCCTTGGTGATGTGAAGTTAGAATGGTTTCTCTGTTATAGTTTTACCCTGCAAAAATTATTTGGGATTGGGGGGAGGGGAGAGGCAGTTACAGGAAAGCCCTGCTGCAAAGTGTTAGAACCTTGAGTTCCAGGACTGTCCTGAGCCTGCAGCCACCATGGGTCAGAAGTGGATGAAATAATTTTCCCTACCCTGTGCGTAAGGGGTGAATGGAGGGCCATGAGTTTGCTGCCCCACACTCCACAGGAGAAGGTCCATCTACTTGCCTAGCTACTTATCTCCATCGCTATCATATCTGAATTATACACTAAAGAAAAGGCAGGAGGAGGAGAGAAGTACAATGAACGATACATTTGATTCAATACAAACAACCGTTATTGGAGGATGATTTCATTAGTGAATTATCCCAATTGCTACTGAGCTGATGGGCATGTGATGAGGAAGCTTAAGCTATCAGTTCAGGTTGAAGGTTTGTTTGGTTTTTTTTTATTTAATTCATAAGAATTTTTGGTCTCCCGTGATTGCAGTTGTCTGATAATGTATTCATTGTTTTTACACATCTCATTTGTATATTATGGCACACAAAATTCAGGTGGCTCACATTCTGAATGTCTTTCTCTGACTGAAAGATGGCAACTATGGAAGGAGACGGATGGGGGAGTGGAGGATAACCAGAGTACACTAATGTAGTGAGGTGCGGGGATGGACAAGAAGAGAGGATGAATAAAACAAGAGGTTGGTTGACAGGGAGAGAGGAAGTGAAAAGGAGGGTGATTAAGGGGGAGGGGGAAAGAAAGGGAACAGATTAGCAGGGAAGCCAGGAGGTTAGTAGGGAAGGAAATGAATGATGGGAAAAGGGAGAAAAGGTTTAAAGGAGAGAGGGAAAGGGACATAGATATTAAAAAGGTAGGAAATAATGGGAGTTGGAGCCCAAAGTGCACAGGCAAGAGATATAAGCTAAAACAGTGCATATTGTAAAAGCCCCAAATTGATAGTTACATCCATGTGCACAGACATTATGGGGAAGAAGGGAGGGATAGTACACCATGGTTGTAAAGGGTAGGGGGAGGCAAAAGTCACACCAGCCAGTAGCAATCTGGGAAGGCATAAACAATGGGTAACTAGACAGCCACTGCTATGGGGCAGGTGGCAGTCCCAGAAAGGGTGGTGTCATAAGTGTGGAGGGTGCCTTGCCTGGGTGGGGGCTATGTTGTCTGGGACAGGTGACATAGGAGTTTCCCTGCCATGAGGAGGGGAGAAGCCTCCAGCCATGAAGAAGGGAGGAGTTAAAAGTTCAGTTCCATCTTGGTTGTCCATGAGGCAGGAGGCTTGCCAGGCAACATGGGCAAGGGTCCATGAGTGTGTCTCTAGCTATGGAGATAACTCTCTTTTCTTCTTACATTTCTGATTAGCTGTACTGTGAGTATTACCATTTGATTCTTCTATTACGCCGTGCCTTTTGGGGTGTTCTTTCCTTTTCAGAAGAAAGTGGGGAACCCCAAATGTAAAGTGTCTGTATCTCTGCTTTAACCTTTTTCTTTATTAAATTTTCTAGTTATAAAACCGTCTGGTTTATTTCCCTTAGGGTTTTTCTCTGCTTCCAGTTTGGGAAGGGGGAAGGGAAGGGAATAGGAACCAGGGCAGCTAGGGGCCTAGCTGGAGTGTGGAGACTGTCTCTCCTTACCGTCAGGTTAAACGGGGAAGGGAAGAAGCAGTCTCCAGGTGTCTGTCTCTCAGGTAGAGAGAGACAGGGGTGGGGGAAAGTAGCCTTCAGGTGTCTAACTTTGGTTTTCAGGGAGGAGGACAAAGTTAGGGTCTGGCTCTCAGGTACAGAAAGACAGAGGGTGAAGGAAAGCAGCCTTCAGGTGTCTAACTTTGAAACCCAGGGAGGGGGACAAAGTTGGGGTGGGGAAGATCGGGGGCTCCTCCAAGGTTTTGGAAGTATACTCAATTGGTGGCAGCAATTGGTAACCCTAAGAACCCCACTGGTAAAAAGGGGGGTGTCTCGGGGTGTAGGACTTAATTTGGCTGGGAAGCAGCTTGGTTAAGTGGTTTGGCTAGTAAAGAGGCCCAGCCTTTGTACTCAAGAGCATAAAGGCTGGGGTACCAAACTCTACAGGTGGTCACAGGGATCAGAACTCATATCACTGGTCAGAAGAACATTCCCACAACTATCTGCCAAGCAGGCAGGGAGCATACAAAACTGTCAGCCTGAGACCTGAATAGCTATGGTGTTGTAAATAAAGTGAATTGCAACAGGAGCAAGTAGATGCAATATGTACTTGAGAACATTCATGGAGCTAAAATAAAATAAAATTGATAAAACAGCCCCAGAGAGGGCTGTTGCTGGGAGAAGGCAGCAAACCTGGGCCCATTGGGGAAGCACCCACAGCTGGGCCCTGCCCCAATCAGGCCACAGCTAGCCCTTATAAAAGGGCTGAGAGGCAGGAACTAGGCAGTCCCTCTCTCTCTCCAGACCGGGAAGGAGCAAGGCCTGGCAGCCTGTGGGACAGGGTATCCGAGGTGGAACAGTGCTGGGGGAATGGGCAAGAGAGTTGGGGAGCTCCAGCCTAGCAACTCCCCAAGCTGCAGGCTTGATAGAAGAACCTGAAAAGGTACTGGGCTGCAGGGAAAGGCAGCATGTCCAAACCCCCTTGCCTATGATGACTGGCTATCACACTGCAGTCTGCCCCAGGGAACGGGGGGCTTTATGATAACTGGCAGTAGCCCTAGACTGAAGCAAGGTGGGATTAGAGGGGTGGGGGTGCCCCAGGGAAGGGAGACCCAGAGGCAGAGTGTGGGGGTATTGCCAGGGGGCAGCACCCCATGTAAGAGGGCACCGGGGTCTGGGAGGGACACCGGCCTGCAGAGGGCGCTCCATGGCTGGAGAGCTAATTCCCGGACAACCAGCAGGAGGCACTGCAGGGGTGAGTCATTGCGCTGCTACAAGAAGAAATGGGAAAGAAAGCCCAATTTACTCAAACTCAATTGAATAATGAAATTAATCTAATTCTCCTAATCTTCCTTTACTTAATTCACATAAACACATCAGGACAGAGGGCAGGCAGGGTAGCAGACCCAAGAGCAAACACACTCAAAAATACACAAAACTCCTCTTGCACATTGGTAGCAAAGTTCCACTTTGAATTATCCTAAGACAACGTCAGAGGGTGATGTGAAGAAGTGGCCACTGGGATTCACTAGGATTCTGTCTTCAGTGGTCTGAGCCTGTCTATGAAATCAAAGATCATAATCAGTCGTACCCAGGATCTTACCTCCTTTGCCATTGCAACACAGTTTAAAATGGAGAGTGGCAGCTTTATTTTGAGGGCTCCTGTAATGCAGTGACTTTGCCTGTGTGTATGTACACTGATGCACACTAGGGACTGGCCCAAAGAGAGGATAAGGAAGCAGCTAGCAGCCAAAGGAGATCTCCTTTAACTCAAGCAGTAAATGCCTGTCTTTTGGAGCTGTGGGAGGAACATTCTAGACTCGGCTCCCTAGTGGGGTGTGTGTGTGATTTATCTATTAATTATGCCTGCTGTCTGCACTGATTATTTGCTGCCTGTGTTGTCCATGCATTTCTGGAGGAAACCTGCAGGGAAACCTGCATTCCTGTTATCACACACAGATTTGCATATTCCCAGTTGTACAAAGCTTCCGTGTACAAACAGCAGTGCACCCTAGCTCCAAATACACTTCACTTGGGGGTGGGGGGTGGTACTAGTGCTTTATTGTTTCCATAACCCTTTGGGGGGATGGTGGGTAGGAGGTATTTCCCAAGGCAATGTAAGTGTGAGGTCCAGAGCCTTTAATGGGGAAAGAGGGAGGAACAGACTAAGGAAAGGGATAAAAAAACAAAACAAAAAAAGAGCGGAAAATGAAATAGGGAAAGCGAGAGGACAGAAAAGGAAAATGAGAAAAGTGAGAGAAGCAAAGAGAGGGCTGCTTATGGGATCAGTTTGGCTGGCATATTTTTAATTGGGTCAGATGTACTGAAGAGAGAGGCACTTTTTCACACTGTGTTTTTGAACTAATGTAACCTTAGCACACTCCATTAGTACAATACACTTCACTGCTAATCACTTCCATCTGCAAAACAACCTCTTACCAAGGCAAATTATATTTAGCATGTCAGAGTCGAGGTAGCAGTCACTGATTTGGGAACTGAGCTTGAGTATTTGTGGGGTCATTTTTTTCTCACTCTGAGGAAAGTGGCAATGGTCTTGTAACCAAAACTGAGTGTCTTCTTCTAAACTGTTAAGACCCATAGAGAGTTTTGTTGAATATCTTTCTCCTTTCATAGTGTGGAGAATGGTTATGGGAGTGTTAGAACTTTTTTCATGCCTAGAGGCAGATTCAAGACTTTGGACAGACTGCTACATGTCTAGAGGCTATAAAATAAGACAGCAACATGTGTGTATTTATATGCGTGCACACGCACACACAGAACAAGCTTAACTTGTTAAGGATAAACTTGTATATCTTTAGCAACCACCATCAGGAATATAATTCCACATCAAAATTCTCCTGGGGAACCAAAGTTTTTAGCATGATATGCAAAAAAGCCCAACATTAATTGAATCACATTGAGATTTTAACTGCACAAATGTCAGGAAATTTGGATATTGCAGTGTGATCTTACTGGCCTTTAATGGAGCTAGTAGCCTCATATGCATGAGCATGATATACTCAAGGTCCTTCTCCAAGGGTAGAGGGAGGGTACCAGTGACTGAAACTGTTAGTAAATTATATAGCTGTTTAATTTCAAGCTTACTCTGTCTGATCAGTTGAAGTTTCTGTGGCAATTAAAACACCAGGCACGGTACCACAGGCATTGTTATTGCGACAGGGGTTCCTGTGTCCTATTCGTATAAATGCCTGCCTGTTCATAGTATCGCTTTTGCAAAAGAGACCAGGACAGCAACAGGAAATAAACTTCTGGCAAGTAAAATGTGACTCTAGGTAGGCATTTCAGACTGAGAAGTGCAACTAAAATTAGAAAGCTCTGTGTTCTAAGCAGAGGTGAAAGTAAGCTGGTACGCCCCGGTACGATGTACCGGCAAGAGTTGGTGCGCTATACGGGGGCAGATCGGCTTCCCCAGGCACAATTTAAAGGGCTTGGGGCTTCCAGCAGCAGCTGGAGCCCCAAGCCCTTTAAATTGCTGCCAGAGCGGGAGCTGCTACTGCCCGGGCCCTTTAAACTGCTGCGGGAGCCCAGGGGAGGCTGCGGCGGGGTTCCGGCGGCAGTGTAAAGGGCCCGGGCAGTAGCGGCGCACCGGGCTCTTTAAATAGCTCTCGGAGCTCCGCCGCAGCATCCCCAGGGCTCTGGCAGCGGGGCTCTTTGGGGACGGGAGCCCTGTTGCCGGAACCTTAAGGAAGCGGCGGCGGGGCTCCGAGAGCTATTTAAAGAGCCTGCTACTGCCCCAGGCCCTTTAAACGGCCCCTAGAGGCGGGGGGAGGGGGCCACTTACTGGTACGGGGGCTGGGCTGGGCCTGGCTCTGACCCCTTTGCCCCCCCCTTCTGTCTGAGGCCACACCCCTTCCAGGGGTCAGAGCAGGCCCCAGCCAAGCCCCCGTACCGGTAAGAAAGTTAAGTTACTTTCACACCTGGTTCTAAGGCAATCTTCCTACATAGGTGGCTTACTTGGGGCTTGTTTACATGCAGCCATTGCACTGGTTTAACTTAAATCCATTTTAAAACAGATTTTGTTAAACGAGGTCTGCCCCACCTTTAGTTAAACCAGAACAACTTTGTGTATGAAAACTTAAAATCAATTTAGAAGTGGCTTGTAGGAGTTTAGTTTACATTGGCTTTAGTAAGAGAGCTTAAAGATTACAGGCAACAAACAATACAACATTAACTTGGCACACATTAAATGGCCCAAAAGCTGTCTAACTGACAGGCCTCAAAATGGAACTATAAATGAAGAAACACCATGAAGTGCGTTTCTTTCTAGTAGGGCCCCACAGGGATTAGTTCTTGGCCATACATGATAACGTTTTTATCAATGATCTGGAAGAAGACATAAAATCATTGCCAATAAAGCCTGCAGATGATACAAAGATTTGGCAAGTGGTAAATAATGAAGAGGAGAGGATACTGATAGAGTGATCTTGATTGTTTGGTAAACTGGGCACAAGCAAACAATATTCATTTTAATTCAGCCAAATGTAACATTATCTATCTAGGTGCAAAGAACATAGGCCATATTTATAGGATGTGGAAATCTATTCTGGGAAACTGACTGAAAAAGTCTTTGGGTCCATGATAAATAATCAGATGAACATGAGCTTCCAGTGCAATGGTTTGGTCAAATGGGCTAATGAGATCTTTGGATGTATAAACAAGAGAAAATTGAGCAGGGAGGTGTGATAGGGTGTGCAGATTAAAAAGGGCCAATTAACTATATAATCGACACTGGAGGAGAGCCAGGGACTGATCAAATCTAAGTGAAGATGAAGCCCAGCTAGGCAGGGGTAGGCTGGACTTGTATAAAGCCAGAATGATGCAAGCAAGTGGCAGGCTGCAGGTCGGCGCTCTGAAGGCAGTCCCTAGAGAGAAAGGGTATTGGCTAGGGACAAGGAGGCATTCTAGGGGAAGAGTAAGCACTGTGCTCCTCCCTGGACTCGGGAGTCTGGCAAGAGCCTGAGAATTGTGAAGTAGTCACAGAGACATCTCTGGTGGTCTACCAGACGTAGGCCAGGAGAGAGGGAGATGGCATAGGAAGGATCCCAGGGAAACAGCAACAGGATCTGAGACTAAGCAGTTCTGGATTGCTAGTCATAGGGTCCCTAGGGTGGAACTTGGAATGGTGGGTGGGCTAAGGTTCCCTACCAGTCACTGGGAAAGTGGCACTGAACATGGACTTGGACCGGAAGACTTCCTGTCATGGCATATGGACAGCTTATCCAGTGGTCCTTTGCCACCCCGAAGGGGAGGACTAAAAAGTGACCTGGCCAGATGGCTGACTCTGAAAAGGGAGCACCCTGAGTCCCAGAGAGAGAGAGAGACACAAACAGACACACACACACACACACACACACACACACACACACACACACACCATGGTGCAAGTGGCCAATGGAAAGGGGCATCAGACTGGGCAAGAGCCGATCCCCAGACCCAACCACAAGGAGGTGCCTCAGCAATGAGTGAACCCTGATAGAAGACATTATATTATCTCTTTTTTAGCACTAATAAGACCCAGACAGACTGCAAAGAGCTACAAAAGGATCTCTCAAAACTGCGTGACTGGGCAACAAAATGGCAAATGAAAGTTAATGCTGGTAAATGCAAAGTAATGCACATTGGAAAGCATAATCCAAGCTATACATATAAAATGATGGGGTCTAAATTAGCTCTTACTACTCAAGAAAGAGATCTTGGAGTCTGAAAACATCCACTCAATATGCAGGGGCAGTCAAAAAAGTGAACAGAATGCTGGGAATAATTAAGAAAGGGATAGATTATAGGACAGAAAATATCACGTTAACTCTATATAAATCCATGGTATGCCCACGAGTTGAATACTGTGTGCAGATGTGGTCGCCCCATCTCAAAAAATCTTGAAATTTGAAAAGTTTCAGAAAAGAGCAACAAAAATGATTTGGGTTATGGAACGGCTTCCGTATGAGGAGAGATTAATAAAACTGGGACTTTTTAGCTTGGAAAAGAGATGGCTAAGGGGAGATATGATTGAGTTCTATAAAATCATGACTGGTGTGGAGAAAGTAGATAAGGAAAAGTTGTTTACTACGTCTCATAACACAAGAAATTAATAAGCAACAGGTTTAAAACAAATCAAAGGAAGTATTTCTTCACACAATGGACATTCAACCTCTAGAACTCCTTGCCAGAGGATGCTGTGAAGGCCAAGATCATAACAGGGTTCAAAAAAGAACTACATAAATTCATGAAGAATAGGTCCATCAATGGCTATTAGCCAGGATGGGCAAGGATAGTGTCCCTAGCCTCTATTTGCCAGAAGCTGGGAATGAGTGACAGGAGATGGATCACTTGATGATTATCTGTTCTGTTCATTCTCTCTGGGGCACCTGGCACTGGCCATTGTCAGAGGACAGGATACTGGGCTGGACAGACCTTTGATCTGACCCAGTAGGGCCGTCCTTATGTTCTTATGCTGCTGGAATACTGTGTCCAGTTCTGGTGTCCACAATTCAAGAAGGATGTTGATAAATTGAAGAGGGTTCAGAGAACAGCCACAAGAATGAGCTAAAGGATTAGAAAACTTGTTTTATCATGACTGAGCTCCATGAGTCTATTTAGTTTAACAAAGAAAAAGCTAAGGAGTGACTTGAGTACAGTTTATAAGCACTTATGTGGGCAACAAAAAATTGACATAGTTAAGGCTAGACAAATTCAGACTAGAAATATGGCGCAACTTTTAACAATTAGTGTAATTAACCACTGGAAAAATTATGAAGGGTTCTGTAGATTCTCCATCACAGGCAGTTTTAAAGCAAGATTGGATGTTTTTCTAAAACTTGTGCTCTAGTTCAAAACAGTAACTAATTCAAGGAAGTTCTATGGCCTGTGTTACGCAGGCGAACAAACTAGAGGATCACATTAATCTTTTCTGGCAGTATAATCTGAGAGCCACATTTTCAAATTGTCTCCAAAATTTGTTTCTAGCATGGAAATCCGATCTGTGCGTTCATAAACACTAATTTGTTCACGGAGATCTGGTAGCTGTGAGTAGGCAGCTACCCCCGCTGCACGTGCAATTGTACATATAAATATATACATTAATAGAATGCTGAACAAATATGTCCACTCACATATCGTGGGCACAGTCTTGAAAATTTGGCTTCGGTGAAAAACTGGAGATGGGCCTGGATTGCTTGGCCCATTAAAGGGAAAGGTGTCAGCTGTTAAATTTGGATCCAGAGTTCCCCAAAGTTCAGGGCTGGTTGGAGCCAGAGGTTTAGTTGGGGCCCATGTTTACTGAAAGCTGCATGTTTATAATCCAAAATGACACATTTCTCCCCTCACAGAAAGGAGGATAAGACTTGCAAACAAATGGACCGGTGAAATAAGTCCCCCTATGTTTAGTCTGCAAGCAGTGTGCTGTTCTGGAGAGCACATCCAGATCAGCTCACTTGCTCACATGCTACCATTGTTTTAATTCTAACCTCTCAAGATTTAGAATTTATAGCCTCCAGCAGTGTTTCTGTCAATACGCCCACATGCTCCTTCCAGGCACGGACATCCCAGTGTCTCCAAATCAACACAGACAGCAACAGTAGCAACATATTAGCTAAGGACTTAGCTAAAGAGGCAGATACCAGGGCCAGAATGCGTAGCTGTTCTTCAGCTGCCTGCATTTTTAAATATACATACGGTAAATCTATTGGCGTTAACACACCTGAACAATAGGGATATGCCAGCGCAGCTTAGAGACAGGGCTGACTTGAACACACCCTTCAGAGTGGGAGTCTCACCTATGGGCTGTTCCAGCAGTCTCCAGGGCCACTGCATTAAGGACACCGATTGTAGTAAGCCTTAAAATGCAAAGAGCTTTTAAAGGCCTTGTATGTTAGTGAGAGAAATGGAGATACATTGAAGCAGCTCCAACAGGAGGCAAGTCTTTGAGCTGAGCTATAGTTTTACATCAACAGACTAAAATAAGAGGGTAGAGAGGTTTTTCTGTTGATCTGCTCAGTTAGTAGATATTGCAGCTCTGCAGGGAACTACTGGCTCACTGCAACAGGTGGGCTCATCAATTCTATCCTGGATATAAAGAAGTTGGACTCCAAAGTTCCTTAGGGAAGCACCCTAGAAGGATCCTCGTCCAGGAAGAGGGCTTGGATAGGAATTTATATTTACTGTAATTAGCATTGTCAATGAAATCAAATGCCAGGAAAGGGGTGAGTTATGACTCTGTCCAGCATGTGTGGGCTGTGCTTGGAGGAAGGTGGGGAAGCCAACTGCTCATTAAGGGCAGGTCTACACTACCGGCCAGATCGGCGGGTAGTGATCGATGTACTGGGGATTGATTTATTGCATCTAGTCTAGATGCAAGAAATCGATCCCCGAGCTCTCTCCTGTCGATGCTGGTACTCCTCCGTGGTGAGAGGCTCAGGTGGAGTCGATGGGGGAGCGGCAACAGTCAACTCAGCGCCATGAAGAGGCCGCAGTAAGACCTAAATACGTCCACTTCAGCTACGCTACAGCTATTCACGTAGCTGAAGTTGCTTATCTCAGGTCAATCCCCCGCCCCAATGTAGACCAGGGCTAAATGTCTTATATTTTTCTGTCTCATCTGCAGCCACAGGTAGTGTTGGATTCCCCTGGGCACAGCTACAGGGTCATTCGCCCATCCACTTGTCCAACTCTCTGCTTTTAAAGGGGTGTAAATTGGCTAGGTCCCACCATGCTCCAACAAGAAGCTGCACACACTTTTTTGTATATGCTCAAAAGCTACATCCTTCATGGGATCTGGCCTTTATTACCAAAAATGACTTCAGCTGGGGTTTGTTGTGTATGTCTCCCCAGACCTGGCTGTTCAAGATTCCATCTTTCTCTAAAGAACTGCTTCCACCTTCCTTATCCTCTCAAAGGATGTCAACAAGACAAACTTACTTTGATGAGTCAGAGAAATTAATTTGCACCTCCTTTCAGGGTTCCAATGCTTGCTTACAGGGTGGGACAATTCTGCCATCCTATTACCTGCATTCTGAATTTCTCCTAAGCTAACAAATTGAAGGCCCTATCCCATCCCAAAGCTGTTCTACTGGCACTCACAAGGATAGGTGCAAAATAAGGTTAAAAAAAGCCATGCTCTGAAACCTACTCAGGTTCTGTTGGAGAATAATTTTTGTGGAAGCAAATGCTTCTGATTTGGGGATCCCTGTGATGGCCCTGAAGCTGATCATTTCAGTCTGGTTTTAGGGCCCACTCTTTTCTCCACTGATGTCAAGCCCTCATTCCTTCAGTGAACATGGGAGGCCGGAGGGATATATACCAAACCTTTTGCCTCAACATCAAAGGAATTCAAGGCCAGAGTAAGCTATAACTGCACAGAAATTACTTCCCTCCCAATGTGCACTGAGAGGTGGAACTTCCAGAATGTCAACGACGATTACACATACCCAGTTAAGTGATTCCTCTGCTGTACTGAGCACATCCCTGTAACTATACTCTGAGCCTCCACTTGGTGAGCCTGCTTTGTTCTGTTACACTAGTGTAAACAAGGAGAAACTCCATTAAAGGGAATGGTTTACACTGGTGTAAGTAAGCTCAGAATCAGGCCCACCACATTTGCATAGGTAGCATTTCACACTGCCTCAAGGTCAGCTTAGCATTAATTATTAGAGCCTCATAGAGGTGGTTACTATTATCCTCTTACATTCCCTCATTTTTCTTGTGGATTTTAAGGCATTTCTTAAAGGCAATAATGCTGTTTATGAAGAAACATGAATAAATCAGAGTGTCAGACCCCTGGATCTAAATGTGACTGCCAGGATGATCTGTCCATGTCTGTCTGCAGCTGTCTACATGCAAACATGTGTGCAGCTCCATATGTCTGATCTATTAAGCAATTCCTCTCTGCATTCCAGGTTTTGTGATCAGATACATTTCACACTGACAGATCAAAAAAAAAATCACTTCATTTGTGTGTCTGGGAATAAACAATGGTAGCCTCATGTTGATCTTATTTATTTTCAAGCCACTGATCAAATGCACATGATTCTGTGAGTGCAATGAGGAAAACATGTTTCTAAAATATATTAATCTCAGTGGCACCCCAGGCCTGAATGCCACTGGATGCCTAACAAATAACTAACTAGAAATGAATCTTCAAACAAAGGCAAATAGTACTTACATATAGAAACACCAAAGCCGGTACAGAATTGAAACCAAGACCCATATTTCACCATTTCAGCCCACTCCCAAATATAATACACATGATCTTAGCTCCAAGGAGCTGAGAAGACTGCTACTATAGCAGTCAACCATCCTTTGGGAAAACCAAGGGAATTGGGTGGAGCAAAGAAATGACTCCGGTGACGGTTAAGGAAGATGCTTCAGCAAAAAAGAGATTAGTGACTTCTTAAAAATGGGATCAGGTAGGAGTATTGCCACTGAAGTGAAGAAATAAGGTATATGAACAGATTTTGACCTTAGTCCCAAGGACTTTCATGACTTTCTAAATCTGCATTATTCCTCCTGTATTTGTTCTAGATGTTTCATGCCCACAGAGTCATACTAACTTCCCATATAGATGGAAAATTACTTTTATTGTGGGCGTATCCTCCAATCCCACTATCTGTCAATGTAGGATTGTTCATTACATAGTCCATTTTCAGTATCTGCCATATTGTACATTGGCAGCACTCACAAGATCTTGCAAGTGAAACTTCTCTTTTTCTCCTTCCCTCTTTTATTTGCTCTAAAATTCACTTGCCAAGGTGTGCCAGTTTTGGACCTATTTGTCATTCCTTTGACTTCTGAGGAGACAATGTAATCCAAACAGTCTATTGTTTTAGAAGTGATTCTAATGCTTCATGAATCCAATAACTTCATCTCTATATTTTAAGCACATCCTTCAGTTTGTCTCCAGCATCTTTACCCAGAGGATTCCATGTTACTGTGCAGTAGCTTGAGTGACTCTGGGCTACATTTAGCTGCTAGAGCTATGTGGGAACCAGATTTTCTGTTTCATGGGGAATTCTGTGATTTTTTAAAAATAATTTTCTGAAAAGGAACAAAAGCAAAGCAGTTTGAGATTTCACATAAAACCAAATTTTAAAAAATGTTTTGGGTTGCTCAAAATGTTTTATTCCAATTTTGACTTTTTAATATTCGAAACTGCTTTAAAATGGAAATAAAAAGTCCTCTCAAAGCCAAAAATCAAAATGTTCCATTCACTCTGCTCTGTTTTTTTAAAAACAAAATGTTATCAAAATCAACATTTCTGCAAAACATTTCAGTTTCAAAACAAGAGCATTTTCTGCTGGAAAAATGTTCTGTTGCAAAATTTCTGACGAGCTCTAATTGCTATCCCTGTTAGATGACTAGCATATGCTAGACTCTTGAAAATTTGGGTTAAGATCCACAGTGAGGAAATTAAACCATGCACAGAGAGAGAACACTAATGGTAGTTACACATGTGGCTCAAAGTTAGTAGCCATTGGTGTTAATTCAGTACAGTATGAAATTTAATTCCCAACTGACTAGGGGAAAGCTAAATGCTCTAATAGAGTTTTCCCATCTCCAGCTTTTGATTCTGATTCCTTTTAGGCAGCTTATAGGTTGTGGAGATCTATATCGGATTTCACAAGTGTATTTAGTATCTTACCCTTTGCTTTCATTTCTGCATATGTGGTTTTTGTTTAGATGTTAGCAGGGTACTGAATTGCTGTGCATACAACACAATCTATTTCTTACAGCACGTGAAATCAGCACAAATAGAGAACTTGGGGGGGGGGAGGGGACTTTTTAGTTTCACAACAATCAGCTCTTCATCTGTTATTTACCCTATTCATATAATGTCAATGCGTCTATACATCATTTTGTCAGAGAGAGACTGACTGCCAAAAGCGAGGAAAGCTGTCACTTAATCAAAAGGTCTAAATTAATTAAAAGAAGAAAATAAAAGCAGCACAAAACTGTCACTGCTGCTCATGCCTGCTTCAACAGGGATAACAGACATGACTTGGGGGGTGGGAGGGGGGAGGGGAGGACTGACATAGTTTACACGCACAAAAAGAAAGTTATTGGGCACTGAAGCAGAAACAGATTTTTAGGCTGTTGCAGAATCATCTTCTCCAATTCTGCCTACCTAAATCCCTCCTGCCATTTCAGCTGCATTTATATTCTTCCTCACTTCTTGTGGTAGTGATAGGGTTCTGCTCTGTTAAGCAACTGCTGCATTCTACCACAGACATGGCTTTATTTCAGGAGTGAACAAAATTATCTTTCTATATAGTGTATAAAGTGGCTTGGGATTCTCCAGGCTGAAAGATACTAGATAAATGACTACATTTCTTCCAAAATTATTCATTACCACAGGCTGTTGACAGGCCGCAGAAATGGGTTTACGTAAAAGAGTGACTCATCAGTTCTGATTAGAGGAATGAAACAAACATGGCTTTTATCAACAGTGAAGGTTTTACCATTTCTAATTCTTTAAGCACCATTACAAAAGATAGAGCTAAATTTCCTTCTTTCATAAAGGCACATAATTCCACGAAGGCCCGAGTTAATTATGGTACATAGTGTCTTCTCCTAAGGCTACCCTGGAGTATCTCTATAGCCTCATGTAACCCACTGAAGACCTAACCAGAGGTGAGTTCTCCCTGTTTCACAAGCTCTATTACCAGGGTTTCCAAAATAATAAATAAATAAATAAATAAACAACCCCACAACCTCATTCTTTGCTGTACAAATTACTTTAGAACCCTGCTTGTTACTGTGGTATTCCAGGGTTGCTTGTAATGGGAGGGGACAGAGATCAGCAGCCCTAGACCTCACATCCAGTTTATGTCTTATGTAGCTCAAGCTTCACGGTTTCAGCCAGTTATATGCAGAGGTCAAGAAGGAATTCCCCCCACTCCAATGTATTTCTAGCTTGTTTTCTTAAGCTCCTTCCTCTGAAGCATCAGAGATGGCCTCAGCTACAAATGGAACACTGGAGGAGGGGGCCAGAGTTCTGTGATGGCAGTGAGAATTCTCCCTCTCTCTAAGGTGCTTGGCTGGCTTGTTCCTGCTCACATGCAGAGGGTTTAACTGATAGCTTCACTGGTTAGGGTGAGGCTGTCTTGTTGGGATGGCAAGGGAAGCCCTTAAATTGGACAAAGAACCCTTGAATGTGCAGAACATGCTAGCTCACCAGTGTGCCCAACTTTTTTGAGGATGGGGAGGAGAGCCTTCTAAAAAGGGAGAATACTGTTTCCTCTGCAGATCACTTGCCATCTGTCTGGGTATATCTCACTTAATCATTTCCCTGACACGGGAGGTGGGGGGGGGGGGGGAGGGGGGAAGCTCAGGCACTGGTGCACCCTGGTCCTGTCTATTCTGTGTCTGTGGCACATAACAGTCTAGTCTCCTGTGGGCTGTAATACTTTGGTCTCATTTTGGTTGCTGGGTTTAGTGTGTAGGTGCCAGGTGGTGTTGGTGGCCTGTGATATATAAAAGGTCAGATTAGATGGTCCGTTGGTCCCTTCTGACCTTTAAAATCTATGACTCAATGATCCCAGAAAAATGAAGGGAAGTAAAAAACCACTCACCAAGCAGGGTAAACCATCAAGTGATACAGCAGAGAGAGGGAAATAACTCTGCATTTTTTTCTGGCTGCAGAGGAAGCAGTACTCTCCCTCCTAAGAAGGCTCTCCTCACCAGCCTCAAAAACAGTTGGGCACACTGGTGAGCTAACAAATTCTGACAGGTTTCAGAGTAGCAGCTGTGTTAGTCTGTATTTGCAAAGAACAGGAGTACTTATGGCACCTTAGAGACTAACAAATTGATTTAAGCATAAGTTTTCATGGGCTATAGCCCACTTCATCGGATGCACAGAATGGAACAGTCAGTAGGAAGATTTTATATATATAGATATAGATATATATACACACAGAGAGAGTGTGAGAGAACATGAAAAGGTGGAAGTTAAAAAGCATGAAAAGCAGGAAGTCTTCTGTTGATAATAGCTCATCTTAATTTAACTGCCTCTTAGAATTGGTATGGTAACTTCCACCTTTTCATGTTCTCTGTGTGTGTAAGAGTGGGGTACCCCAGCCTCTGAGCTCTTGAGTACAAAGACTGAGACTCTTTTCTAGCCAAACCACTCAACTTAGCTGCTTCCCAGCCAAATTAAGTCCCTACACCCCGAGAAACCCCCCTTTTACAAGTGGGGTTCTTGGGGAACCACGGCTGCCACCATCCGGGTGTACTTCCAAAACCTTGGAGGGGTCCCCGGACTTCCCCACCCTCCGTCTCTCTACCTGAGAGCCAGACCCTTAGAGGCTGTTCCCTTCCCCGTTCCCCCTTCTCGGCTAAAGACAGAGACAGGCTCCACTCCCCAGCTCCTACCCTGAGCTGGTCCGTTCCTTACCTCCACCCTCCACCCTCTCTTCCCAGCCGGGAAGCAAAGGAAACCTGAAGGGAAGTAAACCAAACGTATTTAACTAAAAGCTTTAATAAAGAAAGAGCATAGAACATAGATACAGTACACTTCACAATCTGGGGTTCCCTAACTCCCCTCTAAAAAGGACTGAGACACCCCAAATAGGCATAGGCTTATAATATTAAAAGATTACTTACAATCAGCTAAGTAGAAATATAAGAGAAGAGCAGAGTCATCTTAATAGCCAAAGATGCTCCAAGACCCGTTTCCAGCTACATGGCAATCAAAACGAAACTGAACTCTAAAACCCCTCCCTCCCTCTCTCAAGGAAGCTCTTACATCACTTGTTCTCAGATAACATTAACCCTCTCCAGCCCTTTACACTTATGA
The DNA here is from genome assembly GCA_032164245.1 of Sternotherus odoratus. NCBI lineage: Eukaryota > Metazoa > Chordata > Testudines > Kinosternidae > Sternotherus > Sternotherus odoratus. Next base: position 95,717,887 of record JAVMKO010000001.1, on the reverse strand, counting down.
CAGTGTGTATATACATAACTTCTTACTATCTGTTCCATTCTATGCATTAGATGAAGTGGGCTGTAGCCCACAAAAGTTTATGCTTAAATAAATTTGTTAACAAATTCTGCACATTCAAGGGTTCTTGTCCCAGACAGAGCCATCCCAGCAAGACAGCATCATCTTGTAGCCAGTTTCACATATCTTTCTGGAATCGCTCCTTCTTTCCCCAATTCCCAGCATATGGTGACTAAATGTCCTGATAACAGGGGCTTCGTCTTATATGGCAACTATACCCCTGCCCCAAAAACATGTCCTGATTTTTCACACTTGCTATCTTGTCACCCTTTCCCAGTATTATTTCTGCATAGAGTGTCAGACAGGTAGCATCTGTTAAAGATGGCACAGCATCTTCTAGAAAGTGTTTGAATATCTGGCCTGACACGAGAGGAAGAAAACATATTACCATCACCATATCTATCATTAGCTTAAAACACAAAGCTCTTGACCTACCTTTCAAAACCTTACACTGCCATTCCATGGTCCTGTATGACTCTTCATTCAAGCAAAACCTGTGCCCAGTGGTGGATTAATAATTTTGCTGCCCCTAGGCCCTGAAATAATTGCCCCATCGCACCTCCCTGATCACCTCCGCTTCGCCGTTGCCTCCTCCCTCAAGCGCGCTGCCGCTCCGCTTCTCCCCCCTCTATCCAGGCTTGCTGGAAACAGCTGTCTCCCATGGCAAGCCTGGGAGGGAGGGGGGAGAAGCGGAGCGGAGGCACGCTCGGGAGGAGGCGGGGCCAGGAATTTGGGGGAAAGGTTGGAATGGGGGCAATGGGCAGAGTAAGGGCGAGGGGGTGCGAGTACCCATTGGTGCCTATAGCTATTATAAATTTGCCACCCTACGGCCTAGGCGATAATACACCGCTGCCTGTGCCTGGTGTGACAGTACACTTATTTCCTGTGAGAGTGACTTCTTTAAGGAGGTGAAAGCAACTATTCTTGTTGTCACAGTAAATGGGAACACGTTAGAGCTTTTGTGATTAAGGCTTTTCACTCATGGCTCATGACTGATTAATATTTTCTATTATCAGAAATTGAAATGAGAATTTCAGTGTTCTCAGTCCACAAGTATAGCAGTGTGGGGCTGTGAAATATTAAAATACAGAAGGGGTATATTTTGCTACAATAATCACAAAAATTACTTATTCTAATAACTCAGATTGACTTTATTAAACCAACTTCATCTCGCATGCATCAGTAAAATAACAATAATAAAAGTAATGAAAAATCTCCAGATCCAAGGAACAGCATGGGGCAATTCAAACAACCAGCAAGTATATGGAAACATACTGTACCTCCAAACTGTTTAGTACTTTTCATTGTAATCTTTAAGAATCCAAGAATATGCAGTGATGAGAGAATCTAGCCTGGAAAAGTACCCCAAACCCAGATTTTCATTTAAGTATTCACAATGCCCCTCTGCTATGTACATTGGCCAAACCGGCCAGTCTCTATGCAAAAGAATAAATGGACACAAATCTGACATCAGGAATCATAACATTCAAAAACCAGTAGGAGAACACTTCACTCTTCCTGGCCATTCCATTAAAGATTTGATGGTTTCAGTTTTGAAACAGAAAAACTTCCAAAACAGACTCTAACAAGAAACTGAGGAACTGGAATTAATTTTCAAATTGGACACAATTAACCAGGGGCTAAATAGGACTTCCAAATGGTTCTCTCATTACAGTAATTGATTGCATTTCCTGAGTTAATTTCACTGACAACAGAAATCCATTTCAAAAGGTATTTTTTTCTCCTAGTGATAATGGACCATCTACATTTAACAGCCCTCTTAGAATTGGTATGCTAATGTACAATATTTTTCTTTCTGTGTGTATAAATGCATCTTACTTCTGTTCCATTCTATGCATCCGATGAAGTGAACTATAGCCCACGAAAGCTTATGCTGAAATAAACTAGTTAGTCTCTAAGGTGCTACAAGTATTCCTCGCTTTCTTTACATATATTTGCATGCTCTAACTATGGCCTGGTCTACACTAGCTGGGTCGACCTAAGATACAGCAACTTCAGCTACATGAATAACGTAGCTCAAGTCGACACATCTTAAGTCGACTTACCTGCCGTCCTCGCGGCGGCAGCAGGCTCTCCCTCTCTTGTGCCTTTAGGCAAGCTGGAGTTCTGGAGTCAACTTTGGGGACTGATGTATCGCGTCCTGATGAGACACGATAAATCAATCCCCAATAGATCGATCTCTACCCATCGATCCAGCCTGTAGTGTGGACAAGGCCTAATTTGTGCAAATTCTTGAAGAGTCAGGAATTTTTGGGTGCATATGGTCAATTGTGTCTAAACACACATGAGCTAGCTTCACAAAGAGGATGGAGGTGCAATGTTACAATACCTAACTTTAAAGTGCCATGCCACCATACGAATTTGACCCGTCAGTGGGCAGTGTCTATTGAGTTACCCTGTATTCCAGGGGTGGGCAAACTTTTTGGCCCAAGGACCACATCGGGATTACAAAACTGTTTCGAGGGCTGGGTAGGGAAGGTAGTGCCTCCCCAAACAACCTGGCCCCCACCCCCTATCCAACTCCCTCCCACTTCTCACCCCCTGACTGCCCCCTCAGAACTCTCCACGCATCCAATGCCCCCCATTGTCCCCTGACTGCCCCTTCACAGGACCCCACCCTCTAGCCAACCCCCCTGCTCCTTGTCCCCTGACTACACCAACCCGTCCACACCACCACCCCCTGACAGGCCCCCCTGAAACTTCCACACCTATCCAACCTGTTCCACACCTGTTCTCTGTCCCCTAACCGGGCCCCGTCAAAATCTCACCCCATCCAACCACCCCCTGATCCCTGTCCTCTGACTGCCCCCCGTGACCTTTTGCCCCTTATACACCCCGCCCCAGCCCCCTTACCATAGCGCTCAGAGCAGCATGTCTGGCAGCCTGGTGGCCTGGACAGAGCTAGACACACTGCTGCACTGCCCCGCAGGAACACGCAGCCCTACCCCCCAGAGTGTGGCTGTGGGGGAAGGAGGCTAATGGGAGAAGGGGGACAGTGGGGGGAGGGGCCGTGGGTAGCTTCCCCGGCTGGGAGCTCAGGGGCCAGAAAGGATGGTCCTGTGGGCCGGATGTGGCCTGCGGGCTGTAGTTTGCCCACCTCTGATCTACGCAAACCCAGGCAATTTGATTCCCAAGACCAACTAGTCAGTATGTTCAGAGAGAAATTACTGGGAAATGAGGTCAGTTATTGTAGATTCAAATTTAATACAAAGTGATAAATTCAAATCTAACGGTCATGTCCCCATAAAGCATCACATTTTGCAATATTGTAACTCGGCTGTATATGTACATGTGTGATTTCTTCCTGATCCCAACATGGTGATCAATATATACTTGGAAACATGGAAATTTATGGGTCTTATAATTTAATTCTAACCAATATAACCACAAATGCAATTTTTATTTAAATCAATATCCTGGCCTTTTTTGTAACTTACTAAACTAGTTGCCTCGATAATATCATGTGACAGACTTCCCCAGGTTCTGTCTATGATGCATGAAAAGATATTTGTTTTAAATTTGCTTCATTTTATTTTAGCTGAACCATTCTGAACCCAACCCAAATATGTCTGAGCTCATGTGGGTAGACATATCATGGCTAGGGTTACCAAATAGCAACAGTGAAGAAAAGGGATGGGGGTGGGGGGTAATAGGCACCTATCTAAGAAAAAATTCCCCCCAAATGGGCATGTCCCTTTAAAAACAGGACATCTGGTCACCCTAATCATGACAGAGTTGCCCTGTGATATGTGTAATACTCACCCAGTGTACAAAAGTACTGTGCACCAAGAACCCAGAGAATGGGGAGAAGTTTGAATTAAGTTTTATTAAATTGTGTAGTAGAACTCAAACACAACCCCCCAGCTCCACCCACACCACCATCCACTGGAAAACAAACATGAAAGATGCCAATGGGGTGTATGTGTGTGTGTATGTATATACTGGACGTAGCTCTTTATAAAACATGTCTGCACAGGCCATTGCCAGTTACATGATTAGCCCCATAATTAATCCATTTAAACAATGACATATCTTAACCCCCCTCTATGGAATATGATCATCAAAGTGGGTCTTAGCCCACGAAAGCTCATGATCCCTAAAATCTGTTAGTCTATAAGGTGCTACAAGACTCTTTGTCACTTTTGCAGATCCAGACTAACATGGCTACCCCTCTGATACTAAAATTATTATTGAGTCTTACTAGCTGTCATTAATTAAATTCCATTTCCTCTGGCCTTTTTTCAGTCTAGAAAATTGCCACCCATATCTGTTCTCCTTGCTTTCATGCTCCATTCTCTGACAGATCCGGGCCAGAACCTCCTTTTCCCAGGCTTTCCTTACAGTTAATTCAAATGCCTGTTCTAGACCACCCCTGCCTCAGGCATTCTGCTCTGCTTCTAACTATATTAGAGACTCCATCCTAATCCTGTTAGCATTCCTCAATGAGGCAGTGGTAGTGTCATATAAAGAATGGTATTTGTCACTGATTATCAAATGATGGCTGGACAGACGACTAGTAGTCAGTTAGACTTTCCATATACCATCTGGTTTACTGGGATTCCTATGCTTTCTTTGATGGACAGACAGATGGGAGGATGGACATTTCAGCTACCATGTTTCTTTTCTGCTAGAGATGTCCTGCCAGCTGCTTCAGCAAAACCCTTTTGCAATGTACCAGTTTTTGCCTTTCTGGGCTGATGCTTGTTAGCAGTATACAGATAAATGGTAGAGGTGGAAGAGGGGCAAAAGGAGGCAAGAAATGCCATGACTGTAAAAAACACTGGTACGTTCAGGCTTCTATTATGGTGGTGTCCTGTCCTGTCTGTTAGGGTACTCTCTCATGTTGTGGAGTGGAAAAATGGAATCTCTATTCACTTTAGGTGCCCTCTCCATCTGAGTCCTGGGAGTCAATAAACCAGCGCCATGGACTCACCAAGTCGCCAACGCTCTGCATTAGAGGTTAGTTCCAACAAGCAGCTGAGAAATTAAGAACTCCACCCAGATTTGCTCGCCATGCTAAAAAGGGCTTGTCTGGAATTAAAGGGATTTATGGCAATTGCTCTGGGTGGTTCCTAAGCCTATCGTCCATCAGAACATGCCTGGGATGAGGATCTCACTACAGATGGCAGAAGCTGAGATCCAAAATTGCTGAAATCTTCTTCAGAAGAAAAGGTTTCAGAACCCTCGTCTTCGGGATTCAAAGATGTCTCCCAAAGTAGTTTCTTCAGTTATGAGGTCATTGAGGGCCTGATTAGAACAGTCACTCAAATTGGCCACACAGAGCAAGCAAAGGCCTCACGTCCAAGCAATGGATAATCTGCACAATACATTTTACAGAATTACTTCATTATGTTACTCGGAATATTTAATATGAAGCGCTCTAAAAGACAAAGACAGTGCTAACAATCCCACAATGTTTGTCTCCAATGACTGAGCAGGACAGCTGCTAGCCTTATTACGTGGCTTAAAGGTGACATGGTAAAGGAAAACAACTTGAACCTTTTTGCTTTTTTTTTTCTTCTTCTTTATGATGGATTAAAAAAAACAACATGAAAACTTTCATTCAATCAGATTTTGTTTTCTGCTTGTAGAGAGGCAAGCTCTAGTGAATGCTGATTGTTTGAGGAGGTCCTTTGCATTGCCTAGCAAATGGAAAAGGGGGAGTTAAATCCAGGGCCAGCCTCAAGGAAAATGATTTAAATAATGTATAGAGAGTACACTTACAAAGTTTGCGGGCAATACTAAGCTGGGGGGGGGGGGGTTGCAAGTGATTTGGAGGCTAGAATTAAAATTCAAAATGATCTGGACAAACTGGAGAAATGATCTGAAATAAATAGGATGAAATTAAATAAGAACAAATGCAAAGTACTCCATTTACGGAAGAACGATCAGTTGCACACATACAAAATGGGAAAGTGCTGCCTAGCAAGGAGTACTGCGGAAAGGGATCTGCGGGTCACAGTGGATTGTAAGCTAAATATGAGTCAACAGTGTGACACTGTTGCAAAAAAAGCGAACATCACTGTGGGATGTATTAACAGGAGTGTTGTAAGTAAGACATGAGAACTAATTCTTCCACTCTACTCTGCACTAAATAGGCTTCAACTGGAGTATTCTGTTCAGTTCTGGGCACCCATGTTTCAGGAAAGATGGGGACAAACTGGAGAAAGTCCTGCTGCCTCCCCAGGTTTCCCACCCCTCCCGCTTGGCCTCCACTGTCTCTCTAGGCTCCCAGCCCCGCCATTGCCCCAGGCCTTGCTGCACTCCCAGACTCCCTCCCATTCCCCTGACTCCGACTGCCTCCTTGGGCTCCTCCCCCTCTCCCCACAATTGCCTCTTGGTCCCACTGTCTCACCCCCACCCATTGCCCCAAGCTCCCTTCCATGGCCTCACACCCACAGCACACTTGCGACCACAACACATTCCACACACACACCAAACATGGTGCATGGGGTAGCTGCCCATCCATAAGGTCAGCCCTGGTTAAACCCCCAGAGGTCATCTGAACTAGCCCATGCTCCATACTGAACAATGAGAGGGATCAAACTTCGGGATGAGGAGTTTCCCAGGTGAAAGTACAGGGAGGAGGCAGGACAGGAATAGACAAAGTACTAAAACCAGAGAGAGAAAGGTCAGAGAGGGGGCTTTCTGACTCAGGCTGCACACAGTGATTTCTTAGCTAGAGTTTCCACAAGTGGAATTGTCAATATGCAGTTTTGTTGATGCTCTTCCCACCTCTGTTCAAAGTAATAGCACTTGTGAACATACTGTAAATAAAACACACTAAGAGAAAATACCCAAAGTACATGTCACTGTTTTTCCCCCAACAGGAAACAACCACTGCAAAGTCCCAAAATCTACAACCCCTTGGCAAAAGACGTTAAATTAAAACCGGTCATTAAAAACCCTACCAAACAACCAGGTAATAGGTGGTACATGAGCTAATCCAGATGCAAAGATTTTCCCTCTAACATTTTCAAGTAAATTGTTAAGTAAATCACATGCATGTATTTAATGGGAATGGGAGTTGTGCAGTAAGAGTAAATTCTCAACACACATCACACTGAAAATGTGCCCCAAAGTATTTAATTTTGGCAACTCCGATGCAGATGGCTTTTCAATTAGTCAAAGTGCAAACATATTTTTGTCCAATAAATGTTGAGAAACCAGATTCTGGCAAAATATTTATGTTCAGTTTGATGACAAGACTGATGAGTGAATATTGTTAAAAGTTAACTGTTTTTTATTCAATTGTTGACAATAACACACACACACAAATACATTATAAAATATTTCTCTCTATTCAGGCTATGTATTGTCATAAGGTCTGAATGCACATTTTTTCACTTTAGTGTAAGCGGGGAATTGTCCCGCTATTGTGAGGAGCTTTCCTGGCTTATACACTACCCCAGTAAAGTGGGTAAGCAAAAGGATCTGAGTCCTTGCTCTCTTTCTTTTGGTACTGGGAGATAGCCAACCAAAACACCCCCCACTGAGTTTTAGTAAGGGGACAACGGTACCCTTACATTAGCAAAGTTAGAAACACTGGGTAACACTGAGCTTAGTTATCACAGTGAATATCAGAAGTAATTGTTGTGAAAACTAGTTACATCAGCATGAAACTGGTATAGATGAGATCTGATTCAAATCCACTCTTTGGGTAAATTTCTCTTGTATGAATACATACCTGTTTTGATCTCCTATAGTTTATTTTATATCTGTATCAAAGTTTCATATTTTACACACACAATAACAAAGATTTCTAAGACACTTACAGTGCTTGCCTGAAAACCCCACCCTTTTATTAGGTGATAATCCTAATGGAAAATGTTAAGTGGATTTTGATGACTCACTGTTGCAGAAGGGCCAATACCTGCCCAGGTGATGTCAAGGTGGTAGTGCCTCTCCAAAAGGGACCTAGGGTGTGGGAAGAGCGGTCTTCAGGGGGAAACCTCATGAGAAGCCTAGCACTTGGGCTGGATTTTATGTTAGTTGAATTTATTTTGCCAATAAAGTCAAACCAAATGAAAAGGATACATTCTCATAGACTTTAAGGACAGTAGGGATCATCATGATCATCCAGTCTGACCTCCTGCACATTTCAGGCCACAGAACCTCACCTACCCAGTCCTGTAATAGACCCATAACCTCTGGCTGAGTTACTGACGTTCTCAAATCATGATTTTATGACTGCAAGTAACAGAAAATCCATCATTTACTATAGTTTAAATCAGTAAGTGACCTGTGCCCCATGCTGCAGAGAAAGGCAACCTCTCCACCCCACCCCACCCCAGGGAGTCTCTGCCAATCTGACCTGGAGAAAAAATCCTTCTGGACCCTAAATATAGCAATCAGTTGAACCATGAGGATGTGGGCAAGGCCCACCAGCCAGACACCTGGGAAATAATTCTCTGTAACTCAGAGCCCTCCCCATCTAGTGTCCTATCTTTGGCCATTGGGGATTTTTGGCACTGGCAGTTGGAGATGGGTTTCATGCCAGTGTATGCAATCTCATCATACTGTCTTCTCCATAAACTTATCAAGCTCAGTCGTGAAGCCAGTTAGGTTTTTAGCCCCCAGTGCTTCCATTGGAAGGCTATTCCAGAACTTCACTCTTCTGATGGTTAGAAACTTTCATCTAATTTCAAGCCTAAACTTGATGGCCAGTTTATATCCATTTTTTCTTGTGTCAACATTGGTACTTAAATAATTTCTCTCCCTCCCTGGTATTTATCCCTCTGATGTATTACCTCTCCTCAGCCTTCATTTGGTTAGGCTAAACAACCCAAGCTCCTTGAATCTCCTCTTGTAAGGTAGGTCCTCCACTCCTCTGGATAACTGTTTCTTCATCAAATAATGGCTGCTAGAGTGTCTGTCTGGATCTGAATGAGTTGGTCCTTAAGGGCAGCAATGGAGTTCCTCCCATCTCCATGGCAAAGTAATCTTTTAAAGAGGATTTCTCACCTAAGGGTGCATCCTAGAAGCCCTTCTCTGTATCTGTTCCAGTTTGAATTCATCTTTCTTAAACATGGGAGACCAGAATTGCACACAATATTCCAGATGAGGTCTCACCAGTGCCTTGTATAATGCGCCCTGTATATGCTTGTGTTTTCCCCCTTGCTTCCAGTGGTGGAACTCCACCGGAGCTAGTGCAACAGCAAGAGATTGTAAGAATATGCCAGGATAGAGAAGGCTGAAGAGCTTTTCAGAACTCAGACTAACTCACTGATGAGACACACACCCTCAGTAAACTGTCAGCTCTGAAAAGTATGACACAGGTAAGCTAATATGATCTTTTAAAAATGCACCTACCATTGTGGCTCAGGTTACCTGATCTGAGAAATTAAAGGCAAACACCATGCCAGCAGTCATGGAAATGCAGTCATTGGTTCCCACCATGCCCCCACCCCAAAAATATATTTGAGGGGGTGGCGATTAAACCTGTGGAACTGAGATGTTCTATTAGTGATGAGATCTTTTCTGTAAAGCTCTTCTAGCAGATATATCCAACAGGACATGTGGGGGGCACTAATTGAGGCTTATTCTGAGCCACTCTCTGGGTAACTGTTTCTTCATCAAATAATGGCTGCTAGATTGTCTGTCTGGATCTGAATGAGTTGGTCCTTAAGGGCAGCAATGGAGTTCCTCCCATCTCCATGGCAAAGTAATCTTTTAAAGAGGATTTCTCACCTAAGGGTGCATTTGCTGCTCAGTTTGCGGTAATACACTCTGCTGTGAGATGCTTAGCTGCAGGCCTTCGTTTCTCATTAGGATTCACAACCATATGGAAAAGGTTTGAGCAGCAAAAGCTTCAGGCTCTGGGCATTTCACAATGGTTTCATGGCATGCTAAATTCAAGCACAATCACAGAGTGAGACTTCTCTCAGAGTAATCGGGGGTCCCATTAACTGCAATGATTACTGAAAAGCATCTACGAACTGTTCACTATCTTCTATTTCCTGGCGAAATGGTTAGTTTAAGATGATGGACTCAAAACACCACATGGTTTCAATAGCTTACAGATCAATTGTTTAAAAAGCTACCAAGGAAAGTAGACGTAAGGAAGGGGATATCTGGCTAGTATTAAGAAATAACAGCAATACTGGTAGAGGGCCTTACAGATGCAGAACTCAGAGCAATTTAGAAACCTTCCTAATTAGAACCCATAGCACACTGTGATAGAGGTAAGTATTTTTTATTCCTGTTTTACAGATGTGCAAACTTTGGATTACAGAGGTTGTAAACCCAAGTACACAGAATGAACCAACTGCAAAACTGGGGCTAGAACTGAGTTTCTCAGTCCAGTGACCTTGTAAGTAGATAACTCGACCTCTCTAGGAAAGTAAATGGGTAATGACCCTTGGACTATGTGTAAATCTGCTGTTAATGTGGGGTCAGACTGTGAACTTCTCATTTACCCCATACGCACATGAGTAGTCCTACTGAAGTCAATGGAACAGCTTGCAAGTAACTGCTCACCGACCTAAGGCCCAGTCTGAACATTTTTAAAAGAAAGTGATTGTGGGCTCTGGCACACGGTGCTGTGTGTGTGTTGTGTGCATAATACAAGTGTCTTTATCTGCCTGAGTAGCTATAGCTAAAGTGTTGCAGATTCTTCTCCAACTGTCTTCCTAAATCATCTTCCATGGTATTTTCTATTGACCAGAGAACTACTTTCTGATGACATCAGGATGACTTCTACTGGACCTCTCCCTGCTGCTGACATTAAACAACAGCTATGCCCCCTAAGGGCATAGAAGAGAAGTTTAAAGGACAAAGAAGGCAAAGAGTAAAAAGCTACACCATCTGAACTGTAACTGCATTGAGTTAGGAATCTATCGCCTAACCCATCAAAGTGTGTATGGATCCAAAATATAAATGCTGAAGAATCCCAATATTCTACAGTTTGAAACTATTTCATAACTGTATTTGTTGCTATTTGTGTCCATCCTTCACTATGACTGATAGCTACCTCCCACCAACCAGCCTCTTCCTAGCTTTCCTAACCTTTCTGACTAGGACCATAATGACTGTTGACCTGCACGTTTTTGTATTCATTTACACCAGTGTAAATTGAGTGCAAAGTGGATACAAAATGCTACCAGATCATCATAGTAATGTCTGACATACACCCGTGCAAAGTGTAAGTGACTGTCCACTGTTGGAATAACAATGAATTGAGCCCATAGGTGTAAAAATCACAGGTTCAGTCTCTGCAAGCCTTTGGCCAACTGTTATGCTAAAATCGTAAGTGACTGATCCTTCTTTGTTAGTTGCCCCCAGAAGGCACTGAGCCTCTGACAAAGAAGGCACATAAGTGCATGTGCAATTGAACACATCAGCTAGTCTGAGTTTAGCAGAAACAGAGAACTACTGGGCATAGCACTGAAGTCTTCTTATACAAATGAGACTAAGTGTTAGTGTGCGGGTTGAAAGTGGGACATTGTAAAAATAGTGGAAGGACAAATGGAGTGGCTGGTAAAGACCAGGGCTTGGGAGATTAACTTGTTTTTCATCTCCCATGCTCTTTCTTAACAAATATGCAAGACAGAAAGCTTTATCTTAGAAATTTGATCGGTGCCATGATGGACCTGTGCTAATATGTTGCCTTAATTTTGTTAACTAGATGCAAATGTACTGTGCTTCATGGGTTGAACAATTATGCTAATAATCTTCCACACCCTGTTTGACATGGCCTTGGCAGCATTGAAATAGATCTATAACAGCAGCCACTAAACATAGCTCTAAACAGAAATGTATACCAATAAATCTGTAATAATTCTGTTTTATAGAACCATCTGAAACTATAAACACAAAGATCTATCATCATTCATAATAAAGGGAGTCTGTAGGAAGGTCCCACTGCTCCCCTCACACATTTTAACAGCAGCTTTTCCCCATTCCATTTTGTTTTTAAATGGTGAAATAAAATGGACAAAAAAAATCTATTGATTTACTATCATAAAAATCACAGTTGTTCCATAACTCCGAACTCACTCATCACAAGAGACAAGATAAAGGGTCGAGCAAGAGCAAGGCTCTGTAATACCACAAAGTTATAACAAATTAATTGTACCATGGTGCTAAGACAACAAAAGGAGTCAGGTGACTATAGCATAATTTGTAGGGTGAGCAAGGGGCTTTGTGCAACATGCTTCCGTCCCAAGGGAGAGCTGTTTCACACAGAGTTGCCACACCTTGAGTTTGATCGGCTGGTACATGCCATCGAACCACAGTATGAAATCCTGGCTCCAGTGAAGTCAATGGGAGTTTTGCCATTTATTTCAATGGAGCCGGGACTTCTTCAGCAGAATCCCTTATTAAATATTTAGCCCAACTCCTTGTCAGTGCTGGGTTTTCCCCTATAGTTTATCCTCTAGTGCTTTGTCCAGTCTAGGTGTAAATGACCCAAGACATGATGCTTCTATATTAGAAACCTCATATGATGTTTTTTCCCCATCCTTCTAAAGCAGGGATGGCCAACCTGAGCCTGAGAAGGAGCCAGAATTTACCAATGTACATTGCTAAAGAGTCATAGTAATACATCAGCAGACCCCCATCAGCTTCCCCACCCCATTCCCAGCGCCTCCCACCCACCAGTAGCCCTGTCGATCAGCATCTCCCCATCCCACCCTGATCAACTGTTTTGTGGCATGCAGGAGGCTCTAGGGGGGAGAGGCAAGGGCATGGCAGGCTGATGGGAGGGGATGGGAAGGGATAGAGTGAGAGCAGGGCCTGTGGCAGAGCCAGGGTTGAGCAGTGGGCACTCCCCAGCACATTGGAAAGGTGGCGCCTGTAGCTCTAGCCCTGGAATCGGTGCCTATACAAGGAACCGCATGTTAACTTCTGAAGAGCCCCATGTGGCTCCGGAGCCACAGGCTGGCCACCCCTGCTCTAAAGCATAACACAGAAGCCTAGCTGTTCAGTCCGACTTCCATTGACATAAGACTGGGTTGAATGAAGAAGGTGTTCAGGTTTTTATATTTCAAGGAGTGCTTATCACTGACATTTTACCCACTCCGATTGACGAATCTTTGTGTTTTTATATTTGCATTCTTCCCATGCCAAGAGAGACATTTTAATAAGTGCATTATATACACTGAAAAATAACTAAGGGCCCAATCCTGGATGGGCCCAAGTAACAACTGCTATTCACTTGGATGGGAGCTGAGAGCACTCAGCACCTCAGAGGGATTAAGTCTGTCTAAATAAAATTGGGTATCATTCACTGACAAGCAGAATAAAAGACTGGATAGACAAATGGTTTGATGTGAATTCCTGTCAATCCCCATTCAGGGACTCAGATGTAACTTGAGAAATATATAGTTTGGATAGTGTTAAACAAAACTAGCTGCATTATTTGCTGTATCAAGATAGGTGCGTTACTTTGAAAGACTCCTTCCTGCAAATATGCAGTCACAATTTTTTCTGACACTTATTTACTCCACAGGCTAGGATGGCTCCCATGGCTCTCCCACAGGAGCCTTGGAGCTGTTAACAAGGTATCAGCATGCAGTCTCCGTCCATAGCATTGCTGGGCACTTACAAAATGTGCATATGAAATATCTTTGGGGGGGAAAAGGTTGCTATGCATGCATGACAGCTAATTATTGGAATGAAACAGTAATGATGACATAGTTATAAAGAGGCAATTGTCAGATGTACACAACCCTGCCAATTATTATTTTAAAAAGGCCCAGTCTCTATGATGGACTGACGACTGCAGCTAAATGTCAGTTTTTAATTAAAGGAGGCCTGAGGTGCTTCTGAGGAAGCCATTTGCCACCTTCCTACAAATAGCAGATTGACCATCAATATAAGCCATCATGAATTTAATTAAAGTTTTCAAATGTCAAACTTTGGGGAGGAGGGGTTAAGTTTTCAGGTCCATGAAACACCTTCCTCTCTGTAGTCCCACATCCAAGAAATGCTCAGCAAGAACTGCAGTGCTGGTGTTTGGTGAGTATGCAACAGGTCATCTTCCCCAAGGAAGGGGAAGTCTATCTTTTCTTCCCCATCATCATTGCATGATTTTTTTAAATGTAACAGTCCTACTTTATACCTTCCAGATAATATTACTGAATAATATTAGAAGGGAGTAGAACCCTTAAACCCACCTCCCACTCTGTCTCCAGACCGAGTCTTAGCTCCTGTGTTGGTCAATGGCAAGTACAGTCTACAGCTGGGGGGAAACAGTTTTCCTGTCCTGGGCAAAAATTTGAGCCATCGGAAACTTTTCCCATCCCAAACTGGGAAGAAATAAAATTCTCAAATTTTTTTGTGAACCAACTATCAGAAAATTGTTTTGGTTCAGGTCAATCAGCATATTTTGATAATTTTGAAACATTTCATTGTGATTTCAATTTATTTTGAATTTGTTTTTACTTCAATTAACTGCCATTTCTAAGTAAAAAATCATTTCAAACAGAAAAACGGAATTCTTTGTTTTGAAAATGTTTTGAAACAATTGCAAAACTTTTCCAATTTTTTTTCAAAATGAGAAATCATTTGAAATCAACTCTTTCACACATTTTCAGTTTTGACAAATTGGAATTTTCCAACAAAAAACGTTCATCAAAAAAAATCCTGTGCAACTCTAATGGTGTCATTATCAGTTCAGTGCATGCTGGGATGTGTCATGGAATCAGAAATCTTTGGTCCTGGTGAGATATATACATTTCATTGACTTGGAAATTAAAATGTTGCAGCTGTTCTTTAAATTACCTGGAAACTCTCCTGAAACTCATATACTTGAATAGCAGAGAAGGGGGCCTGTATTCCTGTAACTTAAATACCAGTAATGAGTACATCAAGAAAATAGAAACAATTAATAAACTAGGCTAACGTGGATGAGTAAATCCACAGAGTGAGAACCAAGGAAAGCCAATACCCCAACGTGCCTCACACAAAACATGCAGTCAAAACCAGAAACAATAGCACTCAGCAAATATAAGTGAATGTGAATAAGAATGTCTTAAGTCTGTTTTTGAAGGATGTGCAGATGTGTGTCAGAGTACATGGAGAAGGTAAAGCATTCCATAGACATAGGTAGTGAAGGGAAAAGGTACCACTTCCTAACCTCTGAAGATTTTACAATGGGATGGTAAGCAATTCCTGTCCTGCTAATATGTTCTGCCATGAGGGAATATTCCACAGGGGAAAATCATGGTCACTTTGGTACAGAAGACTGGTCATAAATTATTTAGGACTTACAGAAGAAATTATAAATATTAATACTATAGGTTTAAAATAGAGCAAATTCATTTTCTTTTTTAACATTTCTGACATAAGATAATCATGCTGCACCTGCGACCCTTCACAGCAAGTTTCACTTAGAAACAAATTTGCAACAACTGCAGTTAGAAAACATTGAAAAAGAAAGTGTAGCGAGGGACTGTTCCAAGGAAAACACCACCCAGTCATTCACAACAGGGCTTGGCCACTGTTGTGAGTGGCAGTGCGTTTGCTCAAGGGATAAGAAGGATGCTTAAGTGCAGGAATTCTTAAAGGGGCAAAAGGGACACTTCAGAGTAGAGCCAGAATGTTGGTTTTTGGTGGCTGTAGGCCCCCTTCTCTGCTATTCAAGTATATCAGTTTCAGGAGAGTTTCCAGGAGTGGCCGTCCCACTCCAGTAAAAAAAAAAAAGGGGGGGGGTGTTAAAACAGCCCTGCAGAGGGCTGCAGCTGGAAAAATCAGCAAAAAGTCTGATTGGAATAGCAGCCACAGCTGTGGTTGGGTCAATTAGGGCCCAGCTGATCCTTATAAGAGGGCTGTGGCCAGGTGCTAGAGGCAGTCTCTCTCAAGGCTGGGAGGGAGCAGGGTCTGGCTGCCTGCAGGACAGGGTACCTAAGGTGGAACAGGCAAGGGAGCTGGGGAGCTCCAGCCTAAGAACTCCCCAGGCTGCAGGCCTGAAGTGAGGCCTAAGGAGGGTACTGAGGGTTAGGCAAAGGCAGCTGGTCCTAAACCCACTTGCCTATGATGACTGGCTGTCACACTGCAGTCTGCCCCAGGGAACAGGGGCTTGATGATAACTGGCAGTAGCCTACAGTGAAGCAAGGTGGGGATTAGAGTGTTGGGGGTTCCCCAGGGAGGGGAGACCCAGAAGCAGTGTGTGGGTTATTGCCAGGGGTTAGGGTGACCAGACAGCAAGTGTGAAAAATCAGGACAGGCGTTGGGGGGTAATAGTAGTCTATATAAGAAAAAGACCCCAAAATCGGGACTGTCCCTATAAAATCGGGACATCTGGTCACCCTACCAGGGGGCAGCACCCTAAGAAAAAGGGCACTGAGGTCCGGGAGGGACACTGGGACAGTGGACAGCCAGACATCAGCCTGCAGAGGGTGCTCTGAGCTGGAAGAGCTAATTCAGAGACGGCTAGCAGGAGTTGGTGTGTCGTTATATAGTGGCACAGGGTTGTTGCAGTGTTGATAAGAAAGACAAATCTCCTTTTCTAAGCATCTTGCAACATTCAATTAACTGTATTCTATTGTCATGGATAAAGGCAGTCTGTCACTGCAAACAGCTGATTATTTATCTTTTCTTAAATTTATTTTTAACATGTTTTAACAGTAAAACACAAGGCTAAAAGCTTGTTTCATTTATGATAAATGTGGAATAAAAACTGACAAAGAGATAAGAACTGTTACTTAAGATGTTCTTAAAAGGCTGAGGAATCTAAATAAAGGGGTCTTGATGATTTAGCTCAGGACAGCCTATCATCACCATTACATGGACAAATTGTATTGCATGTCAGAGCACATTGAAGATGCACAATAATTTATTAGTCAGAATGTAGAAAATTGTACAGTACATAGTGACTTTCCAGCTCCACAGTGTGTGTCTTTGCAGATCCTCTGTTTTTGGCTTAAAGAGACACTATCCTACAGTTTAGAGCTACAGTGCAGTTGGCGTCAAACTGGGGAAGGATGGAGGGAATTAATAGAAAATGGATTGGAACAAAATAATATCGCTGAAAGCATTTTAAAAATAAATGTGGGGGCATTCAGATCTATCTAAGCACTCTTACTCTAGTCATCACTGTAGTCTCTGATTGTGGGATTTGGTCTTGGCACATCCCTGCACAATACCACCTTTCTGGCCTGACCAAAGTTGGTAGCACCAGAAATCTGACATAAGAGCCTGGTCTTGTGACCTTTCCAGAACAGTGTACCAGAACCAAGAGGATCAGGAAAAACTCTCTAGATTAGAGTTCCTGGCTCCACTACAACTCAATTGAACGGATCACCAATCAACTTAAATTAGCTAACACCTGTGAATATGTGTGATGGCGGTTTCCATTGGCAGTTGGCTTAAATTGCCACCAAGAGACATCCAGGATGATCCTAAGCCCATAAAACTGGACAGTTGGTAGCACGTACTGAGCATCCTTTACAGATTTCCCAGGTCAGATACTTTACAAAAGGATGATCCCGGGAAAACTGGGACAGGTGACAACCCCACTCTAAGTTAGTTCCAAATTCCCATCCCTTGCCTTAGAGGTGGAGACCCTTCTATGGACTTTGCAGAGACAGGAATTCACCCAGAAATCACCCCCAACACCTTATCAGCAAACATGCAGTTCAAGTGACCCACCAGCATCAGTCCCTCCTGCACCAACTAGGGCACCTCCTTCCCTTTTGGATCTAGCTGATTTTGTACATGGTGCAAGTGTAGGGTGTCCACTGACATATCCTCAGACACTCCGGTATGGTGCATGCAAGCTCACACCATTTTGAAGAGTATGCTGCCCTGCTCCCAGCAACATGACCTTCACCGCCAGTAGGAGCAGAGCAGTACACTTCAAAATGCCTTGCTCTGTGTGTGATACCACACAAAACCATGTTTGGTTTTATATCAGTACCAGACAGGTGCCAACCCAACTGATCAGGGTTCTGTGGGCAGAGCCTCATCAGTATTACCTCTGATATGTGTAGTGGGGGTGACAAATGTTTTTCCAGGACACAAACATTAGTGGCTTAGCCTAGGCTGAAGTTTGTGAAGTGTCTAGATGAGCATTTACAGAGGTGCGAGCTAACTTGAGTGAATTGGCAATTAACTTGAATGATAAAACTAGTGTAATTCACATCTCTAATGGATGCTGTTGTGAACACATCCCTAATGTTTGAACATAAAAACAGCCATGCTAAATCTGACCAACGGTTCATCTAGTCAGTGCCCTGTCTCTGACAGTGGCCAGTGCCAAATGGTTCAGAGGGAATGAAAAGAACAGGGAAATTTTTAGTGATCCATCTCCCGTCACCCAGTCTCAGATTCTGGCAGTTGGAGGTTTAGGGACATGCGTTCCTGTCTATCTCAGCTAATAACTATTGATGGACCTATCCTTCAGGAACTTATCTAATTCTTTTTTTGAACTCGGTTATACTTTTGGTCTTCACATCCCCTGGTTGACTGTGCATTTTGTGTGAAGAAGTACTTCATTCTGTTTGTTTTAAACCTACTGCCTATTAATTTCTGGGTGACCCGTGGTACTTGTGTTATGTCATGGAGTAAATAACGTCCTTGTTCACTTTCTCCACACCATTTATAGACCTCTATCATATCCCCCCTTAGTCATCTTTTTTTCCAAGCTGAAAAGTCCCAGTCTTGTTAATCTCATATGGAAGCTGTTCCATACCCCTAATCATTTTTGTTACCTTTCTCTGTACTATTCCCAATTCCAATATATCTTTTTTTTAGATGGATTGACCAGAACTGCACACGGTATTCAAGGTATGGGTGTACAATGGATTTATATAGCAGCATGATATTTTCTATCTTTATCCCTTTCCTAATGGTTCCTTATATTGTTAGCTTTTTTGACTGCCGCTGTACATTGAGTAGATGTTTTCAGAGAAATATCCACAATGACTCAAAAATCTCTTTCTTGAGTGGTAATAGCCAATTTACACCCCATCATTTTGAATGTACGGGTAGAATTATTTTTTCCAATGTACGCTGTTTTGCATTTATCAACATTGAATTTGGTCTGCCAATTTGTTGTCCAGTTACCCAGTTTTCTGAGATTTCTTTGTGACTCTTTGCCGTCTGCTTTGGACTTAAGTATCTTGAATAATTTTCTATCATTTTCAAATTTTGGCGCCTCATTGTTCACCCCCTTTTCCAGATAATTTATGAATATGCTGAACAGCACTAGTTCCAGTGTAGAGCCTTGATCACCCTGCTCTTTACATCTCTCCATTGTGAAAACTGAACATTTATTCCTATCTTTTGCTTCCTATTTTGTAACCAGTTACGGATCCATGAGAGGACTTTCCTCTTGCCTCGTGACTGCTCAGAGTGCTTGGGACCCTTTGGTGAGGGATCTTGTTTAGCCAGAGTCAGGGCCAGTGCAACCAGTAGGCGAACTCGGCGGCCACCAAGTGATTGGGGGCGCCAAAAAGTGTGCTATGGGAAGGCAGTGGAGCAGAGGTGAGCTGGGGCAGAGGAGCGGGGGGAGGGCTGCCCACAGCAAGTAACGGGGGGATGGGGGGGCAGGGGAACCACTTCCCACCCCAGCTCACCTATGCTCCACCTCCTTTCCCTGAGCACACCCCCCCTCTGCTTCTCCTCCCCTCCCAGGTGTGCCGTGCCAAACAGCTGATTGGCGCCACAAGTCTGGGAGGTAGGAGAAGTGGAGCGCGGTGGCATGCTCAGGGGAGGAGGTGGAGGGGAGGGGAGCTGGGGCAGGAAGCTGCCGCAGGACTCCCCGAGCGCAATGGGGGCGGGGAGCTGCCACAGGGCTCCCGAGGAGGGGTGGGGTTTGCAGGGTGGAAGTTTCGCCTAGGGTGCGAAATATCCTTGCACCAGCCCTGGCCGGAGAGTTATTTTTTGGTCCTCTTTACTGTTTATTTGTGTTTTGTACTTGACATATACATTTAGTTTGAGCTTCATTTTTGGGTATTTTAAAATAGTTTCTATGCAGTCTGTAGGCATTTCACCCTTGTGACTGCTCTTTTTAACTTCTATTTAACAAGCTTCCTCATTTTTGTGTAGGTCATCTTTCTGAAGTTAAATATTACTGTGCTGGGTTTCTTAAGCATTCCCCCCCCCTACAAGAATGTTAAATTTAATTACATTAGTGGCTCAGATATATTCACCTCTTGGACCAGATCCTCTGCTCCACATAGGACTAATTAAGAATCGCCTCTCCCCTTGTGAGTTCCAAGATCAGCTACTCCAAGAAGTAGCCATTATTGCACCTAGAAATATTATCTCTGCATTAATTTCTGAGATATACCCAGCCCGTATCGGTATAGTTGAAATCTTCTGTTATCATTGTGTTTTCTGCATTTGTAGCCTCTCTAATCTCCCTAATCATTTCACAATCACTGTCACCAACTGATCCCACTGTTTTTGTATGACCCTTCCTCCCAGATCCCTCACCATATTCATTTGTCCCATCCATTTCTGCAATGTTTGAACTCCTGATAGTCTGAATATCCTTTCAAGACCCGGAAGAGGCAGAGAAGCAATATTCTCCCCAGTAAAACTGTGGCACAGCTGGAGATTTGCATGGTTCAGAATCTGAGCCCAGCTCTGAATTTTGCAGCTGGCTCCTACCACTATAATAGGTGAAACCAAAACCACCGAGCTGCATAATGTGTTTGAAATTTGGATCCAAGCAGGGGTGAAAGTAGAGTGGTATGGGCCGGTACAGCGTACCGATAAAAGTGACTGCCTGTACCGGCCCCTAGCACTTAAAAGACTCTGCTTAAAGCGCTGCCGCAGCAGCGCTTTAACGTCACTGCTCTTTTTTCACCCCCTCCCCGTTGGCGGTCCTGCCAGTAGGGATCCGGCAGGGCTGCCGATGGGAGGGAGGGGGGGAGCGCAAAAAGAGCAGTGGCATTAAAGCATTGCTCTTGCAGCGCTTTAAGCAGAGTCCTTTAAAGCGCTACCATGGCAAAAGGACCCTGCTTAAAGCACTGCCTCGGCAGCATGTTAACATCTCTGCCCCTTTTGCCCCCCCCCGGCCACTGACAGGGGGGAGGGATGGGCAGAGGAGCAGCTACCCCAGCGCTGGGGCCCCAGGCACTGCAGGCGGACTAGCAGGGGGACGCTGAACCTCCCCAGCCCCACCCCTTCTGCTGCCCCCGTACCAGTAGGATAGAAATTTTACTTTCACCCCTGGATCCAAGTACAGTGGAACCCTGCTATTACGCGCCCCACGATAACGCAAATTCGGTTATAACACGGGGCACGTCTGGCTCCCGGCAGGTGAGTCTGGCGGGTGCAGGGCATTTGGGATCCCTGCAGCCTCAGCGCACCCCCAGGTTCTTCACTGTGTCCCTGGTGGCTGCGGAGCGAGTTTGGTGGGCACAGGGATCAATGCCCCAGCGGGCGCAAGGCAAGTCTGGTGGGCCCGGGGATCCATGCCCCAGTGGCTGCAGCAGAGGTGACTCTCCCTGCAGCCCCAGCATGCCCCTGGGCTTCTCGCCCTCCTGCTCCAGCAAACCCCTAGCTTCTGAATACAGTGGAACCCCGCTGTAACGCGACCCCACATTTAGCGTGATGGGATTTCTTGGATCCCATCCATCGCATCATAGCGGGGTTCCGCTGTATTGCATTTTGGGCTCATCTCTAGTTTACTTACAATGATAAAAGTTGAAGGCATTCAGGTTACTTCAGAGTTTACTGCAATAAAAGAGAGAACTTCGTGGTATAGTCTGCTTGTTCGTTCTACAAATATAATGCTGATGTGGACAGGTAGGGAGCGTATCAAGCCCTATGGCCTCTCTAACGATTGTGTAGTGAAGAAGGTGAACAGCTTTACATTTTGTGGTAAGAGAAATCAGTGAACTTTGTAGTTATGTTGATTACGAAGCAGAAATTCACATCAAGGTCACAACACCTGATACGATATCTACAGTATATAGTTCTTGGAGTTCCCTTGATCAACAAGTAATGGACTGTGGGGAAGAAGGACCAGTGCCTCAAATGCTGAGTGCCTCTGTGTTGTGCTGAGCACATTCACTGCTCCGTGTAGTAGGGTGACCAGACAGCAACTGTGAAAAAATGGGACGGGGTTGGGGGTAATAGGCACCTACATAAGAAAAAGTCCCAAAAAACAGGACTGTCCCTTTAAAAAGGGACATCTGCTCACCCTACTTTGAAGTTAATAGCAGTCAATGGCACACAGCACTATACAAGAGGCACTCAGAATCTTTCAGGACAGGGTACTGAATCTCTTCAGCACTTGGATTTCTCTTCTTGTTCACTTGAAAAAGGAAGCCCTTTGCGAAGAGAACTCCCCCTTTAAGATGATATTCCCTAGGACGGATGAGGAGAGATACTAGTTTGTATTTACAGAGTAGGGTGACCAGACAGCAAGTGTGAAAAATTGGGATC
Source organism: Sternotherus odoratus (assembly GCA_032164245.1). Classification (NCBI taxonomy): domain Eukaryota; kingdom Metazoa; phylum Chordata; order Testudines; family Kinosternidae; genus Sternotherus; species Sternotherus odoratus. The sequence goes on along the minus strand of JAVMKO010000001.1, from coordinate 95,695,465 downwards.
CGGGTGAGGGGTAATAGGAACCTATATAAGAAAAAGCCCCCAAAATCAGGACTGTCCCTATAAAATTGGGACATCTGGTCACAATATTACGAAGTGCACATTCCATATGGTGGAAAATGAAAATAACTAGAGCGACCATTTGTATTCTAAGGCGAATCCATAATTTGATGCTGAGTGATGTCCTGCCAACTGTAGTTAAAATGAAGATCATCTCTGATATTTTTCCAATAATTATGCAAAGGATGGTGAAACAAATGTATATTTTTGCACCATGGATAACGCAATTCACAGATTCCAAGGCCATTGTGATCAGCTAGTCTGATCTCCTCTACAACACAGACCACAGAACTTTCCCAAAATAATTCCTAGATCAGATTTTTTAGAAAAAACATCCAGTCTTAGTTTTAAAATTTTCAGTGATGGAGAATCCATCACAACCCTTGGTAAATCATGCCATTGGTTAATTACTCTCCCCAGTAAAAAATGTATTCCTTATTTCCGGTCTCAATTTGACTAGCTTCAACTTCAAGACATTGGATCAATTTATACCAGTGGTTCTCAAACCTTTTCTAGTGGTGACCCCTTTCCCACGCCGGGCCTCTAAGCATGACCCCCCCTAAGGGTCAGGTGGGGGCGGGGCGTGCCTGCAGCCCACTGCGGCAGGGACTGGGGGGGGGGTTCCAGCAGCCCCCCGAGGTCAGTGAGGGTGGGTTCCAGCAGCCCCACGTAGGCGCCGGTAGCCCACCGCAGCAGGGGCCAATATCATGGGGGCGCCGGAAACCCACCTCAGCCGGGGCCGGGGCCGGGCTGGGCACGTGGCAGTGCCAGCAGTCCACCGCAGCAGGAGCCAGGGCCTGGACCAGGCTCGCGGGGCCACTAGCAGCCCGCCGTGGCGGGAGCCGAAGCCGGGACTGGCCTTATGGGGGCGCTGGCAGCCCACCGCGGCAGGGGCACGGGCTGCCTGCAGCATCAGGGGCCAGATGCCAGCAGCCCGTGGCAGCGACATTGTTCGGGGCTGGATGCTGGCAGCAGGGGCTTGCGACCCCCACAGAACTGGCTTGCGACCCCCAGAGGGGTCCTGACCCCCACTTTGAGAACCAAGGATTTATACCTTTTCCTGCTAGATTGAAGAGTCCATTATTAAATAGTTATTCCCCATGTAGATATTTTTTTATTGTAATCAAGTCACTCCTTAACTTTTTCTTTGTTAAAATAAACAGATTTTGCCTATAACCACAAGGTGTGTTGTATAGTCCTTTAGTCATTCTTGTGGCTCTTCTCTGAACCTTCTCCAATTTATCAATTTTTTTCTTAAATTGTGGGCACCAGAAGTGGACACAGTATTCCAGCAGTGGTCATACCAGTACCAAATATTGAAGTAAAATAACCTCTCTACTCCTCCTTGAGACTCTCCTGTTTATGCATCCCAGGATCACTTGATCTTTTGAACATGACATCATACATTTTATTTCTGCTTTGAAAGTCATAAAAGCCTCGCCCTTTAATACCCCCTCTTGTTTTGCAGATTTGCTACCCTGCAGGGTCAATTCCACTGAATAAAGTTCTTGTGTAAAGAACTTCCCTTGTGAAGGATGGGGGGGAGGGGGCATTTTCAAGGGCCAGGACTGAATTTAAAAATCTGGGCCTATTGTCTAACCTATGTTATTGTAATCTGCTATTCTGACTATTTCTGCCCTTCTAATGGCTCCCCTTCCTACACCCCACAAAAATAACCAGATTTTCAGACAGAAAACTTTTCCTTTATGTCCTCAGCTAATAGTGGAGTTAAAATGTTAACCGATGGCTCTAGTGACAGTCCTTTTAATTTCCTCTTTTGTTGGCTTTGTCCCAGTTTCTCTACTCCCCCCTGCCTGCACCCACACACACCCCTTTAACACCAAACCAGCTGTGAAGTTATGCCACCCCTAATTATTCCCAGTACTGCCAAAATGGAGGCTCCACTGTCACAGAGGATGGCAGCAGAGTGCAGAGCATGACAACATCAGCAGCAGGTGGGCACAGCAGAAAAGGCCAGATTACTGTGTCTGTGATTACTGTCATCTATCTCAAGTCAGGCAGAAAACAGAGCATGCTCTGTCATTGCTTGCTCTGTCATTGCTTACTCCCTCTCCCTTTTGCGGCATACCCCATCCTTGAATACACTCTGTACAAAGATGTTATGTGCATGTAAAGTGCTCTTTTAACCATTTAAGGCCATCTCACTCAGAATAAGTAGTTGTCCCTTAGGACAGTCACATCTTTCTCTCACACGTGTATTACGGAGAAGGAAGCCTTCCCTATCAGGGCTAGCTTTATAAAGCATGCTACTTAATTAAAAGCTGTCACTTTTATAGGTTTATATATTTCTGCCTTTCACTTAATCAGAGAAATGATTGAAATGTAAGCAAAAATTTTGTCCTCATAACTCTTGCTTCTCTCTCACCATGCTGTGATGTTATCAGGGTAGCTGTTTGACAGAAAAGAAATGGTTACGCGGGCATACTCCAGTGCAAAATGACACAATGTAGCATGTGCAGGAATCCCTCTGTTCCTGGACTGGGCTCAATTTAGGACTCAGGTATCAAATCTCCTTCCCTTTCTTACTGGTGCTAAACAATGTTATGTCATGGTAACATTTTCAGTTCTGCTTGTCTGAAGTCTAGTTGAATTCCATCTGTTTAAAAGCACACACATTTCTAAAATCCCATTTCTATATCTTAAAACAAACTTCCTAAACAATAAAGACAGAAAACTTTCCCTATCACAAATATTGACTTCATAATAACACAACTTCCTCCTTCAGAACTAGATCCAAACTTTGCCACATTGGCCAATCTCTATTCGTAGCAATCCAGGGTAAGGATAGATGAATAAAATAAGAATCAATTATAACCTGCCCCAGTATTTTGAATAAGATATTAGTTTTTGAGGGTTGATAAAATCCCATAACTTCACTGTTTTTCATTCCTCTGAACTTGTGTGCTTCCTACTTCGAATTAGGACTAGAAGTACAATTGAGAAAAGGTGGTGTTTGTGAGATTTTCACTGTGACATTGAAGACTACAGAAACTTGCATAGTACAAATAAGAGTCAGATACAGCTTCCCAACCAGATCTATGACCTTTTTGAAGTATGCCCATCACCAACCCAGATGTGAGAATAGGAACTGAAAAATGCAAGGAACTGAAAAATGCAAGGAACTCCATCTCCCTAAGAGGCAGCGGCATGAATTCAAGTTATAAGATATAAGAAATAAAGGTGAATTTTACATATATTATATGTCTTGTTCATAATCAGTTTGTTAAAATGTTCAGAGATTGCAGTTTCCACAGAAACTTGTTTACTTCCCATAAAATACTAATATTGTTTGCTATTCTGGTCTACAGTATGTTCTATTTGATAAAGAAGTGGCTAAAGAGCCCTGAGTTGGACAGCCAGAATGAATCACATGATAGACAAATTACCCATACATGGGCATCAGCATGGGTTAAACACTGGCCATTTTTTCTCAGAAGTGTGCATCTAGTAAGCCTCAGCCCACACTGAGAGGGTACACCTGCCATAACTCAGACTGAGCAGTACTCATTGTATGCTGTGTTGCCCTTCGAGCAGACAGAAAAACATTTAAAACATTTTTACTGTTTGGGAAGCACAAAATATGTCCCTCACTCCTGCCTCAGGACCTTGTCTCCCTCACTTATTCCCACTTCTGGCTTCAGACTCATCATAGAGAGAGCATGTATGGAGGATCATTTAAAAATATGCTTTGAGTAACATACTTCTCTTTTAACAGTCCCAATAGCTGCTCCCATGCATGGAAGAAATATCAATTTACCACCACTGTGAAAATGGTAAGATTTTTCAGAACACCTGTGGGCACACTTCGGGGTCATGCCCAAAGTGGGTGGCATTTTGATGACATGTAATTACTAATGGGGATATTTTTATTCTGATTATTGTTGTGATTTTAAGTTCTCTGTTCCTTTGTCTGTTCTTCTTGATTCTCCAGCCTTTTCCTTTTACCCCAATTCCTAGCCTTGCTCCTCCTGTAATTTAGTCCTCTCCTTTCCCCTAAATGTTTGTTCCTTCTTAATATTGGCTAATCCTTGATTCCTGTGAATTCCTAATGCCCTAGGAGTCAGAGGTCTGTCTATTAACTTATTTTCCCAGCCACCAGGTGGAGGCACTGCACACAGAGAATCCCATTTTGTTCCAATGGCTAGCAAGTTAAGGGCTGGCACCTTCCATTAGCCAAAGAAAAACTAAGAACCCAGTGCCCGTTGATCACTCAGGTGGGGCACAGAGCCACTTAGAAAGGAGGAGCAAGTAGATTCTCCCAGCTTTGGGCTTCAAAATGCTCCAGCAGGGAAGCTACATTTGAATTTGATACAACTCATGCACAAATTGAACCTACTTAAAATGGGAATGGGGAATGAAGAAAGAAACTTCAGCAGCTCTATCCTGAAAGCACAGAGGGGTAAATTATGACTCTACTTTTCGTGGGTGCACAGCAAGAGGGAAGAGAGTAAAGAAGTTTCCTACCCCCAAGCCTTGCGTAGCCCTGCATAAAGGAGACCATGAATTGTAGCCCGCATTCTTAGAGGAGTTGCTGGAAAGGGTGTGGAAAGTAAGCAGAGCCATGGCTCTGCATCCCCATATGCCAGCCAGTTCCACTGGCCAGACCGTGGGGGAAAGCAGGGGGAATATACTGCTTCCGATAAAGTATTGTCTGATGAAGACTGTGCTCCCTCTGACACAACTGGAGAACTCCTGGTGGCAGAATGCTTCCTGCCGCTCCCTCAGTGTACTGCAGCTCTGCGTTGACCCTTACTACAAGCTCCACACTATTAGCATGATTAGCACTTATTAAAAGATTGATTGAGGCTCTCTGTTTAAAGTGGTTAGAAGAAAAATCTCTAGTACATGTATCTGCCTATCTCCCGATATTTATATTAACTCTAGATTAAACAAGCTGCTGCTTTCAGTCTGCAGAAGATATAAGGTGCGACAAGCTGACCTGATGTTGCTATAGAGACCAAAATCTTTTGCAATGCCATGGTAACTGACTCCACTGTGTGCTATGAAAAGCCTACTGCACACCCCACAGTTGAGGTTTTTTGTATTTTTAAACCAATTAACTGAGAATCAGTTAAATTAGTCTCTGTTTAAATAGAGGCACTGTCAGAATGAAAAGATATTAGTTGAGATATCTCTCTTGTTTGTTTTTTTAACAAAAACAAACCACTGAGGACATTCACCAAGGTACACCGACCCACACATGCATAGCTCCAAAACTGTTGGTCCTTACAGTACCTGAAAGTTTATGGAAGTTGAAGAGGAGTTTGGCTCCTTTAGGGCCCAATCCTGCATTTCTTGTGCATCCAAAATTCCCCTTGATTTCACTGGAAGTTTTATATGCACAAGGAGTAGGGCTGGGCCTAAAGGGGGAAGCAGAAAAGGTCGTACCAATAAATTTTAATTACACATTTAAGATACTAGATCTGTAAGTGTAACTCACACACCTTCTGGGTGTGGTGTTCTGTCCCATCTAGTGGCACCGAGATCACTTTGAGAGAGATCAGTGGGTCTGCTCAACAGCCATACGGCTTTTAGTTCACGTAGCAGAGGCTCATGTACTTAGTCCCAGAGCTCCCAGGTTCAATCCCGCCTGCCAATGACCAGGTCTGTCAGTTTACAAACAGTTTACCAGCTGTACCAGGGGGTACAGGCTTTTAAATCTATGGGTTAAAAGCTCCATAGAGGGTGGTAAGTATTATTATTAGTTTTTTGAAACATTTTCTTTCTTGAACAAACCTACTCTATCCTCTGAACACTTGAAGCCTGATCCAAGTGCAGAGAGCTTCCAGTAACTCCCAGTGAGGAGCTGGAATCTCATAAAATCAGGCCCTTTCCTAGGACAACATCTTTGGGGTTTCCAGATACTGTGGTCTCAGATTCTGGATCAGAGAATACAGCCAGAATTCATCTTCAGTGAACACTCAAGGGATAGGGGAAAGGTGGATGACAACAATAACATCCTGTTTGGGGTAACATTGGAAAGGCTGATCAATGACATGGAAGTATGTTTCTGTGCTGTACGCCGCGCTTATCACTTCTGTTTTTAAATAACCTAAGGTACAAAAGTGAGGAGGGCTCTAGCCACAGTCAATCACGTCCTTGTCTTCCCAGCCAGAGGGAGTGTGTGCCTATTAGTGATAAATAAATTGGTTTGGAATAAAATAAGGCTCATCTTGATTCTCAATCCTGAATTTCAAGCTAAATCTCAATTTTAAATTGAGCCGCCCAATTCTAAAGAATACAGATAACTACCTCCATCTTCCCCGATCCCCAAAAAGTTTTCTTTCTTTGGTGAAAACTACCTCGGTGTCTCCATGGCTCTAGAAATCTCATTTCTCTACATCAGGTTAACCCAGGTGCACTGTGAGGCACTTCTGATCTGGGGAAACCCTGTAATTTAGCAAAGTTTCAATATAACAGCTAGAGCACATTTAAGTGGATTGGTGAAAAGAAGCAGAGCATGTGGTAGGTCAGGGAGTTGGGAAGATCAGGGAAAGAGGTTGATGAAGTTGGGGATGGATTTTGTTGTTGGATTTGAAGGAAGCAGGAGGAAGACTTGAGGGTGGAGAAGGGAGATTGTGCCAAGATTCAGATACATTTGGACAAGTATCCACATTTTGGGGGTTAACTGAACTAAATCTTGGGTCATTTTGAGGTTCACCCTTTACTATCTTATATGTACTTGGAACTCATTTCCACCTAGCACAGTTTCAGCATGAAATGGTGTAGGGATCAGTACTGGTAAGTAGTTCACAGCCACTCTAGTTCTGTGCTCTGGCAGCAGGTGCCATTATAGGGGACAGGTGGGCAAACTACGGCCTACATCCAGCTCACGGGCTCTTCCCATCTGCCCCTGAGCTCCCAGCTGGGGAGGCTTCTCCCGGCCCCGTGGGAGGGGATAGCCAGGGGACAAAAAGGGGGAGTTGGATGGGTCGGAGGTTATGAGGGGGCAGTCAGGCGGCGGGAAGTGGGTGGGGGTCAGATAGGGGTGGGGTCAGGTTGTTTGGGGAGGCACAGCCTTCCCTACCTGGCCCTCTGTACAATTTTGAAGCCCGATGTGGCCCTCGGGCCAAAAATTTTGCCCACCCCGTTGTAGGGAATAGGGCAGGAATGCTGACTGTGGAAGTTCTTATACAAAAACATAATTACCAATAAATACACTGTGAAAACTGAGAGAACTTTTCTGCAAGCTGAATTGAGCAAATCCAGGTTTATTTACAAGGCACTTACTGCATCAAGAGACAATGTACTGGGTAGCTCTAAAAAAACCAAAACCCCAACAAACCCTGCAGCCTGTCTTTATTCGGAAGACAATTCCAATCTCAGAGAGTTTTCATGTTTCTGAGATAAAAAATCCCACTGCAGTAAATAGACAACGACTATCTTGTCAAAGTTAATTTAAGAAACAGCCCTCCAGTGCTACAGAAAGCTGGGCAAAGAGCTCTTATACAAGAAAAACTAAGACGGGTACTGTGATAAACATGTTGCTATCGCCATAGCAACATAACACAAAAGTTTTTGATGTGTGTTTAAATAGCAAGGCAAGAGTTTTAGAGGCGAGAGGTTTACAGCACAGCCCAGAATCCGTAAGTTTCCACCCAAAAAAGGAAGAGGAAACACTTGACCTAACATAGAAATCAGATATATCAGTAAGAATAAAATAGGAAAATACAGTGTGGTGGTGGAAGCGGAATGGCGGAACAGATATAGAGATAGATGAGATTTTAAGGTTAACCACTGGAGAATGCAGCATCAGCAGCAGGAATTCATTTCAGAAATTTCAAGACATGCTAAAAATACTTACAGGAGTACGAGATGCCAAACCAGCTAGCTACTGAGAGAGAAGCAAGAACAAAAGAGGAAAAACCCCAACATGCTATACAGGAACAGATAAAGGGTGAGGCAGAAGGAGAGAAGCAGCCATATGAACTCTTATTTCATGTTTATATTTTGTTCTGCATAATTTTTTGCTTCACAATTTATTTAGGATTTTTTTTTAACAATTCACTGAAACTAAACTAATGAAACACGCAGTTGGTGTTTGTGAAGTCCTGTAAAAATCCACTGTTTCTGATAAGGAATTTAGAACAGCCAAAGTAAAAATAATCCACCCTTTGGAAATCTGTGATCTAGACACATTGAATGAAATTTAGTTATGATCTTATCACACTGAGTTGTAAACAATTACTCCAGGAATGACTCTGACCAATGATCTTTCTCTGTCTTTAGCTGCATCACGTATCTATAAAAAGAGAGAGATTTCATTCTGGGTGCCTTCCCTTTTATCTGACTAGGATGCTAGTTAAGTTTGTCTTTAATCAAATTGCTAAACCAAGTGATTAATAAGAGATTTAAGAACATGCCAGGCTGAAGGACAAACAGAAATACTGGCTAGCAGGATGGATCTGTGCTTTGCTAATGAACCTACAAAAAACAAGTCTTATTTTGTACTGTGGATAATATGTCTCAAGATACAAAATTAAATAACAGACAGAGATAGATGAAGTATTCCTGCCCCTGAAAATAGCTACCCATTTTTCTCTATCATCTTATAAAGTCATACATGCTCTTCTGAAAATATCCCTTGTGAGCCCAGTGCTGGCTCGATGGGAATAGTATATAATTTCTTTGTATACTGTGAATGTACTGGAAATGGAAATTTTCCAGATGTGAGTAGGATAAATGACCAACAAGGAGATTTTTTTAAAAAGAAAATTCACATCTCCATTTTCTCCTGTCCTGGTTAAATACAATGGTACAGTTACAATCCAAGAAGTAATTATGTTTGTTAGGCTATTTGTTCACTAATTGGTAATCAGGAACAGCTGGGCGAAAGAATTACTCACCTTGAAGATGTGGAAATCTCATCCTGAGAAACTGTTATTTGGGAATAGGCATAGCCTCTTGGATTCAGTGAGAAATAACGTCATGCAATGCATCTGTGCCCCAAACTGAAAACCTAGGTCTTCTTTGAGGTTCAGAAAACTCAGTTAAGCTCCCCTGATCAGCCCAAAGGCCCAACTTTTACATTTTTCACATTTCTGCACATTTCTCCCCAGGGCTCCGGTGGCAGGGCTCTGGTGGGGATTTAAAGGGCTCGGGGCTGCAGCAGCCATTACTGTCCCAATCCTTTAAATCCCCTCCTGAGCCCCGGGGCCACAGCCCTGGGGTACCCCCAGCAGGGCTTCGGCGGACACCCGCCGGTGTTCCCCAAGTCTACAGCCGCGGGGCTCAGGAGGGGATTTAAAGGGCTGGGGCGGTAGCGGCTGCCGCAGTCCCGAGCCCCTTAAATCCCTTCCAGAGCCCTGCTGACGGTGCCCTGGGGAGCGGTGGCGGATCACCTGAGGGAATTTAAAGGGCTCTAGGGCAGCGGTTGGCACGGGACCGCAGGGTAAGTAACCTTAGCAACCCTGCTGCTTTCTTTACCTGCCAGCTTGCCACACGCCACTTCCCCGCGGCCCCCATTGGACCAGGATGGCAAACTGCGGCCAGCGGGAACCACGGGGAAGCGGCGCGCAGTGAGCTGGCAGGTAAAGAAAGCAGCAGGGCTGCTAAGGGTACTTACCCTGCGGTTCCATGCCGACCACTGTCCTAGAGCCCTTTAAATTCCCTCAGGAGACCCGCCACCGCTTCCCAGGGCTCTGGCCATGGGGCTCTGGCAGGGATTTAAAGGGCTGGAGCAGTAGTGGCTGCCGCAGCCCTGAGCCCTTTAAATCTCCGCCTGAGCCCCGCTGCCGGAGCCCTGGGGCAGTGGCCGGGGTTCCCACGGTGATTTAAGGGACCAGGGGCTCCTGCTGGGAGCCCCAGGCCCTTTAAATTGTCTCCCGAGGAAGCCAGTCCTGGTATGGTGCACCGGCTCTTGCCAGTATGCCGTACTTGCGCGTACCGGCTTACTTTCACCTCTGCTACGAACGCTATTTTACAAGAGATACAAGGACAAATTCTGCCCTCAGTTATGCCCTTGAAATCCCACTGACGTCAGTGCCTTTGCACAGGTGTGACTGACGGCAGAAACTGCGGCATATTCTTTTGTCAACTTACAATCTTGACTGCTATTTTCTCTTAGGTACTCCTGACATTTTACCCATTTTCTATAAATGTATGTTAGGAGGCTAACTACCATCAGCAAAAGGCTAACTAGAAGCTCCTCTGTTTCAAGAGCTGAAATCATTGTAATCATCTTGGCAAATATTTTCAGGTCAATATCATCCAGATAAACTCAGCTTCTTTGCACTGTTTTGCTGTAGTAGAAAACCAAAGGAATGACTAGTAAACTGACATCACAGAATTTGCAAAAAAATCTCTTGCAAGTCCCCTCAGTAAAATATATATTGTTTGGATACACTACTAAGGAAAAAAATACCACTTGAGGTGCTCCCTCCAGAACTGACTGGAAATTCATTATAAGCAACCCACAAATTGTTTGAAGATTCAGCTGAGCATTTAAAAGTGCTGGTACTTATCCTAATTTCTTGAGTCTGCAAAACTGACGGTATTGTGTTTTTTTGATGCTTCTGCTTCTAGTCCCAGGCAAAACTGGGAAGCACAAAGCTATGTAAAAATGATAAATTAGAGCAAACATTGGCCTACTTTTTTGAACCTCCAAAAGGGTTCAGTTTAAATTTGAGGTGAAGATTAAGGTCAGGTCTAATTTTATCTGAACCAGTTTACCTATCTTTACCTATCTCGGAGCAGTTGCATGACATGGCTATCTGGAACACTCATGATCTCATAAAAATCACATAGTTCATTCCGCAGATCCCCATTCTGACCTGGAAGAATGCTAAGGGGGATTTTCTTTCCTAGTGCAGAAGAATGAACAGTGAATATGTATAAAACTGATAGATTTGACTGGTTTAAAAAAAGGTGAGAGAAAATGGTCTAAAGCAATTAATTAGCTAAATATTTCATCTTAGATTAGAGGACACTGGAATACTAAGAATTGGAGCAAAGAATAAAGAAAGGAAATCAAAAGGTACTGCATCATTTGATTAAAAGGGAAATACAGGATAGTCTGAAAGATCTCTACAGCTTTCAGCACAATGCATAGCTTTAGCAAAGAAACACGATATTGTATATAATAGGTGGCATAACTACTTCATTCACTTGCTAGATCTCACCATTGGACTGTATTCAGAATATCACTCAAGCAAGGGAGACTTCATGGAACATACAGTCTGGGCAGATTTTGAAGAATTTTCAAGATTGTTCAAACAGAGCCACATAATAATGATCAAGAATATGAGACAGTCTGGTCAAAAATTATTTGAAATTTGAGGGGGCAACAGAACGTTTAAAAATATGCAGAGATAACAAAAAAAAATGTCCACACCGTAAGAAATTGGTTTCCCATTCAGAGACATTGTGCAGGGCACATTGGAGACTTCTATAATAGGAATAGGATTTTTTTAAACCAGAGATGGTGGAAAGCTATGCATAATATCAGAGAAATAAAAGTGAAGAGTGCAGAAAATGTGCTGTCATAACAGAAGATGACAAAGTAAAATGAAGTAAAAACCTGTTAAGGACAATTTTTGATGAAGCACTGTATAAAGGAAAGAGCAGTTCTAAGATATGATACAATTTTGGACAGTTTTGACATATGGCTACATAGACGTTTCATTCAGAAGATTCCCCCCCCCCCAAGTCACGTGATGAATAAAACGAATGCACTTGTAAAACTCCCGTGCAATACAAAAAAAGAGAGAAACAAGGATGTGATACTGTTCAAATGTTCTGGACATAGTGGACTAGCTCTCCTCTCACAATGGCTTGACTGAATAGTAGTTCAACAGACATCATTTGAGTTACACTGGTGTAAAACTTGGATCAAATCAAGTCCAATGTGAGTTATAGGACAGAGACACCCATCTCAGAGGTAAGCATCTCTATTCAAGATGGAGTGATCTTCTGGAAAGTTGGAGATCTCTAGTCTTTCCAACATAGAACCAAACACGTAGAGATCACACAACAATGACCCTGAGACAGTCTTCCTTCATGTGTAACAAATGTTTGAGTGCTCTCAGAAGCATGAATAATTTAAAGTCTGTAATGACCAGTCCACAACATTTTTTCATTCTACTCAGGCAATCACTGTTCATTGAAATGAAACTCAAGAACTGGACAATTTTAGGGTACTGCAGAAGTCCCAAAGTACAAAGTACTGAACAACATACACATTGATATTTTCCCCACTGTTCCCTGACAATGTGCAGAGGCACAAAGACTGATTGCAGGATAGATCAAGGAGATGAGCAAGTTCACAGAATCCATGACTACAAGTCATTGCATTCTTAATAACTCTGGAATGGTAAATTAGATGGCAGGATTTTTTATAGTTCTTTACAGGACAACAGCATATGAACATCACCGCATCTTAAGATCAAGCAAGGATTGCTCAATCTGCATTTTCAAATAACAGTGCTAACATGAAGCTTTGGGGAACTTTTAAGATCAGGTTATTTCACTCAAGAACTGGTAAGCTGGCTTCTCATTAGAGGATATTGATCTACACCACAGAAATATAATGCAAGTTCTGCCCCTCATCTACACAGACAGAATTTCTTTGAGCTCAATGTGGTTGTACATGAATAACTGATGGAAAATAGTGACTCATAGGGTTTTAATTCCAACTGTATGCACACAAAGGGCATATTAAAATTAATCCAGTCATAGTTCACAGGCTACAGCCATCCCTATTTTTGTTTTACATGAAGGCCAAAAAGAAAGGAAGGGGAAAAAAAGAAAAAACCTTGTTGTATTTGAAGTATGTAAAAACAGATGCCACAGACAGATGAGAAATGGCATACTCTTGCATTGCCTAGGAATATATCATTACAAACAACCCAAAGTTCCATATAAGCAGAATGTCTTGACTTTTAAAGGCAGGGCAAAGGAATAAATACACTCGCCCTATTCATTTCACACTGCATACTGCCCTATCTATAGTAATGTGATAGTTTCTCATCAAGATCAGGATTGATCAAAACTTTGATTTATGAGAGGTGAACATAATTGTAAAATAACTTTTCTCTGGCTCTCTTTTCAAGTTTGAATTTACAGAGTTGTTGTCTTGATTATCTTCTCCCTGCACCCAACAGTACCACTGGTATGTTTCAAAAATAATTACATCTAATGGAGTCTCCCTTTCTTTCTTCAGCTGGAAAATAAAATTTATTAAAACTCCAACCAGCTAGAAAAAGTTACATAAAATAGTGGAGACATAGAGCACAGTTTGCTTTGTACCACTCTCTTGAAAAGGGACTGCACAAGCATAACTATAAGGCAACTGGGGAAATGTAGCACTATGGAGCAGGAGGAGGTTTTCAAAGGTTTGTCTGATCAGCAGATCCTCCTATCCTGGTACATGGATTTTGCTGGTTTGCAGAGTTAAGGAAGGGCAGAAGCCATACAAATAATCACATACTTTTGTCTTCCAGTTTTCATTCACAGTTAATTTTCCTTCTGATATCTGTATTCTTTTTCTTTTCGTTTTAAACTATTGACAGAAATTAACTATTTTTTCAGGGATGAGCTGGGAAGCCTATAATCGCACCAGGAGATCTAGGATCAAGAAAAGAATTCTTTGCTTTCCAGAGAGTTAAGGGTGGTGGTGGCAGTGTGCTTAGCTCGGGGGGAGATCCAGTGATTCACATCACTCATGCGAGCCCCTTTCTGCTGGAACAACAGAGCCTGCACTCTTGGCCCATGGGCATGAGTCATGGCAATGACTGAGCTTTTTAAGGGGTGGAATAAAGAAAATTCAAGGTGTTCTTGGAGGAACCTGTACACATCCAAGTTACAAAGAAGACAATGAGGACCAGTTGGAAATCCGTCCTGAGAATGATAGGGAAGGGAGAAGAGAATCCTAAATTTCACACACGGCAGAAAAAAATTCTAATTTATGCCAAGGGCCAAGCCATTGGGGAAGCACAAACGAAGCATATAGCTACCTTTGATTCCCGCCTGGACTCCCTGGGTGCTGTGCCAAGTGCAGCTTGGCAGGATCCAAGGATTGGGCTCTCTATGAATTGTTTGGAGGCAGATCTGCTGAGAGCTGTTTATATACTCTATACATGTTTAGAGAGTCCTCCTAAACATATATCGTAACTCATTTACTTGTGAACAAATGCTGCTTCATACGAACAGTTATGAACCTTACAAAATAACTCATTAAGCTGAGCGGGCAATGTAAAACACAATAGAAAGTGTAATGTCTAAGGCTCCACAATTATTTAGGAACTTCCCATGCATCAAGGCTTTGTAGAAAAGATAGGACAGAGGAGCTGAGAAAATAAAACTCAAAATCTATCATCTAGGTTTCTTTAAACTTTCCAAACAGTCTGAGGAAGTTTCACAAGAGTGTACTGTTGGTGAACTGAAGAGACTCCCCTTTTTCCCTGTCTGTGAATGAATGAATTAAAACACAGATATAAAATATTAAGATACTACATTATGTTGCCAGATACAGCAGTGGGAAAAATAGGGAACCAGCCTGAATTAATTATTGTGATTAAATACAGGTATCTGTGTAAAAGGGAAATCAAATAGAAGTGATACAGCTTTGGGTAAAATATTGCAAACTTTAATGACAGGATTTAACTCAGAGGCAATCCTGACAAGGAAAAAAAGAGGGTGCATTCAGACTGATTTCATTTAGTTTTAGTAATAAAATGAAGAAGTCAGGCTAATATTTGCAATCAACCATGCTTATGCTATCAGGCAAGTAAAATACACCTGTGCTGAAAGAGGCAGTAAACAAACAGGATGGAACTAAATGGTGTGTGATAAGGACACTTGACCACAGAATAGAATAATTAGAAGTGTAATGTTTGACCAATATGGCACAGACACAGCTCAGCCAGGCACATGAAGATTCCACCATTTTTTTAAAAAACAAGGAGAACAGAATGGGAGATTTATCCACCTGTCCCAGCCTGCTGGAGAACAGCAGTTCTTGAAGTGACTTTGCCTTGTATAATGAACTGTTAAAACAAGTTTGAAGAGCATCAAAGAACATGGAGGGACGTTGTATATATTCTGTGTGAACTTGAAACAGGAAGTTTCAGCATCTAGGAGAGTGTTGATGGAGAAACTGGAAGTTTGAGCAAGCATACTATGCAAAGTTGGCCAAGGAATAAACCACAGAGCAGCCCACAGAGAGCAACTTAGAAAGTCATAGTCATAAAATTTAAGTCCAGAAGGAATTGCGAGATCATGTGGCCTGTATAGCACAGTCCACAACACCACCCAGCACCCACACATTATACCCAATAATCAAAATTAGAACATAGTATTTCAGCCTGTCAGACACTCGACTATTATGTGCCGCAGGCAGAGAATAGGACAGACCAACATACACCAGTGCACAAGGCCCCTGCAATGGCAGAGAAATGATTAAGTGTGATATATCCTGATAATCCTGGCAAGTGACTCATACCCACTCGCTGTGAAGGAAGCCGAAACCCCCCCAAGGTCACTGCCACCTTGACTTGGAGAGAATTCCTACCCCACATTTGGTGATCAGTTAGATCCTGAGCATGTGAGAAAGAACCAGCCAGCAAAGCACTTGAGAGAGAATGCTCAGTGTCACCTCAGAGCCCTGGCCCTCCCTATCCAACATTCCACCTCCAGTCATGGCCATTCCTGATGCTTCAGAGGAAGGAGATTAAAAGAACCCCAATTCCAGAATATGTTGGGGGGAAGGAATCCCTTCCTGAGCCCTGCAGGATGCTGACTTATACCCTGAAGTATGAGATTTTAGGAACATAAGACATACATTGGAAGTGAGCCCCGCCCCATACCATCACAAGCAATCCAGTCAGACAAACCACGCTCATAAATTTGTCCAGTTCTCTTTTAAAACTAATTCAGTTGTTTGCACCTACAACTCCTATTGCAAGGCTGCTCTAGAACCTCACTACTCTGATGGTTAGAAAACTCCCTCCTAATTTCTAGATGGTGTTCAACGTGTATCCCAATATGGTTGTAACAATAGCTACTGTCTTACCTTTTTTAACTCAAGCTGATCTGACAAGATGTTTGCACAAAAAGCCTGGAAAATTCCAGCTTCAGTTACAAGAACTCAAAGCTGATATGTCATTCCCAGATTGGATGGTCAGAAAGGACAACCCTCACTTTGGTTGAATGTTTTGAATCTTTGGCAGAATCTTTGGGTCACTATCTTATTGGTCCAGCATCTCCAAGACGAGACCCAAGTTGGACAACACAACAGAAATGGGATTAAATGGCTTTAGCACACTGCTTCCCAAAAGCCAATGGCATCTAGAAGGAAGATGACTAAGGTCCTGGGTTTGCCACCTGGGAGTCTTCCTGATGATATCAAGTACCTAGTCTGGATCAGCACCTTTAACTGTCTTTCTATTTTCCAGCAATTTGGGTTGCCCACTAGCGCATCAGCATAAGACTACAGTCATGTCCATCCTTCGTTCCATCTGTGTTTGTAATGTCAACTCCTGCTGTGAACAGTAACTGAATTGAAAGCTGATGACTGAGGAAAGGTCTGTTGATGAGTAACACATAGACTTTCTCTTGGATGACGACTCCAATAAGTCAACTGATCTCTTCCTGAAACTGGGTACCTCATTATTAAAGAAGCATCTATGCTTGTGTATTTGCTTTGAAGATTGTCACAGAGTTACAGTGTGTGTCCTTGTTGTAAAGTCACTTTGAAATTGAAAAGATTACTATTGTTAACCAAGAATGTGAAACAGTCTACTATAGTTAATGGTTTCATTCTGCCTTTCAAGATCCAAATGTATATAGTCACAAAACAAGATCAGATGTGCAAGCCTCTTGAACTGCACTCAGTCTATACAGTTCATCATAAATATAGGAGTTAATATTAGATTGTTAGAAGTGTTATTCAGATCCTGGAGTTAATATAATCTGTGGGGAAGTAGATTGAAAGGGTTGACTACTACAGATCCATTGGGAAGGAGACCTTGGTGAATTACTGTGCAGGTAATTGACCAGTTTATCTCATGCTTTAGCTGTACATTGTTTTTCCTCTGTTGTGTTAGCAACAGTGGAGTTGATAATCAGCTGGCACAGGTGAGGCCCTATTCTGAGTGACTGCCAAAAATCTGACAGTCACCTTCCCAGTGATTGACTATAAGTGTTAATTTCTATCATGGCTGTGTTACTTGATTCTGAAAACCTTGATGGTAATCATATTGGCCAATTTTTCTAGTTTAGGTTAACAGAATCATAGCCCAATACATGTTTTATCTTCTTATAGTCTATACTATTAGTTGTTATGTATTGTTAATAAAATAACTCTCCTTTTTCTTTAATTATGCAATTTAAATTCAAAGAACCCTAAGAAAGGTGGTACGGGTAATCACTTAAGCAATTTGCTTAAGTAAAGTTTGTTTTATACCCTCTCATTCTTACAAAAGAGATTGCATCACTACACTAATGATTTGCACTATAAAGAATGCGTGTCTGTGAACTCAGGATACATAACAAAAACTCCTTGCTAGAAACCACTGCAACTTCTCCAGAACAGTGAGCATGCAAGAATTATGCCAACTTGCTATAAGGCCCGGTCTACACTGGAGGGCGGGTTGTCCTAAGATAAACAACTTCACCTATGCAAATAGCGTAGCTGAAGTCGGCGTATTTTAGGTCGATTTACCTGGCCATCCATTTGACGACGAATCGAGTGCTGCCGCTCCCCCGTCGACTCCGCTTTTGCCTCTTGCAGAGGTGGAGTACAGGAATCAATGGGGAGCACGCTCGGGAATCGATTTATCACGTCTCCACTACATTCAATAAATCGATCCCTGATAGATCGATCACTACACGCCAATCCGGCGGGTAGTGTAGACATAGCCGAACTAATAAGCAGAATTTTAGCCATTAGAGCCAGATTTTTCAAAGCTGTTAGGATTCTAAAGTTGCAGACAGAGGCCAGTGAGATTTCCATAAGGATCTAAGCATGATAAAGACCTAACATGCAAGCACCTAACCTGTTTAGGCACTTTTGTCAGACCCTCCCCCACCCCCGAGGCGTAATGAACAGGTTTTAAGGGATCACATTCACCCTTAAACTCCCCTTCTTTATGACAAAGGGTACTGACATTTTTTTCTCTTATAACATAGGGTCATAGTTTGGTGAATTGAGAGCCACTGTATAAATGAAAATCCATCTAGTTAAAGGCCAACCTCCACTTCAAGAAATAGGAAGATTTTTTTGGTCAGGACTGCGGGGCATTGGAAGAACTTGGTCGGGTCCAGGAACCTAGAATAGCAGAAGGTGATGCAGGTCATGAAAGCAATACTTTGGGTTAACTGTTGAAGGGAAACTTGCACTATACTGTGCCTGCCTATCCAGTATTTTTAGTTTCCAATTTAAATGAGCTAAATATATTTAGAAATCTTATAAAATTAAGGGTATTGGGCTGATCTCACCTCAATGTAAATCTAGAGCAACTATTGACTTCAGTGGAACTATTCCAGATTTACATTTATGTCACTGAGATCAGAAACTGGCTCATTTGTATACAACAGGATCATTTCTTTCCTTAAAGAGTTTTACTGATCCGGTTTATCATCACCACAAGTCAGAATCCACTGTGATGTTAGAATAATTTCAAAAGCAACTAATTATGAGATCACAAACTTAAATGTGGAATAAGAAGCAAGAATGGGTGGATTCTTAAGAAATTAAAATCCTGTTTCATGAAAATACTCCAACTAGTAAAGAAAAAAAGGAAGAGAAATACAGGGCCAAATCCTGAAGTAGTTAGTAACTTCTGCCTTCAATGGGAGTGTTGCCTGAAAAAGGCAAAATCAAGAACTTCAAGATCTGGCCCAGAGAAAGTATGCAACCAAGGTGCAGGTCTGTTTCCAAACACTGTATTTTTAAAAATTTCCAGGCAGCAACAACTTAGCTCAAGGAAGATTTTGCCTGGTTAATATGTTAGATTCAATTCCAAGTGCTGCAGGGTCTAAAGCCGAGATACCCTATGGGGACTTGGAGAACGCCCCCTGCATTTTACCTGGAACAGTTTTACAATTTTTGATGAAGTGTGGTGTGAGGTTGTTCGTTTTAAACATCCTTTGAAATCGAACTGAATCTTTTCCATAGGGCACCAGTTCTCTTACAAATGCAGAGTGAGGGGCTAAGGGGATTTATGAGCAATGGATGCAGACTGTCAGGCCATTACAGGAATGAATGAGGTTGTGCTTTGCTCACATAACTCCTCCCTACTAATAGCACTGGATTCTGAAAGAAACCTGGTAGGTAGATAGTTCCCATGTGGATTGTTTTTTAAAATATCACGTCACTATGCTAGCTCTTCTTCTATGATTTTTATTAAAGCCCTCCCTAGAATTAATGTGGAAAGGACTTTTATCCTTCTGGAGTTGGAACAATTTGTCAAGCTATCCTAAGCTCTTTGCAGTGAAGCTATTTTAATATCCTCAACAGGGTTTAACAATAATATTTATGAAGGCTTACAGCAACAAAGTTTCACAGTTAAATTTGCATTATATTTACCTTTTTATGCTGGGAACTGAAGGAATCACAGGCAGATACAATCCTTCCACTTACTTCACAGTAGGGGTGGTTAAATCAATTTGTACAGCAAGTACCAATTCAAGCCTCAGACTTACAAAATCTCATCCCTCTTCGACAAGCACTCTCTCCCCAGCCCCCAAGTTTAACTGTGCTGTTTATTTCCTCTCTACAGGTACAGAACTTTATATTTATTAATATCACATCTCTTCTTGTTGCCTGCTACCTCCATTCTGATCTCTCCAGGTTGCTTAGAAGTTGAATAAATTTCAGTTGTTGAATAATATTGTTTCTAGCAACACATGATCTGGAAACATTTATAAAAAAATAAAACAATCAAAACAACTATTGCCAAACAATGGGCAACAATCCAGATACATCCCACCATAACTATTTCCTGTCCACTGACAGGAGATATTTTCTTGGACTTCCTGCCCAATCACAAACAAAGTCCAAACTACATTTGTGTCCAGTCAGGATGGATTCTCCCTATTCCATCTGATTCAGATCTCATTTACATTGTGTTGCTCCTAATTTCAGCAGTATAGAAAGGTGTGAATCAGGCCCAGGATTTTTAAGATTTAACATAATTTGCACCTAAAATCATTTGGATTTAAGAATAAGAAGCATGAAAATTACTACTTCTTGGGAAACAGAAAATGAGAAAAACCTAGCGGCAATTTCTTCTCTTTCCTAACAGACTGAATGGTTTGGAAAAAGAAAAACAGAAATAAAGTTAGTGGGTAAAAAATCGACATCTCCTCCAGTATGGCAGTCAAACTAAACTTCACTATGAAATCATGGAAAACAGACACTGTTGTAATCATGACTATCATTACATCAAGCAAAATATAATGAAACTTCCAGAAGATTTTTTCCTGAATCAGATTAGCCATCGTAGCCTCTAAAGAAGACCAGCATGACACATTCAAAAGTGAAATATCATTCTTTAGAACAATTCCAACCTTTAGCAATCTGTCATTTCAAACCACCAATGTGTCGGCTAGGACTTGATGCTAAATGCTGTTGGGGAAAAAAAGACCTAGAAATGTTGGCTTAAATGAAAAGCTACCCCTCCTACAGAATCCTTTTAGATAGTTAAGATTAAACACAGTATGAGTTACAGGGTTAGTAATGTAATTTGAATAAAACTTAACAATTATCTCCAAGTTTCAGACTGTCAGAACGTATTGCTTGATGGACGGAAGGGAAGAAATGTAACAGATAATATTTAATAGGTAAGATTGTTCTCCTTGTCTAATATTTGAAAATAATCTATTAGCTAGTCTTCTCTTTAACAGACTTGTTGGGTCTCATTATCATCATTAATGCTATTCAGATGTATTTTGAACAGGAAGCACTGGCTGAATCCAAATGGTTGCATGGCTGCTTTTTCCTGGGGGAATGGTCTGTCCGCTGAGATACTAATGGTTGGACACAGTGGGATTTAACTGTCAAAAACAGGCTGGGTTCTCTGTGAAGACCTTTGTTTTTATTAATTTGCTTTCAGGATCACAAGGGTAGCGATCAGCAAAGCAAAGCCCATCTCAAGCCCCTAACCTACTATGTTGCCTGTACATTTTCTCCTTTCCCCAGCCCCACTATAGGAGGGGTTCATGATGCTTGTGCAATGCTGTGCACTGCTGTTCAAGCTGCTTTCACATAATTGGCAAAACATTTTAATCACCTGCTGCCCTTTGAGACAACAGTCCCCATCCACCGCCGCCAATACACTTTTATCTTACTATAGAATCATAGAAATGTAGGGCTGGAAGGGACTGGTACCAGGGACGCTGGTGGGACTGGTACCAGGGACGCTGGTGGGACTGGTACCAGGGACGCTGGTGGGACTGGTACCAGGGACGCTAGTAGGGCTGGAAGGGACAACAAACTCTTATAACTATTCTTTTAGTGCGGTGTTTCAACCAGTTGTGCACCTGCCTTATAGAAATTTCATCTAGACTATATTTCCCTACTTTGTTTATGAAAATGTCATATGGGACTGTGTCAAAGGCCTTACTAAAGTTAAGCCTTCCTCTTTATTGGTAATATTAATCATGTTAAGCATCTGGTCACAACTGACTTTTTTAATGAAGACTGAAGCAAAAAGACATTTAACACCTCAGCCTTCTCAGTGTTATCTGATATGCAGTATTATTGCTCGTACTGCAGTCTTGTCTAGATGTCTGAACCAATATCCTTGTTAATCCAGCCCTGTACTATCACACAGTTCTGTCAGTGCACCACAATCCTGGCCTGCAACATTCCTACTCTTCCAGTCCTGGTTCCACACAGCTCTGCTACTGCAGTTGAATCCTGATTAGTAATGTTCTGTCTCTTTCAATCCTGGGCATGTCTTGAGCAGAAACTGCCAATAGAGATTAATTACGTCAAATTGCTTGGTGTGTGTTTGTAAAGTAGATAAAGAGACCACCACACTTAGTCATTTGTGATTAAAGCACATAATCTGAATGCACGTTCCCCAGATCGAGTGAATAGCACATTAATCTACTGCATCACTCAGCTCTCTAAAATAGCAATTGTTAGGTATACGTAGTTGTTAAATCACTTTTTCACAGTACTGCTGTGTCCCTAAAGAGCCTTCAATGCCCATTGGCAAAGGGATCAATGTCATGTAACAGCTCCTATCAAGCCTGACAAACTCACTATTCCTAATAAAGAGTTGTCACAATATTTATCTCTAACGAATGTTGTGCAAGATATAAAATGAAAGCCAGTGAGACACTGGTCATTAATATCATTGTGAAATGTATGTATTAACACAATATAAGGAATTATGGAGATAAATAGGAGAAACAAATTAAGGTTAGGATGTGAAATCGGCATGGAAAGACACTAGAGTTTGAAATCCTTTGTCATTACTTGGTGACAAACACAATAAACTTTGGGGAACATAAGGAAAAGCAAAAAGACATTTTGGATATCCATCACTGAGGGAACAAAGTGGTCAGCATATTATAAATTCATCTCAGTGCTACTATATTGAAGTATGAGGTGTGCATTCAGCTGAGTGAACAGGCTGGTGTGTATTCTGCCTCTTCGGAGATGGCAGACTTCATCATTTCTATAGGTGTTCAGTGACAGGGGCAGGATACTATCTGGAATGCTCTTCCAGAGGTTTAGGAATGGGGGCCACCAAGTATTACCTGCAAGGCAACGGAAGGGCAGGTAGAGTCCTAAGGAGTTTGTTTGATTGGCTAACAGAGTCATGTGGCAGGAAACTGACACCCAATTTAGCATCAACAAATCCCTCTTTTGGTAAGGCAGAGCAATAACAGGTGATTTATAGTTCTGGACCTCCTGACAAAGTGACACAACTGTATACTCAGAAGGCACTTTGGAGAAGATGGACAGCTTATGATATAGTATATGTTAGAATAAATAACCCTTTAGAGAACTTCCTTTCCTTGAGTTTCTGCTATGGAGCAAGTATTAGTTCTCATTCAAAGCCTAGTGAAGTTAATGAAAGTGTTTCCATTGTGTTAAATGGGTTACAGCTCAGGCCTATTGGGTGTAGGTCTGTTCTTCTGTGTTCTCCTGGTGTGACATCAGTAGCTGACTAAAAACAAGTGATAGACAAACCTCCAAAGATTCAGATGTTTGATTCCAATAAACAGTCAAAAGTCCAGATATTTATATGCAAATCTGGGAACATTCTGAGAACATTTCATTATTCTTGGGTAATCTGTGATTGCTTAGACAACCTGTGGCACAACCTCTCCATGGGTCCTGGGTCCCCAAACTTTCTATCCCGGTTCCCTCCCTCCTGAGGCAGTGCCAAGCTTGTCTACTCTATCTTCTAATGGTGATAGGTAGGGAGTAAGGGTCAGAATCAGCTGATTGGGCACACTTACAGCTGCTCTACTTAAATGTTAGTGTCATTCTAAGGTTTCCCAGGACTCACATCTCTTCGGGCAATAAATACTTCTAAAAGAGTGTGATGGACTCTAGGGTACAAGTTCCAGAGATGCCAAAGGGTGTTGCTAAACCAAAACCAAGAACTTGCAACTGATCTGAATGGAGATGTTATTGCCTTCCTATTTCCTAGCTTCTGGTCCTGGAGCCAACCAATCTCCCAAAAAGGCTATGCCACTGACAGTAAACAAAGTTTTGGTAAAGTGTCAATCAATGTGAAAATGTTTTAATCAAATTCACATCATGGTTTTGGGAAAGGTTCAGCGTAATTTTCATTTTGCCCAAATTAGATAACACATATCCTACCAAAAATATCATATATTGAAGGAGTCTTGGCATCTGTTGTGACTATGTTGTGAACAGATATTATGGAGAGGTGCAAGAAGCCCCTTTATTTAGGCAATACCCAATATAGTGGATAGACAATTTGTAAATATGCAGTAATGTAGCTTTGAAGTACTCATATTTTGCTGAAAAATGCAGCAAAGTCCATCTGCTGTAGTGTGTAGAATTACAGTCAATTGATTTAGGTAATTTGGCCCTTTTCTCTTGTTCATGAATTCTGTGCAAATCAATTACAATATTTACCTATTGATTCCTTGAAATTTTTTAAATAATCTATGCAAACAAATATCAGCCTATGGACTGCTCATGAACTTTTAGTAGTGGGTATTATTTTGATTATTCAGGGAGGAATTCAATTTGAAATCAAGCTGTGACTGGTTACCCAACTTATATAGTATTGTTTCTGTTCCCAGATAAGTTGGCTTAATATAAATTATATATTAGTAGATGAGTATGATTATTTCTGTTTCTGCCTCAAATTGTGGGTTTGACTCAATGAAACTTGGGTATTTGTCCAAAATTAGTTTTTGCAAATGTTCTTCTGAACAAAACTTCACTATCATGCATATTTATGATTTTTTTTAAAGGAGGTGATGCAGATCCGAATATGACCAAGTCAAAATGTAATTCAGAATTTGCAGAAATGTGTGTGAATACTTTTGAGGCTGGTTATTGACATGGGCATTACTCGGATTTAATTAATTTTGGCATCAGACTTACTTGACAGACATTCTGGAGAATATCAATAGGAAAACTACACGAAGGGAACAATTTTGAAATTGCACTTTTAGATACAAGATGATTAAGTGTCAGATAAAACAGGAAGGTGACTGAGCTCAGTGTAAAAACCCAGGGGAACTTTTTATATTCAGCTTATCAGTTACATTTCACTTTGATGGAATACAAAGTCAGAAACACTTTTGTGGCAAGATGATAGACGAAGAAATCTCCATTCAATGTGCAAAGCTAACTTGCTTTGATTAAACTCCTCATACTATAGATTGTTTCATCATAAGGAGACTGGAGTCCCTTGACTTTAATAGCTACAGTGACTGCCACCAGAAATGCATTTTTCATGTACCTGTATGTGAGTTTGTATGAATCAAAATTCCAAAACTGCCTCCTGTCCATTTTAAAGGAATAATATTGACATCTATCAATGACTACTATACAGTATAAGTTATTGGACATAACAACCTCAGTATGATCATGCTGAAAATACTCATGTTGATTAATCTCTCTCTCTCTCTCTCTTTTTTTTTTTAAGAAAAAACAAAGGTTATGCCTTTTTGAGTTTTTGTAGATGGGAAGAGGAAAGCCATGCCCAACAAAGTCTGTATCTGTGTTCTTACTGTTATGTGGGAAATATAAGACTTAGATAATTCTGTCATGAGCCTCCATGCCTCAGTACTGCAAGCCCTGATGTGCTCTAATTGTTTTTTGCAACCAGGGCCGGCGACAGGGGGGTACTATGGGTACAGCTGTACCGGGCCCCCCGACTTTAGGGGGGCCCAGTACACCACTGTACCCGTTGTGTCCCCCCTTGTCGCCGGACCTGGAGAGCGGGGAAGGGGCGGGGAGGCGGCGCGGCTCTCCCCCGACAAGCGAGCCTGGCTCCAGCAGGAGCTGTGAGCCCGGCCGCCAGCAGCAGCGCTGTCCGGGGGAGGAGGGGAGAAAGGGCGGCTCACGCAGCTCTCGCTGCCCGGGGGAGGGGGGGGAGCGCCGGCTGGGCTGGGGGGGGGGCAGCCGCTGTCGGCTGGGCTGGGGGGGGGCCCGGCTGGGCTGGGGGGCCCCCAAACTATCAAAGTAGGGGGCCCCCAAATTTCTGTCACCAGCCCTGTTTGCAACGTGCTATCCTTAGATAGCTACACTTTCAGTTTGGACACACATGCAATAACCTAATACTGTGTGATATTTTGATTAAAAAACTAGAATACAAAATTAATGTGGCACACATTAAATTGATTAAAAACTGGTTAACTGCCAGATCTCAACATATCATTGTATATGGGGAATCATCATCGAATGGGTGCGTGTCTAATGGGGTCCCACAACAATCAATACTTGGCTCTACACTGTTTAACATTTTTATTAATAACATGGAAGAACACAAAATTATCACTGATAAAGTTTGCAGTGGACACAAAAAGATTTGTGAAGTGCTGAATAATGAAGAGAAGAATTTGTGTCACTGAGACAGAGTTATCTGGATTGCTTGGTAAGATGGGCACAAGCAAACAGTATGTATTTTAATACAGCCAAAAGTAAAGTTACACATCCAGAAACAAGGAAGGTAGGCCATATTTACAGGATCAGGGACTCTACCCAGGGAATCAGGGACTCTGAAAAAGGCTTGCGGATCATGGTGGATAATCAGCTCAGCTGTCCCAATTCAACATTTTGGCTAAAAGAGTTAATGTGATCCTTGGATGTACAAACATAGGAATTTTGAGTTGGAGTAGGGAGGTTATATTACCTCTGTATTTGGCATTGGCGCAAGCACCACTGGAATACAATGTATATTTCTGATGCTCACAATTCAGAAAGGATGCTGATAAGCTGAAGAGGATTCAGAGAAGAGCCATGACAATGATTAAAGATTAGAATATATGCCTTTATAGTGACAGACTCAAGGAGTAGTCTATATGGAGAACAAAAATTTGATAATGGGCTCTTCAGTCTAGCAGACAAAGGTATAAGCAAACCAATGGCTGTAAGTTGAAGCTAGACAAATCCAGAATGGAAATAAAGCACACATTTTTAATAGAGAGCGTAATTAATCACTGGAGCAACTTATCATAGACAATGTTTAAATAAAGATTGGATGTTTTTCTAAAAGATGTGCTCTAGATCAAACAGGAAATAACTGAGGGGAGTTCTATGTCCTGTGGTGTACAGGTGGGCAGAATAGATGATCAAAGTGGTCTCTTGTTAGAATCTATGGATTTATGAAAATGGGCTAAATATGCTGCTATAATGATGATCTTCTCTGATTAAAGTGGAGAAAAGGAGCTGATTATTAAAGACAGGTAAAAACACATTAAAACCACAGAAGATTAGTTCCTGGAACAGATGATGCAGCCTCATTTGCAGTCAGTTTCTGATAACATGAGATGAACACCAAACACTAGTGGTGCACTACATAAAGATCTTACAAATATTCACAGATGTTATAAAACAAATTGTAAATGAATATTCAAGACTTAAACAAGAGGCTGAATAAGAATCCACTGCAACAATTATTTTGAAAGTGAAGACGACAAGGTTTTGTTAACAGCTTAATTCAGCTCTGCTTTACAACCCAACTTTTCACTAAATAGTAAATGTGAGTACTTGTCTGGAACAGCTAAGGCTAGCTGGTCCAAACCAATGCACCAAGTTTACTTCACTTGGGCCAAATCTTAAGCAGTCCTAGCACGTGGAGCTGCCATTGAAATCAGTGGGAATTGGAAGGGCTCAGCACCTTCCAGTTTGACTTTACATTTTTAAAACATTTAAAAAATATGTTTCTCTTACATGTGTAGTGAACCTAGTGCTGATAAAAGTTTCTGGGTGTCAGCCCGAGAGATTTCAGTCCTCTCTTTATTCACAGAGCAGGTAAGAATGTGTTTCCCTCTCCTTGTCCTATTTGGTCCTAGTATTCTCTCCTGAAGCTGCCAAATAGAAAGCCACTTACTGCCATTTGTGTTCACAGTTTGTTTGATGACAACTGAGACTACCAATTCAGCCACATAGGTCACTGAACAGTCATAATATTACAACTTTCTGACACTGACTTGGATAGTTTAAAACCAGTGACCTACAATGAGAGGATCCATATTTCATTACCAATCTGTTGAGCTGCCAAGTCTCCCATGAACTGGTTTTCTATTACTAAGATCTGCTGGGTCTATGTGTTTTATGTTAAACTGTTAAAACTCTGGTCTCCACAGCTCAAAAGCCGCTAAATAGTCTAGTTAGATGGACATTTCTACATTTTGGGATTGAGTAAGAAATTGATTATCTGTATAATTCTTCCTAGCATTATATAGCTGGACTATTTGCAGCTCTGTGGCTACTAGCATTTTCCCGTTTTTCACATATATAAATGGATGCCAGCAATGGATGTCTGTTGGTGCCCATGGGTGCTGGATAAAGTACAATGTTTGGTGAAACTTCAAAAATACATAAGCTAGTTTGTCTTTGCTCTTTTAATTGAATCTGCCCTTCCAAACTGCTGATGTCTGAGAACAAATTTAAATGGTTATGAAATTCTCCTCTGTGACCCCCATCTCTTCTCCCTGATTCTTGCAAATTCTCTTACTGTGGGAATCGTTATGTCACAATGAGAGGATTACATGACCTAGAAATACATTAGCTCACCAGCAGTCGATGTGAAAAGAAAGAAATGGATGACAAGCCGGCCCTTTTTGTATAAAAATAGAGGCAGTGTTGTATGTAACAATTTTGGGACAAGAGTTTCCTGGGAAAAGAATCTAATCTGAAGGGTAAAAGGATTTCTATTTATATATTATGTTTTCATTTGTATTGTTGACTGAGTATGAAAACTCCCCTCTAAATCTAAGTCTCTTGGTGTCTTGAAGAGGAGCAGACTATTCTTGCCTGCCTGACTCATATATCTCTGGGCAATCAGACCTTCTGATTCACAGGATAGTCAAAGTCTAACAATACTGCATGGATGCTAAAAATAGGAGTTGTATACTCTGTACTGAAAATAGAATGGAATACACACAGTTTTCAGAATCTGTACCATCAGTAAAACATGTGAATAAAATTGGGATAATTATGCTTCTTTAGTTTTGCTAGAAATCTCAGATTTCAAAATGCCTTTGCAACAGTTGCACAGCATTATGAAATCTCCAAACAGCAATATTTGCATTTCTTTTTTATATTTTGCTACTACGGGATGACCTGGTCATGTTTCCCCTGGCCTGAAGCTGAAGAGGTACCATCCACCATCCTACCATGTGATGATGTTGCTTCACAATATCTTTTATGATTTGTTATGGACACGCTTCCCCTTCTAGAATATATTTAAATGATCTTTGCTCACTTCATTTTCTATCATGTTATTGTGGGCTGGTAAATAAAGAGCTGCTTTTTATCCTAGAGATAGATGCATTTCAGTTGTAATGATTTTGAAGATATATCATAAAAGAACACTGCTCAAGTGAATACTTTGAGCCCAAGAGCAGCAGGAACTCGCACAGCCCTAAGTTTTGAGCCATTGCTCCAGCCTCATTAGCTTTCCTTTCATAACAGCTGCTGCATCCCTTAGTATTAGTAGTTAATTCCCACTTAGTGAAATGCAAGCAGCTACGATTGAAAAACTACCAATGCAAGTATTGAAAAAGGATTCTGTACTCTCAACTCTGGGAAAGACAGCTAGTCAGTGGTGATCTGTTATGAGGTATATCTTCAGAGAGCAATTACAAGTAGATAATTATGGTGCTTCTGAAGAATCCCATCAAAACAAATCACCACTCTTGGAGACCAAAGTTAAAGCAATGAAAAAAAGAAAAAAGATAACATAATTCTGGAATAGGCAATAGGAAATTTAACATGCTTCCCTGTATTTTAAGAATAATTTAAAAAACGTATGGAGGGATAAGATATCTCCCAACAATTTGCACTAAAGATACTTCCATTTGGCAACGTCTGTCTTAAGACACCAGTTCCAGATTCCAATGTTTCCAATATATTTCTTTTTACCTGTAAATAAAGGCCATGTTCTATTAAACAACCCATTTTTGCTGGTCTCTGGGATGGAAATTTGAAATGGGTTGAAATCCAAAAAAACAGGTCCATAATCCAGATGGCCAATCCTTGCCTCTCTTGATTCCTGCCAAGTCTAAGCAATAATGCTTTGTAAAAGTGTGCTGAGAACTTCATGTAGCTGCCAAAAATGATCAGACATTGACTACAGGGATTGAAGTCCTTCATACTGAATATGCCATTGAACTGGCTTTTGGGAAATGCAAACAGGATGTTATTTAGACCTTCCTTTGGAGACAGCAGAATTATTATATTTGTGTCAAAATAAAGAAAAATACAAGGTGAACTTCCTGAGGGTTTTGTCCACTCCAGGTGGAAATGTGAGGACCTTTTCAGATCACATTTGTGGAGAATGTTCCTGCTTGGACAGCCATGCAGGCATGGGATACATGTTGGCAAAATGAATGACTGATAAAGATGTCACTTTGTCATCATCTTTGAAAGGAATTTAGGATGATACTACAGCACCACCTTGTTCTTAAGGAATAAAATCTTGCACTTGAAGCTCTCTTACTCCGCACAGCTGAGTATCAAGTGTTCAGGGATCAAGGAATCCAAAAGGAACTAAGGCATCAAAACTCTCTCAACTGTTGAATCTGAGAAGACTTGAAATTAAAACTATAGTACTGTCTACAAAGAAGACACTAAAATAAAGGAGGTACTGCTAGAAGTTATTGCTGGGTGTATGGAAGAAATTTCAACCAAATTTAATTAAGTGGACAGTAGCAAATGAAATGATGATGTTTTGAGGTACAATCCAGACCAATGAGGGGAGTGAGTCACTGTCTGCCCTGTAACCTTAGGTGCCTCAAATGTTTTGCTACTGTAACTCCATGCCTGGGATGTTCACAGTCAGCAATAATCATGCAGGTCACATCCTGAATGTCTGTGTATAACTGGAGCCCTGGCCCAGCAACTCTGACCCCAGCAGCCTGCAGCAAAAAACATTTACCACTGGATTGCAATATCAATACTGAACTTCCAAACTACAACAGAAACAGACTATTGTGAAGCTAAGATTTTTCACATAACCTTAATACAAAAGAATCAAAACTAATGTAATTGTGCCAAATATACGGTTACAAATAAAGATTCAATGTTACATTATGTTTGTGAAATTATTACCCAATTACAATAACAGCAAACAAAGCAAAAAATAAATTTGGCCCCTTCTGAATGGACATGAAAATATTCCAAAACATCATAGAAAACATGTATCTAATGTTCATTCAACCTAGCGTTGGTACAATGAGATCATTTGCGTAGGACAAGTCTGAAATAGACATTGCTGTTAACTTTATTATAAAAAGAACTTTAGTTGATAAAAAAAAAACATCTAATGATAGTTGGCAGCAAAAAGACCACCGTTCAATCAAATCTGACCATCTGTACTGAGGGGCATATCCTGCCACTCTTCTCCAGGTCTGGAGGATCCCACATGCCATGGAATCAGTACAGCGTCTTTGCACAATGGAGTGACAGAACTCTGGGTGCTCAAACAGGCTGCACAGGGTGCACCCAGTGTACCATGCAATCCCCTGTACAAAGACTTGTGGCAGGGTGGGAAAGAGGAGAGGAAGCGACAAAAGATTCACGGCAGAGAATTAGGGCAGTGCAGGAGAGAGCAGGAATAGCTTTGTTGCCACGCTGCAGCCAATAACTTGAGGATTTTTTCCCCAATGTCCTCTTGGTGGCAATGTCCAGACCACTTAGGTGGGATGAATAATGAGATGAGGCCCTGGAGCTGAGAAAGTGAATAGAATTTACACTGTTGGGTTGACAGTGGCTTTCTTTCATCATCATTTTCCCGTATTAGTTTTTAAAAAATAACTTTCATTGCACTTAACATGTTTTGACATCAAGCTTTCTTGGGAAATTATTTTTTCTCATTTAATCAGCAGCTGTATTAGGAATCTCCATTGTTTTTTTCCAGTGGTATTTTATGCATCAATGCATTTAGAACAAGCAGTGACTTTTTTTAATGGCTTGAGCAGGATTCACCAAATGCACCTGTCCATAGCTCCAGCCAACACTTATTGGTCTGTCTAGAAAGGAAGGATGTGACAAGCTTAGCAAGAGCAAGAAAAAGATAAAGCAAAATGTATAGAAAAAAGAAAAATGTAAGTCTTCAGATGAGATTTAAAATGAAGACAGATCCGCTTGAAGCAAAACCCTGAGCAAGTTTGCATCCTAATTTAAACTTTGTGCTCAGGCCCATTTTGAAAAATTAGATGTATGTGCCTCAGTAGCCAACTTGGAGTCCCTGAGAGACAGAGCCGCATTTTCAAAAGTGGAACATAAAAAGGGCATGCAAATGCCACTTTTTCTTTTTAAACAATAGACACACCGTGGGCAAATAATGACATCCGATTAAGCCCCAGATCTCAGAATAGAGCACAAGCCAGAGCTGTGACTCCATGCAAAAAAGTGAACAGTACATCAGAGTGAGATGGGAGCAGAACTGCAGTAGATGTTCACATCACTTCTTTGCTGATGACAATACAAAATGCAGAGAATACTAGCTTCCTGCCAGGAAATCCTGATCACTGCTCAGTTACCTTTTAAACATCTAAGAATGAAAAAACATTACCTAGTCCTATACCCTCATTTGGACACACAAACTGCCACTGTGGTGCATAAAATGGGCATTTGTGGACTAAGTGCTAGTTCCCATGGGATTTGGCTACCTTGTTCAGAGAAGCAGAATTGAAAATTGGGCCCAAAGCTGCTATGGAAACTGGAAATTCTCTTTCCTTGAATACCTAGGCAAATAATAGTATTTAAAGAGTTTTTGAAATACAATTATCCAGCTCTGGAGTGACCAGATGCAGAATTCTTAGTCAATGCTATTAAATAAACAGACTAATCATGGTTCACCCCTCAACTCTGAGAAAGTTTAGATTTGGATCTGACTGTCACAGTCCGAGCCAATCTTTATTATTCACTGTAATGTCCAACAGAGGGAAAGATCTGTAAACTAGAAATCCAGCTCCTGAAATAAAAATGAAATTTCTTTAAGTTGGTAAGTTCTAAAATTGCACTGGTCAAACATACTTTCCCTTTCCCGGGGTGGGGGGGGGGGGATCTAAATTCTTATAGCAGCTCTCTTATTGAGGAGCCCTAAAGTCCTTCGCAAGATGCAGCAAATACATCCTAAAACGCAACAAAGCAATGTATCCACTCTGAATACATGACTCTGAACTGGAAATGTAAACTTACCTCTGAATTAAGGGACATATGTTTACTGTACGGATCTGAGCTCATGGAATTTCTCCAACTTGGATTCATGGTTCAAGAAAATGGAGAGCAATCACTAAAAATAGCATTATTAATATTATTAACAGCAGCATAGTTTTTTCCAGGAACGAAAGAAATAGTGAGGATTCCAACAACTTCCATTTTAATCCTCTGTTTTCACAAGCTCATAACTTCTCAAGAAAAAGTGCATGCAGGCTGAAATTTTCAACACTTAGGCTCTGCCCACAGGTGATTGCATTAAGAGAACTTGAGTTAAATTCAGCCATTTTCAATTTATATCACAGAGAAAAATATAAACTTTTTCTGGCTTTCCTGATGAAATACACTGAGACTAGTAACTGAAAAATGTTTTCAAATGTGATCATGTGGGTGAATTCTTTGTGAGCAACAGCCATTTGTGTACTCTTCCCCCCTCCCCCCCCCCAAAAGGTTCTAAATATGAAATGGTTGTTAAAGTAAACAGGAGATAAAGCAGATATTGTGGGCCTGTGTTGCTCCAGTGGCACATGGTAGCCATTGGGCTGACTTCACAGCTCCCTCTGGATTCACTTTCTGGAAGGGGATTCCCTGGGTAGTGTATACCTGATCTGGCTCTTCACCACCTCCTTCCTCGCCTCTGGCTCAGGGAGTCATGGCTAGCACGCTGCTTTAGCCCAGCAATCCCTGGCTGCCTGCACAATCAACTGGGCCCACAGGCACCCGGGAGTAACTTACATCTCTGAGGCTGCCTTTAAGTTACACTGTGAATCAGAACAGCTCCCAGCCCGCCCAGAAGTGGGCACACGAAGGTAACCCGCCCCATATATTGCTTCCCATGGTACGAAAGGGCTGTGCAAGAGCCGGCTTCACCTCTGCATTTCTACAGTCATAGGTGCTGGAACTAGGATGCTGCTGCACATCCTGGTTGAATTGGTTTCCATCATATCCAGGGTTTACAGTTTGGTTAAATGTCTCTCAGCACCCACACTGTACAAATTGTCTCAGTACACCTGGATACAGTGGTAAAACAGGAATAATGCCCACGTGTCCATACTCTGATACTCAGTAGTGGCATGGTTAGAGTCCTCTTGTATATATGGAGTACTGTTGTTTACAGTCTATGAAGCTGCCAAAAGTCAACTGTGCAATTTCATAATACTAGAGCTGTGGGGCTTCTATGTTTGATTATTTGTAGGTTTGTTGTCGTCGTTACTTTTGGCTTTTTTTTTTTTACAGCTTGTTCTTTTTCCTTATGATAATTCAATTTTAATATTCAAGTTCTATACACCCAAAAGTCAGGAAATGTAAAATGTAAGGTAACCATAGTAAGAGTAACTTACCTAAGATGCACGTAGTATACTTTGGGCTACTGGTGACAAAGTTGAAGGTGTGATTTACTCTTTACAATATGCAATGCAACCAAGTTAATGCTACACTGGGAACCTTAACTTTTGCTTTTTCTCACTTTTGTGTATTCAATTATGCAAACTTACAATAGGTTTTTGTATTATATACATATTTTCCACCTCTTCCTCTCCATTCCCTGCTCTTCTTTTCCGACTCCCTGGCCTGTTCCCCTTTTTATCTTTCTCAACAAGATGGAACAAATCCGTCTTTAGTTTGTTGTTCTGAACAATACCGCCACTTGCTCAGCCAAGGCAGGCAGCCTTCTCTTGGCTTCTGTAAAAAGTGGCTGTTCCTCTGCTTATCACACCATTAATGTAGAGTTATGAAACACTGTGAATATGTGATTATAGGCTCTAAAATCAGACCTTCCAATGCTCTAAATACCTGCTGAAGCCCTTTTCTATTCCTAATGCCACTTATCACATTAAGAGGTTCAGTTGTAGCTTACATCAGAACTGGGAACATTTCAACAATATTGTGGACAATTGCTGTCCAATTCTCAAATAATTTCAAGTCTTCCTTTTCATGTGGCATGCACTCTGTCAAGTGACCACGGCGTTCTTTTTTCCTCTGTATGTCTTTCTCCATGCATGCAAAAAGGAAATAGGGAATTCCTAGGGAGGTAGGTCAAGTATCATTATGAGTGTGACAGTCTGCGAGGAATCAGAGAGGTAGCCGTGTTTGTCACTTCTGCAATTCCAGACTAAGAGTTCAGTGGCACTTTAAAGACTAACTGAAGTATTGAAGCATAAGCTTTCGTGGGCTAATACCCACTTCGTCAGATGCATGCAGTGGAAGTATCTAGGGGCAGGTATAAACAGGTAGGCAAGAACCAGGTTAGAGATAACAGGGTTAGTCCAATGAGGCTGAACCAGCTTGTTATCTCTAATCAGGTATTCCTCTAGTAGCTGAATTCACACCTCCAATTCAGCTACTAGAGGAATACCTCACCCTCACTGATTAGAGATAACAAGCTGGTTCAGACTCATTGGACTAACCCTGTTATTTCTAACCTGGTTCTTGCCTACCTATTTATACCCAGTCTGTGAGGGTTAATAGTGATTAGTATACAAACGATAAGTAATGGTGGGAATTATGCTATTGTCCCACTTTGATAGATAAACATGGTAAGAATTCGGCAGTTCCATTTTGAGCTCTCTAGTCCCATTCTATTAGAAAAGTCAATTAATTCCACAGACATTAAACTGTAGGTTACATGATTTTCAGGGTAATCGCCTGTTACCACTGACTGAAACACATTCTTAATCAGCCAGTTTGAAGACCCCTGCAGAGATTTCAGATCTCCAAATAGAAACCAGAATGAGCACAATGCCACAAGGATCACAGTGAGTGAAACACCCTCCTTATTGTACATGCTCATTAATGTATGGTAAATGTTAGTAAATGTAAAAAGTACATATATCCTTCCTGATTGATGGGAAGAAGTGGTGTTCTGTAATCCTCTCTCATGACTGTTGTGGGTGGCTTCAGGGACACTTCTGCTCTACCTTATGGAGGCTTCCAACCCACTTCTTCTACCTGATTGGAGTGAAGTGGGAGGGTTCCTCTCATCTCTTCCAGGTCAGTTATGGAGCCGAGGGGATTCTAATCACCTCCCTCTTGGATGAAGGATTTGGCAGGTTTTCATTTCTTCCTCCCCAACATAAGTGCTTTGAGAGGTTCCTGGCTAATAAACACTCTATAGGGAGTTAAGAATTATTATGACTTATTATATGATCTGGTAGGAAAAAATATTTTGGGGCTTCTTCTTTCCTGCATGGGGAAGGAAGAGCCAGGTAGCTTGACTACTACCAGGTCTTCAGCAGAGAGTGCAGAGTACTGATATCTCTTGGCTGAGAAGCACTCCATTACCTTTTCCTGAGTACAAATAGAGCAAACGGACCATTGCTCATCAGCAAATTTTCTTGCTGCATTCGACCAGTAGATACCTATACAACCGTTCCTCCACTACCAAGCCCCTCATCTGCAGAAGGCAGAGTCTTCAAGGCTCAATCCTCTCCCCCACATTATCCAGCAGCTGGATGAAACTATGAGAAGAGCTGTTTTGTAAAAAAACCAAAAGCTGAAGTGCCAGCAGTCTGGTAGTCAGTATCCGGCTCTAAATCACCTTTATATCAAATGTAAACAGCAATCTCTCTCAGCTTTCTCAATGCCTAGATGAAATCATCACCAGGATAATGAGCAGGTCGCTGCAGCTGAACAACCCACGCAAAACTGAAGTACAGTAACCCTCGATTTAATGGACCCCGATTTAACGGACTTCGGATGCAACGGACAAAATTTCCGATGCATCCGAAATCCGTTATTCGGGGTCCGCCGGCTCCCGCCCCGGGGAGCCGGGCAGGAGCTGTCAACCCGGCCGCCCGGCTCCCCGCAGAGGGGAGCCGGGTGGGCGGGCTGACAGCTCCCGCCCGGCTCCCCTCTGCGGGGAGCCCGGCAGGAGCTGTCAAACCCCCCCGCCCGGCTCCCCGTAGCAGGGAGCCGGGTGGGCGGGCAGGCTGACAGGTGGGGGGGGGGAGCCCGTGCGGGGCTGCTTGGGCGATTGGCTCAGCTGCCTGGTCAATTTCAGGTGAAATTGACCAGGCAGCTGACCTGATCGCCCAAGCAGCCCCGCGCGGGCTCCCCCCCCCCAGCAGGCCCGCGGACCCCCCCGCCTGCCTGAACAGCCCCCCCCCCCGCCCACCCGAGGGGGGGGGAGCCGGCGCGGGGCTGCTTGGGCGATGGGCTCAGCTGCCTGGTCAATTTCACCTGAAATTGACCAGGCAGCTGAGCTGATCGCCCAAGCAGCCCCGCGCCGGCTCCCCCCCCCCCAGCAGCCCCATGGACCCCCCCGCTGGACCCCCCCCGCCTGCCCGAACAGTCCCCCCCAGCCAGACCCCCCCCCAAGGGGGGGGGGGGCCGGCGCGGGGCTGCTTGGGCGATCGGCTCAGCTGCCTGGTCAATTTCAGGTGAAATTGACCAGGCAGCTGAGCCCATCGCCCAAGCAGCCCCGCGCCGGCTCCCCCCCCCCTCGGGCGGGTGGGGGGGGTCCGGCGGGGGGGCTGTTCAGGCGGGCGGGGGTGGGTTTCACAAATCCCGCTGGGTTCCCCGCTGCGGGGAGCCAGGGGGCGGGGGTTGATAGTTCCCGCCTGGCTCCCCGCAGCGGGGAGCCGGGCGGGCGGGCTGACAGTTGACAGCTCCTGCCCGGCTCCCCGCAGCGGGGAGCCGGGCGGGAACTGTCAACCCCCCCGCCCGGGGGGTAAAACCTCTATATAACGGACTAACGGACTAATTGGGGCGAGGGGGTGTCCGTTAAAGCCAAAAGTCCTGTTATTTAATGATTTTAAAAAATTATTAAATAACGGACTTTTGGCTTTAACGGACACCCCCTTGCCCGAATTAGTCCGTTAAATCAAGGTTTCACTGTAATATTGTTAGGAACAGGAACTTGCTAAGAACTTAAGTCCGCCATAACGTTTCCCACTATCAGGGGCATATGTCTTCAGATTAAGTCAGTCTGCACGTTTGTTGTCATTTGGTTTGCTTTGGACTCCTCAGGGATATTGGAAAGCCAAACAGTCACGATGGCAAAAAAAAATTTTTTTTATTACTAATGTACATGTTCAGCTAAAAAATTAGATCTGATTCTATCAGACACCGATGAGTATAGGATTCACACATTTTTATCATTAAAACTCATATGTTGTAGTGAAACCACATGCCCTGAAAAAACTCCCATTGAAGCAAAACTCAAAAAACTCATCACCTCGTGTTCTGTTCCCTACACTAACTTCTCACTGAATACAAAGTACAGTTCAAGATCTCTGCCTAATATTCAAAGTTTTCCTTGGGATTGGCTTTGTCTATTTAAGAAATTGCCTCTCTCTCTCTCTGTTACCAGACCTCCCATAACAACTACATTCCGGGTGGCACCATGAAACCATTGACCAATGATCAGAAACACAGGAGACAGAACTTTCACAGCCCAGAGTCTCCTCCCGCACCCTGAGCTCATTTCTGCCCCCCCCCAGCCAGAGGCATCACCCCCTCCTGCACTCCAACCCCCATTTCACGATCATTCATGGCACACTTTACAATTTTCATACCCAAATATGGCCCTCAGGCCAAAAACGTTTGCTCACCCCTGACCTAGATAGTAGTTATCAGATTATACTCTTAGTTATGTCTGCATAACCCCACAAAGTAATCTGTCCAAGTCCCAGTGCAACAGTCCCAGAGGAACTAGAGAAATCCTTTCATCCAAAAGAAATCAGTTTACAGTAACTAGGTCAGATTAGTGGCTAGGCAGCAGTGCAGAGATTACTCTTAAAGACCTTATGGAAAGCAAAATTGTAAGCAGAGCCAATCTTTGGGATTTACAGGTCTCTTGGGGCAGGAAACAGCAGGTCCTGTGTAGTGCTCTTAATCAGAGAGAATGCAAACTAGAAAAAGTAGGTCCCATCAAAATTTCCCTTCCTTACAATAACTAAGGAATGTGCAATTTCATGGGATTTTGCTGAGATCACATTCATATTCATCATACTCATTCTACGGATTAGAATCAGTTGTTTTAATGTTCAAATTAATAAACTCTGCCATTGCCACAGCTGAGTATGGCTGGCTATGTGGCTTGAATTACTGAAGTCGTCCCTACCATCTCTGTGCTTTTCTTAGTGCTTAAAGCTGGTTAATGGCAAAAGAGGTTCTCTTTTTAGGGCAGGGGCCTAAGAAGGAACCAGAATTTACCATTGTGAATTGCCAAAGAGCCAAAGTAATACATCAGCAGCCCCCCATCAGCTCCCCCACTCCGCTCCCAGAGCCTTCCACCCACCGACAGCCCTGACGATCAGAGCCTTCCCCTCCCTCCCCGTGTGTGAGGGGGAGGAGCAAGGGCACGGCAGGCTGAGGGGAGGAGGTGGGATGGAGTGGAGTGGGGGCAGGACTCATGGCAGAGCCAGGGGTTGAGCAGTGAGCACCCCCTGGCACATTGGAAAGTTGGTGCCTGTAGCTCCAGCCCTGGGATCGGTGCCTAGACAAGGAGCCGCGTATTATCTTATGTGGCTCTGGAGCCACAGGCTGGCCACCCCTGTTTTAGGCTACTATCTTAAACCAGGAAGGAAAGGGGACTAAGAAGCAACTGAGCATGTGCAATGTTGCCATTTCCTGATGAGACCCCCTGTGGGAAAGTGTTTTATTTATCACCGATTCATGGTTATTACATAAAACCTTCTGCTTTTCCCAAATTGGCCTTGTGAGAAGATTTTAATAATGCACAGTGACCCCAATTGGGATAGGTTACAGTGCCATTAATACATCAGGATACAAACATTTTTCATGTAGCAACGGATACTGTGTACGTTTCACTCCGTGAAGTACCAGCTGGGTAACAATTTTCAAGAGCTGATGAAGAAACATCAATGTTCTGTAACTAACCCAACATTCTTAAAACTCCCTTACTCATTTTCTCTGCTGTTTTTTTCTTTAAGGATAAAATTATTTGCACATTAAAGTAATTTTACGTAAATATTTGATGCTAGATTTCATTACAAATCTGAGTTCAGTAATGTACACAAAGACCGAACATTTCACAGGCAGCTTTTTCCAATACCAAATAATTTAAGCATCTGCCTGCTGTAAGAATAAATGTCTCTTCCAACTTGTCACAGCCTGTCAGCCCTATAATTATGTTATAGAGAGTTAAAGCAACCCGTTTGGATTGTATGGGTATCAATTCCAAAAACAACAATACCAAATTGTAAAGTCTGCAAGTAATACGGACACAATATGGTTCTTTAAATGTGTTTCATTTATCTCCCCACAGGTCAGTTTGACTCCTGGTCCATTCCACTTGGGAGCCAATTGTTGTGTGCTTTGTCTCCAATACCCATTGCTTGCATGGTTACTATGCTGTCACTAAGGATGTATAAATGAAATTGCCCATGTTGCAGTGCTTGCAACAAGTCGATGCATGGCAATGGAGATTTCAATCTCCTCTACTGCAGCAAATGCAGCGCCTCAACTCGTTTAAGCAGATGTAGCAGCATACATCGCCTCCAATTGGACCCCCTTAGTGCGGTCACGGTGCAAGATCTCAAACCAAGGAAGGTCACACCGGCCTATCTCTTTGGTAGGGTCACATCAGACATGTTCATGTTGTGACCCCTGTTAATTTCCTATAATAACTAACCACGGTAGAGACCAAACCTGGCAATATACACTAAGACTTTAAGAGCAGACATAGATGTCAATGCAAGTGTCCCCTTTCAGGGCCTCAACCAAATATGGCACTTTAAATAATCAGTGTGAATGTGTAGGGATTCTTTGCAGTGAAGGCTTATGTTCTGTCCAGCAACAAAGCAGGCATTAGGTGCTTACAAGAGACACATAGGAAGACAAGACCTCCAAACATCCCTGGCATGAATATTGCTGCAAACATCAAAAGCAACATGATACTTACAAGTGACACACAAAAAAAATGGTGAAACACACTACTGTGAAATGTCAGGTACAATGGAACTTATCATGGTTGAACTCAATCAAACAGCAGTAGTTTCTGCTTATAAACTACCAGATGAACAGTTTGCATGGCCAACTGACTTTTCCCTGCAAGAAAAACCAGGTCTTGTCATAGGTGACTTTAACAGTCGCAATACCATCTTGAGATATCCCAACAATGGAGAAATAGTAGAGAAGTGGGCAGCTCCACATCAAGGACAAATGCACTTCCAAAGTGCATGATGGAAAAAGGGGTAAAATCCTGACACAGATCTTATCACCTCTGAAAATGTAGACAACTTCAGAAAGGAGGTCATGGCAGTGATCCCCAGATGACAGTACAGATCAGTGTAAGTGATAGAGGCTACAGTACATTCCAGGAAAACAAAATATCTGCCAAGATTCAGCTTCAAAAAGGCTAACTGGGAAGGCTTTATCTTTGAATCCACCTATAATATTACTTGGGCACATGAGCACCATGGAGAAGTTAACTCCCTGGTGTGGAGAACTGATGTCTGACACTATATATTGCTGGAGTTTCAGAATACATAAGCCAACCGTTTAAGAGATATTCAGAATTGTTTGTTCTGGATCCCTTTGGTGAAGAAATCATTGGTCTTGGGACATTGCTTCTGAGATTGGAAAGGAGCAGCACAACCACTGGCGGGACATGATTGAAACAACAAACCTGTGCCACAATAGCAAAAAAGTATGGGCCACTACTCGTAACCCAGATGGACAACAACCCAGATGAACCCAGATGGACAACAACCAAAGCACATTGCCGTAAGAATCTCCCAATCAAGTCATACACCAACTCATCCTAAATGATAAACCAGTTCACAAAGCAAAGCACAGAATGAGACAAGTCAAGCAGAAACTTTGCTCACTCCTGAGAGACAGCAAAGTCCACAAAGAGCAGCTCAACACAGAGGAGTTGACAAGAGCCGTGAAAACTTTGAAATGGGGAAAGATAGCTGGACTCAATGGTATATCTAATTAACCATTACTAACTACACTTCAGGAGGAAAGCACAGAATTAGATACAGTATTGACTTTAACTTTTGCATAGAGACAATGCATCTGTCTAGGCTCTGGAGACAGGCCAAAATGGGCTGAACTACTCAAACCATATAAAATCCCTAAATATGCAAAGTGTTACTGACCAATGTTACTTATTCCACTCAACCTACAAGATAGACGAGCAGATGATAATGGGTAGAATAGTATAAATAGTGGAAGGACAGCTGATAGATCACCAATCCAGTTTCTGCCCAGGACATTCATGGTGTGTCCAAGTTATAAATCTAGCTCAATACATAGAAAATGGTTCAAAACTTGCAAAATTACAGTGGCTGTCTTTGTTGATTTGTCAGTTGCTTACAACACTGTGAACCATCATGAACATTTACTCCTCCTGGCTCAAAAATTGACATTTTTTCCCACCCCTCTCAGAAACCCCTGCTCCTTGTCCCCTGACTGCCCCCTCTGGAGACCTCCCACCCTAATTGCCCTCGAGAACCCCACTGCCTACCAACCCCCCCCACATTCCCCATCCCCTGACCACCCTCCTAGGACCTCCGCCCCATACAACCGCCCCCTGCTCTCTGTCCCCTGACTGCCCCCTGGGACTCCCTGCCCCTTATCCAACCCCTCGGCCCTGGCCCCCTTACCATGCCGCTCCGAGCAGCATGTCTGGCAGCTGCATGAAGCCAGACAGACACACTGTCCCACAGGAGCATGCAGCCCCGTGCCCCCAGAGTACTGCCCACACAGCGGCATGGCTCCAGAGGCAGGGGGAGAGCCGGGGTAGCCTCCCCAGCCAGGAGCTCAGGGGCTGGGCAGAATGGTCCCGTGGGCCAGATGTCACCGGAGGACTGTAGTTTGCTCACTTCCTGCTCCTTGCGTGCCCTCCACTATCTGATGGGAGGTCCTTTTTAAACCAGGTGTCCTGATTAACTGCCTGCCATAATTGAGTCTAGTAAGTTTTTAATTGGCTCCAGGTGTCTTAATTAGCTTGCCTGTCTTAATTGGCTCTAGCAGGTTCCTGATTGCTCTATGGCAGCCCCTGCTCCGGTCACTCAGGGAACAGAAAACTATTCATCCAGTGGCCAGTATATTTGCATTCAACCAGACTCCTGTACCTCACTGGTCTGGGTCTGTCACAACATATATTTTAACTCCTTGGAATAAATATTAATTTCTAGATAAAAATACCTGTTTTCATATAGCCTTCCACCCCCCACAAAACATCCAGCATTTTTATTCCAAACACGATCCTCCCTAAAAAACACCCTCCTGGACTAGCTACACTGCTATTTCACTCACTGCTTAAACCCAATTCTTAAAAAAAAAAAAAGTTCCACCAGCCCAAAAAATAAGATGACTATTTATGAGAGATTGGTGTTGTCAGGATGAAATTAAAACCCTATTATGACAGGGCTCCAAGCTCCAATGTACCTTTCTTCAGATGG
Source organism: Sternotherus odoratus (assembly GCA_032164245.1). Classification (NCBI taxonomy): domain Eukaryota; kingdom Metazoa; phylum Chordata; order Testudines; family Kinosternidae; genus Sternotherus; species Sternotherus odoratus. The sequence continues at coordinate 95,652,175 of JAVMKO010000001.1, read as the reverse complement.
ATGGTATTATGTCAGACAGCAGAGAAAGAGCAGGACCCTTCCTTCATGCAAACCCTTACTAGACATTATTAGACGATAAAAGAAGAATTCCACGCGGTCATCACACAGGAAAATCCTCCCTCTAAAAACACCGAAATCATCTGTGTTGCTATCTGTATCCAAACAAATCACTCCATTTTTACAGACACAATCTTTCATTTATTTAGTCCATGCTCAGACAGTTACTCATTTTTTAAAGCTGCTCCCTTGTTAAGTTATTCGCTCAGGGCCTGATCCAACGGTCACTGACGTTAATGGAAAGATTCCGGTTGACCTCAATCAACCTCAGTTGGCATGGAATGAAGCCTTTATATCCCAAGAATTGACGGTCCTTGGGGCCTCTACTGAGGTACTCAGCAGCTTACATGATTGTGTCCTTACGGTCCTAGCCCTTTAAGATTCCTCCTGTGTTGCAGAAGACTTTCTACAGGGTGAACTCCATTATATAACACCAGCTTTCTGTGAGAGAGTCATTCCCTTCTTGCAGGACAGGAAACATATTAAACAATCAGAATGACAAGCTGAATCGTGTCAAATGGAAAAATCTGTAAAAACAACAGTACTGAACTTACCAGCTCGCAAGACAAGAAAAGGACGTGTTTTCTTTCTTCTTTAATGCTTTGGTTTGCTGACTCTCCTTCAGTTTTGTCATACTAGAAATAATATCCCTGGCATTGGACTCTCAAGTCTCTGATGTTTAATTACCCACAGAGGCCTTTTATTGCCTCATATGTTACAGAGCATTATCATTTAACCACATTTTTAAAACTGCCACTGAAACAAAAGACCAGTATGTTTCAGAGATAGGCTATGACTTCATGAGCTCCTGTATGAATTGCTGGTCAAGTTGGAGACCAATGAGCAGTTGGAGGAGAAGACAGTGTTTAACAGGAAAGAAACGTATGCTCATCATCTCTAATAGCACCTTCACAGGATGGAAGAGTTTAATCAATCAGCTCAGCTAATAGCTGTGGTAATCCAGAAGTCTTCAAACTGAGTCACAAATCAAAGATAATTTCAATGGAAGCGACTCTTCTCTTTTATGCAGTGGCTGCCAGAGAGATGTGCATGGGTGAGGAGACTTACAGTGTCTTTAAATTGGGAAGTTTCAATATTTTTCATATAATGGACCACATGCTATTGGAAAGGTTGCCTCAAGGTCACTACCCATTTGCCATCAGACAACCAACTCCCTTCCCAAAAGCAATTGTATATAATATCTTCCTGTGGCAAATGCAGCAATTGCACACAAGAAAAAGAACATCACATAGTGACCATCACCCGGCTCTCACGGCATATGGGATTTTAGGATTATTTTATTTTAAGGTTGACATTATTCCTCTTTCTTTTCTTTTAAACAACTATGTGAAACATGCATTCCATTTTTGGGGCTCAAAGATGGCGATTGAATTTTCAGTTTCTGGAAGGCAGGGCCACTACAAGTTCAGGAAACTTAACTGAGTAGAGGTTGGGATGAATATTGTGTTAAGACAGATTGAAAACTAGCCCGATCTTTTTGGTCAAGTGAGTCAGGCATATCTGATAGAGTGGGGATTTTGGTTTTTAGTTACTCAGTAGAAAAATCAGTGAGTGCTGAAGCCTTGCCAGGGATAGCACTGTTAGTAGATTTTTTGTCTTTCTCGGTTTATTAGGGGATTGCTCTAAATGGGGCCACAGTTCTGGAAGCTTAGGTCTAAAACATCTTAAAGAGATCACCCCCTTTCTATCAATCTCTTCTTTTGTTTTTTTCTGGATGACTTCAATTGTGTTGTACCAACAACATATAGGCTGGGGTCTCAGGAAGTTATATTTTAATGAGATTTATTTGGAGATTTGTAATGCTACAAGATTAGAAGCTGTATACCAGCACACACAAACTAGGGCAGATGAGGAATTCACATTTATTAGAGAGGAGTATTGCAGTCAGATTGACAGAATACATGTAAAAGATACCACGGAAATTGAGAATTTGTCGCACAGAAGTCTGAGACCACCCTTTATTGCAGGTACAGTTGTGTCCTATGGGTACTTTGCATTCTGGTCACAGAAACTGGAAGTTGAATGTTATTCTACTACTGAGTAAGATACTAATTAGAAAGGTGGAAGGGGTATTAGGCACATGAGAGACAGCACAGGGGAACAATTTTTCTCAAAAAGAGTGGATGGGAATTAACAAAGCAGGAGTTGGTGGCCTGATTCAAATTTTTTGCTGGGCATTTGCATGCTGTTGAATATACAGAGAATATGGCATGGAAAGCTCAGCTGTGGGATTTCTGTGGGCAAATACAGATGGGAGAGGGGTGGTATGACAGCAGTGCTGTTTACAAAAAAAAATGTAATTCTGTAAGAAAAAATGAACAGCAATAAATTTGGCAGAGATCATAGGGTAAGCTGGGGGAAGTCAGCTGGGCAGATGAATGTATTAAATGTTATATTTTGAGTATCGGGATCATGCCTTGAGGAAGTGATTGACCAAAATGTATTATGGATGCTTTATTTTGTGAGAGGATGTTATTTTCTGTTCAGAGTCTAAAGATCTGGAATAGCAGAATGGGGTACCACCCTTTTCCCTCCCTCTTGCTAAGACTGCTGTGGGGAAGTGTGGATTATGATTGGAATGTTTGATGCCATTGGATTTGTTGGTTTGTTTAAAAATATGTCCCTCAGTTGAGGAGTTGTGGCCTGTACAACATAAAGACTAGAACTACATCAGAATTTCTGTCCTGTGGGAAATTTTATTTTTTCAACATTTATTTTTTCATTCTTTTTCATGGAATGGAAAGTTCCAAAAAATTTAAAGTGGAAATGTCAAAACTTTTTGTTTTAACATTTTCAATCAAAACTGAACATTTCAATATTCTCCAAATGCAAACATTTCATATTGGTATGGTCATGAGATTCCCACAATGCACCATGAAGGCTCAACCAGAGGCGAGACCACGACGTATCAAGGGAGATGTAGTCCAGCCAAGGAGTCCAGCTAATAGAGGAAAATGGACACCTGGACTACAACTCCCAGGAACCATGACTTAACATGTGAGCATAGATTAACATCAAACTGACCTGAAATGAAATGTTTTGATTTGGTTCAGCAAACCAAAATGTTTCCACTCAGAACAACCCAACCTGAAATGAAACAATTCGTTTTAATTTTCCCAACAGAAAATCTTTTTTGAAAATTGAAATTTTCCCACGAAAGCACATTTCAATGGAAAATTCCTGACCAGCTTTAGGATACTTAGTTGGGTTTGTTTGTGTGATTTGTCATGATCTGAAACATTTGAAAGCAGAGCGGGCCACTCCTCCCTGCCCTTCCTTCTCTTGCCCTTAAGGTTTGGGAGTTGAAGAACTTGTTGGGGGATGGAGTGTGTGACTGGAATCTTCCTGGTAGGTGGGTGTTGTTTGTGATGTCTGCTCTAATGTTTGATGTATTTGTGTAAGTGCTGCTGCCTGGATTGTTTTCTTTGAAATCTTGTATCCTCAGATGGCAGTTAAATGATTTTCATGTATAAATGTTAGATATGATATATAAATATATAAATGTTACCTCGTCAGATGTTTTGAGATTTTTCAGCCTTAGTCTGTCATTTGGATTGCTTTTGTTTCTTGTGGAAACACTGTATTTTGTTTCATTCTTACAATCTTTTATATATTGGGACTTTATGGGTCCAGCTAAGGCTCTTCCATCCTTGATATCGATGATCAGGAGTTTGTGAGCCACTCTCTTTTGTGATATTAGAGCAGAGTTTGGTTTGCCCAGTTGCAGCCCTCCCAATTACTCTTAGTCCATTTTCATACAAACTTCCATACCTAAGCCTAAACATGTCTTGATTTATACTAGCAGAGAGATATTTTGGCATTTCAGATTTCCATGCCAAGCATCTCAAAAACCATGATAATGAAGTAGTCAGAAAGTGTTTATTTTGGGAGCCAAGAAATTATAAAATGAGGCTGCCATGACCCAACATAGCAAACAGCTGGTCTGCTTCGGATCATCAGTGGTTTCTCTTCCCTTGCAAGTTGAGGAGGAAAGTGATTAAACTATGTTTATATTTTTACCAGTTGATTTGCTTGGTGTTAATGTAAACAGTTAATTGCAGGCTTAAAAGCCTTGGAGAATACAGGGTGGCTCTAATTAATTCCAGTACATGCCCAGCAGTGTTTACATTCCAAATTACCTTCATGTCAAACATGTGCAACCCAGAGTACAGTTAAAATTATTAGAAGGTTTGGGGGCAGTAAAATTCCACTGGCCCTCCAGTGCCAACATCTGGAAGTTACTAGGCACAGAGACAGGAATGTTTGCTGTTTGGTAAAGTATGATTTCTCTGGTTGGGTGGAGAAAAGGGGAATTAACTCTCCCCCCCCCCCCCACCCCTACCCCAATCAGCCATCACTCTTCACTAACTCTGAAGAGCCATGTGGGAAACAGCTTGATGCTAGAGAATAGGACTATGAATTTCAGTTATAAACCCAGAAAAAGAAGGTAGCGATAACTCCTTGTAGTGTAGCATGAACTGGACTTGGTGCTTGGGAGGTTTTTACAATGCCCCTCATTTGAAACAACAATCTTTAGGCCCACTTTGGTTTTGGAAAGGAAATCTGTTTAATTTGGCAGAGCAGGGAGGGATTTCTCTAAGATCTCTCTAATATGTTCCCCTTCCCTGTCTTATTTATTCTCCTCCTACTCAAAAGCATTAAGTGAGGACAACCCTTCATCTGAATAAAGAAAGCTGGATAGCAGCGGATTGATACAGAAGTTTTCAGTATCCCACCCATTTCTCCTACTGAAGATGACTGTTATTCTTGTTCTGTATTCGGTGTCCCTACCACCCTGGTAGTAGATCATGTTGCCCTCCAGACCTGGTGTTGGTTAGTCCCGTCTTCAGCACTACAGGAGATGCCCATATTGTGTCCACAGTGCTCCACATTCTTATTGGTTCTGAAGCTGGATGCACTACTTACAGAACACTTCCAATCTGGGAGCTGACTGCTCAATGCTCCAGGCATCTTGTGGGAAGTGAGTGAACTGCCTTCACAGTGTTCTAAGTCTCTATGGCCTGGGAGCATAAGGCCCAGATGTAAGCTGTGGGCTTTTCCTGGTTGTCACAGGACTCCCATTTGTACTGAATTATTGCAGGTTAAATAATGAAACAGATGCTGGCTTTATTATCAACAAGCCCAGTGATATGTAGATTGTGGGTTTGTATTACTTTAAAATACCATACACCAATACTAAAGCAATGTAATACAGTCGCAGATATTCAAACTATAAGGGACAGGCTAATATTCGTTACACTAGTGTAAATCAGGAGTAATGCCACTGAAAAGACCAGAATCAGGCCCTCATTGTCATGGCTCCATGGATCAAAAACCTTGGCCTCTCCCTTTCTGTGGCTCAGTCCTCAACAACTCACATAATCAATCACGTGACTAAGAAAAGACAGATGTATGGCACACTGAATAAAACATAACATACTTTTCTGAGTGCTTAGTGGTTTTTAGTGAGCATGGAGAGGTATGTAAGGTTCATCTAGGAAAAGAGATGGACATTTACATGAGTTTTATGCCAGTGGAGTTATCCCTGATTTACACTGCTGTAAGAGAGAAAAGAATCAGGTCTGTTGTCACTAAGAAAAAAGTTTCCTTGAAGGCGTAGGGAGAGAAAGTTTGTGTATATTATAGCTACAGACACATAAGGGGACTCAGCTACACTGTGGTTATTCCTATGTAGATGGCTACCTTAACTGTATCTCCAAACCATGTTAAAGTGCTGGACAGTGAAAGGCTTCATCCTAGTTCAGTAGCATGGTTATGCTCTCATCTGTATTACCTAATGGAGTTGTGTTGTAACCAGGTTCCCCATCGCAGCCACAGTTGTATCTTGTAGTAGAGAGCGAGAGAGAAATGCCTTCATGCATCAAGACAACATAAAGCCTATTTTTTTAAAAAACACATCACGCTGTGTGCTTCCTGGTTTTAGTCTTCACTTCTCTGCAATGTCATTAATATATGATGTACACTTACAAATCAGTGCAGGAATGTGACAAGCCCAAAACCAATTTAGATTCATCAGGATCGACTCACAAAGCTATTCTTCAAGCAACTGCCATGGAAATACATACAAAAAAGCTCCCATAGCCTATTTTAGAAAGTGAAAGATGGAAACAAAATGGATGAAAATACCATTCCTTCACATGTGGGAATATTTACTGAATAATTTATTTATACTAAATGAATCTTATGTAAGAGTCAACATGTTCAAACCACTAAAAATAGGGCTGAATAAACTTTGGTAAGCAAACTCCCAGGTTGTCTGTGGATTTGTATTTTTAACCCTTTAAAGACAGCAGACATATGTTGTGTACACTTTCAGGAGCTTCTGCTTGGTATATCAGTCTGCAAAATGCCAACATTTTAAAGATTAAAGCAGGATCCTTAGCTGGTGTGAGCTGGTATAGCTACTTTGGCTACATTTACACAAGTTGAGAATCTGTCCCTAAGAATATGTCTGCACATTGGCTGGGAGCTGTATTCCCAGCTTGGGTAAATATAAACGCATCCCAGGTACATATTTGGCGGCTACCTGGTGCCACTAAGGCCCCACTACTATTTTTAGGTGTTAGTTTGAGCACAGCTAGCACAGATATGTGTACATGAGCTGGGAATTACACCTCCTAGTAGCTATGTAGACATATCCTATGTGTCTGATCTAGCTCCCACTGAAGTCACTGGAAGTATTTCCACTGACTTCAAAAGGGAGTTGGCTCAGGCCTCAAAAGGAGGTAATAGGCATGTTAAGGAGGCAAAGGCATGTGAGAAACCACTATTTACTTAACATCATTCCCCTTTAATCTAATTAATGTATTAATAGAGCAACACTTGCTGCTCATGGTTCTAGGCAGAGGTTTGAAAATAACTGAATTTTTGATTTGGCCACTAAGCAAAAAAATATTTGTTTTACTTTTCAGCAAAATGAAAAAGCAAAAAAAAAAAAAAATGGATTTCAGGATGACCCTTTTGTTCAACCAAAAATGAAACATTTTGTTTAGTTTTCAAGAGATTTTTTTTACCATTTAAAAATGAAATAGAAGTAAAATCTGAAATGAAAAGTTATTTAGAATCATAAAATCCAAATTGTTTCATTTAGAAAATGTCAAAATAAAACATTTTGAATTTTTCAGAATTCTTTTCTTTTTTTCATCTGAAACAATTTGGCATGAGATTTAAAAAAGTTTTGGTTGACCTAAATATGCCTATTTTGATGAAAAATATTTAGTCTGAATAATTTCACCCAGCTGTAGTACAGGGAACAAACATTCACCAGTTCTCTTTGTTAAGGTCACTTGAAATCAAACATTACTCAGTAAGAAGCAAGATGAAGATTCATTTTTCACACTCTTTTCAGCAGTACTAAAAGACACTGCCTCACTTTTATAGTCTGTGTTAAAAGTTAAGAGAGAGAGAGAGTTGGCGATATTCTCATTGCCTGGGTGCCCAAGAGTAGACATTCCAAAACTTTCTGCTGGAGAGTAAACAGGACCGCCCAATCCATCGGCTACCTCAGTCTAGGCAGACACAATTTTATCTGCATCTGAGCTTGCATATATTACTTATGTCTATAATGGTCTGAATCTGAACGTGCCCACATTTAAGAAATTTACAATTTTGATACAGATTTGGAACCCCCAAATTCACGAGTGCTTGATTCTGAAATTTTAATTCTACTCATTATAATGATAGGTTGTTTGGATCTGTGGTGCTGGTTCAGATCTCGCTCTCTCATTTTCAGCAAATATATCCAAAAATAACATTGATTGCTAAATACATACTAACAATACTAAACTTAAATTAACGCCAAAGTCATGAACTATGTTGTAAGGTCACCTATTTAACTAATTAATGACCCACTGGGAGTAAAAACTCTGATAACTTCCCTAAAATAACTGTTATAAAATTGTAGAACATATAATTTGGTGTAAATTGAACAGTTATTTAGGTTTCACCAATTTACTAGAGTTTATTTCTCATCAGGCTTCATTGAGCTCTTATTGGGTCCTATCTCTATAAAGTCCTCTCTATAGGTAGGAATATCTTGGACCGCCATATCTAATTACCTCTTCTCAACTCCTTATGCTTTAAGAAAAGCCTCTACCGATGTGATATCTCTTGGATCACCCAGCTGTAGCAAACTGTCTTAAGAGAATATTAGCCACATAACCACAATTACTTTTGTTTCTATGCACAGGGTCAAAGTGACTTCAAATCTCCAGTCAAGAAAGAATTTTCACCAGTTGCACTCTAGATAAAACTTTCAAAGTCTAGTTCCATTGTACACTGAATTTCATGTAAAACCTGGGTTTTAGTTTTGAGGCGCTCTCTATTTAGGTTACTACTGGTCAATAAATTCAGAAGGATTCTTTGAAGCATGTGACAAATATGCTTACAAGCAGCAATGCTACTGGTGGGAACTGAACATATTATTTATTGTTTTAGAATTTTACAAATTATACAAGAATCCAGTGCCCTAAGAACCTATTCCAATCTTTTCACAATTCATCGGAATAAAATCAACTAACCCAGTGACACCATGCAATTTAGTACATCTAAATGCAAGGTCACAGATGTTGGAACCAATAGTGTAAGTCACATATACAGTCCTTAACTCTTGACTGCATGTGCACTAGCCCAACTAGATATGTTCTAGCTCAATCAGAAATTATAGGGTGGATGTATTTAATTAAATTCTGTGTCTTATGTAATACAGTAGGTCAAACTAGATGATCATAATGGTCCCTTTTGGCCTTAAAATCTATGACTCTATGAACATAAATACAACAGAAATTAATCATCCTGCCCACACATCTCCCAAAATTCCACAGCTTCTCTGTCAGACCTACCCAACACTCATCTCATGGGCAGTAGAGAAAGGAGGACTTTACACTGCACTCCAAAAGATAGAAAACCCCGTTTTCAGATGTGGTGAGGAAGAGAATTCCAAATGCTCTGCCAGCCAACCCCCCTCTTTCACAGATGGTATCTCAACTAAGATGCCTTCACTGACCACAACTGTCTTCCAATAGTGGCCAGTACCAGGTGCTTCAGAGGGAATGAACCAAACAGGGCAATTTTCAAGTGATCCATCCTGTCATCCGGTCTCAGCTTCTGGCAGGCAAAGGTTTAGGGACACCCAGTGGATAGGGTGACCATCCTCTGTGTACTCATCTAACTCTTTTTTGAACCCAGTTATACTTTTGGCCTTCACCACATCCAGTGACACTAAGTTCCATAGGTTGACTGCCCTGTGTGAAGAAGTACTTTCTTATGTTTTTTTAAACCTGCTGCCTATTAATTTCACTAGGTGACCCTAGTTCTTGTGTTATGTGAAGTGGTAAATAACACTTCCTTCTTCACTTTTTCTACACCATTCATGATTTTATAGACTTCTATCATATCCCCCATTAGTCATCTCTTGCCTAAGCTGAAAAGTCACAATCTTTTAAATCTTTCCTCATATGGAAGCAGTTCCATACCCTTAATCATTTTTGTTGTTTTTCTCTATATATTTTCCAATTCTGATACATTGTTTTTGAGATTAGGTGACCAGAACTGCACACAATATCCAAGGTGAGGGCGGACCGTGGATTTGTATAGCGGTATTGTGATATTTTCTACGTTCTTATCTCTCCCTTTCCTAATAGTTCCTAACATTCTGTTAGCTGTGTAGACTGCCACGTGTAGATGTTTTCAGAGAACTATCCACAGTGACTACAAGATCTCTTTCTTGAGATGTAACAGCTAATATAGACCCAATAATTTTGTATGTATAGTTGGGATTACGTTTTCCAATGTGCATTACTTTGTATTTATCAGCATTGCGTTTCATTTGCTATTTTGTTGCCCGGCCATCCAGTTTTGTGAATCCCTTTGTAACTCTTTGCAGTATGCTGCTTAATTATTCTGAGTAATTTTGGATCATCTGCAAACCGTGCAACCTTTTCCCGATCATTTAAGATTATGTTGAATAGAATTGGTTCCAGGACAGATCAGATCCTTGGGGGACCCAGCTATTTACTTCTCTCTACTGTGAGATTTATTTATTCATTCCTACCCATTTATTCCTACTCTGTTTCCTAGCTTTTAATCAGTTACTGATCCCTGAGAGGACCTTCCCTCTTATTCCGTGTGTAGTTTGCTTAAGAGCCTTTTGTGAGAGATCTTGTCAAAGGCTTTCTGAAAGTCCAAGTACACTATTTTCATTGGATCATCCTTATCCACATGTTTGTTGAGACCCTCAAAGAATTCTAATAGATCAGTGAGACATGATTTCCCTTTACAAAAGCCTTGTTGATTCTCCCCCAGCATATTGTGTTCATCTGTGTATCTGATAATACTGTTCTTTGTCATAGTTTCAACCAATTTACCTGGTACTGAAGGTAAGTTTACTGTGCTATAATTACCAGGATTGCCTTTTCAAGACCTTTTTAAAAAACAATCTAGAAACCAAAAGACAGACAAGGCAGATTACAGAGCACAGATTCAATCATGCTCACACAAATACTCCACACCCTCCTGAATGGTTCATTCCCTGCAAGCCACAGCTATCAGATCCTGCCCACATACGCCCCAGCTCCAAGCTCAGGGGAGAGGGTCCCGCAGGTGCTGACTGATAGCTGCCACTGCGTCCTGGGCTTGCTCCAGCCTCCCTGTCACCATGACAGGGAGTGACACTGCCCTCCACCTCCAGTGAGTACCCCTGCTGTAATTATTCCCTTCAGCACTCCCCCAGTTACCTCCCCTCCACTCTCGAGCTCCTCCCTCTCTGGCAGTGCCCTCTTTTCGGGAACCTGAAATATGGTAAAACTAGCTGGGAAAAATCCAATTTACAGAATTTCACAAAAAGATCATGCATACTTCCAGACAAATGTATTCTGTGCAGAATTATATTGCAGCAGTAGCCAGAAGTGAAAAATCATAAGATGGGGAATCATGCTCCCCCAAAAAATAGTAATCATATTCCATGAAAACGGTTGCAATATTATGCACAGACAGAAGAATAGGTAGCAGTTTTGAAATGAAGTATTAGCAAAAACTCTTTCTAGATAATAATATAAATTACTGTCCTATAAACAACACCTTACATTTTGAAGATAAATCACTTTGCAAACAATACATATAGAAATCACTTCTTTTGCCACTGACGTGAATCTACCTCTGGGGTGGAATGTGGCAGTTCTTTAACAGCTGGGACAGATCTAGAGCTGCTCTGTAATATCTTATGAATATTGTATCTTTGGGCAGTCGTAAAGGGGGCTACTCTCTGTCACACCTATACAAGGCGTTAATTCAAGGAAGAGGAAGGAGGTGTAAACACCTGAGAAAATGCAAAAATCTTGATTTGACTCAGCCGCCTGGGGAGCTCAGGAAACTGGTTTTGGACTAGCAAGGCAAAAGCCCAGGAAGAGAGAACAAAGGATATGACTAGATTTTTTAAAAGGACACACACTCTCTAGGGGAAGAGTATTTACCAGGGAACCAATTCCTGGGAAACAAGCTATCACCTACAGACACTCACTTGCTTGGGAACCTTAAGAAATTAGGCCTTGGGAAGATTCCAGGGGCTGGTAAGACTTGGATAACATAGATATGCTTGTAGACCTTTTATTGGTTTTTAAAATCCTTTCCCTCTTAAACTGTGCTTTGTTCCTAATGTTAAGATTAAACACTACTTCATTTTACAATTCTGTCTGGTCAATGTGTACACAACTGTTCAAAAGCTCTCAGAGGGAACTACCTCAGGTATTGAATCCAATCAGACCTGCAGAGTAAGCATGGTGGACCCACAGGAATAGTAAACACAGACTTAGTTTAAGGGCAGAAGAATCATGGGATTCCACCTTGAGAGGTAAAAGTGTGGGGCCAGTCTCCCAAGGTGCAATCAAAGAGACCAGAAGAGGGGACAGATATGCAACTAGCCTGAACAGTGACAGCAGCACACAATAACACTATGCAGTAAGTTAGCAAGTCAGGAAGCGAATGGAATACCCAATTGAAACTTCAGGGAGAATATAAGCAGAATTATGATTATTTCCTGTATTAGAATGTAACAACAAGATAGCGGGTCTGAGACCCTTATTTTAACTAAACCTTGCATGGGTTCTTTAGAGACCAGATCTCAATTATATGCCTCAGTACCTCCAGCACCACAAAAGCCCCCAACTTCATGCGGAGACACTGGTTTATTACTGATTCAAAGGTAAAAATGTCATCTACTGAATCATTGACACCAGTGCACCCACTCTGAAATATGTCATATTTTACTTACTAGCTTCAGAGTAAAAGAAGCTTAGAAGTCCTATTTCTTCCCTGATCAATATTTTCTCTTTCGATTTATAAGCATTGATTGTCTACCTGTGTTCCTTATGATGCATAAATCAACGTGGCTCTGCTCTATCTACATTCCTGATTTTTGTCAGCATTATCCATGATAGCTTTTCTACTGTCATGTCAACTCCTTGAGTGTATAGGGATTGCTAGTTAACCTGAGTACCATTTGTTGACTGAGTATCTGTCTCTGTATCTAATTAAAATACCCAACAATTATTTTGGGGCGGGATGGGATTTTTCACAAGTTATTTTGTTCAGCCCCCATTGTGGTACAGGCGAATTCTTCTACATCAGGGGTCTCAAACTCAAATGACCATGAGGGCCGCATGAGGACTAGTGCACTGGCTCGAGGGCCGCACCACTGACACACACACACACACACACCCTCGCTGCCCCGGCTGTGCCCCCACTCCACCCCTTCCATGAGGACTAGTGCACTGGCCCGAGGGCCGCACCACTGACACACACCCCGCCCTTGCTGCCCCGGCTCCGCCCCGACTCCACCCCTTCCAAGAGGTCCCACCCCTGCCCCACCTCCTCCTCTGAGCACGCAGCTCCCCATTCCCTCCTGGAAAGCACCAGGCACCACCAACAGCTGTTTGGCAAACAAAGCAAGAGCAATATAGGAAGTCCAGAGCTAGAAACACACGCGGCCCAGCCAGGCAGCAGAGAAGCCTCCACTTCTGGCCCCTCCGTCCTGCAAACTGCTATGGAGGGACCGGGGGGGGGGGGCGCCAGGAAGCTTGGCGGGCCGCAGGGAAGGGCTTTGCGGGCCGCATGTGGCCCCCGGGCCGCATGTTTGAGACCCCTGTTCTACATTAAGTGTATAGTGGAATAAACATGTTCCCTAGAAGCATATTTTTAGCTGTTTGAGTTTCATGAGTTTCCCTTTTGTTTCACACTTATCTCAGATTCTCACCCTCCTTTATATTCATATTTCTCAGACTAGTTTGGTCCCTGTTCTCCAAAATTTACAGTACATATTTAATTTTCTTACACCATTTTCAGAAGCAATCTCCTCTAATGATTCATTATTGTGATTGCCTTTCATTAGATATTTTCCTGTGTACTCTCTCAGTGCCTGTTTTACATTAAGGGGGTCAGATGTGCACCCTTAGAGTGATGGGATTCCAAGTACAGCAGTAACCAGGCTGCATAAGAGATATTTTAAACTCCCTACTCATACAAATGATGCCCCTATAAATACACTCCAAAATAGTCCTGGCATCTGGAAGGCAGCACAATGTCCTGTTCTTATTGTCTATGCTGTACATTGTTTGACCCAGTTTCTTCACCACCAAATCCTCTCTGTAAATATTGCTGAATGATTCCTTCAGATTCTCTCATTAACTCTCTGTCAATCCTGCCCCACACCTGGGCAAGCTCTTTCACTTGCCACTCATGCAATTTATAATCCTCCAGCAGCCATGTAAACTCATCTCCCATGGCTCCTTCACATACCCTTGTCACTTACATGAATATCGCAGGACCAGGTTAATATATATGTAAAATACAAACACACACACATATTTAGGAGTACAATGTTTACTGCTTTTTTAGTCTCCTTATAGACTAAATCCCTCAAATAAAGACCTAGTAAAGTTTGCCTCTCATGAAGCCTGAATCCAGGACATTCTCTACTGGATTATAACAATTTTAAAATAAGTCAAATCTGTGGGGTAACCTGTACTACTTGACATCTGCTTTGAACTACTGCACTAAATTCTGGAATGAAGCCCAGCAAGTTATGCAGGAGGATTCTATACAGACTTAAGAAGATGTCTCATATCTGTGTGATACTACACACATTGTTATAAAGCATGGAGTGAAAGCCTCTTAATTGTGCAGTGTTGGAGGATCACAATTTGTAGAGCCAGATTCACTAGTGCTTACACAGAGAATCATAATTAACACCCACCCCACCCCCCGCCCATCAAGAGGGAGCCCTCCTTAATCTCAAGGTAATTTATTCTAAGAGATATCTACTGTTACCACCCATGTTTCTTCACCATGATAGGAGTTTCTATTAAGTGATGGGGAGGGCGTTAGTTTAAAGTTGCAAGCTCTGCAAGAAAGGTGTATTTGATTAGCATACACCAAGATTGCACTGGCCCTACACTCCCTTCCTGGCCAGAGCCACCCATTCCTGTGCTGTGATGGGTCCTATGCCCTCCTCCAGTAGAGGAGAGAGGAGGTTTTAGCAGTAGAAAATGACTTCTCCACCACCCATCTTCTAATCTATAAATTGCCTGTGCATCTTGGGCATTGCTCTCTCTAATAACCCTTTCAATAGGTAATAGTAATAAACCCTCTCCATAAATACATCCTTTACTGACAGCTTTCTGTTTATGTTGATGACTTTATAATTGTCAATCTTGATCTTGTGTGAAAGATTAATACATCTCTTGTAAAGCTGTTAATAAAACAATCTTTAAATGCATGTTCCTTGTCAATAATTCGGCTCACTGTACTGACAGCTAGGGTATTTTTTCCCTTCTAGTAAATGACAATAGAAATGTAAACAACTGAACTAAACAGGTTACAATCAAGCTAAGGAAAGTTTCAAATACAGTAATATTTGATTTGGTTACATTATCAGTTTGTTTAGTCAGACTCCAGCCCTCTGACACCTCTCCTTCCATTCCTATTCCTTTTCATTAGCTGAAAGATGAGAAGATGTTGGGTCCCCCGCCAAATGTTCGTGAATTGGAGACTTCAGGTTCCCCCCACTTTGTGCAGTGAGATTTCAGGTCCCCTAGAGAGCAGTGTATAGCCAAGATTTCAGGTTCTGCTCTAAGCACTGGCAGTGATGAGATTTCAGATTTTCCTTACTAAGGTTTGATGCAGCTGAGATTTTGGGGGCCCCTGTTAGCTTTTCTTCCAATTTTTTTGCCATTCCTAGCTATTAGTGAAGAATAGATTTCTGATAGCATAATGACTTTCCTTCAAATTTCTCTATCAATTTTTTCATCTTTGTTCTAAGGTGTATGTCACGAGCCATCTGTTCTTATGACATCTAATAACTATTTTCATTGTCCCAGTCACTTTAGTAACTCTCTAACCACTCTTTTCCCCATGGATGTAGCTTGGCATATCAACTGTGATGGAAGATGGTCACTCACACAAAAGAGCAGCATTGTAAAAAAGAAAGAAAGGATATTTTCCCATTACATTACCAAAAACTGGCCATTAACAATGTGTTATTACAGCATGGAAAACTAACAGGTGAGGATATTTAGTGAATATGGCTCAACACATAAGCAAATGAAAAGTCCACCAGGAAAGATACAGTGGCTACTATCTTCAAAACTTTGGGTACTTCTTAGGTATCTGAAATTGGGTACTCAGAATTGAAGCACCCAAAATGAGTGGCTGCTTTTGAAAATTTTGGAAAATGCCTTTATTAACTCTTGAGCCAAATCCTGAAATCCGTACTATGTGCTTATTCAGGTGAAACTCCCTGGAGTTCAATAGGAATTTTGCTGGAGAAATAAAATGAATAAATTAAATTAAAAGATGACCAATTAACATGCCATTGTGGGCCACTCCTTAGGAGTATTCACAGTAGCACATTAAATCCAAGGAAAAGTCTTCTCCTTTCAAAGGCTATTCCTTTGTCTGCAAATATGCCAAACAATTCAGCTGTCTGGCACCCCCCATCAAGGGCATTCCCAGCCTCTAGTTATAAGTATTCCTGAGTGACTTCTTCACCTCTCTCCAAATAGCTGTCACTATTTTCAGGGTGCCTCACAAATTAAATTTTTTAGGATGCTTTCACTTACAGAAAAGCATGAGTGCTACTGCCACTGAATAGACTGAAGCAAAGCGAATAGTGAAGGAATACAGCCTCTATTTCTCTATCCAAAAGACTGCAGTGTTTGGCTCTCCTACTCCAATTGTACTCTGAGATATCTTAGATGTCTGTTTAGAAGAAGACTAGATTAAATAGCCAATGATTAATGCAGGTCAGCAGGTTCCACATGGACAGTTAGTCCACAGCAGATTAGTGTGGGAAAGATTCACACCCCAGCTTGCCACTAACTAATTTAGAAAAGCCCTTAGATACCAAAGCTAATTGCTGCCTCTAAAACACACACACACAGAGTTCCAGATCAGGGAAATATAATGCTATTTTTAGCATAAGAGACATACCAGCTCTGTTACACATTTACTGATGCCAAACTTTTCTCTTCCTAACATAGCCAGTCCAGTGTTATCTCCACAGGATTATCTCCTCATTAAATTATGGAAGCTGTCTTCAGCCACTTGTGAAGGTCAGTACAACTGATATAACATGATCAGATAACCCTAAGGATTATTAGAGAATGCCTTTGTATGATAGAAATGTATCTGCATATTTACCACTACCTCTTTCCCTTCTAAAGCATCCTACAGCCAAGGGCCCCAACACACTTTACAAATACTGATATATTAATCTTCATAAAGTACATGCAGAATAGGTGAACTCTTATCTCCATTCTGTAATTTAACAAGTAAGCTAAAGCCAAAATGGTCCCAAATGGTCATATATATTGAGTGCCCAACTTGTGGTACATGTAAGTGTCTCAAGCGGTACATGTAAGTGGTACATGTAAGTGTCTCACGCAGCAATGGAGATACCCAAAATAACTGGCCACTTTTGAAAATTGTGACCTAAGTGACTAGTCCAGAGACACAAAGGAAGTGCCTGGCATAGAAAGCATCCTGACCTCCTGGTTCCCAGGCCTGGGTAATAAGCACAGTCCATCCTCTAAATGAATCAGTTTTATCACTTGCTCCATTTGTTTCCTTTTTCTGCTATAAAAAAGAATACTTGTCGAGGTCAGCAGACATCACATTGTTCTATCTGATAATTCCAAGTCATTATTCATTATAGTGTGTGTGTGTGTGTGTGTGTGTGTGTTTCCATGTGCATGTGTGCTTGCATGTGGGGAGGAATGAGAAGGCGGGGATCCCCCCAACACATACACGTTATATTATATATGTATATACCCATATTAAGTTATATAATAAATATATTTCAACCGGTTGCCATAAGTAACCCTACAAGACCAAACCTGTATATAGGTGCACAGTAAAAAAACATTTTGTAACTTGGATTTGAGCTTTCAAAGGGGGTAATTATAAGCAAAAATTAGAAAAAAATATAGTATGACCATTAGGACACTCTTAGAAAAAAAACAGATCCTCCTAGACTGGGAATCAGGAAGCTTTGGTTCTTTCCCCAGACATTGCTGTGCTATATGACTCTAGCAAGGTCATTTCATCTTATAGTTCTTCACTTTCCCTGTTTGTAAAATGGGGGTATTGCTATTTATCCAGCTGTGGAAAGCATCTGAAGATCTGCATTTAAGTACTAAGAATTATTAGTTTAGCTACCATGTTATTGTGCACAGTACAAGATCAAACCCCACTGGGAGCTAGGCTCAGGGCTGGCGACAGAAATTTTGGGGCCCCCTACTCCGATAGTTTGGGCCCCCCCAGCCCAGTCGGGGCCCCCCCCAGCCCAGCCGACAGCGGATGGGGGCCCCCCCAGCCCAGCCGCCCCCCCCAGCCCAGCCGACAGCGGATGGGGGCCCCCCAGCCGCCCCCCCCAGTCCAGCCGACAGCGGATGGGGCCCCCCCAGCCCAGCCGGCGCTCCCCCCCCCCCCCCGCCAGCTGACAGAGAGCGGCGTGAGCCGCCCTTTCTCCCCCCCCTCCCCCGGACAGCGCTGCTGCCACTGGCCGGGCTCTCTGCTCCTGCTGGGGCCAGGTGCACTTGTCCGGGGGAGAGCTGCGCCGCCTCCCCGCCCCTTCCCCGCTCTCCAGGTCCGGCGACAAGGGGGGACACAACGGGTACAGCGGTGTACCGGGGCCCCCCTAAAGTCGGGGGGCCCGGTACAGCTGTACCCGTAGTACCCCCCTGTCGCCGGCCCTGGCTAGGCTCATACATAATGCTGACCATGTGTCACTTTAACTGGGGGAAAAGGAAAGGCCTTACAGCATATGTATGCCAGACTTGGTAACTGTGTTTGAAAGCATTTTTCAAACACAGTTTAACACAGTTTACATACATTCCTACCGGAATACATTTACAACTGTGAACAAAGACTCTGTTGCAGACTTGCGAGGGGAGTAGATTGCAGCCTGGTTTCTGTTAGCACGGCTGCTTAAGAAAGAGGTTACTTATCTTGTGCAGGAACTGAGGTTATTTGTGTCCCAGGTCAGAGGCCGGGTGGAGAGACTTCTCCATAAGAATTAGTTTTTGAGAAAAAGTTTATACTTTTCTGGCACAGGCCTTAATATTATGGCAATAGGACACTTCTGTGGCACATGCACTTCCCTCAAGAAGCAGACACATTGGGGATGTCCATCTGAGACTACAATTGCCTCTTGGCAGGAGTGGCAACATTTAAAGCCCAGAGACCGGGTCAGTCTCAGGTGAAGTTGCCCCTGAGAGGGGCAAACGAAACAGAATTAGAAAAAAAATGTATATGGGGGAGGGGAAAAAAAGAAGAGAGATAGGAAAATATCTAACTAACTAATCTATCTACCAAATTATACTGCTAATCCTATATCTAAAGGTAAGTCATGCAGAGGCACTGCTGGAGCTTGGACTCAGACCAAGGGCGGTTAAGAAGGAAGGGAGGGGGTGTTGGTCACACAGCACCAGTTAACTGCTACTGACGGTGTGAGTCAGGGAGAGCGCAGGTGCGGCCCTACTGGGCACTGCTGTCAAAATTCTCCAACTAGAAGTGCCGGGGTACACAATCACCTGAAGTGGAGCACCAGCAGGGACATCACTTGAAGAAGAACACTGGGATCTCTTGTTCTCCTTGGGCACAGAAACCAGGTAGGCCGCAGCCATGTTCTCAAACAGTGGTCAGGCTTCAAAGCTTGAGAGCTACTTTAGAACCAGCTATAGCTAGCATGGTTCCATTTCTGGTTAAAACAAGACCTAATAGTATATCTTTAGATGTCAAACCCTGTTTACTTTTGCCCATCTCTAGTGGCTGCCCTGATGGAAGTTTCAAATCCTAGGAGACTTTTTCAAGCAGAGAATAACCCTCATGAGCTAGCCAAATTTTCCCTTGCTTTATAGAGCAGGTGCTAATGTATTATCAGCAGTATGCCTGCACATACAACAGCCTTTATCTTTGCCTGCAAAGTCACTATATATTCCAATTTATCTCTAGATAAGACCATTTGAGACAGGTACAATAAGAAGGGCACTGAAGAAAAACTTCTATTCTCTCCTAAAGGTAAAAAGCTATGAAAAAAAATCTAAAAAAAACCCCTCTTCTTAAAAAAAGCACTGGTTTTCTGTTTAACGGATTGTTTGGGATTAAAGCACAGGACTGTGTGAGTCAGGAGATCTGCATTTTATGCCTGACTCCACCACAGATTTCCTATGTAACCTGGAGCATGATAACCTCTTAACCTTAAGCTCTATGCATCTTAATTTCACCATCTGTAAGACAGGGATAATAATAATGCTGACCTATCTCACAGTGAGGTTGTATGAAACTAAATTGGACATATATAACACTTGCCAAGGATGGCAAATAAAGCAGTGATGAAAGATCATTCTGTTGACTGAGCCTCCTAATTGAGGAGTGGGGCAGGGGAGAGGGGGAAGAGAGATGACAAGAAGAACAGAAGATTAAAAAACTAGGATCCCATTGTAAAAAAATGGATTTGGATAAAATTCTAGTTATTTACTGGGCCTGCGGGCTAAATATGTTATCAATGATTAAAACAAAAAGAGACCTCAAGTATGCAAAACAATTACATTATGAGAATGGAACTGAAGGGAATAATATTTCAGCCAGACAATTAAAAGGAATTCAAAGAAAGTATATCAAATTCTATTTAGGAATTCAAACAAATGAATAGTTCCCCATCTGAAAGAAATAGACATATTTCCAATGTATTGTAAAAACTCTTTATACATCAATACCCTAGTGTTAGAAAAAAATTACACATTATCTAAATAAATCAGATATCAAGAGGTTTCCGTTATAATACTCAATGAAACCCCCATTTGGAGTTTGCCAGGTCCTGGAGTGCCACATGGAACCAATTGGGGGTCCCACTCAATGGATGACAACAATAATGGCTATCAGAGCCCTCTGACACTATTTCCCAGCATGCTTGGGGTCAGGGATGGGGACAGAATGTATGAGAAACTTCTGCTGAGGCAAATAGGGAGGCTTCCGCAGTAGGTGATATAGACAAGCACTTTGCTGGGTCATGGATAAACTAGGGCTGCTCAGCCTCTCAGTGGGAGGGGATAGCCTGGCTCAGAGACCAAGAGGATAGGTTTAGTGTCAGTTTGTGCTTGGGAGGGAGCTGTGCTGACTGGAGCTGGCAGGGTCCCTTTTCAGTGGGTTGTTCCAGTCAAAAACAAAACAAAACAAAAAAAACCCCACCTACCAATCCTATCTCAGCAGCAGTTTCTGGCTTTGTAGCAGCAGCTTAACAGCAGCTCCTGGCTTGTACAGACCTCCACAAAGCAATCTCCTGACACCTGATGAGGATCTCAGCTCCCCACAAAAATGGTGCCCATTGCATGATGCCTCTGCATCCAAAATAAGGCTCTCCTCACCCTTGGGAATGGAAGTCTCTTCCCCAAGGCATCATGGGAGTTGTAGTCTCCAAGGCAGGACTGCAGCACTCAGAATCTTCCTGACTGGAAGAAATTCAGTTAAGTTTAGAAGCCACACTAGTAGAGGATGCTTACATATTTTATTGTTTCTTGTGTAGTGGGTGTATACTCCTTGCCAGCAAAGGTAGTATCATTCATTTTCCTAAGGGATAACATGCCTGGTGTCTTGGGAACAGTGATATATCACCCTGGGTAGAAGCACCAGAGATTACAAAAAAGAAGCGGGGACTCAAAACATGCACAAAAGGAGAAAACACTCCAAGTAGCAAGGCAAGAAAGGAGACTTGAGCTACACGTACTTGGTCATTCCATTACAGAGGATTAAGTCTCATCAACCGCCTCGTGTATTAAAAATGGGAAAACTCCAGGCCCAGCTGGAGTATACTGAGTCTACAGATGTAAATAGCTCCATCTGATACTATCAAACTGAATCAGCACCTACCCAACTTGAATATTAAATAACTGGAATTGGGAGCAGAAGGAGAAGAGTTTTTCGGTGAAATCCTGCCCTCATTGACACCAATGGGAGTTTTGCCATAGACTTCAGTGGGGCCTGGATTTCATCCTTTGTGGTTTTGAATCTCTGAGCAAGAAGCAGGCCATTGGAAAACATATTTAAAGAGACAGAGAAAGCAGAAATTAGTATGTGGCGCTGGACTTTACAGAAAAGATTCAAGTATATTAAACAGCTAGATAGTGAATTGAATGTGACTAACACATTCCGAGGATGCGTTACCAAGGAGATAATGTTAAATGGAGAGGAAGGGAGAGAGTGGGAGGGAATTTATATATGTATTCTTTTTGTATTTCTTGTCTATTGTTGTTCTGTCTATCTGTTGCATATGAAAGGATAAATAAGATTTCTTTTAAAAAAGGGCAAAGTATAATTCTCTTATTTTAAATATTGTCTCAAAAGAACCAGATCCTTAGTTGAGAGTAATGGGTTTTCAGAGAAAACATCTCAGGAAGGAGTTCTCTTCTTTAAGGCATTTTACTTAAACAAAGGTGAGTGTAAACAATACAACAAGCAAATTTGGGTACAAACGATGAGTACAAAGTAACCAGGCCATAATTGCTAGATACTTCATGTCCATAGAGAGTGCTAGAGGTACTATTAAAGTGGATATTGCTAAGATTCTTGAAACCTTCAACTGCATTAGGTATATTTCCACCATAGGAAACCACTCAGATGCTGGAGTTCATCCCAATTTCTATCATGCTGAAATTTCATCTTTCTCAGTTTCTGGTGACTAATTTTCACATTACCATAGTTACTCAAAAGACGGATTAAATGAAAGGTCCTATATAAAGCTGCCTATTTAAAGACACTTCAACTTCTTTTGTACACAAATTAACAAAAAAATAAAATAAAAAAAATTGAGCTCTATAGTCTAATAGCTGATGCCAGCACTTTCTCCAGTTACTTCAATACTTGGACAAGTAAAACAAGTGTTCCTAGGCAAATACCAGTCTTGATGTCTTGTAAATATAAGGTTTCTAAACTGCATCTAAATATTTCACACTGAGGAGCAAAGTATTGCTCACTTTCTTTCAACTGAAATGATCGCTATAGTTTCTTTCACTATAGTTGTTTGCAGTGTTGTTGTATTTGTGTTAGTCCCAGGATATTAGAGAGACAAGGTGGGTGAGGTAATATCTTTTATTGGACCAACTTCTGATCTGAAGAAGGGTTCTATGTAAGTTCGAAAGCTTGTCTCTTCCACAGACTGAAGTTGGTCCAATAAAAGATATTACCTCATCCGCCTTTATTCTCTTTCACTATAGACTTTCTTTAACATTTTCAGAAAATAAGAGTAAATAGAGGGTTGTATATTATCATCTTTTATATATAATCCAAATGATTCCCATTCCTCATTTAAAATTTTGTGCTGCTGTATTATATTTGAAATTCCACTGTTCAGATGTTTCACCATTTTGCTCACCACATTCCCTAATACCAAGGTTATATCTGGTATTTAAAGCCAAGCCTTTGCTTGAAAAGGCTATTCTTAGAAGTTGTAAACTGTAGCCCTTCGTATATATATTTATTGACACCAATGGAAATATTAACTCTGATTTAGTAGAAATTATTTTAAAACATTTAATAATTATAGATAGTCAAAATTTTGACCAAATTTCAGTGAGTGCCTTTGGGACCTGGCGCACAGACTCATGACCGCCACTGGCACTCTTCAATGCTGACATTGAGAAATACTGCCCTGAAAATCCTTGTGGACACTAAGGTCTGTGCTTTTAAAAAAAAATTCCTAACCTGTGTACAGCTAGACAGCAGAGTCAAGGACTGATTTATTTAAAGTAGAACCCCCTTAATTGGAATCAGTGTATTAATGGCCCCAGATTCATCTAGAGTACATTGGAAAATCCAATTTTGTAAGGGCAGCCCCTCCAAGTTATTGAAATAACATTGGAGGGGCGGTGATTCCAAAAAGATTGAGAACCCCTGGTTTACTGCACCATGATTAACATCCTTATTCTTGTGAAAAGTGCTATGGAATCCTTAATGCCCATAGTAGTCGTCAGGATCTTAGTTTTACTGCATTTCATCCATAAGATGACATGTTCACATTATGTTATTCACTACTAGAACTGGGTGAAATTTTTTAACTATACCGTTTTGGGGGCATTCCACAAACTCATGTCAAATTCACTACACTGTTTGAGTCAAAAACAAACAGTTTTGTTTTGACATTTTTGGAATGAAACATTTCAATTTTTTTTTCAATTTGAAACTGACTTTTCATTTTGAAATTTCCTTCAATTTAATTTTCAAAAATTAAATCATACTAAGAAAACCTCAAAATCTAAGCAAAATATTTTGTTCAATCAGAACTTAATTTTGATTTTTCAATTTATCAGCTGCTTTGGGGAAAAAATCAATTTTGGGTTGGCCCTAAACACATTTTTATTTTTTTTTTAATTGCCAGCAAATAAAAATTATTATTCAATTATTCATATAGCTTTACCCGTAGGGAACAGGACCACATGATAAGTCTCCAATAGCACTTCCTTAACATGAATTTCAGAGGAACGACACACATACCCTGAGCCCTGCTTCAGGCCATCTCCCAGCAGCCCCCTGCTGTCCTACCCCTTACTTGTGGGTCTCCAGTGTCATTGGTGGTTCTCTCTGGGATCCAGCAGAAGGGATAAAGTGGTTTAATGCTGTAGGAAGCATGCTCCACCTCTCTGACAGCCAAGAGAAGAGGCTCTTGCAGAGAGCCCACACAGCTTGGAGATCCATAGAGCACAATATGGCCATAAAATTTTACAAGGCTGCATTCTTTTGGAGATGATGCAGACTTACACTGTGACAGAAGTGGAGCTGCTAGGTAATATCTGTGGCGTTAAGATTACAGAGATGTAGCAATGTAATGAACACTGTATGTGCCTCTCCTGTGTGAATGCGCTGTTCTAGCACGAAAGAGCTGTGGGAAGAACAAACAGGAAAGCAGCCCAGTGATTTCCCAGATGAGAACATTTAGAGATACACTTGGAAGAAAATGTGGCAGGTTGTTAGCTTCGAAGATCCAATTTCCTGTTGCAAACCCTATTTTGCCAGAGCTGGGAGTTGCCGGATTAAAGCCATGTTTACACTAGAGCGCTTTCAGAGCACAGCTGCACTGATGCAGTTGCACCACTGTAATATTGCTCATGCTGACAGGAGAGAGTTCTCCTATTGACATAATGAAACCACTCCCAACAAGTAGCGGTAGCTACGTCAGCAGGAGACGCTCTCCCACCAACAAAGCGCTGCCTGGGTCTTCTGGCAGCGTAATTGATGGCACTTGGGGGGGAGGGAGGGGCGGTGGTTTTCACATCCCTGAGCAACATAAGTTATACCAAAAGTGTTAGTGTAGACATAGCCTAGATAGTTGTACTGAACTCTATAAAAAGTTAACGTGTATTGATTCCCGTAAAGGGGATGGGGTGCGGGGTGCCAGGAGCTGCCCAAGCAGTGTCAATGATTTCTGACAGAGAGATAAAGTGATGCAGAAGAAGGGTCTGCAGAAGAGTCTATAGCGAGTTACTCCTTTCAGGGTCCCCCTATGGAAGATGGTTAGATAAACATTAGATGCAAGCATGTAGATAAGCTGTTTTATTGTTTTTAAGGTATGTTTTTCTGAAATACTTTTGTTCTAAATAAATGATACTTTGCTTCATGAATGCTGTTGGGTCACTGATTACCACTGTCCTTCCCCTGGAGTGAACCGAACTCTAAAGTCAGAGCCTAAGTCAGATCTGCTGAGGTAACCATGATGGATACACAGGGGACTGCAGCCAAGGTCTAGTCTGTGAGTAAGAGAATCACAAGGTTCTGCCCCAAGGGGCCCTGAGCGATAGAGGGGGTTGTGCCTGGAGCAACCAGGAGAGATGAGAGATGCAGTTAGCCTGGTAACTGACACTCACCATCACAAGCTTCTGATTCCCTTTGCTATGTGAAAAATATTGACACCAAACAGTGTTTTTTTAATTTTAAAAAATACACCCCCTACGTTAACTAACTGGGACAAAAGTAGGATCCAAAAACCACAGGCGCCGACTTTCCAAAGTGCTGGGGGGTGCTTGACCCCTGGCACCGCCTTCAGACCATGACCCCACTTCACCCTTCTCCCAAGGCCTCACCCCACCCTGTCTCTTTCCACCCCTGCTTCACCTCAGATACTATAGTAATGTGAGACATAAAAGTGTCTAGAGATCCTGACTCTAGACGTGTAGGGCTGAAAAAAAGGTATGTTTTAAGTTGCTGATGTATTAATACCCCTTTCTACATATACTAGAGACTTCGGTACATGGGGATACTCAAAAAAGTTAAGAAAAATTAACTAATTCATAAATAAAGTGGCCTTAGTTCCCTGCAGCTTAATTCTCTGCTGTACCTCTGCATGAGAGCATCCACACATGAGTTTAATGTGCTTTAATTTATGTGCCTTAAGCTCACATCTTTAGTTAACTTGTCTTAACTTTCCTAAGAGTCCTGTACAGACAGGCTCCTATCAAAGTTGTTGAATTCAGCAGTTAAGACCAAAGTTGTTGAATTATTTTATATTTCTTTGCAAGTCACCTTTAATGACATATTTTCTTTAGTGTTTACTTAGCAAATAGCAATGGATTAACTCTGACACTTTCAAATTATTATTAACTAGCAAAAATACCCGGCGTTGCTCGGGGTATTTGTAATTGGAAACTGGGATGTAAAAAGACTACAATGTTTTTTATTAATACAAATTTTGTTCAGAAGTCTCATTTTGTCTAATTAATTTCATTCTCTTGCATTTAGATGTGGTTTCTTCGATACAGTTTTGCTTTTTACGCGGCATAACGAATAGGGTCCTTTGTAAGAAAAAAACAGTGTATTTAATAAGGTTTGCGCTACACAACACTAAGCTCTCTGGTTATCTGTATTATTACATCATAACTATGTCACAGACAACAGCATGTGTTAACCTGAAGCCCAGATGATGTTATGTGAGCTGTGTAGTTGATGTTAATGGGCTTTAATGAATTTCACCCCTAGGGGGTGTAAGAGGTGAGATTTTAAAATTTTTCGATTCCTACCCTGATTAGGACCCTAAAGCCTATAACTGTACCAAGTTTCAAGTCTCTAGCTGAAACGGTGTGGAAGGAGTAAGGGAACATACATATACCATTTGACTTAGATAGATAGATAGATAGATAGATAGATAGATAGATAGATAGATAGATAGATAGATAGATAGATAGATAGATAGATAGATAGATAGATAGATAGATATAGTTATTACAGCTCTCTCTCTGACGCTCTTGGATGAATTAGACCATCATCTTAAATTTATCCTATAACCTCAGTCACACACCTCATAGTGATCTAGCAAGGACCCACAATTTGTTTACAAGTAAAGCCTGTGTTAGATATATTATGCAATTGAAATTTCTAGTATCCAATCACACACACCCTAAATCACAGACGCCTATGAAAAATGTCTAGGTTTGCAAGATGAAAGAAATTATACTTTAAATCAGAATAAAGCCAGACTGTGGTGTTTTCACACATCTAATCCATTTAAGTTTATATCATGCCACTTCCTCTTTGCCCTCAAGCATTCCCTCTGTACAAACTGTACTCATCTTGCACTATTAGCCTTGGAGGACTCTGCATTATTTAAGAAGTTTTACTTTGCTGGGCATGATTCCATCGTTGCCTTGTGCCTTCATATGGCAGCCACATTTAGTACATAATTATTCAAAGACATTGAATTTCAATAAACCTTATTTTTTAAACTGGTCTACTTTGTTAGATGGAAACCCTTTTAGTGTGATTGACAAGTTGACAACTTGGCATTTCCACATCATAATGAGCTACATACTTTGTGAACAGACTTTAATTAAAAATTGCCTATACTACATGCATTGCCCTGCACTTTACATTATAATTTTCAGGTCAAACATACACATTAGCTCTATCTTTCAGCAGCCTCAGTTCTCCTGATGAAGTATACTAAATAATACTTTGACTAACACTGTTAGAGCCACTAGATAGCAGTGAATCAAGCAGTGTGTTGATTAATATGTACGTTATCCCCCACGTCTGTTGCATACACAAGCATTCAGTTGTTAGCATTCACAGTGTAATTCATACAAAGGATTACCTGTAAATGGAATGAAGCAGAGGAAAAATATAGGTTTTCCACACACCAAACATAAAACAGAAATACAGGGAGACCTTTAAATACATATATCTGACAACAGCCAAAGCCTACTAACATATGAACTACCAGCAGCCTCAGTAGGGGAAATACAGAAAGTGGAAAATTTACCAGCTAACAGAAAAGGGGGCATATGTTGCTCTTATAGGTTCTCCCGCATAGTGGCTCAGGGGTCCAGGAGTTTCCACTCCCTGAGTTTCTTCCCAGTCATGCTGGGTGGGGGCAGGGTTTGTCCCTGAATGGAAAAAGGTAGGGAGTTTGGACCCTTCAACCCCAAGATGGTTCAGGATCTGCATGGAATTTAGGACACATGCAGTGGGGACAGGGAGCTCTGCAGCTCTCTCCCTTCCTTCAGTGGTATATTCTCTGCAGTTGGCTATTCCAAAAATCCTCTCCTCAGAGTTGTCTCCTCATAGTCTCTCTCTGCTGTTCAGACTAGCAGAAATTCCTGGGTGTGTTCCCTCTTAAATATCAGCCCAGACCTATGGGGAACATACAACAGCGAGGGGCTGCTCCTGAGCTATTCCCCCACTTCTGTGTCTGGCCTTACGATAAAATGAGTTTTTCATAGTGTCTGTGGCAAGAGGAGACAAATATAGAAGAGCTGTCATACTTTTTATCTTCATCAATTCGTCATTTTATTTATCTGTGAAGCAGAGAGTAGTACATGACCTTAGATTTTGACTCCATATTTCATTGGACAACAACGCTACTAGTTTGTGAAATTTCTGGGAAGGGGAGTGGTCCACAAAGCTCTCAATGCTTGGACTGAGGGAAATAACATTTAGCAAGGGATAAGGCAAACTACAGAAAAATATGTACATGGGGGGAAATATACATTGTGGGTGGGAATTTACTAAAGTTTTGTATCAAGGAAGGATAGATTAGAGGAGGGGAGTTTCTCCAGCTTCCTGGGAGTAGAGCACAGTTGCCAACTTACACACAGTAAATAAGCACCCCGACTTTCACAATAAGCCAAAAATCAAGCTAATCGCATTTCAGAACAAGGCCAAAACAAGTCAATCTCTAAGAACCCCAACACTCTATCTGACTAGATCCCCCGGCATTCAATCTGGGACTGTGGTGGGCCCACTGTACACCCCTGACTCTCTCCACCCCTTGCCCCTGCTTGCCCCTTACCCCCCTTGCACTGCTTGCCAGGAGCCAATCAAAAAAAAAAAAAAAGCAACAAGTTACAAGTAACAAGCTATAAGCCAAAAACTAGCCAACAAGCAACTCACAAGCCAGTTAAGCCAAAAACAAGCTGAATTTCTGCATTTTTTCCCCTACGGGTTTGGCATGTCTGAAGTAGAGCTCCTTAAGATGAAGAGCCATGAAAAGATCAGACCAGAGAAACAAATATTGTGGGGCAATGAGGTGATATATTTTACAGATTACATCTTATCAGGAAGAGCTGGGAAAGTTTGCAGCTGTGTCTGTTATAACCTGATCAACATATTGGTGCTGTTTACAACAATTAAATATGATTGATCAACACTCTCATCTTAACTCCTTTTGCTGGATAGGAAGCACAGCCTTTAATAATGACAATATCTACTTTAAAATGGTCATGTTTGTAACACTGAACCCCAAAGCTGAACCCTTTTATATTCCACTGGAGGGATGAGGCAGCTCATCAGAAAAGATTTGTGAGGAATGCATTACTTCCTGTGAGGAATAATTATGCCATGAAATATTTAAGACATGGTCAGTGGTAAAATTGACTTAACTTTGGTCTGATATGTTGGTTTGGAAAGCAGCAACACCTTAGTCGGAACCTGCGGGAGGTCCTGATTTTGCAAGAGGCCTCAGTCTGGCCTCCCATTAATCACCCAGTTTGTGGATACAAATAAATTTGAGCACATTTGCGGGTGTTATGTATCTGCTGGTGAAATACAGAAGGCCACTTCTCAAAACCAGGCCATTAAAGCCTGTCATCTTTGCAGTGTGAATATATGAATGAAGGGGACAATAGTAAAAGCCATGACAGCACCCAAAATTGTAAAGAAAAATGTTTTCAGAAAGATTAACTCAAAAGTACATAAGATTTGTCAACTCACATCAGACCATTGGTCCATCAAATCAGATCTCCAGCCTCGTGCAGAGGCCAATAAATCATTTTTTCTTGGTTTTACCCTTAACCATAATTTATATGGCTTCTAGGCAAAGTGGGCCAGGGGGCTCTGCACACTGCCCTCATCCTGGCTCTGCATCTCCCATTAGCCAGGAACTGCGACCAGCGGAAGCTTTGGAGGTGATACCTGTGGGGGCGAGCAGTGCATAGAGCGAGAGTGCATAGGAGCTAGACATGCTGGCCATTTCTGGGAGCCACCTGAGCTAAGTGCTGCCTGGCTGGAACCTGCACCCCAATCCCCTGTCCCAGGTTGGAACCCCCACACACACCCTAACTCCCTTCCAGAGCCCACACCCCGTCCGCACCCCACCACCCTGTCCCAGCCCTGAGCCCCCTCTGCACTCTGAACTCCTTATCCTCAGCCCCACTCCAGAGCCTGCACCCCCAGCTGGAGCCCTCACCCCTTCCTGCACCCCAACCTCCTGCTCAGAGCTCCCTCCTGCACACTGAACCCCTAATTTCTGGCTCCACCCTGGAGCCCACACCCCAGTTGGAGCCTGCATCCCCTCCCATATACCAACCTCCTGTCCCAGCCTGGTGAAAGTGAGTGAGGGTGGGGTGAAGTGAGTGATGGCTGGAGGAGAGATGAAGTGAATAGTGTAACTCAAATCGACACAGCTTAGATCAATTTACTGCGGGGTCCACGCTACAGGACATCAACAGGAGACGCTCTCCCGTCGACTCCCCTTACTCTTCTCGATCAGGTAGAGTACAGAGTCGATGGGAGAGTGACTGGCATTCGATTTAGCGGGTCTTCATTAGACCCGGTAAATTAACCACGAATGCATTGATTGGCGCAGCATCAATCCTCTGGTAGACAAGCCCTTATTCTTGTTTGCTTATAACACCATCTCAGAGCTGTGTATTAAACTGAAATTGGGTCTTCAGCCAAATCAACAGTTTGGTGTATGCTGTCCCTTTGGAGGCAGTGAATTTGATCATTTCTGTGAGGGTCCAGTGACAGGGACTGGACACTGCAGGGTAGATAGTTTGGGGGAGACCCGGGACTGGAAGTGCTGTTGGTATCGTCTTGCAAGGAGCAACCAGGCTCATGGAAGCCAGGGTGAGGCCACTGGGCTGTGAGCACACTCCTGGTGTCAGGGCTCTGAGCCGAAGCTGCTCAGCACAGAAGCACCCAAGGTTATAAGGCAGGTGGAAACACAGCCCCTTACTGGTCTGGGAATCCCCAAGGCATCATAGGGGTTTAAAACTTTAATATAAATAGAAATATGTCCTTAATATGTTTTTGATATAAGTGAAAACATTCTTTTTCCTAGTTCAAAATTGCCCTGTAATGTTGGAAACCCAAACACAATGGCAGTGATAAGGGACTATAAAAATAAATTGAAGAACAGTTTCTTGAAATTGAAGTCAAAGGGAGTTTTGCCTGAGAGACAAATGAAAGATTTGGCCCATCGCGTTGATCTTGACAATATCCTGTAATTAAAAAAAGTGAAATAACAGCACACGCTGACCTTCCACCGAAAATTCTCTGCCGTACTCTAGCCCCTGTCCAGGTTCTTTCATTCTGAACGAGCAGCTTATGGAATAACTTCAACTTCATTGCTGTGACCAGCTACTCATTAGTAGTTAAGGTATAACTAGAGTTACACTTGGAGGGTCCATATCAACAATAATAAGGCCGAATCCTACAAATACCTGGTGCTTAAATCAGGAGTAGCTCAATGGGAATAGTCACATGAGTAGAGTTACTCACCTGGGTAAATGTTTGCAAGACTAAGCCCATGGAATGGCACCAACATGTGACTTTCACTGATTTGGGAAATTCCCCCACAAAATAAAAAATAAAACTAAACCTGTCCAAAATCTGAAGCTTAATCGGCAATCTTAGGATATAAATCTACCCACAACTTAATTCAAATTCCAGAGACAAGATGATTGAGGGTGGAAAGAGACATACACGCTGGGAAAAGCTGCATCTCTATTCTCTGACAGTGAAAGTCCATCTGAATCAGTCACCAAAAAAATGTAGTTCCAAAAATATTGAAGAGGTGTGACTTACTGACAAGTCTTCTCACCCACTCCTTTATAGATGTACAGAGTGATGGATAGAACGTGGAAAAACATTTTGGTAAATTATAATTAGGGCTCAGCACACAAATTAATAAGAGAAAAGTGAGGGAGCTCCTGCAATGCTACAGCACAGGTCTGAGCTGGAGAACGAAACAGAGGGAGATACAAAAGCAGAAGGGGACTTCTGTAATGCAGGAGCCAAAGGGGAAGGGACCGCAGTGAGCAAACTCCCCTAATCCTGCAGTGCCATGAAAGTCTATTGGAAACCTGCATCACTGATCTGAATCATGGGGAAAAGCACATTAGGAAGAAGGGAATGTAGGGGTAAGACCTCTACACCCATATATATGGGAACTGGGTGTCCAAATCCCTTAGGCAGCTTTGAAAATCTCAACCTTGTTGTCCATTTTATTTTGTCTTGCTTTCTTGTTCACCTGAAATCGTCTTTTCTTAATTTGGAAGTGCTCAACTCTCGGGAACTTCTGCTCATTCTGAACACATTCTGTAATGTTCACAAAGGATCTTGTTTCTGAAATATATTGGAAGACCATTTCCTCAATCTAAATGTCTGAACTGAATCTAATCCTCACAAAGCACATGGTTTCAACTGGCTGCTCATAAAAGGGTTACTTTGTGGGGCCATATCTTTTCTTCAATTCTTTGGGGATGCAGTCATCCCATGTTTTCAAGATTATTTATTTGTAAAGGGACCAGTAAATTTATCCCAAATTTTTGTTTTGTAGGCAACTTTGTTGGAAGAGAAATGTGCTTGTGATTAAAAAATGAAATCAGTTCTGTTATGTTGGAGATTTAAACACATCCCAGTAATGCCGGAAACTGCTTCACAACAGCTTTTTACAAGAGAACTGGAAAATTAAAGTAACTTGTCTCGTTTCACTGGCCACGGTGAGTCACATACAAAAAGTAGACATACAGCATATATTTCCTGAGCTAGAAAGAATAGGGCCAACTTAACCCAGGCAAGCAAAATTTTAAAAACAGCAGCACAATATATGGAAGAGGAGAGGAGGATGGGCAAACATGACATAGCTATATAAATGATGGATGTATAAGATGACATGCAAAATCCATCACAGATGGGAGCATGTGTTTTAGGAATGGAAGTTGCATCCATTGCTACTAGGACACAGTAAATTATAGATTTGCTTGAGTTTCTTTTTTGGTGACTAGCTCAAAAGCTTCACATCTGCCTCAGCAACACTACTGGAGAGTTGAATGCTTCAGAGAATTTAATTAATAAAAAATACAGGTAGTGGTGACAAGTATTTGAGGAGAGAAGTCCAAACGGGCTAGTCATAAAACTCACCACAAAAATCAACACACTAAAAGCCTCAAGAGCTACAGCCTACCTCACAAGGCAATGGGACATGGGAATCTGAATGGAGTTTGCATGCTCCTGATAACTCATCCAGTCTTTGTATAGTTTAATACCAAACAGCCTTGCTAGATTCTGCTTGATTTTATTTTTTTCACTGCAGTCTAGTCAGAGTCAGAGGCAAACTCAGCTCAGACAATTTGTCATTTGGCATTAATAATGATGGTGTCTTATCGCTGAGGTATCTTACTTAGTTGAATCAAGGAATACACAAATCTCAGAAAGTTCAATTTGGTTTCGGTAAGTATCTAGGAGTTCAGGTGCCTATCAAAACTGTTTGAGCAACATTATTCACACCAGGCTTCATGTTTGGATTTCAAATCACTCTAACATTCAGGGGTGCTTGGATTCAGAGTTCCAAGTAGTCCATTACAGAGATAATGCTTCACCAAGAAATTAGAATCTGCATTTTCATACCATCTTATCTCACCAAAATATAAGGAGTTTCATAATTCCAGTTCAGGGATATCTCTGAAGTCACTGAGCTACCACCTATCTTAATTCAAATCCCTTCTTTGGATTTCCCAATGTGGTCTTTCTTTTTTGTTTTTTTCTTTGGACTTCAATCTAATTATGTCAGACAGTTCTTTACTTTTGTGATTTGTCCAGTGCTGAGCACATTGTTGAAGTGAAACAAAAATAAATAGAGGTAGTCAAAAATTGGAATTCTTGTCCCACAGGAAGTTCTGCTATTCCAAACTCTGTTTTTCATTCAAATCAAGAACAAAATGTCAAAATATTGAAATTTTTCATGCAATAGGATGTTTAAAAAAAATTGATTCACAAGCCATGATGAAATGTTGCCACTGAAACATCATACCATTAGATGCCAGCCTAGATGATCCTACTATAAGATGGGTACACAAATGGCTGGAAAACCAGACATAGAGAGTAATTATCAATGGCTCACAGTTAAGCTGGAAGGACATATTAAGTGGGGGCCCATATGGATCTGTCCTGGACCCAGTTCTATTCAATATCTTAATAAATTATTTGGATAATGGCAAAGAGACTACACTTTTACAGTTTGTGGACAATACCAAGCTGTGAGGGATTGCAAGCACTTTAGAGGACAGGGTTAAAGTTCAAAATGATCTTGACAAACTGGAGAAATGTTCTGAAGTAAATAGGATGGAATTTCATAGGGACAATTGCAAAGTACAACACTTAAAAAGGGATAATCAAATGCACAAATACAAAATGGGAAATGCCTGCCTAGGAAGGAGTACTGAGGAAAGGAATGTAAGGGTCATAGTGGTTCACAAACTAAATAGTTTTCAACCATGTAACATTGTTACTAGAAAAGCAAACATCATTCTGGGATGTATTAGTAGTAGTGTTGGAAGCAAGTCACAAGAAGTTATTCTTCCACTACACTCTGCTAAGGTCGCAACTGGAGTACCGTGTCTAGTTCCAGGCACCACACTTTAAGAAAAATGTTGACAAATTGGAAAAAGTCCAGACAAGAACAACAAAAATGATTAAAGGTCTAGAAAATATCACCTACAGTAACTCCTCTCTTAAAGTCATCCTGGTTAATGTTGTTTCGTTGTTAAGTTGCTGATCAATTAGGTAACATGCTTGTTGTGCAATGCTCCCTTCTAACGTCGTTTGGCAACTGCCTGCTTTATCCACTGCATGCAGGAAGAGCAGTTCCTTGCAGTGAGCTGGTGGGGCTTGGAACCAGGGTGGACCAGCAGCCCCCCTATCAGCTCCCTATCTCAGCTCCCCACTCCTCTAAGTTCCCTGTGCGGCAGCTGCCCAGCAGGCTATCAGTTGCTAGTAGTTCAGATGTCCCTCCCTCCACTGCCATGTGCTGCTCCCAGAGAATCCTGCTTGCCATGTGGGGGAGGAGAGAGCAGCAGAGGGGGGCTAATGTCAGGGTGTCCCCCTTCCTCCCTGCTCCTGCACCCCACTTACCCCATCTTCCACAGAGCAGAGGGGACACACGATAGGTCTCAGGATGCAGGGAGCTTCCTGGCAGCAGCTGTGGTCTCAGCAAGCTGATTTAATTAACAAGGCAGTGTACTTAAGAGTGGGGTCAGCGTACTTAAAGGGGAAATGTGCATATCTCTCTCTCTCTCACACACACACACATACACAGTGTGTGTCTCTGTCTGCTATGCTGTCTCCCCTCTCTCCATTCCTGCTGCTTTGAAGAGTGAAGCTACATTAACAATAAGTTAACCCTTGAGGGCTCAGCCAAATGCTAGTTCATCATTTAGCAGTAAGGCATTCCCTGGGACATATCCCCACCCTTTGACTTCACCACCTCAACCAAGCTTTATAAAACTTATACAGTGTGTGTAAATATACAGTCTTTTGTCTGGTGAAAAAAATTCCCTGGAACCTAATCCCCTCATTTATGTTAATTCTTATGGGGAAATTGGATGCGCTTAACATCATTTCGCTTTCAGTCGCATTTTTTAGGAACATAACTACAATGTTAAGTGAGGAGTTACTGTATTAGGAAACATTGAAAAAAATGGGTTTGTTTAGTCTGGGGGAGAGAAGACTGAGTGGGAACAACAGTCTTCAAGTTGTTACTCGAGTTGTAAAGGTTGTTACAAAAAGGAGGGTGTTAGATTGTTCTCTTTAACCACTGAGGACAAGACAAGAAGTAATGGCCTTAAATTGCATCAAGAGAGATTTAGGTTAGACATTAGGAAACATTTCTTAACTGCAAGGGTAGTTAAGCAGTGGAACAAATTACACAGGGAAATTGTGGAATCTCTGTCATTGGAGGTTTTTAAGAGCAGATTAGACAAACACTAGTCAGTGAGATAATAATTAATCCTGCTGTAGTGCAGGGGACTGGACTAGATGACCTATTAAGGTTCCTGCCAGTCCTCCATTTCTATGATTCTATGAAACACAAGATGTCATCTCTGATAACAGCTGTTAACAATAAACACAAAATGAGAAAAATGAGAGAACATTCCAGACTGCATGCCTACAAACCACATGCAGTATTATCGTACCAGTAGAAACAAACAGCAAGGTTTTCTTAAGGCTTTAAAAGCTAGTGTACCCACCACACTTCCTTTTTCTGCCCTCCATATATTAGTCAGTGAAAGCCCCCACCCAATCTTTGACTTTATCTAAATTGATATAAAACCCCAAAACAAGGCCAACTGAACTGAAACTCTATTTTCCCCCAGGAAATCCCCCAACTTTTGGAGAGTCTATTGCATCTGTTTATTGGTTGTGCATTCCTCCCTTTCGAGAATCAGAGGAGAAAGTCTGGTGTTGCTTTGAAAAAAGCTCCCTCTGAAAGGTGCTCCTTGGAGCCACGAGAACATTTATGGCTGATTAAAGATTGCTTGAAAAATTGTTTTTCTTGGTTTAAATTCAACTTGGATTCCATCTCAGTTCCCGTTCTGTAGGAAGTACATTGCAGACCAACCACTTTAGCACAGAAAGGTCCCAAATAAAGCTTGTTGTGAGTAGTCGTCTCTTTAGTTTAGACATTTTGACTTTAGCATGCTCACAAAAACAGGTTATCTCAGATGCCCTGGGTATAAACATTTCAAATTCTATCAGATCAAAGCTTATGATAGAAGTTATAATAATATTTAAGTAACAACATTATGACCAGATTAAAGGTTGATTTTGCATCTAATTTTGTATTTACTAGGTCCCTTAGCTCTTCTCTCTTTAGTGCTGAGGCGATATGATCATTTTGGTAATTAAACGTTAATATCCAACAAAGGAGGTGCACTGCAAAAACAAATCCATTTTGGGATTCCACATAAACAGCTTTCATTGAATACAATTAAAGTGGGAGAAATCTAAAACCAGCTCTAATATGTTAATGAGGGATGTGATAAGCCAGAGAGAGAACTCCAGACATCACTGTAACCTGACCACTTTACAGGCAAACCTAATTAGGAAATGAAAGGTCTGAGATCCAGAAACAGAGCACGTTGGTAGAGAATTACTTCATAGAGTGACCGTGTCGTGGGGCGGCTGTCTCACTCCAGTCGGCAAGGGGTTAAATGCAGCTCTGGAGAGGGCTGTGGCTGGGAAAAGGGAGGCTGATTGGGGAAGCAACCACAGCTGTGGCCAGCTCAATAAGAGCCCAGCTGGCCCTCATAAGAGGGCTGTGGGCCAGAAGCTAAAGGAGTCTCACTCTAGCCCTGGAGTGTCTGGGAGCTCAGGGTATCGGGAGTAGAGTAGTGCTGGGGAATAGGGCAAGAGGAGCTGGGAAGCTCCAGCCTGGCAACTCCTCAGGCTGAGGCCTTGGTGAAGGCCTAAACAGGTACTGGGGCTGCAGGGTTGTAGCCTGGGAATAGGTTTACAGACTGCAGTCTGCTCCAGTGAGCAGGGGCTAGATGATGACTGGCAATAGTCACTGAGGAAAGGTGGGTTTAGAGCAGGGGTCTCCAAACTACGGCCCGCGAGGCCCTCTCATCCGGCCCGTGGAGATCTTTTTGGCTCTTTGGAATTTTTGGCTCTTTTGAGCTTTTCGCTGGGACGGCTCCGCGCTGGGGCCTGGTAGCGCCGCGCGGGCCGCCAGCCGCGGGGCCGGGACGCGCCGCGTGCTCAGCTGCCGCCGCGGGGCTGGGACCCGCCGCGTGCTCGGCTGCCGCCACGGGGCCGGGACCCGCCGCGTGCTCGGCTGCCGCCGCCGGCCGGGATGCGCCACATGCTCGGCTGCCGCCGCGGGGCCGGGACGCGCCGCGTGCTTGGCTGCCGCCGCCGGCCAGGGACAGCTCAGAGCTGGGGCCGGGACGCGCCGCACCGCCACGCAGCTACAGGGGGCGAAACAAGGAGCCACCCACTGCCAGGCGGCGAACCGGTCTGTGGGGAGAGACCGGGTTGAGCGGGTCAGTTGGGGGGGGGGGGAGAGACCGGGCTGGGTGGGTCAGTTGGGGGGTGGGTGGGAGGGAAGGAGGTTTTGGGGTGAGAGACCGGGCTGGGTGGGTCAGTTGGGGGGTGGGTGGGAGGGAAGGAGGTTTTGGGGTGAGAGACCTGGCTGGGTGGGTCATTTGGGGGGTGGGGTGGAGGAAAGGAGGTTTTGGGGTGAGAGACCGGGCTGGGTGGGTCATTTGGGGGGGGGGGTTGGAGGAAACGAGGTTTTGGGGTGAGAGACCGGGCTGGGTGGGTCATTTGGGGGGGGGTTGGAGGAAAGGAGGTTTTGGGGTGAGAGACCGGGCTGGGTGGGTCATTTGGGGGGGGGGTTGGAGGAAAGGAGGTTTTGGGGTGAGAGACCGGGCTGGGTGGGTCATTTGGGGGGTGGGTGGGAGGGAAGGAGGTTTTGGGGTGAGACCTGGCTGGGTGGGTCATTTGGGGGAGGGGGGTTGGAGGAAAGGAGGTTTTGGGGTGAGAGACCTGGCTGGGTGGGTCAGTTGGGGGGTTCATGTGTAGTGTTCATGTGTAGTGTTCATGTGTAGTGAACAGGTGTTCATGTGTAGTGTTCATGTGTAGTGAACAGGTGTTCATGTGTGGTGTTCATGTGTGGTGTTCATGTGTGGTGTTCATGTGTAGTGTATCAATGTGTTATTAAATAATAACTGAATAAAATAATATTAAATAATTAAAAACAACATCCATGTTTTGATTCTTTTTTATTTGGACCTCGAGTGTGTTGTCGGCCCCCGAACTGCTATTTGATAGCTAATGCGGCCCTTGGGCTGAAAAGTTTGGAGACCCCTGGTTTAGAGGGTTGGAGGTTCCCCTGGCAGGGGAGACCCAGAGTGTGGGGGTACTGTGGTGGACAGAACCCCAGGGCACTGGGGTCTGGGAGGGACACAGGGCCAATGGCATGAGACACTGGCCTGCAGAGGGTGCCCTGTAAGCTGGAAAAGAGCTAATTCCCAGACGACCAGCAGGAGGTGCCACTGCAGTGAATCTCAACCTCACTGTACACTGCTTCACATTTAAAGAGGAATACTCTGGTGAAATGCTCCATAATGTAGCATGGTTTAGTGAACTGAGCTCAGGGCTGGGAGCCAGGAACTTCAGCTGCAGTTTTATTTCTGTCACTGAACCCCCGTATGACCTCTTAACTTCTCTGCCTCAATTTCCCCATTTGAGATACAGGACTAAGAATATTGACTTGTCTATTTCATAGAAATGTTGTGACAGTTGGTTAATATTAATGTTTAATATGATTACTACAATAATTTAAAATAGCTCAATAAATATTTACTCAACCATTATGACAATTTTATTATTTATTGGTTGTAGTTCAGCAGCACCTAGGGGTCTTGATCAAGACTGGAGCTCCATTTGTCTAGGCACTGTACACGTATCATAGGAGAGAGTTCCTTTCCCAAAGAGCTTGCAATCTAATAAAGATAAGATGCAACAAGTGGGAGTGTCAAACTGGAGCATATAGGACAGTGAGGATCACAGTGACAGTGAGGGAAACCCTGTTACAATTAGATGTTGGAGGCAGACTTTTTACATATTAGTATTAAAGTATTGCCATATTAATAATAATACTGTTCATCTGAGGATCTCAAAGTACTTTATGATAATAAATTTAAGCTTCACAGTGATCCCCCTACAAAGGAGGGAAGCCTTATTATTCTCTAGGGAAAACATATAGATCTAATTTTTTTATACAGTATGTAATAAATAGATTCATAGGAAGATTTCCTGGCCATACTGAAATCAATGGAAATATTGTTGTTGTCTTTAGTGGGGGCCCAGGATTTTACCCATAGTTTTTAAGGCCAGAAGGGACCATTATAATTATCTATTCTAATCTCGTGCTTGAACTAAAGCATTTCCCCCCGCTTCCCAAAGACATGGTGTGGTGCAGTATAAAGATTTTATCAGCATGAATTTGGAATAATCATAATATTCACGAGTGACAAATAGTGTTTTTCTTGTGCTATATGTTCTCTATTGTCATTTAAGTAGTCATCGTTATGGTAAATTTAGCTTATTTTCTGACTCCATTCTCTCTGCAGGAAATCCCACATTGGGACTAGATTTCCCACAGAAGGGCACACACTTGTATCAGCCATGGCTTTCTAACCTTTGGTATTTCCTTGTCAGCAACCAACTTGGAGGAATATTCCCTGCCTAGTTATTGTTCTGATCACTTATGTAATAACACCTCAAACACTGGAGCATTTCCAATACTCTAGCCACAGCACAATTCACTGCAATTATGCCAGTGAGCTGAGATATCCAAGTTCACATTCAACTACCCTTGAGCCAGCAAGGAGTTCTGTTGAGTACTCATGGGCTGGTGGTACCACAGAGGCAGTGGTGCATCTGCTCTTTGTGGAAGAGATCATCATGCCCACTAGTGACTGTCCAGTTCTGAAGATGCATCATCAAAAAGCAGTGCTTATCCACAATGCGATGGGCTCTTCAGTGGTTAGAGTTAGAAATCATAAATACAGTTGTGTGCTATTACCAAATTTCACCAATGAAATAACATCTGACAAGATGTCTCTTGTGAAATGTCCACACACAAAAACATTAAGAGCCCATATCCAGATAGACAATGACATGCTCTAGTGGAGAAAATGAAGAGGGGACAAGTGTGTTGAATCTCGGGAATCAAAGGACCCCTCAGGAAAACAGAAAATGTTTTGGATGTGCAAGCTGTTCACACTGCAGATATAAAATCATATATGCTCTCAGGATACGGGGACATGATCTTACCAACACACACAAATAAAAATCTGTTTTATCTAAAGCTTTTTTAAAAAGTAGTAGTTTAGGGCTTTGTTTGGAGATTAGCAATTTTCCCAGGATGGTGGCAATGACTTTTTTCCACGCAAAGACATGCTTCTAGCTACATGAATGTGCTAAACTCTCTAGTCAGAAGTTACAAATTTGATTTTCAAGATAATAACTAATATGTCTACTCTAGGGGAAAAAATCCCATCAAAGAAAATGTACCAGTGTTCAGAAATAGATCAAAATAGGATGTTAAATGTGTCTCAACATTGGTTTCTTACTTTCCTAAAGAAATTATCGAGACTAGTTTTATCTTTCAGATATGGCTTAGGAGCTCTGAAAGCGTTAATCTTCTCTTGGAGATGGGACAAAAAGTCAGGAAATTAATCACTTAGCAACTTTCAGATTCTAACCAATATTTTGTGATTCCCTATTTTCTAAATTTAAGAACCTTTTAAATACCAAATGTTGTGACTCTCTCTGATACATCTATGTAACATTACATTATGCATATAATTTGGATCTGCTCACATTATGCATTCATTTTAATACCTTAATACTTTTTAGTATTTTTAATTATGCTATTTAATTGATTAACTAGGCACACCATACCCAAGGGGATTCATATGTTTTGTACTATGTGTCGTAAGAAAGCTCAGAATCTGCTTATGTGGATATTTACAGTAGTATATTCACAGTAGCATCCCCGTGTTCAAGAAAATCAGGATATAAATATGGTTTCAGCTCAATAATTTGAAAAG
Organism: Sternotherus odoratus; assembly: GCA_032164245.1. Taxonomy (NCBI): domain Eukaryota; kingdom Metazoa; phylum Chordata; order Testudines; family Kinosternidae; genus Sternotherus; species Sternotherus odoratus. The sequence goes on along the minus strand of JAVMKO010000001.1, from coordinate 95,610,425 downwards.
GTTATAGGATAATGCATCTAAGGGACTTTTTGATGCTCCATAGAAGATAACTCAGATCCATTGCACAAACTAGAATGATTAGTATCTGTGCTATGATCTTTGCTTACGGCAGATTGCAAATGAAAGGGACTAAGGTATGTATCCACTTTACACAACCATCATTCTAGAGATGGGTCCAAACCGAAGTCCTTTATGTGAACTCCATCTGGGAAAGAGTGCTTCTGGATCCATACTTTGTACCTTAGGCCAATTGCACTATCATATTTGGCAGAATTTAGCACTACTGGCAGCCTCTGTTTGAGAAAGGCCCAAACAGCAAGGATGTTAAACAGGTCAAAATTTAAATGTTTTTGCCAAACTATGCAAGAGGTTATCAATGGAACTGCAAAGGATGCTGGAGATCAGGAACGACATGTACTGGATGCTGGTGGACCACACACATCTGGAATAGCAGAAATGAGGAGTTTGGAGATCAGGACAGAGTGCATTCATAGAGCAGGTCACAAGACTGGAACAACAGGGTGTTACAGGCCATGATTGAGCTACCCTGGCAATTCTATCTGATAGAAATTCATATTACAGCATAACACAAGTTAGTGCAAAAAAAAGAGCACTATAACATACCCACCATAAAATACATCAATGAGGAAAAATCTTACAAACATTTGTAGGTCTTATAGTCAGATGAAAATTACTGAACTGTGATAAATAATACTTACAAAATCTTCTGCAGTACATAATTCAGAAGCACATCAAAATAAATCAGAACTAAAAATCATGTTCAACACAATGCTAATGTTGGGTTGAAATGAGTTAAAATGTAATTATATTTCCTTCTCATTTCTCCTCCTTGAGCGTCTCTTGTGCATTGACGGTCACTAATACATGCACTGAGGCAATTGAGTCAAAAAGCTAAGACTACACAAGAATGTTTAGTCATTTCAATATAAAAATGTTCAGAGCAATAATAAATCAAACCTGGGACCCTAAAAGCACTCCAATACCGGTTGGCATACTGTTGTCCTGGTATTTACACAAAAAGGTGGTATCTAATGTATTACTGGAAAACTAGTAACTCACCGATCATTAATATTCTTGTGTGATATATGTATGGTAAGAACTTTATAGATATATTCTTGAAATATGTGACTAAAATATGTTTAAATCAGGCACATCAGAGGGAGTTGATAAACAGATTTTCACCAAACAAAGGAAAAAGACCAAAATCTCAAACCCGGGGAGGCTAAATTCAGTGGGCTATTCATTTGTATTGGAGGTTGCAGAAAGAGTTAATTTGCACTGTAAAAATCACCAGCGGTGGGACAAGACAGCACAGAGTCTGCAACAGGCAGCATGGCATCAATACCCAGCAGGGAAAAGGAGCTTTGTTTGTGCTTAGTTTTCAAAGAATACATTTTAAAGGTTTATTTCGGCCTCATCTTCTATGATTCTATGAAAGAAAAGAGATTGGAGTGGGTCAAGATTAACCCTAAATCTATCCTTTCATGTAGGTGTCGCAGAAGAAGTGACAAAAGGAAGAGAGGATTGTGGCCTACTGCAGTTTGCAAAGGCATCCCTTGCATACAGGGCAGTGTGGATTAAGGTCTGAAGATTACTGTGGGAGAAGGGAAGAAGTCGGAAGTCAAGGCTGGCATCCCTGGTACAGCTGGGGGTGGTGAGGGATGAGGTGAAGTAAAATAAACAAACCCAAGCGTGATAGTGACAGATTTTACTAGGAATTCAGTTGAGCTCATTAATTTTTTCTTCATAAACCTACAAACCGGTCTTGATGTTATTTTAGAACCAAAGTGTGTATCTCCTCACCTCAGTGCACAAAGATAGATTGTATGGGCATATCTCCCATTATCATTAATGAAAGATGGATAGGATAGTTAATGCTTTGCTCTCTGAATTCTGACGATATCTTTAAGCATATATGTAGGCAGTGAAATTGAAGGAGGTTTAGTCTAGTTGATTTCTTTTAGCCACACTATAAATCAAGCACTAATCCCTATTACTCTGTCTCTGAATTAGCATTTCCTCAGGGTTCTGAATTTCTTCTGTGTATTGAAGTCATTTTGCTCTTTGCTTACTCTCCAATAAGTTAATGGCTGAAGCATTTTGTAACTGTCAGTGTTTTGACAGCATATGAGCATTTAATTATATGCCATCTTTACCCTGTATAGTAAGTAAGCTTCTTTCTAGCTTGTAGCACATCAGCCAAAGGCTCAGCAGGACAACCCAAAGCAATACACATTCCCAAGCTTTCTATTTGCTTTTTTACTGGGCAAAGAGGCATAGAAGCCCTTGTTCAAACTCAAAAAGACAATTCTGTTTATTTATTTATATTTTAAAATAAATTTCAACTGGCAAAAGAGGACGGATTGACAACTCTGGAGACTGAAATCTATTATTTATCTACAGAGTAGAAACAGCATGGGCAATGGTAGTGCAAGCTTCCTGCATCTTGCTTCAATGTGCCTCTCCCCTAGCCTAGAGCAGGGGTGGGGAACCTCCAGCCCGCGGGCCTTATACGGCCCACCAAAGCCTTCCATCCGGCCCGCGCGCGTCCCTGGCCGGCGGCTCCCCGAGGCGCTTCCCGGCCCCTTTGCCGAACGCAGAGAGGCCGGGAAGCGCTGGGGGAGCCGCCGGCCAGGGATGCACGCGGGCTGCCATGCGGAGGCGGCTCCGTGCTCGGCGAAGAGGCCGGGAAGCGCCCGGGGGAGCCGCCAGCCAGGGACGCACGCGGGCTGCCATGCGGGGGCGGCTCTGCGCTCGGCGAAGGGGCCGGGAAGCGCTGGGGGAGCCACCGGCCAGGGACGCACGCGGGCTGCCATGCGGAGGCGGCTCCGCGCTCGGCGAAGGGGCCGGGAAGTGCCTGGGGGAGCCGCCGGCGCCGCGTGGCCACCATTAGCCGGGCGGGGTAAGGAGGAGCCGCGGGGAGCCGACGGTCAAAGGGGTGGGGGGGGAGGCTGGTCTGGGGGGCAGGCAAGGGGGCGGTGGGGGGAAGGCCAGGGCGGGAGGGCGGGCGGGCGGGCAGGAGACTAGGCTGGATGGGGTGGGTGCGGGAGGGAAGGAGGTTTGGGGGGGGGGAGGCTGGGCTGGTCAGGCATGGGGGGCAGGAAGCTGGGTTGGGAGGAGGTTAGGTTCGGTGGGATGGGCGGGGAGAGGCAGGGGTGGGGGAGGAAAGGTGGTTAGATGGGGGGAGGCTGGGTGGGGGTAAAGGAAGGTCACCCCCTACACACAGGCTGATAGCGGGAGCTGACTGGGGCAGGCAGCAGGACCCTGGCTGGCAAGGGGCCAGCGGGGGAAACCCCAAAGCACTCCGCCTGCCACTGCTTTGGGGTTTCCCCCGCTGGCCCCTTGCCAGCTGGGGTCTCAACTCCCATTGCCAGCCTGGGGGGGGGGAGGGGAACCGGCCCGCGAATTACATTATAAAGGTTCAAATGGCCCTTCACAGAAAAAAGGTTCCCCACCCCTGGCCTAGAGGAATTATCTTTAGGGGTTGCTCATGGAATCATTTTTCTCTTCTGAGGCTGCCAACACGAGTCCCTGTTTGTGTCATTTATTGTGATGTGGCTACCTTGTCACCAGACATGGGACTGAAACCATCAACTCATGTCACATAGAACACCTACCAGATGTCAGATGAGCACAAATTTTGGCCACTCCTAATTACAGCAGTGACCAACACATGAAAGCGTCTGTACCTCATTTTTACTATGATTACACTAGTCTGACATGTGCTAATAATACTTAGCACCTCCATTGAGTTTTACATTCTCAAAGCACTGTAAAAACACCAACCAATTAATTATTAAAATATATATACACAAGACACAAACACAAGAAATCATTGTGTAAAAGAATTTTTTTAAAACAAAACATACTCAAAACTCCATACACAATACTAAATTTCTTCAGAATGGAAGTTGATAATTAAGATACAGATAAGCTGATATACAAAGCTACAGAGGTTTGTGTTTCTTGACTCATGAAAAAATGTGTTCTAATGTCAGTCTACATACTGATGTAAAAGATCTTCTCGAAGATCCAATCAATGCTCAAAGAGATACCTCTATGGTCCTTACAGTTTTCTCATGATGTATCCTTGAAAATAAAATTCCCCTTGGTACATGAAGAATTTGTTGTTGTTGTTTTTGTCTCTGTATTGTGTTAAGAAAATTGCTAAGAATAAGTTAAAGTTCAACAAGGAGTGGAAGTAAACTGGTCCTTTATGAAAAGCACAGGCCATACAATGTGGGCTGAGGCACCATATGAATTGTTATCCTATGCAAGAATCAAAGGCAAAAACCCGTTTCTTATACAACAACCCTTTCCCCCTCAAAAAACAACCATCACCACCAAACAACCAACAACCCCTCTTACATTTTACATTTGATTGATTCCAAATTGCTTCAAATGTTGGTTTCACAAGATTAAAATGCTAGTCATTTAAACAATAGTTTACTCTATAGATTCCTTCTATAGATTTCCCATTAGTGACGAAAAAACTTTCTCCCTCCAGATGTTACATGCTAGTAATGTCTGAATGACTTTATCTACATTTGAGGGTTAATTAAACGTTATTTTCTAAAATCGTCATCATAATGTATTCCCCGGTCAAGAAACTCCTAGTTCAGTGAAGCTGCCCTGGGATAATGCTTTGGTGCTGCAACATAGAAGTCCTGTATTCAGGCCTCTCACTCCCAAAGCTGATGGAATTTTAAGGACTCAAGGAAAATAAACCAGCTCTGGAAGTCTTGCCAGAGGGTTGAGCTATCAGCCACATCTATAGCCTTGTTGGCTGTTCCATAGAGCATCTGAGCCTCAGAGAATGTCATATTGTTCTTTCACCATCAGAATATATGTATTCCACCATGGCCATCCACAGGAAATAGAAATGGCGGACCCCATAAAAGATTTTGGTGAGGAAACTTTAGCACTCACTCAGGAGCAGCCTTCAGTCAGTAATGAGGAATCCTTCTGTCGGTAAGGAAGAGAGAACCCATTCTCAGATACCCAGAGATAAGGAGAATAGATGCTCATATATCCTTTGGGAGGGAAAATTTAGCCTTTGCTTCTATCTGCAGTGGGAGAGGGGAAGAGAGAAAACACATGCTTAGATCCCAAGTAGTGGGAGAAAACCCAAGTGTGGGTCTCTAGGAAAGCAACTGGAGAACCCAAGTATAGTTCTCTGCAAAGAGAGAATCTATTTCCTGGAAAAGAGATGAAAAGAGAGAACTTGTGACCTGCTCACTGCATGGGAGAAACAGACAGATAGAGACAAAGCACTAGCACATATTCCAAGTAGGAGGAAGTCAATGTTACAAACCAAAAACACACCCAAAGTACTCACTATAGGTAATTAGTGCTTAAAGCCTCATAGTTATGCAGTAACTTGTCACTAATTGGTGGGAATTAGCTACACAATCCATGATCTGATGATGAGGGACCTTTTAATTTTCTATGAAAGGACTGCACTGGAAATGTTACCCTATGTAATTTTTGGGAGTTTGTCTTCCTACAAATTTTCACTGCATATCAATCCATGTATTTCTCAGAATAGGATTTCCACATAGCTCATTTTAAAGATCTTAAGAGATTTACAACGTCAGTCAAAGCAACACTGTATTCCCAGCAGGCAGTGGCCTGTCACAGTACATTCCTGTTCACAGAGATTGTGGGTCCTACAAAGCTGGACTTGGTCCTTTAGAAGAACTTTCAGTGCAAGAAGAAATCTTTATGTCTGACTGCCTATCCTCTCCTTTTCTTTTCTTTAGTTAAATATCAACATGTGGTTTTGGGTACCTAACTTCAGGCACCTAAGATTGAAAATTTTTGTCAGTAGGACTTACCCAAAGTCACAGAATAAATTGGTTGCAATCAGGAATAGAACCCAGGGTTCCCTGTCTCCCAGTCCTCTCCTTTGGACCACATTCTTCCCTATGGGACAAAATAAGTTTTCCGGTCCCTTTATTCAGTACTTTAATTCTCAAATGGAAAACATACAGTATTGATACACATAGCGTATCAAAACGGACAGAAAAATTCTGTCACTTTTTGTTTTGTTAGCTCAAGTCAATGCAACCATATAAGCCATTTATCCTTTAATCTTCTTTTCATGGTAGTGGAACACTCAGAAAGGTATTATCCCGAATTTCTTTTAGCAAGTGTTCAGCAGCAGCAGGCTCCTATTAAAGGAGGCTACCTTTTCTTCATGCTATAACTGTAGTTACACCAAGGGCAAGATGAGAGCCTTTGTGTTTTACTCCTGAGAGACCTTCCATAGCAGGAGTAGTAACAATTACTTGTTCCATCTATCAGCAGTACAAATAGGAGGATAGGTTAGCATTTTAGATGGAATTTAATTTAGTTTCCTAGTGGCAGCTAAGACCCATTCTTTGCCTGTAAAGTCTGAGACATGAAAGATTATAGTCTTATGTGTTTTTTTGTGTAATACTATATGTTCAACTATCAAGTGCTGTAATGGAATATAGTACAATGTGCCATTAGATCATGGAAGCAAAAAGGGCTACCCCTCATAGTCATCCAAGGGAACAGTTCAGAAGCAATATGGAGTTACTGCATATATCAGACTCATTCTTTGAGAAACAAATTGCTCAGGCCTAGGAGTATTTGTACCCATTATCTTTACATCAAGCTCAACCCAAGAGAAAAAACAGTCACCCAAAACAGGAGCCTCTCTGTGGGGAGGTCAATGAACCAATTAAAACAAATGAAAAACTGATCGCAGGATGGGGGAAAGGTCCAACAATGCATGAACAAGAAGAGAGGTCAATGCAGCAGATGTCCATGGTAGGACAAGAAGGCACGGACGAAAAAAAACAATGAAGGAAGTAAAATAGTAAATCTATGGTAAATCTATGGAACTCACTTGTCACAAGAGGAAGTTAAAAGACAAATAATAGTGCAGTTGGATAACTTTGACTATCAATAATATCTGTAGCTATGCAAGTTAAGAGTATTAGTGTTTAAAATGCCTGATTCAGGCCATTACAACTGCTCCATGCTTCACCTCCCAGAGGTAACTGCACAACTGGCTATGTGCATTACAGGACTGTTCCTGCATCCTCCGAAGCATCAAATAATCCCCACTCCCTGAAGACAGATGTTGGACTTGATGGACCAACAGCCTGATCTGGTGTGGCAAGTCCAGCAATATGTACTTATTCAGAAATGCCCAGAAAGTTTCACGTACAAGCAAAGGACAATGCTCTGGGAAATTATGATAAGACATGTGAAAAAGATATATAATTCCAGGCCACTGGGTCCTCTGTTGATCAGAAAACATTTTTCCTCATGTTGGTTAAATATTTCCCTGATCAAGAAAAGCTTTCCAGTGGTAGGTCAAGGAAATGGAAAGCATTTGTGTGGCATGACCCCAGAGCACTCTGTGGACTTATGGAACATACATATGATGTAGTCAGGATCCTGTGGCTATCAAAGAAAATGTGTACTGTGATGCTTTCCTTATTTTGGTGCATTATTTATTCCAATCCCTACTTTTGAGTGTTTTTTGAGAACAGACCAGGTGCATAATGGTTATGTGGAAAGAGCTTCCAGACTGAATGCCAAAGCAACAGCTTGTTACATCTTTCAACTGACTGCTTTTATTGTTATTTGTGGTAATAGAGGAAAAATCTATGAAATGGCAGTATTTATTGCTAGGAGGTTGTTGTATCAAGCAAGTAATACCCGCAATCCAAAACCAGCTTTACAGAGCTGCTCTTGCACCCCTCTGTAGCTCTAACTCAGGCTTGGCTCAACTCCTCCCCCCTCCTTCCTGTTTCCTGTCCTACAATCCCCCAGACCAAATAATTACAAGCAACACCTAAAACACCACAGAGGTCCCTGTAAGTGTTAAATTCCTTGAGTGTTATGGTGTTGTATGTATGTAGAAAGAGATAGGTCATTTACAAAACTCATTTGCTAACTATCCTGTGTAAATGGGTGTGTGTATGTATGTATATGCTACTTGGGAGAAATGGAAGGAGCAGAGGTGTTTCCCTCTATGGAAGGGCTCTTATTCTGTTTCTTTGCATTTCTCCCTCCTGACCACTGGAGGGAAATACTTCCTTTCTTCTGGATAAATAGGGGTCGGGAGTGGGTGGGAGGCAAGAAGCATTACCTCCTACCTAAGGTGTTCAAATGCTATGGTGGTGAGAGTCATATAGGCACCTAAATAGAAAATAAATCTCCTAATCATCAGGGCTCAGAGTCCCTCAATGAGCATAAGTCTATCTGAAGTTTCTCAGAATGCTCCATAGATAGTTTTTTAGCAATCAAACCTACTTAGAATCATCATCTACAATTCACTGTTTATTTCGTCCTCCAAATCATTCAGATGTTCTGTGTGAACTCTTTCTAATGTCATGAGGACAGCCTCTCAACTCATAAACAGGACTTCAGAACCAGAGAAGATATTGTTTTCAGACAACTCATTCCAGGTTTTGCTCTTAACCCAGTATATTTTGGGTTAGGAGTTTGGGAGCTTAATCAGTGCTGTTTGGATATTTATGCTGCACAGATATAGCTATATACTTCACCATCAAGTCTCAATGCTTTGATTTTAGGAATACTTAGTAACCTTGAATAACACTGACTGACTGTCAAATAACTTGGGGTTTTTATTTTAATAAACAACTTCACTTTTTCCTTTAATTAGAAACACCTTAATCACAAACATTCAAGAAAAAAGAAGCTGGCAGAGCATATATAACATGATACAATGGCTGCAGTTTGAAGCTAGACAACTTCAGACTGGAAATAAGGCATAATTTTTTGACAGTGATGGTAATTAACCCTTGGAACAATTTGCCAAGGATTGTGGTGGATGCTCCATCATTGACTGTTTCATAATCAAGACTGGATGTTTTTCTAAACGATCGCTCTAGGACTTATTTTGGGGAAGTTCTCTGGCCTGTGTTATACAGGAGATCAGACTAGAACAGGGATAGGCAATCTATGGCATGGGTGCTGAAGGCGGCACGCAAGCTGATTTTCAGTGGCACTCACACTGCCTTGGTCCCAACCCCCAGTCTGGGGGGCTTTGTATTGTAATATAATTTTAAATGAAGCTTCTTAAACATTTTTAAAACCTTATTTACTTTACATACAACAATAGTTTATTTGTATATTAAAGACTTATAGAAAGTGACCTTCTAAAACATTAAAATGTATTACTGGCATTTGAAACCTTAAATTAGAGTGAATAAATGATGACTTGGCACACCACTTCTGAAAGGCTGCCGACCCCTGAACTAGAAGATGATCACAACAGTCCCTTTTGGACTGGAATCTATGAATGCAGCTCAGCGATTTCCAGCATGAGGTGCAATTGCTTCACTTATCAAGAGAGATGCAGATTGTCAAAACTGCAGCAGTTCACACACCCAGGACTCGATGCCAAATTCTCCTGCTCATGTCAAATGTCACAAATGAGGTGGCAGCCAGACTCTGGCACTTGAGACATAAGATAAAAGGGGCCAAAGTATTTCATCCCTTGACAGGGAGAAAAATCAGTGTTTGAAAGCCACAGTGTAAGAGAACAGGGCACAGTGACAGGGTGATGGTTAGAAAGCCAACCGCAAACAGCAAGCCTGCCTGTAATTATACTATAATTAATTGGTTAGTGTGTATGTTACGCCATTGGTATTTATTAAATGGAATCAAAATTTGTCACTTGTGTGCAATAGCCCTTAAACTGCTGCTAACACCTGACAATTATTTTTTTTTAGGTCAAGTGATGAGGGCTTAGAGCAGCAGATGTATTTGGTGCAATCTGGTCAAAGCTCTATCCGTGCTATTGCCATAAAGTTCTGAATGGTGATGATGTGCAGCACAATGAAACAGCGAAGGTCCTTTATGATGAGGGATTTGTTGCAATAACTTCAAACCTGTCATCGGTGATAGTCCTTGGAGGCAGTTGCAACATGAAGTTATAAAGTATAGACAGGACTGGTTTGGACAAGGGGACTAAAGAAGGGGAAGGAAACAGCAACTGGAAAATGGTGGGAGAGGAAAGAATTTTTGGAGAAACTCAATACAAGTTATACTGTGGGTCTTGTGTCCTAATTCATATCTGCACAAACATTTGAAGCAGTGAGCTCTTGGAACAGCTCAAAACTATTTATATTGACAATCCCCAACATTCAAGGCTCATCTGTCTTTTCAGTGCTACTTGCTCCAGATAAGTAATGTATTTAAGCATATAGAGAACCATGTCTACAGTTCTTAGGTTCTCTTACTCCCTTTGAGTGTCACTGAGACTCAAAGGTTTGGGTGCAACAACAAGTTTAAGGATGTGATGTTGCCTTGGATGCAGTCAAATAACAAATCCCTAATGTATAACCCAGGTTTTAGTTGTGGTTCATTTTTATTTTACACTGAATATTTACTCATTGAAGCCAAGCACCTATAAACACCATTAAATACCAAATAATACATCAAATAAATAGTACTCTTTAGTCAAAAATTCTAATTATCTGTAGCTAAACTTGTTGTGAAGTTGCTGTACTAAGTTTATTCAGGAGGGTTTAGACACTAACTGAAATATAATGCCTGAGTGTGCAAAGAGCAGATTGTTCTGTTTCATTCATTACATAGTATATCTGGGTGACACTATGTATATACAAAATCTAATTTGGTTTAAAATTATTTTTAGGTAAATTTTTCAATTACATTTTTTCTTTCCTTTTTACTGAAAAATGTTAGGAAAAAATGTGTTAATTTTTTTGGCATTTATAAAAAAATTGAAAGTTTTTACAGAGCACCCCTCCCCCACTGTCTTTTTTCAAGTGGAAAAGAGAGGGAAAGATAAAAGTAAAGGAAATTGGAGGAAAAAATACTTTTTATACTTTCTTTTTAACTTTACCACTGGAAAAACTGAATAAAGGTTAGAGAAAGTATTGTTTTTCTCACTTTTTAAACTATTTAAAAAATATTTTCCTTACATTTGTCTAGTGAAAACTGGGGTGGGGGGGGAGGTAGAATCTCCAAAACTTTCTCTCTCTATTTTCTATTTCTCACACACACACCAATTTCTAGTGGAAAAAGAGTGAAAAATAAATAAGGAAGAGGAAAAAGTAGAAGAATCCAAAAAAATAGATGTTCCCCATTCTTTTTGAAAAGAGAAATGCAATTAAAATTTCAATTTGAAACAAAAATAATTGTTTTATTGCACTTAGTCTTCTTGTAAACATTTTAAACAAAATGTTTTAATCTGAAATATTTTTGAGGAAAAAAATTGTGATTTTCCAATAAGTTCTATAGTTAAATAATCTAAAACAGAAAGGTTTATATTACTCATTTGCAATTGACTGGGAGTCAAGATGCACTGTTGTCCTTGTTGCTGTCACACACTTCCTGTGTATCTTTTGCCAATCCCCTTAATCTCTATTTATCACAATTTTCTCATCCATAAAAAAAGAGGATTCTACTATTGACTTGCCACACAGAAGCTACATTTTTTAAAATTAGTTAAGTACTTTAAGCAACTCATATAATTTGTTTTGCAGTCAAATGCAATGGTGATGCATGAAATAGGCTGATCTGCAGAAATAGAAAGCATTACCATATTATTTATAAGGGGAGTCAGAAAGATACCAGTCTCCAGTTGGCATTGGAAAGTAGTAGTGTGTGCAATTTTTGAAAATGATAACTGTAGAGAATAGCTATGGTTTTCAAAATATAGCTGACTTACATTCAGTGTCTAAATCAATATTTAGACACCTAGGTAAATGTCCTGATTTTGAAAAGTGCTGAGTTCCCAGCAGCTCCTACTGAATTTTTGAAAATATGGTCACTTATTTAGGTGTTTAAACATGGATTTAGGAATCTAATTCTAGGCACACACATTTGAAAATCTGCAGCTAAATTTATTTCTGCTTACCTAGGTTACAGTTTCCATTGACTAAGCATCTCAAAGTTTTAGCTAAAAACAGCAATACATAGGCAGATAAGTATTCAAAAGAATTTTCTCTCTGTTAAAACTGTAGGTACTTTCAAGGATAATGCAGGGTTAGAAGTGTCCTCTTTTCCATTACTCTTTGCACTGCACTCAGCCATTAGGGAATGTTGAGAGATCCAGGGCACAGCCAGAGCATAACTGGTAATTCTCAGACAGAGTAAGTCTTATATGTGGGTAACAGATTTTGTGTGGTACAAGGAAGCAGCTCTCACTCATCAGTTACAGCCATCACCTTTCCATTATGATCTTTTTCCTATCCAGGATGTCAACTACCAGATCACCTATCAGTTTCCATGGTACTAAAGACCCAACATCTTGCTTGCACCCAGAAGCTAAACATACAGAAAAGAATCAGAGAGATAGCCGTGTTAGTCATGCACTGCATGCATCCGACGAAGTGGGTATTAGCCCACGAAAGCTTGTATGCTTCAATACTTTTGATAATCTTTAAGTTGCCACAGGACGATTTGTCGCTTACAGAAAAGAGTGCATGGTGTTGGAGTGCCAGCTTAATTACAAGGGAAAGAAACATTTTCTTGCTCACTGGCCTTGCTGTGAGGAAATGTTCCTTGGAAACAGATTAGAGAGATTCCATACATTCCAACACCGAGACTGGGTTTGTTCTTTCTTTAACATGCGACGGAGGTGGGGGTGGGAGGGCAAGGGCCACAAACTAGATTTATTATTTCTTATAAAGAAGACAAATACAGTGAGTGAAATTAGGGGAATGTGCAATGTAAACAATACATGAAGGAATAAAAATGTGATGGATAATTATCCTGAAATGGAGAATCAGACTGAGTCATTTTAGGTGCCTATTGATTTCAAAATAGCTCATGAGTGTAAAAATTCTAAATCTGAATCATCCCCGAGACAGACTTTGTAGGAGAGGAGCGTCTGTCAGGAAGGGATGCCCTGGCAAAACCTGAGCAGAGGAAAGCCCAAGGGCATAGCCATAGTTTTGAATGTTTAAGGATGCTCCTGTCTTCATAAGTTTCTTTTCTTTTATTATTTCTTTTTTCTCTCTGTTGCTTGAAAAGAGACAAATCAAAAGAAAAGGGAAATGAAAGAGAAAGACAGACTTGGGTTTAAGATAAGTACCGAGCTCTCAGTTTGGTCTGAGATGTATGCATGTAGCTCAAAACAGAATCTGTACCCAAACCTATAGTTTAATTAATACTGTCTTGTGTCCCATTTTAAAACAGGGAGGAGAAAAACTGCAGAGTCTGTGTCTGACCACATAGGTCACCAAACACCAGAGACAGTGTATAACAGTGCATGGTCTCTGCATAATGATGCATTTCAATGTCACAATATTAATATGACACACTGTTACACCACCTTCTACAGCAGGGTGTCCAATCTTATCGGCCTTTGGGTTGAACTTGCTTATTCAAAAAGTTCAAGGAGTCTCAACCACTATTTTGGGACAGATTCTGCATCCTGAAACATCCCTCAAGTTTACTGCTGAGAATTTCTCTTGGAATGGGACGCTTCCCAGCAGGCATTGAGCTGGCAGAGCTGGTTCCGACATATCCCTCCCCATGGCCACTATAGCAGGAGACAGGGAAGGGAAATAGCTGCAGTTTGGCTATCCCCAGCTATCATAGGATCTCTTAAGGATTATAGCCAGTTGATGCAACTTAGAGTAGCCCTTCTAACCTGCATTAGGGCTGGGACAGAAAATCAAGATGCCATAATTATTGGTTTCCGGCTTCTCTTTTTCCCCTATCGAGTTGCTCTAGGTGACTGTGTATGGGAGAATTGAGCCATACTTTGCCAGGTGCTCCCCCAGTCTCTGGAGGGAAACCTGGCAATGGAGCAGCTAAAACTGTTCTCAGATAAAAATGGGCAACATTTTTTGACAACATTTATTTGCCAAACAATTTTGGGCCAACCAAAACTTCACAAGCTCTCGTCAAATTTGGCAAGTAGGGGGGCTTTTCTAGCGGGGAGACAATTTTTTTTTAAGTAAAAACATTTTGAGATTTTTAAAATGATGTTTTGTTTAGAAATATAGCTAGATTTACCTTAAAAAACAAATAAAAAGGCTAAAAACACCTACAAATGAAACATAACAGAAATAAAAAACAAAAATGGTTTCAGGATGACCTCAAATGATTTTTTCCCAGATTTTTCAGTTTGACGACCAAACCAAAAATTTTTTTTAATCCAGCTATACTTTCTTCTCCCGCTCCTGCAATACAGCAAGTGACCAACAGGGGAGCTGCTAAGCAGTTGTTACAGGAAAATGGCAGCAGGTATCCAGAGCACTCCGAGCTGACCTCACAGTTGCTCCTGGGATGCTTGGGCAGTAGTGGGGATGAGGGGGGAGAGCCAATGGAGAGATAGTGACCCCCTACCACCGCATCATAATGATGGGACTGACTGAAACATTTCAGTTAAAAAGGTCACAGAGCATACAGCTCAGGGAAACAACTTCAATTCATAATCAATTTGAAATGTTCCTCTCAGCACAGTTATCCATAGGTTGGACACCACTGATCCAAAAGGAGCCTTTCAAATCAAACTCACAATGTTCAAGTTCGCTCTAAGACCCAATCACAGCTGGTTCCGACAAATTCTTAAAAGTGTGGCAATAGGTTGAGAGGAAAGTCCACTGCTGCCATTGATTCCAGCTAGGCTTTTTAAGGAGGTCAGGGAATTCTGCAGGGATAGAACAGCTTGCAAGATCATGTGGAAAAACTGGAGCAGCTGGTCAATGGCTGTCCACCCAAACAGAGGTTCTGAATGGAACAAACAATTATTTAAATATCCCAAAAACTCAGTCTGGGTTCAGACCAGATTTTTGTCTGGGTGGCCCAGACAATTTGCATCCAGTCTAAGAGATCTGGTATAATGATATGGAGTTATCTCTAAGTTATCTGTAGAGATGGACATAGTCATCCATGTACTTAGAAAAATAGATCAGAATTTCATGACTCAGGTCCACCTCTAGTTGCTAGAAGCATTTAAACTCAAACATATAACGAATACAAGAAATGTCCTGATTTGTTTTTGAAAAAAGAGGAGAGTCAGGGACAGCATGAAAACACAGAATGGTGGGATAAAAGTCTAAATAAAGATCTGCATGACCTTTTCCTGTTCCTCTTGTTTCTTATATTCTTATGTTCTCTGCTCGCCATCAGCCAGTCTATGGTAGCTCAAAGCCTCTTTTAGGAGACCAAAAATCTCTTCAGGTAGGCATCAGCAGATGATGCATCGTTTAAGCAGCAGCAGCTTAGCAGCTAAGAGGATAGGATTGTACCAAGTTCATGAAGTGAAACTGCATGAGAGTCAAGACCATCTTGAGTTTAGTTTAGTGCAGAGGTGGGAAAACTGCAGCCCGCGGGCCATATATGGCCCACTGCGAGCTCGGCTGGGGTGCGGAGCCAGTGGCCCCGCGCTCCCGGCCGAGTGCTGGGCACCGCGGGGCCTTGCGCTCCCCCGCTGGGGCGTGGGCAGTCGGAACGCAGTCTGTTGCGAGCCGTGGGGCCCGCGCTCCACAGTCGGGGCGCAGGTGGGCTGAGCGCTGCAGTCGCCAGCTGCAGGGCCCTGGGCGGGGCGCTGCGGCCGCCAGTGGCAGGTCCCGCGCCCCCCAGCCCGGGGCGCTGGGTGGGCAGAGTGCTGCAGGCCACAAGGGGGGCTTAGGTGGTGGGGTTGGGGTGGTGGTTAGTGTGTGTGTGGAGTTTTGGGAGGGGGCAGTCAAGGAAGAAAGGGGGGGACTAGGTAGGAGGTAGTGTTCTGGGGGGCAGAGTGAGGGTTCTCGGGAGGAGGCAATCAAGGGACAAGGAGCAGTGGGAGGAGGGGTTTGGATGGTTTGGGGGTTTTGAGGGAGTCAGTTGGGGCAGATAGTGGCTGGAGGTTAGATGGCGGCGGGGCCAGACTGTTTGGGGGGGGGGCACAGCCTTGCCTACCCTCCGCACGATTTTGAACCTCAACGTGGCCCTCGGGCCGAAAAGTTTGCCCACCCCCGGTTAGTGGGAGGACTTACATCTGAGCAGGTGACAGATCTCAGCTGACTGAAGTGCCACTTTTGAAATTTGCAACATGTATTCTTTGTTTAAAAAATAACTCTTCGCTGTCCAAAACTGCATGTGTGTGAGAGTGAAATTTAGACAGAAATTCTGAATGGTACTTAGACTCCACTGCTTTCCCTGACCACAGTTCTCACTTCTCTGATCCCTTCATGCTTCTCAGCTCCAAGCAATGAGTCCTGTTATAGAAATAAGACAAACTTCAAAACAGATTAAAAGATTTTAAAGATTAACAATTTGAAAAGTCAGATTTTTCTCCTGTGAGAGAATACAAATCAGGCTGATTTTGAATCAGGAAATCTCACAGGTAAAAGTAACCGCGAAAGGTGAATATTCTCCCCTTATTCTGTGTTGAAAAGGGTTTTTCATTTTATTTGTTTGTATTATTTTTAAGACATCAGTTGCAGTATTTTTAGATTATGCAGTACTGGGGAGCAGAAAGGACAGTCAAAGACATAAAATCCTCTGTCACATTTCTCCACAGAGTTTTCTGCTTGTCATCAACTGGCAGGAGAGGACAAAATCTCTGTGCTTTTTATTCTCTTCTGAACCCTTCAAATAGTTCTCTCTTTAGATTTTACAGCCCTAATCCTGCTCCCATTAATATGAATAAAATAATTCCAATGACTTCAGTAAGATCAGGTGCAAGCCCAGTGAGGTAAACATTTATGTGTATATATATTTATAAAATCTGGCAACAAGACTTTACTGAACAGCTACAAAAGGAATGCCCCCAAAGGGTAGCTATTAGATCATATTTAAAAACCTAATCATTGGTGGGAGTGAGCTAGTTCAGTCACACTCTCCTCATGCTCTTAGCTATTTATCTCTCAAACTAAATTGAGTAGGGCTGGGTCACTACTTAGGTGTGGACCATCTAGGGAAAAGCCTGCAAGCAAAAAGTATTGTCAGTGATTTAATATTACACCAACGCTGTGCAGTGGCATTTTGTAGCTGGAAGAGCTGTTTTTTAAATAACACAAAAAATGTAATGTTTTAATCCCTTGGGGCCTGATCCGAAGCCCTCTGAAGTCAATGGGGAGTCTTTCCATCAATATTAATGAACGAAAGGGGTGGGTGCCAGCAAAGGGACTGGGCTTTGGATCAGACTTTTGTCTAACCCATGTTGTTCTGAAAATTCAGAGTATGATTGTTAAATGTGGTGTCCGAGTCAACTTTCAACCTGGGTAATTCCTACCCAACTTGACATTCCCCCTGAGATTTCATTTGGTAATTTCTCCTCTTAAACTGTTCAATATTATTGCTGGGTGCTTTTAAACATTTGCTGTCCGGGAGGTGGCTGCATCTGGCTCACTGACAACCCGATTCCTTTATATCTAAATTTTTCAAATTAAGTTTAGGATCCATTTGGATAAAAAGTGCTATATAAATGCAAGATCATCTCCATATGATGTCATGAATTATATGGGCCTGGATGTTACAAAATTCAAAAAGATTCCTAATATCTGCCTGTTTGAATGAAAGCATTTGTATCATGCTCACGCTGCTCTGTGTCCTCTCTGCAGCCTGCGACCTTTTCCACAAACCTTTGAAGATGAGCATCTGCGCTACCATTGTGATTATAGAGCTTGGTGACTACTTACTTGGGGCATTGATGAGGAGCAGAAATGCTGAAAGGGCGGGGAAAGGAAAAAGCACTTTATAAATTTCTCAGCTGACGCGTCGGACAGGCAGGCAAACAGCCCAGAAAGGTTGTGGCAGAGCCATCAGCGTGAATACAAAACATGTTTACTTCAAAAGAAAAAAAAAAGTGATGCAGCTGCATTGCTCTACCCATGAAATTACATGAACGCTATGGCTTCAAAAGTGCACTTCAGTCCTTTGCTGGCACCCACCCTTTCGTTCATTAATCTTCTTAATGCACTGAACAAATTTCAGAATTAGAAAATATGCAGTGGGTTTTGTCATTCCTTTGACATGGTTTTTTTTTTCAGACTTACTACACCCAATTCTCCAACTGCTCAAACACGTGCACATACTCAGACACACTTTTAAATATCTTCAGACCTTCCAATGATGCAGAAGAGGTCATCTTGATAGAGAAGTCTTCTCATACAGTACAGTGATCACTTTTCCAGCAGGGTGAGAAGTAGAAGGAAATCAAATAATTTGGTAGCACTTTTAGTTTCACTAGCAGAGTTTATTATTGGGACAAGATGATTGTAAATATGCACCATATTTTGCACTATATAGCAAAATCCTGCTAGTGTTATCATCATGTAAGTTACTCCTAAAGACACTTCTAGGAGGAGATGGAGGGAAAAGTAGGAAATTCAGAAACACTTCTCAACATCCCAAACCAACTCTCACCTACGTAACCATACAGACCCTCTCTCTCATATACGCACACTCATTCACAACTACCCCAGCAAACAACTGCTCACTCACATGTACTCTCTATCACCCATATATACATATGTACAGACTGACTGTTGGTCTCACTGTCACTATGTCTCAGTCACGACGCATTGCTATTGCAATGGCTAAAAAGCAAAAAGACATGCTTTCTGGATCCTGCAGCCATCAGACCTCAGTCTAGCAGACTGCATACGGTTATTCGTGTCTGAAAGAAAATGGGTGCAATGAAGCAGCTCACTAACTGCTACCATTCCTATCCATCCTGAGTGACTGCAACTTGAGTGCAGGACTACTGACAGCATCCACACCTTTCATCCTCTGCATTAGTGTCAAACTTTCTTAGCTTGCAATGCAGTGACAACGAAGCCACATCTATGGGAGACCCAAAGCAGCAAGTTCCTTTAATTCGTGCCAATGTTGTTATTATGCAATATTAGAGCAATTTGTATTAAAAGCTTTCCATTGTATCCCATCTTTTTTGAATCACTGCATTAAAGAGAGCTATGACAGGGTTCTTTGAAATGGAGAAAACTTAATAAAAACATTCTATCATACCAGGAGCCAAACAATGCACTTAGTTGTACCTGTGCAAGCCCTATAAGGTTGGCCCAAGGGAAGAAAAGGGATGATCTCTAGATACAATCACACTCAGGTCGGTTCAGGCATGTTAAGTGCTAGATAGGAGAACAGGTTTAAAACCCAAATGCCACTAATTATACTGATAATAGTGAGAAGATTTGACGTGTACAGGTGGAACAATCAAGCACTGCAGTTGTTGGTGTAATGCCTTTGTAGACTAGAGATCAAAAGAGCAACAAGTTATCATCCCAAGCTATTTGTGTTTCATGTAATAATGCCCCAATGATTCAATTAGCATTGATTCTTCAGCTGCAACAATATTTTCTGACTGATCCAGTAATTTACCTCTCTCTGTTGATTGATACAATTCCTATGAGTAATAGAGCAGTTTGAAATAAATTTAATGATTCACAAATCACTTTGAAAAAGATTTTTATTGCCTCTGCCACTAGTAATCCCTGAGATATCTGAAACTACAACATCCCATTTAATGGTGTGGCATTTGTGCAGGTGGCTGTTTCTCTTTTTCCTACCTGGAATTTATTTAACAGCTTCCTCTCAGATTGCTTACAATTTTAGCTAGAGGAGGAGGAGGAGAAAAACAGCTAATATCTTTTTCTGGAGACAGGTCAAGAACAGATATTCATAGTATACAAGATGCAGCCCTTGTGGAAACAACATAGGTAGCCTGCCCTGAGCCAGTAGGTTGATAAAACCTGCTTTGGTATCTCAGCCAAAAATCACACTAGACATTAAGGAATATATTTCAATACTAGGAGTGATCAGAGTTTAGAGACTACCCTAGGAAGGCAGTCAAGGTACTGCCACCAGAAGTGATCAAAAATAGACACTGTGGTGAATAACAAGGGAAATGTCCTGGAAAATGCAGATTACAGGAGACGGCCTGAGAAACTTTTGTATCTTTCTGTAAATGGTTCTAAGGTATCGTATTCTGATGCTATTTCAGCACAATAACTCTCCTGTGTATATTACTGTGACAGCAGATATAACGACGAACCTTTCTAAGATTAAATAGGTGTCATGGTGTAGCAATCAAAAGAGAAACATTTATTGATGGAAAACTGCAGCTGCCTTTCAAATCCCCTCACATAGCATAGTCCCAGATGTCTGTATTTGCCCATGATCTATCTAGTACATGATAAACTGCCACAACAATCTCAGATCCAATCCAAATGAGATTCTCTTTTGATGAGTGTTTGTTTGAGTGTGTGTGCGCGTGTGTGTACGCATTTCTTATTCCATGATAATTCCTTGGGCCAAATTCTGTTCTATATTTGATTAGAATTTTCTCAGCAAAGCAGACAGTTTTGATGCATATGACTTTTTAAAAAAAGAAAATTTTGGAAAATTATTGTTAGTTCTCTAGAGTGCAGTCTAACAAACAAGGCAGAGGTGTGAAAATGACATTTAGCAAACAAAAAATAAATCAATGAAACCTGCATGAAGCTCTGAGTGCAATTAGCACTCACTGGAATACTTAAGTTTGCCTGCTGATTTCAGTCATTTAGGGAGGAAGGATGGTTTTGTGTTTAAAGCATAGTTCTAAGAGACCAGAGACACTAGATATATCTCACATTACGTGACTTTGAGCAACTCAGTTCTGGCCTAATTTTCAGTTTGAAATTGCACATGTGTGTTTATACTTACTTTGCAAGTACAATGCAATGTATGTGTTGAGGATTTGCACACATGCGTAGTTAGATAGTGTCTCTCTAACCTGTATGGTAGTGCTCTCACAATTATGGGATGAAATTCAGACCCTTCATCTCTTTATTTTCCTCCTGTATAAAAAGGGGATAATTATTCTTACCTACAAGTACCTCACAGAGGTATTGTGAGGCTTACTTCAGTAATAGAGTATTTGTAAAGTGCTTTGGGATCCTCTAATAGAAGACACTACAGAATTGCAAAGTGTTATTATGTAATGATGAAAAATTGAAACTTGGTATTTTGGATAGAAATGAGAGCAGAGGTTTTGGTTGGCAATGGGTTTTCCCCTCTCAGCCACCACAGTATACAACCATGAATGCAGAAAGAATTTCTCTGAACTACAATGCTGCAGAAAAGATGTTATTATGAGGGCCTCAGCAACAGCAACTTTGTCAAAGACAAAAGCACAGATCACAATTATGTTACCAAAAAAGAGGGGCAAAAACCCACAACATAGAATCCCTTGTAGATTTGCCTGCTCCAGTCTTCCTATCAGCTAACCAGAAACTCCAAAGAGGAATTTACAAGCAGAATTAGATTTTCCCCTTTACTTTGAATTGATACTGTTAATATATCTAGGTTACTTAATAAGATCTCTGGGGCAGGCAATTACATTATGAACAGGAGGCGACAGGGGGAATTAGCTGCTACACATTTGCTTTCATACATTTTTAAGGTTTCTGTAAGTCCAGAATAATATAACTGATAAAACTCTTCTCTGCTCACCTCAGCCAGCTCCTCCTCTACCATTCCCCATCACACACATCGCATTTTACCAGTCACCACCATTCCCCCTCATTTTTGTCCAGTTCAGTCTGTTCCCCTCTCAGCTCAGAACCCCAAACACGCACACTTCCTCAGCTCTCTCTGATCCAAACCTCACCTGTACAAAACCATCCCCAACCCTGAACTTCCTCCTACATCTGAGCTGAGTTCCCTTTTCCCGACACTGTCACAGTTCAGAACTGCCCTCTCCGCTCTGAATCCTTTCCCACCCAATACCACCAACACCAGGCTAAGAACTCTTCCCCATTCTATGTGATGCCCACTGCTACTGGGCTCAGAAACTCCCTTCTCTACTTGTTGCTGGGTCTAGTAAAGCAGAAGTAAAAGCATTAGAGAGCATGTGAAGCCAGCTCTGTATGCTACATCAGTGGGGTTAGTGCCACAGAAGTCTCTATTCCCTGCCTTGTGTCTTTCTCTCGCCACTGCCCACAGGCTATGTGCTAAAGCAGGCTTGTCCAACCCGCGGCCCGCGGGCTGCATGCGGCCCAGGATGGCTATGAATGCGGCCCAACACAAAATCGTAAACTTACAACATTATGAGATTACGTCCACAAATAACGGAGTATTATTCGTAATTCGCATTATAATTGCAAACAGTTCGACCAAAAAAATGAAAAACTGATCAAATTGACTAATAAAATAAAGAGCGAGAGGACTCTAATGTCACGTAAAATGAATTGTGACAAAGAATTTGTGTGTACTAGGCATAGTGTTAGTGTATTTTATGTGTGGCCCAAGACAACTCGTCTTCTTCCAATGTGGCCCAGGAAAGCCAAAAGATTGGACACCCATGTGCTACAGGATCAGAAATCCCTGGCTAGCAGCTCTGGGTACTGCAGTCTCCAAGGGCTAGAGCAGCCCCTCCAGGAGTCTTCTATGACAGCAGGTGGTACTACACCCTTGCAGTGCATCAGCCACACTAGACAGTTGTGACATTACTAATGGGACTTCTGACCCTTCGCCTATAATGACCAAACACACAATATAATGTATTTGTGCAAGAGGCTTAACGTATTTAATAATATCATTTAGATATTCTGAATGCACTGACATATTTAGCTCCTAAGATTATCAGGAGCTGGAGGTTATTCCATACTATGTCACACAAAAGTAATTTTCCTTAATTTGAAATAAAGTTTTCAGATATAATCTATTTCTCAGACCTGACCTGAACTCTACCTTGACTATTCTAGTTGAAGATCATTCCTTTTTTTTTTTTTTTTTTTGGAAAACTGGCAATTTTGTAGTGGCTTTCTCTAAGGCTGTGTGTAGCCCTTCTGTTTTGAACGATCTGCTCTTGGATTTTTCCTGTGATCTATAACATTCAGACTTGAACACTTCATAGATGACAATACTGAGGACGGAGGATGGTTGGATGGTGAGAAGG
The DNA here is from genome assembly GCA_032164245.1 of Sternotherus odoratus. Taxonomy (NCBI): domain Eukaryota; kingdom Metazoa; phylum Chordata; order Testudines; family Kinosternidae; genus Sternotherus; species Sternotherus odoratus. Next base: position 95,587,534 of record JAVMKO010000001.1, on the reverse strand, counting down.
GCAAGGAGAAGTGGGAGGGTTGGATCACAGCAGGAATTGTATGCTTAAAAATGATGGGAGATTAAGGGTCAGGTACCAGAATGGGTGAGGACAGGCAGCTGGCAAGGAGGCACTTTGCCAGGGAAAGAAATTTTAGTGAGTTGAGGTGTATACATTAGGAAGCAATATTTTGTAACAAGACACATGAATAAAAGCTAAATAATGGTGTGACCATATTTTTGTAACCTTCTTTTACCCTATCTAATATGATTGTGACTTTCACTTGTTAAATCATGTCTGCCATTAGAATGCAAGCTCTTTAGTGCTGGGACTGCATCTTCCTTTATATCTGTACAGCAACTAGAACATTTTGTGTGCAAATCATTTATAAATAACTAGCATAAGTGCCCGGCGTTGCTCGGGTCAGTCGGAGGTGGGGAGGGGGCAGACAGTTGACACCCCCTGACCAACCCCAACACCCACCCTTCACCCACCCTGACACCTTCCCACCCCCCCGACCAACCCCAAGACCCCCCGGCTCACTTACCCCCCCGACCAAACCCGACAACCCCACCTGACCCCCCAAAACAAACCCAACACCCCCACCTCACCCCCCGACCAAACCCGACACCCCCACCTCACCCCCTGAGCAAACCCGACACCCCCACCTCACCCCCCGACCGAACAGTGTATTTAATAATCTGTGTGCTACACAGTGCACCGTGAGCCGGGAGGGGGGGGGGGTGTCGGGTTTGGTCGGGGGGTCAGGTGGGGGTGTTGGGTTTGCTTGGGGGGGTCAGGTGGGGTTGTCGGGTTTGGTCGGGGGGTAAGTGAGCCGGGGGGTGTAGGGTTTGGTCTGGGGGGGTGGGAAGGTGTTGGGGTGGGTGAGGGGTGAGTGTTGCGGTTGGTCAGGGGGTGTTGCGGTTGGTGGGGGGTTGAGGTGGGGGTGTCAGGTTTGCTTGGGGGGATGAGGTAGGGGTGTCGGGTTCGGTCGGGGGTAAGTGAGCCGGGGGGGTGTCGGGTTTGGTCTGGGGGGGTGGGAAGGTGTCGTGGTGGGTGAGGGGTGAGGGGTGGGTGTTGGGGTTGGTCAGGGGGTGTTGCGGTTGGTGGGGGGGTGAGGTGGGGGTGTCGGGTTTGCTTGGGGGGGTGAGGTGGGAGTGTCGGGTTCGGTCGGGGGGTAAGTGAGCCGGGGGGTGTCAGGTTTGGTGTGGGGGTGTTGCGATTGATGTGGGGGGGTGAGGTGGGGGGGTGAGGTTCGGTCGGGGGGTAAGTGAGCCAGGGGGTGTCGGGTTTGGTCTGGGGGGTTGGGAAGGTGTTGGGGTGGGTGAGGGGTGGGTGTTGGGGTTGGTCAGGGGGTGTTGCGGTTGGTGGGGGGGTGAGGTGGCGGTGTCGGGTTTGGTCGGGGGGTAAGTGAGCCGGGGGGGGGTGTCGGGTTTGGTATGGGCACCCACCCCAACACCTTCCCCCCCCCAGACCAAACCCAACACCCACACCACACCCCTCACCCCCCCGACACCTTCCCACCCCCCCAGACCAACCCCGACACCCCCCCGGCTCACTTACCCCCCAACCAAACCCGACACCCCCACCTCACCCCCCCAAGCAAACCCAACACCCCCACCTCACCCCCCCACCAACCGCAACACCCCCTGACCAACCCCAACACCCCCACCTCACCCCCCGACCGAACCCGACACCCCCACCTCACTTACCGTCCCACCAAACCCAACTCAGATCCGTCGCAGGGGGGGAGGGGGCCCAGAGCCGAGGGATTCCGGGGACCTTCGCAGGTGGGGGGGGCACAGAGCTGATGGAGTCCGGGGTTGAGGTGGGAGGGGCAGAGAACTGAGGGCTCTCCGGGGTTCCGTTGGGAGGTGGGAGGGGCAGAGAACTGAGGGATCTCTGGGGTTCTGTTGGGAGGGGAGAGGGGCAGAGAACTGAGGGATCTCCGGGGTTCCGTTGGGAGGGGGGAAGGGCAGAGAACTGAGGGATCTCCGGGGTTCCGTTGGGAGGGGGGAGGGGCAGAGAATGGAGGGATCTCCGGGGTTCCGTTGGGAGGGGGGAGGGGCAGAGAACTGAGGGATCTCCGGGGTTCCGTTGGAGGAGGGAGGGGTGAGCTGAGCGAGTGAGGTGTCTGTTGGAGGGGGGTATTATGACATCATCACCACCTAACCGCCCAGCCGATGTGATTGGCCCTGAAAGACTTTCACCCCTGGGGGGCGTCAGAGGTGAGATCCGAAAATTTTTCGACCCTTACCAGCATCTAGACCCCAAGACCCCTCACTGTACCAAATTTCAAGTCTCTGGCTCAAACGGTGCGGGAGGAGTTCGCAGTCATACGTACATACATACATACATACATACATACACACATACATACACCACTTGACTTTTATATATATAGATAATTATGAGATAAGGATTATACGTACTGTAGATTGCAAAGCATTTGAGTATCCTCCAAGTTGAAATGCCCTATCAAATGTAAATTATTATTGGTTCAAGAATAGCAGCCATGTTAGTCCGTATCCGTAAAGAAAGTGAGGAATACTTGTAGCACCTTATAGACTAACTAGTTTATTTCAGCATAAGCTTTCCTGAGCTATAGCTCACTTCTAAATCGTGGTTCAGTAGTGATGGGTGACTCCACAATGTGGGGAACTGGGCACTCAGGTAGCCCTGAAAACACCCCCAGGACCAAACTCTGAATTTATGATAGCTTCTCTTGATTGGTCCCTCTACATCTTCATTCGTTCCATTTTTCCAAGGGTCTCTCGAATTCATATGGCCAAATTCTGCACCTATTCATTTCTATGTGACTATTTATGGGAGTAAGGTGTTGGAGTAATGTGAGAAATGGTGTTGGAAGCTGACCTATAACGTGTACAATGATAAACTGAAATGCAGACCAGGATGCAGTCCCTGAATTACAAAGTATCAGTGCAAATCTTAATTCAATAAACAGGACAACCTGTGTTATATTATGTTAAATATAAATGTATTAAAATAATGGGAAAAGTTCACAATTATGTTTAAGACCTACTGTTTCTTTTGAAACGACTTATTAGGGCACTCTGTTCATCTCCTTAGATACAATCTAAGACTGTTCCTAACTGTACATTTATTAATGTTTTCTCCATTCGCATTTCAAATGTGTCAACAGTGGTTCCCATCATTTCTTATTCCACAGCCTAAACTGGCAGAAGATTTTCCCTATAGTTGGCTTAAATTGACCCTTTTTAAATTTCATGGCATTATTTCTCGTTAAACCCCATGTAACATTCTAAACAATTCCTTTTCAATTATCAGGCTTATACAGTTCCAGTATTTGTAAACTGTTTATGACTCTCCCCTCCTTTTGTCACTTCATAGATGAATTATTATAGACAGGAAAGTTGCACCAATTAATAAGCAGGCCTGACGTTTTCTGTTATAAAATCCTGTTTTCAGTTGATTCTGACTTCACTAAACTTTAACCATCTGGGCTAAAATTTTCAACGCCAACTCTGGGCCTCAGGCTGAATTTTTTGGAAAATTTCAGCCAAAATGGTTTAGCCATTTCCAAGAATGAGACTAGGCTAGCTGTTCTCTGAAAAGCTCCAATGCTCCCCTGCTTTGGGGTAGAGACTTTAAATTTGAGAGGCCATGTCATAGGTCTGTCTTTGTGTCATAGGTGTGCCTTTGGTTATCCCTGTGAGAACTGCCCTAATTTGGCCACAATGTAAGCTTTGGAAAAAACGCAGTTCACACATACTCAGTAGACACTTCAATTTAGCAGCTAAATTCTCCAAAGATTCCATCCTCACCGAGCATGCAACATCCTCTCAAAACTCCTAGTGTTGACTAGGCTGGGCACGTGCCATTCCCACAGAGTGACAGAGCATGCTCCAGCCCAGGACTACATGGTCACAGCAGGACTTTCCGTGTAATGGCTGCTCTGGCACAGTGTGTGTCCATGCACCAAAACTGAGAGCAGGGAACCTGTCTTTCCTTTGCTGTCAGTGATCACTCAGTGAAACTCAGGCAGTACGGAGAAGGAAGATGCATGACTTGAATGCAAAAGGGGCAAAAGCCAGGCATGAGGAAAAGGAGTAGATTGGAACAAGGAGTCCGGCAAAACTGGAACTGGGAGAGGAGGAGAAACTGTCACTGGCTATAATAGGGTGTGGATGAAGACTGTGGCTGGTTGGGGATGGAGACTGGGAAAGGCACACAGGGAAAAGGACTGGGACTAAGAGATGGTGAAGGAAATGGAGGGGGAAGCTGTGAACCAGTTGGCTGGGGACGGGAATGGGGATGGACAGGAGGATTACGACTGAAAAGCAGTGAAAAATAATGGGGGAGCAGGAAAGAGAGACAGAACTAACAAGGAGTTGGGGGAGAACCGGGATTAGCTGGTCAAAGAGACATGGACAATGGGTTTTGGGGAGACAGATTGCATGAGGAACCTGGGGAGGGAGAGTAGGACTTGAAGTCAATGGAGGAGGAGGGGTGAGATAGATAGAATAAGGAGTTGGGAGGGAGGAACTGGGACTGGCTGGGCAAGGAGACAGAGTAGCTGTTATGAGGTGAGGAAGTTTGCGGCTCAGCAAGCCCAGAGTGGGAGACTAAAAGTACTGAGCACTCTCAACTACAACCGAAGTCAAGGGGAGCTGTACTTTGAACATATGAAGGATATATAATGCTAAGTACCCTGAAAAAGCAGGTTCTATTCATTTCATTGAGCACCCAAAATAAGTGGAACATTTTGACACTCTCTGTTTGCCTCACTTCCTTATTTGATATAACATATTCCATCCCCGCGCCTCTTAGAGGTGCTGTGAATATAAGTTAATTAATGTTCATGAAGCACTCAGATCACACATTGATGGGTGCCATAGAAAAGCCCAGGAGCAAATTAATAACTCTGTGTTCAGAGCGGGGTTGGTGTGGTGTGCAGTAAATAAGGTCTGGGGCCCTTGAGGAAAAATACAAATATTGAATAGCTGCTCATTAAGCGAGCACTGAAGAAAGTAGGTGTCCTTTGGGAAAAAATGATATATGATCATATAATAAAAGAGTATATCCTAATGCATATGATATGAGGGCCAAATTAACATAGAGCTGGCAACTTTAATTCTGCCATTTCCTAACTTTTGAGTGCTTGCCTTTGAAACCTTAATATGTTCTTTTAACAGAGCTTATTGTATGTAATATATAATTAATGCTCTTAAAACTTTCCTCCAAGTCAGCCCCTCGAGCCAAACCCAATAACAAACGCCATATTTCCCAGACAGCCCCCAATTGCTTTCATCAGCACTGATTACATTTCTCTGCTCCAGCTGTCTGTAGCATTCCCTAATGGCCTGTCCCACAGGGTGCTGATTGAACACAATTTCCACTGAAATCAGTGCATGTTGAGGGTGCTCAGCACTACCCAGGAGGCTCTTAGCCACTAACTGTACCAGGCACTTACAGATTAGTAACAAATTGAAAACATCACCAGGAGTGGACACTTCCAAACATTAAAGGGGTGCTTTTTAAAACAATGTCGTATTATTAATGCAAGTGAGGCCTGGAGCATTCAAAGCATATTATTAACTATAGTGATGTGGTCAAACAGCTAAGGTCTTGGGGGAAAAACAGGGAAAGATTGATATACAGTATAGACTTTCCATATGGTTCACCATGAGCTTACGTACAATAGACAGAAAAGACACCGCAATCTACGCCTAAATAATTGCTGTGCAAATCAGCAGCCGCAGACATGTTGGTGTTGAAAAAGGCAAGTCTTACCTACAGTACAAAGCAACAGGAATATCTTGAAATTTGAGGTGGTGGAATGTAGCTATGGGGTCCATCAAGTCCAACTCAAGGTTCGAGTTAGTTTTTATTTTACCTGAAGCAATTTGCCCCTCCTTAGTACTGCATACATCCTTCGCAGCAAGGTGAGATTACACCGCTGTCCATTTGTTATCTGATCCTCCACTCAAGTAACTTTCGAGCAGCTCCAGAGCTTGGGTGGGCTATTCAGTAAGTAAGACAGGATGGATTGAAGTTTCCATCACAAGTACATCAAGACCAGCTTAGATGAATGAATATATTACAGGATATTTAACCAAACCATCAGGGCTCAGAAACCCCTCTCCCTACTTGTTGCTGGGTCTAGTAAAGCAGAAGCAAAAGCATCAGAGAGCATGTGCAGCCAGCCCTGTTCTCTGCCCAGTGAGTTTAGTGCCACAGGAGCCTCTATTCCCTGCCTTTTGCCTTCTTCTCACCACTGCCCACAGGCTATGTGCTACCGGATCAGAAATCCCTGGCTAGCAGCTCGGGATGCTGCAGGGTTCATTGTGAGTTCAAATTGCTGGAGAACAATTTCACTGAAGTTGTATATATCAAAGTCTGAATAGGTCTATAAAGTGATATCCTGTGTCAAACTGAGTAGACTATTCTGTTCCACAGTAGCTGCCCATGGCCAGGTGCTATGGAATTGAAATTGATTATGCAGAAAGTCTCTAACCAGATACACAGTACTAAAGGTAAATGTTTTGGGTAAAAAGAGAACCTTTGGGCAAACCTAGTCCCACCTGATTCTGTTCCTGCAGGTAAAAATAAATATGTCCTGATTTACAGAATAATGCAGAGAACGGAGATTCTTGAAAATTATGCTGATGGGATCTGTGTTTTTAGGGACTTGTACAAAGACAAGTCAAACACATTCAGAAATAATCTGGGGAGTGAGCTGTAGTACCTCCAGTCATTAATGTAATCTACCTACAGCACATAAACACTGCGAGCCTGATTCTGATCTGTGGTGATGGCTCCTAACTCCCACTGAAATCGTCTGAAACTAGGGGTGCACCACATTTCCCAGGATTAGGCCTTTTTTGTTCTTTTATTTGTTACCATCCTGGCTTTGTCAAACAAAACTAAATATGCATAAGAATTACAAAAACACTGACACATAATAATAGTACATCCAACTATGAGGAACAAGAAACTCTCTCTGTGGTAATAATCAAACTTTTAGATTACAACACGACTTCCCTGCCACACACTTCTCATGATCTCATGTAGTTCTCACTTACATATCCGTATGCTTCATTATAAAAGATACAAAACCCTCCCAAAGCAAATAAAACTCTCAAAATGTATCATTGACCTTACAAATGGAAGTGAGATGCTCTTATGATGCATTTCCATTCTAGAAGATACACTACAAATAAATTAGTTTTAAAAGGTGTAAAATGAATGGTGGGTGTTTGATTCACATCATCTCTGAGCAGGGAGTGTTAGCAGGCAGTTTCTCATGACATTGAACACAGATCACGAGGATAAGAGAGACTGCTATAGGACTGGTTTAGTCCTTTAGTTCAAGTGGTCAATAGTTTTAGAACCATGAACTTCTGGCTTTCCTGGTTGTAAAAGGCTATGGCCAGAATGTTAGTTATTGCCCATCTACATAGAATTTGGACTCTTTAGGCCCTGATTCAGCAAGATACTTAACTGTGTGCATAAAATTATGCACATGTTTAAGTACCTTGTTGAACTGAGGCCTTACAATGAAACACAGACTTGCTGGCATATTTCACATCTGATTTTAGAGCTATGTACCCATCTTGGAACTTGAACCAAAGAACTGAAGTGGTCCTATAGCAGTCTCCTGCTTTCCTGATGTGTCATGTCCAATGGCAAGAGAAACTCTCTTTTCTCTAGTCTTCTGCACATGGACAGAGACTATTACATTGACAATCACTTCTGTGAAAAGAAAGATTGAGATCTTAATGTTTATATATAAAAATTTTCTTAAGAAAATTTAGCACCTAATTCTGTGAGGTGGGGGAACCCTCAATTCTCCCTGCAGTAAGTGGAAGGCATTCAGGACCTTGAAGGATCTGGCCCACAAAGTCTCTAACCATTCCTCGATTTCTCCTCCTCCAACCTACCACTTAGATAACTTCACCTAATATAGCAGAGGGTTATTTGTATCTGGCTTATTTACAACAGCACCCACTATGTGCTCAGCATTTTCTGAACACTCAAGGAGCTCACACAGAATGTGCTTACTAGAGGTAGTTCCATTGACAGAAAAGCATTCCAATTAACTAGGACTGTCAAGCGATTAAAAAAATTAATCATGATTAATCCCATGGTTAAAAAAATGAATTGTGATTAGTCATTAGACCATTTATATAAATATTTTTGGATGTTTTCCACATTTCAAATATATTGATATTTCAATTACAACACAGAATACAAAATGTAAAGTGCTCACTTGTGTAAACAAATATTTGCACTGTAAAAAACAAACGAAACGGTATTTTTCAATTCACCTAATACAAGTACTGTAGTGCAATCTCTTTATCATGAAAGTTGAACTTACAAATGTACAATTATGTACAAAGAAAAACTGCATTCAAAAATAAAACAATGTAAAACTTTAGACCCTACACATCCATTCAGTCTTACTTCTTGTTTAGCCAATCACTCAGACAAACAGGTTTCTTTACATTTACAGGAGATAATGCTGCCTGCGTCTTGGGCACAAAGTTACCCGAAATGAGAACAGGTGATCACATGGCATTGTTGTAGCCGGTGTTGAATGCTATTTACGTGCCAGATGTGCTAAAGATTCATATGTCCCTTCACACTTCAACCACCATTCCAGAAGACATGCATACATGCTGATGAAGGGTGCTGCCTAATAACTTTCCAAAGCAGTGCAGACCAACACATGTTTATTTTCATCATCCGAGTAAAATGTCACCAACAGAAGGTTGATTTTCTTTTTTGATGGTTCGGATTGTGGAGTTTCAGCATCAGAATGTTGCTCTTTTAAGACTTCTGAAAATATGCTCCACATCTTGTCCCTCTCAGATTTTGGAAGACATTTCAGATTCTTAAACCTTGGGTCGAGTGCTGTAGCTATCTTTAGAAATCTCATATTGGTGTCTTCTTTGCATTTTGTCAAATCTGCAGTGAAAGTGTTCTTAAAACGAGCAACATCACCCAAGACTGCTAAAACATGAAATTTGTGGCAGAATGTGGGTACAATAGAGCAAGAGACATACAATTCTCCCCGCAAGGAGTTCAGTCACAAATTTAATTAATGTATTATTTTTTTAACCAGCGTCATCAGCATGGACACATGTCCTCTGAAATGGTGGCCAAGCATGAAGGGGCATATGAATGTTTAGCATATCTGGCACGTAAATACCTTGCAATTTGGCTACAAAAGTGCCATGCAAATGCCTGTTCTGACTTTCAGGTGACATTGTAAATAAGAAGCAGGAAGCATTATCTCCTGTAAATGTACACAAACTTGTTCTCTTAGGGATTGGCTAAACAAGAATTAGGACTGAGTGGACTTGTAGGCTCTAAAGTTTTATATTGTTTTGGTTTTGAGTGCAGTTATGTAACAAAAAAAATCTATATTTGTAAGCTGCACTTTCATGATTAAGAGATCACACTACACTATGTGGATGACGTGAATTAAAAATACTATTTCTTTTGTTTATCATTTTTACAGTGCAAATATTTGTAATAAAAATAATAATATAAAGTGAGCACTGTGCACTTTGTATTCTGTGTTTTAATTGAAATCAATGAAAATGTAGAAAAACATACAAAATATTTAATACATTTAAATTGGTATTCTATTGTTTAGCAGTGTGATTAAAACTGCAATTAATTACAATAATTTTTAATCATGATTAATATTTTTGAGATAATCCCATGAGATAACTGTGATTAATTGACAGCCCTACAATTAAGCCAATGATCCTCCTTACAGATTTTCAGGTCTCTACCATGCAGAAACATCAGGGAACTATAAATGGACTAAAGAAATTGCAGAGAATCAGGTACACATTTACGCATAATTTGCTGAGAGTTTTGCAGATAATCAGTAACTATGCAGACAAAAGTCAGCATATCATAAGTATATAATAATATCTTAGTACCAGATATGTCTGTTACATGCGTGTGTATACATTTAAAAACAGTTACAAGCTGAGCTGAACTGCTCAAAAACAAAACATACACATAAAATTCTAAAAACATAAAGCATAAATTCTACAGCCTCTATCATAACAAGCACTATAAAATTGGTCTTGTATTTTAAATTCCACCTCAAATGCCCACAGAAAATTTTAAAAATCAGCTACTAAACATGCAAATTATCTAACAAGTGGTCTCAGTAATGTCCCAATAAAACAGATTTTAAAGCTTGTTAAACACATTATGTAAAGTCAATTCCAAGCCACGTATCCCAACTGAGCAAATGTCCCTATTAACTGTGTCCCTATTACGTGGTTCCAATTGTATGCAGAGGTTTTAAATTCAGTTTCAATAGTAGATACAGTACATTTTTCAATATTCACACTTTTCATATATTCTCTCCCCCCTTACAGAGTTATTTTTGGAAATATATACAAGATCTGTCAGCCATTCAGATTAAGTAGGTACCATCTAATGGCACCATGTATTCTTTTAGCTCTCAAGGAGCCTTGCAGCCAGTGGTGCTGGAACAATTTTTATAGTGGGGGTGCTGACAGCAGAAAACATGTATTTGGGTTGTTATTACTACTTCAAGCCAGGTGTTGCGGCAGTATCTCCAGCGTCCCTAGTTCCAGCACCTATGTTTGCAGCTGTGCCTTTAGGGACTGTTTCTCTTTTACAAATCTCAGTATACATACAGAGTCAGGTGACGACTTTTTTTCCTGACACTGCCAGTGATTTGCATAAATCAGGCTAACAGTTCAATGTGGAGTTAGAGAACTTTAGCAAGCATGACTATTCTCCACTTCCCTTCCTGAGGTGGCTCCTCTATCTCATGATCACTTTAACCTTAAGGAATGAGCTGAATTCTGGCATCACTCTCTGACTATTCCTTTTCCATGGAAAACTGTAGGAATGTATCTCCATGAGGGAATTGAGGAACTGACATATCCACAAAGGGTCTCTGAGAGTGGGAAATCTCATGAGATTTTTAAAAATAGCTATAGTAATCGACCCAAGTTTTAAGAATCTGAAGAGACAACCTAAATCTCAGAGGGATGAGGTGTGGAGCATGTTTTCAAAGTGTTAAAAGAGCAACACACTGATGCGGAAACTACAGAATCCAAACCACCAAAAAGAAAATCAATCTTCTGCTGGTTGCATCTGACTCAGATGATGAAAATGAATATGCATCAGTCTGCACTGCTTTGGATCATTATCAAGCAGAACCCATCATCAGTATGGAAGAAGGTCCTCTGAAATAGTGGTTAAAGAATGAAGGGACATATGAATTTTTAATCTGGCATATAAATTTCTGGCAATGCCAGCTACAACAATGCCATGAGGGTCGGTCCGGGGGCTGGTTTTGTTCAATATCTTCACTAATTATCTGAAGGATGGTGTGGACTGCACCCTCAGCAAGTTTGCAGATGACACTAAACTGGGAGGAGTGGTAGATACACTGGAGGGTAGGGATAGGATACAGAGGGACCTAGACAAGTTAGAGGGCTGGGCCAAAAGAAATCTAAGGAGGTTCAACAAGAACAAGTGCAGAGTCCTGCACTTAGGATGGAAGAATCCCATGCACTGTTACAGACTAGGGACTGAATGGCTGGGCAGCAGTTCTGCAGAAAAGGACATAGGGGTTACAGTGGATGAGAAGCTGGATATGAGTCAACAGTGTGCCCTTGTTGCCAAGAAGACTAACGGTATTTTGGGTTGTATAAGTAGGGGCATTTCCAGCAGATTGAGGGACATGATCATTCCCCTCTATTTGGCACTGGTGAAGCCTCATCTGGAGTACTGTGTTCAGTTTTGGGTCTCACACTACACGAAGGATGTGGATAAATTGGAATATTCCAGGGGATGGCAACAAAAATGATTGGGGGGTCTGGAGCTCATGATTTACAAGGAGAGGCTGAGGGAATTAGGATTGTTTAGTCTGCAGAAGAGAAGAACGGGGGAGATTTGATAGCTGCTTTCAACTACCTGAAAGGGGGTTCCAAAGAGGATGGATCTAGACTGTTCTCAGTGGTAGCAGATGACAGAACAAGGAGTAATGGTCTCAAGTTGCAGAGGGAGAGGTTTAGAATGGATATTAGGAAAAACTTTTTCACTACAAGGTTGGTGAAAATGGAATGGGTTACCTAGGAAGGTGGTGGAATCTCCTTCCTTAGAGGTTTTTAAGGTCAGGTTTGACAAAGCCCTGGCTGGGATGATTTAGTTGGAGCTTGGTCCTGCTTTGAGCAGGGGGTTGGACTAGATGACCTCCAGAGGTCCCTTCCAACCCTGATATTCTATGAGAACACCTTTCTCAGTTTCAGGAGGTATTGTAAACAAGAAGCAGGCAGCATTATATCTTGCAAATTGTAACCAACATTGTTTGTCTAAGTGGCTGACCAAGGAGTATAGCTGAGTGGACTTGTAGGCTCTAAATTTTTACATTGTTTTATTTTTAAATGCAAGGGTTTTTCTTAAATAATTCTACATTTGAAAGTTCAACTTTCGTGATAAATAGATTGCATGACATGAATTGATTTTTTTTGTTTTTACAGTACAAATATTTGTAATAAGAAATAAATATAAAGTGAGCATTGTACGCTTCGTATTCTGTGTTGTAATTGAAAATTATATATTTGAAAATGTATTAAACATCCAAAAATATTTAAAATAAATGGTATTCTATTATTTAACAGTGCGATTAATTGCAATTAATTTTTTTAATCGCTTGACAGCCCTATGATTAAGTTGGTGGAAGTTTCATCTGGCGTGGCTGTGTGGAGAATGGGAAAAACAGAAGGAAGGTTTAAATAAGCATTTGTTTCTGTTGGTCATTGCCAATAGTCAATGGTAGCAAAAAGTACAATTTATCAGTTATGGGGCAATAGTTATTAATAACCTAGGAAACAAACATTCATTCCTACATTATAGCAATTTCAAAAAGCCTGGTTTTGGTCTAAAACTAATTACAGGATTCCATTAAATCTTATTTCCTACTGGTCTGTTCAGCAGGTTCCATCACTTTACCTATTATAATAACCAAAAGTGGTTACAGTTCAGATCTTGATTCCTGAGATCCATAAAATACATCATCTCTGTTAAATGGATATAACTCTCACTGGTCCCCATTTCCACTGGATGTATTCTCCACACATCCTTTGTGAATTCATTTCCAATAAGTTTATGTAATAGTACAGTTTAGCAATATATCAAAGAGACTTCACAGAAGCTATCCCTGCTACCGATGAGATGGCGTTTCTTTTCAGTTTTCCATGAATGAGAAAGCACTTCTAATCCCAGATGCTATCAATTTGCTAAGAATAATCTAATCTTTATGTAAGATCAGGTTGTTCTCCTATTTCAATGCATGACTATTAACGCTTATCTGACTACAGACAAAATTATTTGTTTTACAATTCTAGAGAGTACCTCATACATATTTTGTACTTGCACATGGATACATGCATCACACACACACACACACACACACACACACACAGAGAGAAGTGGCATCCATTTGATAAATTGTGATAAATGAATTTATCATCCATCTTTGATTACATCACCTGCCTTCTGCACACTAATCCATTTTTTGCAGAATTTATCCTAACATTTCAAACTCTTAAGTTTTATGTACACTATACAAGCAAGTTGGATGACAACACTGATCAGATTATAACAATCAGTAGATCAGGACAAATCATGTTGAACATCATATCCCTTCTGGCCTTAAAGTTTATAACTCTATCAGCTAACCCTGATTAAACCCTGATCCCATCTTGTGGTTGGGTCCTATAACAACTTGACTTCAAGTCAATAACCAGACTCAATTTCTATTGATTATTTAATCTTAATAAAAATCATGGTCTACCAGCAAAGATGAAAAATTCCTCTACTTAACCATAGGCCATACACAGTTCAATTTATCTACAGTGCACAGTTCCCTGCATAGCCTCAGAAACCTCCACCCTAATAAGGAGTCACTCAATGCAGGAAGTCTTTTAAATTAATTTCCTCACTTTTCTTTTGCCAAGTTTGGAGAAATGTGGGGGATAAATGGAATTTTTCAGAGGTTAATAAAGAAAATATAATTAGATTCCACGGCTGGGATTCTCTTCTCTTACTGACAGACATGCCAACTATCTCTGTAGGCAAAGTAGAAGCTAGTGAGGAGATTATTCAGTTTCAATATTACAATAGGTTTGGAGAGCCAGAGCATGGGGGTACTGCTGGTTCAGAACCCTGAGGTAAAGGGGCACCGGAGTCCAGGAGGGACACAGGAGCAGGAGGCAAGTGAGACATTGGCCCGCAGAAGGTGCTGAAGAGCTAATTCCCAAGACAACCAGCAGGAGGTGCCAGACCAGTGAATCTTCACTTTGCTACACACACATTTCATACCATCTGTATTCCAAAATGTTTTGTATTTCAGTTTGTATAATGGTATCACCCAGAGGTCTCAGTCATGTTCAGGGCCCCATTGTGCGGAGTACTTTAAAGACACATAATAAGAGACAGTCCCTGGCTCAGAGATGTTACGGTCTAAATAGACTAGACAAAGTTAGGAGAAATGAAGTAAATAATTACTGAAGGCAATAAAATACTTAAAATAAGGAACAGTCAAAGAAAATAAAACTTAAGAAATGTAGATACGGGAAAATCATATAGTATATCTTCATCTGAAAGCAGAGAAAGTGGGGTTGAAGGCTGATAGAGAAAGGGGACCAATTTTCTCCCTGACATAACTCCGTTAACTTCAAACAATATATTCCTGGGATGAGTTTAAACCAAAATCTGTGTTCCTAACTCAGTTCCTGTTGCCAGGGCGTTCAGAATGTTAACCTCTAATACTGAAGTACTAACATTACTTTTTGGAGATCGGAATGGACCGTACCTCCATCGTATAGTATTGCAAAATTTTCTACTTGTATTAATGAGGGGCATGGGAATTTCACATTTGTTGAGGCATCCAGCTTCACCCATGGTAGGGATAATTGACTAGATGTTTAGTGTGGAAATTCCTGTGACATTAGAGACTGAAATAGTGAGTAAATCAAAGCCACTTAGGCAGAAGTATTGTATCAGTCAAAGCTACAGTGCACAACTATTGAGCAACTCTAAGACACAGATCGGGGTTATCAAAACAATCAAAAATCCCTACCTGAAGGTCAATCAAAAACCAAAAGGTAAAGCCATCCAGTCAAGCAAAATACTATTTGTGGGCCATTCCAGACATCCAAAAGCACTGATGTTTGCCCCACTGTATTTTAAAGAGAGTCAGTTTTGGATGCTGATTTGTATAATCACTGCAAATTTGCATAATGAAAAACAGTCATAGCAAAATCCAAATGATTGTTAATCCACAAAAATTTCATTATGATAAGCCAGATTTTGCACTCTAAAACGAAATTTCATGAATGCAGGAAGCATGATCTGATGATTTGACTGGGACAAAGGAGATATGAAATCTGTTCTCAGCTCTGCCATTGCCTCATTAAAACTTCACATGAAAGAGCATGAGGAGGCAAATCCCAAAATTCTCATTCAGTCCTTCCTCAGGCAATGCTCACAGTGAAGTCCGTGGCAGTTCTTCCTAAGTAAAGACCAAGTAAAAATTGACTAAAAACAGACTTTGCCCAAATAGAAGCAACATTTTCACTCTCACATCTTGAGGGGGAAAAGGTTCCAACATTTTTCAGAGATCATGTTTGCCATTACACAACAATGAAAGAATTCTGTAGATTTTGATTATTGTTGGTTAAATTTATACTTATAGCACACAAGGTGCCCTCAGACTGTCAGTTTACATGTTTATTCAAATGAAATTAAAAATGGCTGAGATAATTAACCCTGTAAAATGAAGTTTCTGAAAGAAACACTTAACAATCCTTAACTCCAGTGGCGTCAGCAGACCTTTCTATACAGTGTGATAAAAATCAAAATTAGCACATTCCTCAGTTCAAAATGCACCTGCCTACAGCATAACAATTGCATTGTATTTTGTGCGAACCTATCTTCTTAAATGTATTCGATTTATTCCTCTTGCTGAACATCCAGGTCTGATCCAAAATCCACTCTCTTTCTATTGACTTCATTGGTCTTTAGATCAAGTACTAAAGTGAAATAAAATTCAGCCTGTTATTTGGAATAAACAATCTTGACTCAGTTTTCTTTCCCAGTATTTCAACATGGGAGACCTTCTCTTGGCAGTTCAAAGAGCTAGCACAGATGTGGGCAAACTACAGCCCGCAGGCCACATGTGGCCCACCAGCCATTTTCATAGGCCCGCGAGCTTGGGCCGGGGCCAATGGCCCTGCCCTCCTGGTCCCAGACCGAGCGCGGCAAGCCACGGGGCCCTGAACTCCCAGCCAGGGTGCCGGGCCGAGCGCGGCAAGCCGCACAGCTGGGCGGAGAGCTGTGAGTAATGGGGCCCCACGCCCGGCTGAACAGGTAAGCAAGTTGGGGGGGGGACTTAGGTGGTGAGGGCTGGGTGGGGTGGTTAGGGGGTGTGGGGGGGGTCTCAAGAGGGGGCAGTCAGGGAACAGAGAGCCGGGGGGCTAGATAGGGGAAGCGGTCCTGGGGGGCAATTAGAGTGTGTGTGGGGTCTCTAGAGGGGGTGATCAGGGAAAAAGAAAGGGGGGGTTGGATGGGTGGGAGTTCTCAGGGGGCAGCCAAGGGGCGGGAAGTGGGTGGGGTTCGGATAGGGGGCAGGGCCTTCCCTACCCAGCCCTCTGCACAATTTTGAAGCCCAGTGTGGCCCTTGGGCCAAAAACTTTGCCAACCCCTGAGCTAGCAGATTTCTTCTGTGTATAAATTTACCATGTACCTTGGTACTTTCCTGGAATAAACACATTTTCACCAAAGTTGCTTTAGAAAGCTATTTCATGCAGGCTCTGACACTTGTGGTGGCATGGGGTGCCCAGATTAGCCCATCTTCAGCTAGAATTATGCACATTACCCTCCAAACCACATAAAACAAAGCAATCACATTGTGCTGCACACAGTCTCCCAGAGACTGGAGAGATTCTTCAATCCCTCAAGCCATCTTCCAGCATTGTTTGGACATGCCTACTGTACTGTCGTCTTAGACTCTTTGAGGAGACACTTGACAGGAAGTTCTTCTCGCTTGCTTTACTTGCTGTTCCCAGCATTGGAAAAGCATCCAGGAACTCCCAAATACGGTAGCCTGAATGCTGGCTACTCTTCCTAGCTACAGTTGTCTCCAGTGTCTCCATGCCACTACTGTCTGCACCTTGTCCACTCCCTCCAACTGAGGGCTGCCTCCGAGTCAGCAGTTACCAACCACTGCTAATTTTAATGCCTGATTAATCATCCCCTCTCTCCTGCCTTAGCCTGTTTCTACACCTTGCCTCCAAAGTGGGAGAGGAAATAAATGATTTAATGGAGGAATACAACTGAATGAGGTCACTGGATGTGCTTGGATTTGGCACCTAGCAACACATCTCTCTCGTTAGAGCGAGATACCAGAATTAACTTTTCAGGTATATAGCTGTCTTACTAGCTGGTGATGAGAAGTCTATACGCCTTTTCCCATACCACTGCTATATATTAACTATGTTCACTGAGCCTCTCTGCTGCACAGTCTCACTCTCCTCTTCACATCCCTCCAGGCACACATATTTCAGTCCTTCACCTCAGCTTTTGTTCTGAACACCACCAAAAACATTAAATTTTTTCTTTTTTATAATTCCAGAGAGAACTCATAACAATGTGTGTGTGTAACAACAAGCACATCCTAAGCTCTTTCACTGATATAACCTTGTTCTCAAATATGCCCTCCTAGCTTCCTCTGGTTTACTACCTTACTTCTAATTCCCTTACTGCCTTATGTCTAATTTTGATTTTAAGAGCCTCACTGCCAGGGCCTATCATTTTATTTGTCTGTACAGTGCCACCAACAACTATGAGTCTGTAAAAATAATAAAATATATAAGAATAAGAGTACTGATGTCTTCTATTTGGAATGGCTCTCATTTCTGTTACCCATTAGCTCACTGAAGTCAACATGGAAGTCTGTTACAAACAAAGTAATCTTTGACTTAGATTTTGTCATAAAAGAGGCACAGACTTACTGCAGAACAATCCAATTGTGTCTCTCTCTTCTGCTGATTTGCCACATGGCTCAGATATCTCACTCTGCTTTTTCAAGTGGTTAACAACATTATCTAAAGCAAGCCTTGATTGTCAAGGCTAGAGCCCATATTCTTCTCTGTTTTATTTGAAGGTAATGCAATTTAGGATAATTGATTATTTCAGCTGATGGGAAGAGGGAATGACAGTGCTCTGTATAATGCAGTGAAAGGATCTGAGCAGTAATGTCTTAATATGCAGTAATGAACATTAAGACAATATCTTTTCATCTTGTGAAAGGGGAAATTTTCAATTGCGAGATTGGATTTGTGATAGCAACAAAACACCGCATCGCACATTCTATCACGCCTGATGGTGCTGTACAGAGCAACCCAGGGGAGATGCTACAGTAACGCAAAGCAATTTTTGGTTTTTAGTCTATATATAAATGTGTCCCTAGATTCTGAGTGAGATGTTTGAGGAAAGCAAAAGGGCTAAACTTTCAAGATACATGTACACCCTTCACAGCTGAAAAAAGGATTTAGACACTCCTCCTTAGTTTTCAATTATAACAACAGGAGTTGCACAGGCCCAATCCCCTATAGAAATGCTGAATTTATTTAATATTTTCATCATTATGAAGAGTTGGGTCAAAGTGGCTAAGCTGAACAAGGAAAGTTAGATTTAAACTCTCACAGACTTCAGTGGGAGCTTTACCTGAGTGTAAGATCAGGCCCAGTGTCTCCTTGTTGCGTGCTTTCACTACCTAAAATACCATTAGCCTGAAGTTAAAATGAAAAGTCACAGACATACTTCTCTGGAATTTGCTGCTGGAAATGAGACAGGAGATTTGGATTCTGTTTCTCTCACTATGCTTTACCATCTCCTGGTCTTCAGCTTCCTCCATTCTGCCAGCAGCATGAAAGCGCTGCACACCTGCAATCTGCTAACCTAGTTCTCTTTGCTAAATCAGTCCAACCAACAGCACTCCCTGTGTTGCTTAACACACATGGCCAGAGTAGGGAACGGAACATGAATCATGGGAATTAAAAACAACAATGCTCCTCTGATCAGTGTCTACATCGCAGCTATGGCCAGATGTTTCAGAAATCAGGGAGGGAAAACCAAAATGGCCTGAACAAGTACTGGGATACAAGGGAAACCGGCAGGAGATTTGAGGAGGCTGACAGAGGAAACTCCCAAAGGTGGGACAAAACTTCTTCAAACAGGAGTCTGCAGAATGAAATGAAACAGAAGTATTTCCCCTAATACTAAACATTTAGGTTTTAGTTTTGTTTTTTTTAAATGAGAACAATAACTTTGGCTCACCTACAATTTTAGACATGTTTCCAAAAATCCCAGCTTTGGATGGACTGCCATCTCTCCCCGATCCTCCTTCAACCCCTCCCCAGCTTCCTGTTTACAGGAATGGTATTTCATCTTCTTTCTGCACAATCTTAAAGTATTTATTCTTAAAGGAATAATGGACTACAAGCAACCACATGAAACAATAATTTGTAATGCTTCTATTGCAAAAACAGCTGTAGCTTGAACATTTCCTGGCGCTTCTTCCTTCCTGAGGCAGCATGCTGGACAGAACATGTTGTCAGAGGAATAAAGTGTTTATTATGTCACCAATGTAATTCCATCTGGCAAAAATGTATGTACAATTGACACGGACCTGTCTTCAAAACTGGGTTGTGCAGTGAAATAATACACTGTGGCTGCATGATCTGTCTAGCCAATTAATGACCCTTCCCAAGCAAAGTTCACAATGATCTAGCCTTTCTTTCTCCTCCATCCCTGAATTGTGTCCACCATCTTCCCTTCTGCCCTACCTATCACAAGTGCAACAAAGCTCAAGTGATGACTTCTTATTCTGGAAGGACATTTAAATATTTTCCATGGATTTTATTGACTTAACTAAGGGACTTTTAAAAATTTAAAACAAAATTGTGTTTGTTTATTTTTGAGAGACAAGGTGAGTGAGGTGATATCTTTTATTGGATCAACTGCTATTCGTGAGAGAGACAAGCTTTCAAGCTATACAGAGCTCTTCTTCAGGTCTGGGAAAGATACTGAGAGAAAGTCACAGCTAAATACAAGATGAACAGATAGTTTAGCATAACTAGTTAGCACATATTCTAAGGGACCATTCAAGGTGAAGTGGCCTAAAACCTTGTAGTTATAGGACAAAAAGGAGGGTTTGTGGGTTACAGATTGTTGTAATAAGCCATAAATCCAATGTTTTTATTAAATTCATAACTTTCTTAGGAACTAAAAATCATGGTCTTAAGATCCCAGGCTTGTCTTTTGAAAGTATTGAGCAGGTTTCCTTTGAGGCGGAGGACTGACGTCAGATATAGAGTGATCGCTTTGTGAAAAGTGTTCACCTACAGATGATCGGGTATTCTTGTCTTTTATCGTTTTCCTGTGTGAGTTCATGCCAGAGCATAGTGATTGCCTGGTTTCACCCAAGTAAGTATTGGGCATTTAGTGCAGTGGATGAGGTCCACCACATTTTGTGACCAGCTACGACAGAACCCATGGATCTTGAAAGGTGTGTGGTAGAGGGTGTTGACTATTGTAGCAATGGAGATATTTCTGCAGATATCTGTTGATCTGGCAAGGTCTGGTGCTACTTTGAGTTGATGGGTCCTGATCTGTGGAGAGCTTGCTTCTGATGACGAGCTTGCAGAGGTTGGTGGGGATTGTGTGAAGTTCATAAGAGAGGGCTCGGGAAAGATTTTTCAGGATGGGGTCCCCTTCAAGTATGGTTTGTAGGGGTTTGATGATACTCCTATAGGTTCCTATGCGGAGTGGAAGGTGACAACTAGGACTGTGTGGTCAGAAGGGGGGTTATTTCTGTATTGAAGCAGATTCTCTTGGGGTATTTGGATGGCCCATTCCATGATGTGATCTGCTTCTCTAAAAAGGTCATTTAAACCAAAAATCACACCACATCAGGTTTCTCCTAGTCCCAAGAAACCAGTCACTTACTTCCCCCTCCCCACCCATCTATTGGTACTCTGGATCTTACACCAAAGATAATGCTGGCAGCCAATTGTTTAGTAATCTAAAAATGTATTAGCTACAAAAAAGGAATGAGAGTTGTTGAGAGGTTAAAGCAGGTAAAATATATATACAGGTGAATCACAGTTTATAATTCCAAGTGGTGGCAGTGATATAATAAACTGCCAGGCTTCCAAAATTCTTTACAGGGTACCCAAATTGTCTCTGGGGATTTCCGTTTTGCATCTGGTACACTTCACTGTAAAAGTCCAAACAGAGAAAAAGGATTTTTCTTTGGATCCATACTTATAGATTCTTCACACTGAAAGCAGTTAACAGTGTCTCTATCCACATGAGTCTTTCCTT
This sequence comes from Sternotherus odoratus, assembly GCA_032164245.1. NCBI lineage: Eukaryota > Metazoa > Chordata > Testudines > Kinosternidae > Sternotherus > Sternotherus odoratus. The sequence goes on along the minus strand of JAVMKO010000001.1, from coordinate 95,566,111 downwards.
TGATGACAGTGAGTAAGGAATGTATTTAGTCTTTTGACCTCCAACTATCACACATAATGGCCACTTGCTTTGAAATCAGCATTTTCTGTTAAAGTCCTTCATTAGCATTTCACAAGATTTCTTTGATGGTTATTTAGTTAAAGGGGTATATATAATGTAAATGTTTGCTATTACATTATAACAGGAACCGATAAGCCAAAACAATACAAGTAACAGTCCACTAATTTTCATGAAGTTTAAACACCTTAATACACTCTTACATTTACACTCATTTTGATCTATATTAACACACAAGTGAATTAACCCGATTACCCTCTAGCAGACCTGGTCTGTCAGTGTTTCAGCAGCTATGCCCTCATTGTGAGGGATATTGGTGTATAATGAAGTGACATCATGGTGGCAAAGATGGTGTTCTGAGGGAGATTGTTAATGGTGCAAAGTTTGTGAAGGAAATTGGTTATGTCCTGTTGGAAGCTGGCCTTTGTCTGGTGAGTCGTTTGAGCATGGTTTCTATGAGTCCCAATATTATTTCAGTAAGAGTGCCATGGCCAGATATGATGGGTCTGCCTGAGTTCCCTTGTTTGTGCATCCTGGAAAGCATGTAAAAGATCCCTGGGGGTAGGTTCATGGGGGACGAATTTGTAGAGTTTCTCTTAGAGCTGTTTGGGGGAAGAATTTGATTATATCCTTACATTCCCGGATAAATTGTGGTGTGGGGCTCTTCTTTCAGTTCTTTAAAGTAGGTGGTGTCATAGAGTTGTCGATTGGCCTCGTTCATGTAGTCTTCAGTGTTGAGGACTACAATGGCATTCCCTTTGTCTGCTGGTTTGCTCACTATCTAGTGGTTAGATTACAGGGACTGTATAGCTGCCCTCTTGGCAGTGGTGAGATTGTGGTGGATGTGATATTTGTTAAGGATTTCACAGTCAATCTTTTTCCTGAAGCAATCAATGTAATGGTCAAGAGTACGGTTTCATCCACTCTGTGCTGTCTAGTTGGATGATTCTTTGAGGCAGAGTCGGCTGAAGAATTCTCTAGTACTACACACATTAGTAGTATCAGGTTCTCTGGTATTATTTCTGAAGTCTCTCTCTCCTTTTGTCTAGGTTTTTTTAGTGTATATTTTTTCCTTTATAAAGTTTGATTAGCACATCCAGTGCTCTAAACATTAACCTCCAGAGCTTCCAATAAGACTTTTGGAGTTCCCAATGACCTTTAGAGCCCTGAAACCATAATGTTAAGAACCCGAGAACCCTACCATAACCTGCAGTCTGTCCAAACTCTAATATTATAATGATTCTTAGGCAGCATCTAATGATTGAAATGTGCCTAAACCACAAAACAATCTCAAACACTTCCAGGAATCTATGTGGAATGCACAAACCAAAGAATTACTACCAGGGCTTGCAAAGACTCCCAAGTGTCTACCAATTCTAACACCACTTTTGGGTAAAAGAGTTAGGGGGTCTCTTCATAGACATTTCCTTGAGGTCTGCCTTACAAGCTCAATTTTTTTATTAAGATTTTCAAGTTGTCTGTTTATTATGAGAGTCCCATATATCTCTTCATTGAAATCTTGACAATCTGCCAATGAAGTCAATGGAGAAGAATAAATAGTATCTGAGGAATAAGATGGTGGGGTGAATGTTGGAGCACACAGCCAAGAGATTTCTCCATATGTTCATAAATCTTCATTAAAAAATCCAAATTGATCGCTATCTTGAAATATATCTTGAAAATATTTTACTTGCAGGGTATCTAACAAAGCACAGGTCACAGAAATAAGGACCGGGACTTGCTCCCATTGATGTCAGAAGCAAAATTCCCATTCAATGAGTGCAGGACAGAACTCTGGAGATATATCTAAATCAAATCAACTTTTTAAAACCAATCCTAATTAATACATGCAATTAAGTAGAATCTCAGATGTGCCACTTCATGTAGTTGTATCACTTTATCTAATACATTTCAGTCATGCATCAAAAACAAAAAAAATAAAATCAAGTGGCAAAACCAGTATATTTCACTATATTTCTTGAGCCACATATATACACACAATACTTACACAAATTTTTCCAATTTTCACAAGAAAAAAGGCCTTATAAGACAAACCTAAAATTATCTAAATTAGTACCTGCATTCTAAAGATCCAATACTTACCTTGCTCACTATTCTTGTATGACCCGGGAATCTGACTGCCAAGTCAAGACACAGCATGTGGTATTTTATCATAGCTAAAATATGTATTATGTGACAGACTTTACCAAATATTAGACAGCTCAGGTCACTGAATATTCCATTCCATTGTCATATATGAGAACTAAGACATGCCAGTCAGTACATTTTGGGCAATTACAGGCTGTTGTTAAGAGGCATGACAGACAGCATTTCTGGGTAATTCCAGCACACCTTGCTGGGTAGTTAGGAGAAATACAAAACAGCAAGCTTCCATATGATTAAAACATATCTAGTGGTATTAAGAAACACAAAAGAAACTGCTATTTGGAAGTATTATTATTATTAAATAGAATTTAAGATGTATAACTATCAAGATACAGTAATCAAGCCAATGTATAATAATAAAAAGATACTCTAGGACATGGTGATTAATCTTTGTACTTCATGGCTCACCCCAGAGGTGAGCAATGCAGTGATATGTAACAGGATCACCACCTACTGTCGTGACATATTGCTTAATGGTCACTTTGGTTACACTAACATTCACCAATGTTTAACAATGAGGAAGGCATTTTATTTTAACTAGAGATGATCACTCTCACCCTCTTTCTCCCTCCAGAAAAAAAATTTGGGAGGTGGAAATCACTTTTATAAAATTTTGACCCAAAGTCAGATTTTCCATGGAATTTTTCAGTTAGTTTTGACTTAAAATGCTGGTTTTGTTTTGTTTTTGGAAACTACAAAATTAGTTTTGTATTTTCAATTTTGAGATTTTTCTCTCCCCCCCCACCCCCCTTTTAAACTTTGCTTGCATTTTTCCCACAGGAATGCAGGGTGGAGGGAAAAAGTGTGGGAAAGTAAGGGAAATGATTCTGAATGAAACTTTTCTTTTTTAATTTTTTGGTTGGAAAATCCAAAACTTCAACTAAAATTTTTATTTCAATAAAACCACATGGAAAAATTTAACCTGCTCTAATTTAAACCTTTCTTGTCCAGAAGATTGAATAACTATCTTTAACAAAAGGAGGCCAAAATCTGGCATCTTTGGCTAGCCAAGAGATGGAGGAAAGTGAAGTGTGTGCTTTGCCCTTTGGGGGAAGGGAAGGATACACTCTTCAGGCCAACATTTGGAGTCCCAAAGTCAGGATTCAAGTCTAGTCCTCAGTGCTTGGACAGAGTTGCTATGAAGTCAGTGAGAGGGGGTGACAGAGTAAATGTTCATGGGAGCAAGAAATCTCATCTCTGGACTGATATCAATCTATAGTACTGATGAATATTTGTTTACAAAATATAAATTATTTAAAGAAGTACAAATCTCAAATCTTCTTTTAACTCCTACTTTAACCTCAGTACATTAAATGGCCCAAATACTGCCCTAACTTAAAACCTGTACAATCCCATATTAAAGCCACAGGATGAAATCCTGATCTTATTGAAGTCAATGTCAAAACTCCCTCAAGAAGATAAAAATTGTCTGGGCTACAGTCAAGGTAGAATCTGGCCTGGTGGGATTGGACTCCTTTGGATGAGACGAGAACCTGGGCACAGTAATTAATGACACACTTTGTGTAAGCATATGAGGGATGCAGACATAAATAGCAACACAATTGTAACTGTGAAATGTAACAAGGATAAAAAGGCAAGTAGGAAGACTGTAATAATTACTTTAAAATAGAACACTTTGGTACCCTGGTATTTCTAAGCAAAACATGAATCCTAATAACAGCAACAAGCCCCTTCCTTCCTCTTCCCCTTTTTTCTCCACTTCCCTTCCTTCCTCTTCCCCTTTTTTCTCCACTTCATCCACATGGTCCCTGGTGAAACCACATAGTCTCCAGTGAGCAAAAAGTCTGTTTGTGGCCTGTGATGGCTATACAGATGCTGCAGCTTTGTATCTATTAGAGACAGCCAGATAAAACAGACACACTGAGAGCTTCACTCATTAACATTGGTGTTGCCATGACAATAAGCTGTTGCCAGGTAGCCGGTAAGTAGGAAAAGAGTGAGAATTAGCAAAGCCTAAAAATAAAGCTGTTAGTTTTTTTCACCCCATGTAGATGTCCATGTGTATCAGACAAAATAATAATAAAAAGGAACACTCAAGAGCTCTTCAGTAAAGGCACATTTGTAGCCCATAAGCTTTGATTGCCTTTTAAGATGTGCACTGCCCTTCCAAAAAGCAAAACAATGGCAGTCAGACTATTTTCCAAACTGATGAAAATGGGAAATTAAAGACTAGAAAAGGAATTGTTCTGAACACCAAAAGTAACTTGTATGTGGAAAAAAGTCAAATATCCTTCCTCTGTATCAGTAGAGAAGGGTATGAAAGCTCCAAAGGGGTATGCTATTACAGTCTATATAGGAATGGTTTTGTAGTTAAGGGGCAAGACAAGGCATCACAATAACTGGATTCTAGTTCCAGCTCTAAAGCCTGATTACTTTGGGTATTCAGCCTCTCTGTGCCTCAGTTTCCCTTATCTGTAAAACAAGGATAATTGTAACTTACTGAGTATTGTGAAGCTTAATGTATTAAGAGCTTTGAAATCCTCAGGTGGAAAATGCTACAGAAGTGGAAAGTATTATATGGCTAATTTACACAGAGCTGAAGAAAGCAAATATGGAAGGATCATCAGAAAGAAGATAGACTATTGCACTAAAAATCCTTCATCAAAAGTTCATAAAAGTTACAGCAGTGAACCTATTAAAGTTAGCCTTTCATGTTTTTATCGAGACGTCAAGGTTACCATACAGATGCATGTATACACATGCACACACAGCTCTGAGAGAAAATGAAGTCACACAGACAAAACAACAGAAGCTTTACTACAAGGAGTAAACATTTTAAAAGGATGCGAAAGCCATTAAGGTCCCTGTAAACTCTTACTGTAAATACCAAATTAAATTTGATCCTAACCAGTAATGTTTTACTGTTATTGATTCAGTGATCTATCTGGTTTGGTGCTGCTGAATTCCCATGAACTGCTCCTCATAACTGTCAGGGAAATGAATCAGCTGCTGAAACAGTTGATAAAGGGGTTAACTGCTGCTGTAAGCTTCCTTTCCCAGCCCTCAGCCAGTGTGATCTCCCTACAGTTCAATGTGTCACACATGACAATTTTATCTCCACTTATATTCCAAATTGGTGCCAGTAGTTAAACGGGCATGGTATTACAATACAAATGTCTCACTCCCCTGTTCTGCCCCTATGTGTACAGTATTTCAGCAAACAGTGCATCTTCATTTTAGGGAGCAATGAAAGATGAATACATCAGAAAGGCAAATGTTATGGTAAGGTATAGATTTGAAAGCTGGGAATAATGCCCTTAAACAGTGACACCAATAGAGAGGAAGTGGATCTGTGTTTAGAACATTCTGCATGGTATTTTGAGACTGTTAATAACAAAAATCCACCAGATAAAAATAAATCAAATTCAACTCCAGATTACTTTTAAAAAACAAGAGAACCTTTTTTTAATTTGCACCTGCTGTTCTAAGGAACTTTTTAAAAGTAAAATGCAAGACTTTTCTTGAGAGAATGATCATTCTCTCCCCCTCTCTGGCATATATCAGTGGATTTTATACAGCTTGACTCGCTGAGTATCAGATAAAAGTAATTTATGTAAACATAACAAGACACACACATTTAAATCAAACAGCACTTAAAATAACAGGATTTTAAGCCTTCTGATTTCAGCCTAGAATTTGATTTTTGTCTGGATGGATCTCAGCTCTTGAGAAAAACAAAGCAATTACAAATACAAGGATAACCTTTAAGGAAGGCACAGACTCAAACAGTGAAAAATTTGACTTGCTTTCTTCCCTTGTTGGCTCCCCCTGGGAAGCACAGATATCTTTCTGTAGATGGTTTCCAGAGACACCATTTTTCTAAGTTCAAGAGAGTTACTTTAGACTGTAGTTTCTAAACTGTATTTCTAAAATATAATTAGAGTTTTTTAGCCTTAGCCAAACAACTGGATATATGGAGGTACCAGTTAGCAACCTCCATAAAGATGAGCACAACATGAAATGGAATTATTTTATAAAGACACTAGCGAAAATACCCGGCGTTGCTCGGGTCAGTCGGAGGTGGGGAGGGGGCACACAGCTGAGCGAGAGCGGGGTCCGTTGGATGGGGGCAGAGAGCAAACCTGATACCCCCACCTCACCCCCCTGACCAAACCCGACACCCCCACCTCACTTACCCCTCGACCAACCCCGACTCACATTTTCACCCCCCCACCCAAACCCAACACCCCCACGTCTCCCCCCTACCAACCCCAACACCCCCTGACCAACACCCACACCTCACCCCCCGTAGACCAAACCTGACAACCAACTCATTTCCCCCCCCAACCAAACCCGACACCCCTACCTACCACCACAAACAAACCCGACACCCACACCTCACTTACCCCTCGACCAACCCCCACCCCGCTCCTCACCCTCCCAACCAAACCCAACACCCCCACCTTACCCCCCCACCAAACCCAACACCCCCTGACCAACCCCAACCCCCACACCTCAACCCTCACCCACCCAGACACCTTCCCACCCCCCCAGACCAAACCCAACACCCCCGGCTCACTTATCCCCCGACCAAACCCGACACCCCCACCTCACCCCCCCAACCAAACCCGGCACCTCCACCTCACCCCCCCGACCAAACCCGACACCCCCACCTCACCTCCCGACCAAACCCGACACCCCTACCTCACTTACCCTCCGACCAAACCCAACTTGGGTCCGTCGGAGGTGGGGAGGGGGCAGAGACCTGAGGGATTCCGGGGTCCGTCTGAGGTGGGGAGGGGGCAGAGAGCTGAGGGATTCCGGGGTCCGTTGGAGGGGGGAGGGGGCAGAGAGCTGAGGGATTCCAGGGTCTGTTGGAGGGGGGAGGGGCAGAGAGCTAAGCGAGTGCGGTGTCTGTTGGAGGGGGTATTATGACATCAGAACTATGTCACAGAGAACAGCAGCTGCCCAGCTGATGTGATTGGCCTTTAAAGAATTTCACCCCTGGGGGGCGTCAGAGGTGAGATTTGAAAATTTTTCGACTCTTACGGTCATTAGGACCCCAAGACCTCTAACTGTACCAAATTTCAAGTCTGTAGCTCAAACGGTGTGGAAGGAGTAAGCATACATACATACACGCACACACGCATACACCATTTGACTTTTATATATATAGATTATGTTCTGATTCCATTTGTTTTCAGAAAGCCTGAGCAATAAGAAGGAAATGTTTCTTCCTGATGAATTTCTATGATAAATTCTTCACCACCATCCAGATTGAGGGATTTACCCCCTTGGTATTATGACCAAAGTCCAGGGATAAATGTGCCCCATATTACTTACATTGATGTACAGTTTCAAGGTGTCAGAACCAATGACATATGATATGACCCTCTCAGCCAATAGCAGAGTTCTAGCCCTAATAGCAGTAGGCACCTTGGATACAGTCAAGTAAAAAATGTCCTTAGTTTTTAGTTATCATCCCTGTAGACCATAGTGTTATGTCCTATATTTTCATTTTTAATTGTTTGTATTTATTTAAAACTAGGAAAAGTGCCCGGTGTTGCTCGGCTCAGTCAGAGGTGGGGAGGGGACAGACAGCTGACACCCCCTGACCAACCCCAACACCCCCCGGCTCACTTACCCCCCGACCAAACCCGACACCCCCACCTGACCCACCCAACCAAACCCAACACCCCCACCTCACCCCCTGACCAAACCCGACACCCCCACCTCACTTACCGTCCAACCAAACCCAACTCGGATCCGTCGCAGGTGGGGAGGGGGCACAGAGCTGAGGGATTCCGGGGTCCTTCGCAAGTGGGGAGGGGGCACAGAGCTGATGGATTCCGGGGTTCCGGGGGGAGGAGGGAGGGGCAGATAACTGAGGGATTCCGGGGTTCCGTTGGAGGAGGGAGGGGCAGGGAGCTGAGCGAGTGCGGTGTCTGTTGGAGGGGGTATTATGACATCATCACAACCTAGCTGCCCAGCTGATGTGATTGGCCTTTAAAGACTTTCACCCTTGGGGGACGTCAGAGGTGAGATTTGAAAATTTTTCGACCCTTATGACCATCTGGACCCCAAGACCTCTAACTGTACCAAATTTCAAGTCTCTAGCTCAAACGGTGCGGGAGGAGTTCGCGGTCATACATACATCCACCACTTGACTTTTATATATATAGATTACTAGCATAAGTGCCCGGCGTTGCTCGGGTCAGTCGGAGGTGGGGAGGGGGCAGACAGCTGACACCCCCTGAGGCACCCCAACACCCACACCTCACCCCTCACCCACCCCGACACCTTCCCACCCCCCCAGACCAAACCCGACACCCCCCGGCTCACTTACCCCCCGACCAAACCCGACACCCCCACCTGAGCCCCCCAACCAAACCCGACACCCCCACCTGACCCCCCCAACCAAACCCAACACCCCCGCCTCACCCCCCGACCGAACCCGACACCCCCACCTCACTTACCATCCCACCAAACTCAACTTGGATCCGTCGCAGGCAGGGAGGGGGCCCAGAGCTGCTCGGGTCAGTTGGAGGTGGGGAGGGGGCAGACAGCTGACACCCCCTGACCAACCCCAACACCCCCCGGCTCACTTACCCCCCGACCAAACCCGACACCCCCACCTGACCCACCCAACCAAACCCAACACCCCCACCTCACCCCCCCGACCGAGCCCGACACCCCAACCTCACTTACCGTCCCACCAAACCCAACTCGGATCCGTCGCAGGCGGGGAGGGGGCCCAGAGCTGAGGGATTCCGGGGACCTTCGCAGGTGGGGGGGGGCACAGAGCTGATGGATTCTGGGGTTCCGTTGGGAGGGGGGAGGGGTAGAGAACTGAGGGATTTCCGGGGTTCCGTTGGAGGAGGGAGGGGCAGTGAGCTGAGCGAGTGCGGTGTCTGTTGGAGGGGGTATTATGACGTCATCACCACCTAGCTGCCCAGCCGATGTGATTGGCCCTTAAAGACGTTCACCCCTGGGGGGCGTCAGAGGTGAGATTCGAAAATTTTTCGACCCTTACGACCATCTAGACCCCAAGACCTCTCACTGTACCAAATTTCAAGTCTCTGGCTCAAACGGTGCGGGAGGAGTTCGCAGTCATACATACATACATACATACACCACTTGACTTTTATATATATAGATAGATTTTAATTCTTCCTTTGTATTACTAAGGAAATCTGCATGGAAACAAAATTATCATCTCCACAGCAACTACTGTGTTGTCACAGAGGGTTATGACTAGGGCCTGCCAAAAAAACAATTCCATTTTGTCAAATATTTTGAGGTTTTGAGATTAGTTTCTACTCCTATAAAGAATGAAAACCTTTCAAAAATTTTCACAAAAGACAAAAATGTGATCCACCCCAGAATAGCCAGTAGGGCTAGGGCACTCACCTGTGGTATGGGGGAGCTAGTTTCAAGTTCCTGCTCTGCCTTAGCCAGAGCAGAGGCAAAGCCTGCCCTAACCATCAGGCTATAATGTCAGTCTCTCTCTCCTGTTGGAGCTGTTCCATTTGGTATAATATTCATTAGCAAGATAGTCTGCAATGTGGGAGTCTGCTCCAAATCACTGCTCTGAGGTGGATCTCTCTCATATATACTAGACCTTCAAAACTAATTGTTTTGACAAAATGGCATTTTTTAGTGGAAAAAGGTTTCACCAAAATCTTTTGAACCAGTTCTAGTTATGAATTCATGTGAGAAATGAGCAACAGAGACAGATGAACTTAGCAGTTGCTTCCAGGAAGTCTCTAGTAATAAAAACAGAGGACAAAGGGCAAAACATAGGGTACCCCAGCTGTTTTTTTTTTCTAAATTAGCATTAGGCACAAAATCTATGGGATCGTCTACACTTGCCAATAACTTTTTTCAGTAAAACTCAGCAGTTTCACCACAAAAAGAAAACCACCTCCACAAGAGGCAAACAGCTGTTACCAGTGATGCTTTTGCGGTGATGTGCAAGTGAAGACACATTCTTCCTTTTTACACAGCTTTTAGCCTCCTGAGGATATCCCACAGTGGCCAGGTGACCACTCTAGCCAACAGCTCTGCTGCCAGGTAAACAGACATCCACCCCTCTTAAAGCCCTGAAAACTTTGAAACTCCCCTTCCTGTTTTCTTGGCAAGTGCTCACTTATCTGGCCAGGAGACAAAGCCTGTTCCATGGAGCAAATGGTGCCCTGCTTGGAGCAATGCTGAGCTACTGGAGCTTCTTAGTGTTTGGGGAGAAGAAGCTGTGCAGAAACAGGCTGCGATCCCTTCACACAAGACCCATCATCAAACTGGAGAGAGCTGCACTGTAGGATAGCTGCCCTAGAGCACTGCTCATATGGGCGATGGAAGTGCTGCTAATGTAAATGCTCTCTGATGTACACAAACCAGCGCTTTTCTTTCATTGATTCCCTATCACTGGTGAAACTTAGAGTGCAAAAACTCTGCAAGTGTAGACGTACCCTAAAATGTACTGATCTGGACCTGGATCCCAATATTCCCATTTGTTTCAGGCCCATCTGTTTCTTTGAAAAAGTTCTCTCAATGACACATTGCTCTAATTTAAAGTATTCAAAAACAACGTACAGAGGTCAGAATAGTAGATGTATAAAATTATCTTCTTTCCTCAACTTTGCAGCCTGCTAAGGCTCTCATCACTCAGAATACACTTTGTGCTATTCAACGATATCTGAGTGAAATTCACCCTTATGCAGAGGACCAGCTAAAAGTCCTACGCATCACTTAAATTCCACTTTGGATCCTGTACTGCTCCCTTGCAAAGAGATGAATTTCACCTGCTGCACCCAACCAAGTTACTGTGAGAGCTACAAAATGTGTGTGGCAGAGACAAATTTACTTGTATTTCATTTTAGTACTATTGAAAATGCTACTGCAGCTTCTGTGATGGGATTTACTATCCTGCAATATGTTTAAGCATTTTCTTTCAATCGACTGGTAATTTTAAACACATCAATTAATACTTAACTTCTAAATAGACAATCAAGAATGATGGGTTTTTAACCAAAACTTCCTCCAGTGTGTTCTAAAAGGTAGCAAAACATTTATTTATTTTGTTCTATATGCTATGAACTCCCAATACAAGAGACTGAATAAGACCCAGTTGATTAAGTTACTCTGCATCTGATGATCTCAAAGAGAGCCCCACAAGAGGGGTTCAATATTTCATTTCCGTTTGCAAAGCAAGCTGTAAACAAGCTTTTAACTTTCTGATCGTATATATGTCAAGCCCAAGAGAGACGTACTGCAACAGATGAAAATCTTGAATAGTTCACTAACATCATTGATCTCTGAAGATTTATTTTGTGCCATAAATTCCCCACTTTACATTGCTATCAGGGTTTGGAAGAGTATGTCATTTTAATGGGATTTGTCACAAATTTACACTGTTTCATGTCAGATTCTTTTATTTCAAGTAAATTGTTGTGGTCTGGCCAGCCCCCCTTTTCTGTTTCACTAATTCTCCGGGTGCAGAACCAATAAGTTGTCTCCTTAAAGGAGGTAAAAAAGAATGATATCAATAAAACAGTGGTTCTCAAACTGTGTTCTATGGACCACCGTGAAGAACTTCCAGTCTTTAAATAGCAACATTTCATGGTAATTGTCCAATCCCATTTTTTCAGGGATTTTTTTGAGAAATTAGAGCCCTAAAAAACTTGCAAGCATTTCTCAGCACTTCATGAAATTTAGTCTTCCTTGGGTGTTATTTTAACTATGAATATTTTTGCTAACAAAATTGGAGGGGTTACAAACACCAAGGAGAGTCAAAGCAAAGTGACCTGAAGATATTAGGGAAATGGAAGCTACTATCAATGAGGGGAGATTTGGCTTAATAAATGTAAAGCCCTACATTCAGAGAAGGGAAAGAAACCTCACCGTTACAAAATGCAGGATGCAAACAAGCAACCATACCCATATCCCATTTAAGTGAGTTTATTTTCCATCTTGCCTCTTAATTCTTTTTTATGTAACTAAGCAACACAATTGTCACAAGAAATATAGGGGAGGTGTCGTGAGAAGATTACTACACCTCTAGAAATGATATGACAACATTTGAGAATCACTGCCACAGGACAAGGGGAAGCTAGTCTGTCCTATCTGCATGCTGTTACAGAGCCACAGCAATATTACTGCCTCTAAACAGGAATCTTATTCCTGTTTAAAAAATAGTTTTGACAATGCATTCTGGGAGAGTCACTCCTCTTCCTTAGAAAATATTCAAGAATTATTTGAAATAGTCAAGGATTGTCTTGCATTTGAAAAATCTATAGATGGAAAGCATCCATGACGTGCACTCACTTTAATTGGTTAATACTATTGTCAGCATTCAATTTATACCAGTACCTGAGAAACCTGGCAGTAAAACCACTTTCAAATCCTACTGTAAGACTCAGTAAGCTATTTAACCTGGCAATTTTGGACTGTGAAGCCTGTCAGGACTGGAAAGCTAAGCAAGGGTCAGGCTGGTTTACAGTATTTCACTGAATCACTTAAGTAAAACTCACAGTGTGAGATTTTATGCTGTTCTGCTGTCTCATTTTTTCACCCCCTCCTGACTTTGGGCTGCTGTAGGGGCCAGCGTGGCCTCTGGCATAATTTAGACAGCCTTGGGATATATCTAAGGGTACGTCTTCACTACAGGACTAGGTCGATTTCCCTTAATTCGATTTTCTAAACTCGACTTTAGAAAATCGAATCAGTGTGTCCCCACCAGGACAGCAGGTCGACAGTGGTCGACACTGTCTGTCCTAGAACTTTTGCAGGGGTCGACATAGCCCGCATTGCACTGTGGGTAGGTAGCCCACAGTGCAATGCGTGCCGGACCACCACCACCCCCCCCCCCCCCCCGCCTGCCCAAAGAGCCCCACGAACCCCCCCGCTCGCCCAAGCAGCCCTGCGCCGGACCCCCTCCTGCCCAAAGAGCCCCACGAAACCCCCCGCTCGCCCAAGCAGCCCCGCGCCAGACCCCCGCCCGCCCGGGTAGATTTTGGTTGGAAATCTGAAGTTTATGGAGAAACACCTGGGGTAGATTTTGGTTGCATTTTGTCCTGGGCGAGCGGGGGTCTGCGGGGCTGCTTGGGCAGGCGGGGGGGGTCCGCGGGGCTCTTTGGGCAGGCGGGGGTCCGGTGCGGGGCTGCTTGGGCGAGCGCGGGGTTTCGTGGAGCTATTTGGGCAGGCGGGGGTCCGGCGCGGAGCTGCTTGGTCAGGCGGGGGGGTCCGCGGGGCTGCTCGGAGGTCAGAGGCTTAACATCAGATGCCTCTTCACTTACTGACAATAGACCGAAAGAAGTCGATTTTAGCCTTACTTCTCTCGTCAAGCAGGAGTTACAAAGTCGATTTTGAGGGCCCTTTAAATCGACTTTAAGGGCATGTAGGTGAAGACAGGTACACGTTTAGTTCAACTTAACGTCGTTAAAGTCGACGTTAAGTCCTAGTGAAGACATGCCCTAAGTTACATAAGTCTGTTCCCAGCTTCATATAAATGGCTGTTCATCCCCGGATCCCCATACTGTCATGCACTGCAGCCCTGCCTTCTCCACTTCTCAACATACCCTTCCTGTCCTCAATATGCCTTCTATGTGGGGCTTGTAGCCCAGCCCTCATGGGGTAGCATAACTTGCCTGCTCAGAGCTTGCATCAGGGACATTCTACACCTAGCTGGATCTGGGGCTCTACTCAGGGCCAGCTCCAGGCACCAGCGGAGGAAGCAAGTGCCGGGGGCAGCACATGGTAAGGGGCAGCATTCCATCCATTGTTGGGGCGGCAGCAGTCCGGGTTGGGGTTATTGTTTTGTTGTTGTTTTGTTTTTTGCTTGGGGCAGCAAAAATAGTAGAGCCGGCCCTGGCTCTACTGGCCATTTTACATCACCTCCGCAACATATAGAGGAGTAGCAGCAGGAAGAATCTCTCCCAGAGTGTTGCAGAAAGTCATGTTTGTGATTCAGCAAGTGGCTCTCTCCCCTAGGAATCAGTACTGATAAATTAATAATGGATTCAGTGATCTCACATAGAGAGCAACTGTGCTCCTGCAGATACTGCCTTCCCAGTTGAGCTATGAAGGCAAGGTTCCTGAACATTTATGGGCATTAAAATGATTCCAGTTAACTTTACACAGGTAGCATGTTAAATCTGGTATTTGTAGCCTAATCCCAATTTGAATTACTGCCCTCTCTGCTGTGAAATGGTGACTGGCTTTATTTGACTGGTGGATGAAGTCCTGTACCATATTGTATATCCGCATACACTTTTAGGGCTCAGTCTTGCAACATACTGAGGCACCTCCTCAGTATTGAGAGTGCTCAGCAATTTTCAGAGGTGAATCCTAAGTGTTTTGGCATTCTTCAGGATGAAAAGCACTATTTATAATATATGATGATAAATAAGAATTAATAAACACAGAACAAAGGGGAGGATTAAAGCAGAAAATGTAAAAAACAATTAAAAATACTGTACAAATAAAAGTTCTGTAATTTGGGGTCTTATTCTTTCTTTCCTCTGGAAACTCACCTGAGATTCAGCATATCTTTTTTAGTGAGATTCCTACCTTTCTAAAAAAATTAGGTTTTCCAGAGCTCCAGACTCAGCTAAATGTAAATCAAGGAGTTTTGTCCAAAGTAACAAAACAGTCAGTGACTCGGTCAGTAGTATAATTCATGGCCCTCAGGATGTCAGATTTTTGCTTTAACCACTGGAAAACACAACTACTATCAGAGGCAGTGAAAGTAAGTGGGAAAGATCACTATCGTACAAACACATACAGGGTAATCAAAAGGACAATGTATTTGATTCTCTCAAAGAATTTACTATCCATTCCTATGGCTCTATGCTCCCAACATACTCTTTTCACATAATATTCACTGTTACATATCTAAATTTACATTATGATCACAAGTAGAACTCCCACTCAAGATGTTTGCATAGCTATAATCATGTTACAACTTCAACTGTGATTTTGTTAGCCTCAAGATAATCTGAAGTCCCCTTGCACTAGTAAAGGCTGCAGGAACACACCATCTTTGCATATGTCTTAACCTCCAAAGAGAATTCTCTTCATGCAAAAATGTATCTTGCATCACTGTGCCAAGAATCGTTAATCACAACCATATCCTTTACTTGCCACAGGAACATTCCCTAATTGAACTGAAAACTAGCATCCAACCTAGGTAAAATATCTATTGTTCATTATCTCAGTACAACCGAAACTGATCAGAACTGATAGGACTGACTATAAATATATCTGCTTGCTTACTGCAATCAACCTCAAAGTGAAAGCTAGCTCTTTGCTTTACCACTTAGTGTAGCGACAGCCTGGCTACACATCCTGTCTTTGTAATGTGAGCTTACTGGACCTACAACATATCTCATAGACACAGTCTTGTAGCCAGCATATTAAATCCTACACTGCTTGTTGCTGGTGCAAACCATTAAAGGCTACACGCTGGGATACAATGTGTACTATCAATTGCAAAGGAAACATTTCTCCTGCTAGCTCCCTGAATAAAAATATGTTTAGGTGTAAAATCTATAATGGGTTTATAAATTTCACATAAAGATGAGACATTTCCACTAAAGAACATCTAATTTGGAAAACACATTACATAAAAAGAGCTGGGGATACGATGAACATTTTCCAGGATGAAACTGATCTGTGCAAGGCAAGTAGAGCATTACAAACCAGGCAATTATGTTAGAGTCCCACAGGAGGAGAGCACCATTTGATACCTGCATCTCGGAAATGATTTTCTGGGTTTTTTTTCAGCTTGGAAATAGGGCTGTTCTCTAGCTGAATTTCAGACTCCAAAAGAAGATAAAGTTTAAACTTCTACCTTATAGTTTTTAAAACACTGCCTGCGCTTTCTTCACCACACTACCTGAGATGGAAGATCTGGGGAAAAGATCACATGTATAAGGTGTGTAGAACATCAGAAAAGCTTCAAGTCTCCCACCCACAAAGTATTCAAATCCATAGGCCAATAGTTTCTGGCCACATCTTTAGATAGCGAGGGATTCTGAACTTCAGAACTACTAACATGGCAACGATCTTTACTTTTACTTTAGACCTAGACCAAGCATGCAGCCTTTCCACTTGTCCGGTGCTTGTCTAATAGAAAGTCTTGGATGAGACTAAACTGGCTGAAGGAGCTGGTATCTCAAAGGTGCTATAAGGATTGTGTCTACCCCTCTGTGGAGACTTATATGCCCACCTCTTGTCCATGATAAAGACTGGGGGATACTTCTGTCTGCTCGGATAGTAACAGTGTCCAAAAGCAGGCTCTACTCTCTGTTCTTAACTAAGAGTTTATATATGGCTTATCATTATTGTGGTTCTTGTCACAGTTATCCATCCTTTAGTCACCTTCGGATTGGATGTTTGCAATGTACTCTTCTCAGAGTTTCCCCTAAAGATGCCACAGAAGCTTCAGCTGGTGGAGAATACAGTAGAATTACTTGATGTCATAAGCTGTATCAACCAAATTTTAACTCTGATTGATAGGCTGCATTAACTTCTTATTTGCTTCCCAGTGTAATTTAAGATGTTAGTTTTAAAAGGGGACATAGATCAGCATTCATGTCGCACTCCCCGTTAGTACCCAGCACAGGCCAGAGAGCTAGTGATCCAACCAGCAGATCAAATTCAATTACGGATCCTTGTCACATGCCACCTGATGCACATTGCACATATGCTGAGAAGAAGACTATTTTAAAATGGTCTGGGCTCCAACGAATCTTAGAGTCTACCTCTGTCCTTATGCATCATTTCAATACCAGATCAACAGAGGTGTTTCTGCTGAAAACCTCTAAATTTGAATGTTGTGGGAGCAGAGGCAAGGCATTCTCAATGGTGGCTTCTAAACTCTGGAATTCACTCCCTCTACCATAGTTTGTTCATCTATAGGGCCAGTAGCATAGCTAGGGGGAGTTCAGGGGGAGTTGTCACTCCCCCTGAGCCCAGAATTACAAAAGTGGCGCCTTTTCAACTATTAACTTTGTTTTTAAAAATTATTTTTCCCTTGTATGAGTTAAAACATCAGACGTACTCAGAGGTCATCGACAGTCAATATGAACTTGTGCATGAGTTTCTTTCACTTAAAGACATGTACACAAGTATGATGAGCACTAGCAGTAAAGCAAATTCATGTGCAGAGAAACTGACCATCAACCGTGTACTAAAATTCATGATCGCCAACAACATGTGTTCCATTTTTCCTAACCTTTCTACTTTGTACCGCGTTTTTATGACCTTGCCAATAAGCAGCACAGTTGCGGAATGATTTTTTAGCCGATTGAAAATCATTAAGTCCTACCTGCATTAAACAATGGGAGAAGAAAGATTGTACAAAATGACACAACTACTTATTTTGAAACTATTATCTTCCGAGTGTTTTTATTTTAAACACAAAATAAATATCTGTAATAAATTAGTTTATTGTGTGTGTGAAGTGGTGCCCTTTTTTTTTTTTTTTTTTTTTGGGTGCTCTTTCCCCCTGATGTTAAAACGTGGCTACGCCACTATATAGGGCAAGATCTTTATAAGACAGATTTTTTTTGTTTGTTTCTGCATGGAAGTGTTGTCTGTGAATGCATTTATTGTAGCCAATATAGCTGAAAAAACAATCCACTCCAAGAGTCTAGCAACAATTTTACTGCTTGTGGGATGCTCATGAGATGATCACAGCTTCCTTGCTTTTATACATTTTTTTAAATTGTTCAACTATTTTGAAATTTTGATTTACTCCTTGGATTGGTCACAGTTTGTTTTGATTATTCTTAGAGATTAAGCTCTTTGCAGCAAAGACCGTGTCTTTCTCTGAATTTGTACAAAGTAACAAAATCGGGCCCCAAAACTGATTAGGATCTTTGGATTCTACCACAGCAGAAAGAGAAGAATAAATAAAGAAATACATACATAAATAATAATTCAATCCTCAATATCTGAGATTCAGAGGTGTATGTTAGTGTGACTGATCATACACTAATCAGTGGGATTACTTTTGGAGTAAGCTACTCAATAGGAGTAAATGTAGCAGTCCTGAGGGAAGCCTGCACTATCTCTAACGATGCACTAACCCCCTCTGCAGAGCGAGCATGTAAGTCTCTGTGGGTATTTCACCTCTTATTGGTTTTAAATTAAAATGAATATTCTACTTTTTAGTTATTTTCAATAAACTTCAGAATCCCCTCACTTTGAAAAAACTATGGAATTGGCTGTTTACAGGGGTCATTTACATAATAAAAATAAAGCTTATTTATTGCATGGTGTCTGACAATTTATGTGAGAGTGTAATTAGTATTTCTCTTGTCTCGTCTTTCCTCAACTGGACGTCTTTTGGCCATGGCCCCATTTTTACTGCATGCAACATTCCATGTTTCATAGCCTCCTTTCCCCAATTCACTCAGACATCATAGCAATCTCCCCTCCAGCAAACCAGGGCCACTCAGCCAGCTAGTAACTAACAACATCCCACTCCAAGGAAAAAGAAGAGAGAGCCTGCAAATGTACTCAGAAAGGGACCCTGAGGCGTTCAGGTGGCTAACCTGGCAACTAGCCAAAACCAGTGGGGGCAGTGAGCTGGGAAAAATGCTTATCAGAAAGGCCTAGATGCTTGGTTCAATGAAGAAGGGGTGTGATGAACCAAATAACAAGTCTGAAGACTTAACAGGATACAGTGCTGAGGTCAGACTAGGAGGTCTAAATGATCCAAGGTCAAACTGGAGGGTGGGTGTACAGTGATGCCTAGTTTGGAGAGGGACAGCTGTAGGGTCAGAACAATCTCAGGACTGGGGCAAAAATGAGAGAAAAATCAGTTTCTCAACATTACAAAACATGGCAGGGTCCATGAAATAAGATTAAAAGCCATCCAAGCCCACAGAAAAATTTAAGCTTCCACTGGTAATTCTTAACTAACATCTGTTTTTGAATTATGATGACATGTTTTTGTAACATACTTATCTAACTAGCTAGCCAACCTTTGATATAAAAACATGAGTGTTACTTCAAGGGAAAAAGTACATATTTGGTTTCCAGTGCTTCACTACCCATATGAGGGATTTAACATACAGATATCTTGTTCCTGGGACCTTGAAAAGGTCTTTAGATAATGATTCCCCCTATATATAGGCTTTGCTGCTGCAACAGAGAACAGTGTGATTGTCACCGGTATATAATAGCATAAAATATTAATGCTCTAAATGATATGTATTTAGTTCATCTTTTCAATGCCTATTAATAATTACAAGACCAGATATATCCACAATAACTTGATATTAATAAAAAAGGAACCAAGTTATGTTAGAATAATTAAGAGTTTCCACCTGCCGATCCCAAAGAGAGCAGAGTTATTGAGGTGTGAGCAGCAAAGTAAAAGCAACCATCCTCTGTATCTAAAGGACTAATATAACATCTCATTTGCATTTCCTTTTTAACATCATGTACCTGAAAATACTTCCAGGTAAAAGTATCTTCTGCACATTTGCCCATCTGACTCACCACAAAACTCAGAATGGGGAATGGAATTGGGAAAGGAGTGTTCATTAAAACAGAGATTTGGCCAATTAGAATTAATTGCAAACACATTCAGACCTCACATAAACTCTCCCTCTCTCTCGCAGGTAGATATAATTCAAAACAGATTTTACACATACAGGAAAATCACATTACAGCATTTTCCATGTCAAACTTTTTAGGTTGAACACACTAGCACCTGACAAGTTTCATGAGGAAGTGCTGACTGGAGACTGCAGTTACCAACTCTGCCACAATGCTGTTTCATTGACCTCTAAACTCTAGCCTTCAGCTAGGCTGATCCTCAAAGCACATCATCACAAATCATGTGGTAAACTCCTTACTAGACAATAATCATCTAGGATTCCACAACATTCTGAAACACTCTTATTTTTCCTTGGAGTAATCATCATTCCATGTACCTGACTGGGAACTGGGATTCTGATAGGCTGAGAAGAAAATTGCTTTTCCCCATGGAAGGACCATTCCATTATAGTAGGGCAATACTCTTTTTTTTAAATGGGCCATACTTGACTGACTTACATGAAGTTGCATCAAATTTATACCAGTATAAATGATAGCAGAATTTGTAATTATACACACAATGTGGGCATTCTGAACTCCTCCTAGACTCTAGACTAGCATGCCTCATTTGAAACAAATACTTGAGATCTACATGTATATCTCAGTGTCATGAAGAATTAATAATCTGCACCCAAATTCTATACAAACAAAAGTACTGGTTGCTGTTGATTTTTATTTTTTTATTTTTTTTATTTTGGGAGATGAAGATCATGCTGTGTCACTAGAAAGGAAATTCTCCTTGAACTTAGGTCAAATCTGAAACTTTTTTAGATGAATTTGATACCACATGATTTTAATAATCCCTTTTACAAATAATATATTTTTAAATCAGTATTCTCAAAATGTATTAATTTCTAAAGATAAACCAAAATAGGAGATCACATTTATTTATACAAAATATACTCATTCCTGTGATTGGGAGCTCTAGAGTAGGCCCCCTATTCCAATCAGAAGAAATTGAACAAGCTCTTCCAGGCTCAATTCCTACCAAACACACCTGCAGAGCCTGCTCCAGCTGGAGGAAGCAAGTTTCAAAAGAAGAGCTGGTCACAGAAAGAGGTGGTAATCAGGAGGAAAGGCACTGTGCCTTGGAGGGAACTGACTTTGCTACAGAGTAGCCAAAAGGGAGATGGTCGACAAGCTTCCCCAACCCACAAAGACCTACCAAAACCCAAAAGGGGCAAAGGGATCTGAAGTCACATAAGCGTGACCCCTGAGAGAGGCCCTACCTGTCACAAGTATATACATTTCTATAATCAAAACAACTTAGAATGAGTTACAAATTCATTCTGTCAGTAGTGGTTTCTTATACCTACTAACAGCATTGCTTCCATTTTCCCCCTATTACCTATAGAATCAAAGGACTGGAAGGGACCTCAAGAGGTCATCTAGTGCAGTCCCCTGCGTATCTATATGGAACCCCTTGCCAGAGTTATAGGGCTAGCTACACATCTGTCCCCTTTGTGATCCCTCTAAGTACATTCTTCCAGCTCCCAGGGTGGAATTCCACTATTCTTCCTTGCCTAGAGCAGGCTGTGGGCTACATTACCCTGTGTATCAACTGTGTTTACCCAGTAGGTCCCAGCTGAGTTCTGACATCTGCAGTTCTTCCCTTAGGGAGCCTGTGACCAATGATAAATGTTAACAAACTTGCCTCCTAAAACAAAGTATTGTTTATTTTGCAATAAGAACTAAGCATTTAGAGCAAAAGGATTTTAAACAACAAACAGTCTACACTCGTGGCTATCTTATCTAAAGGCTAACCAGCCCCTGATGGTAACCTAGGCAGGCCTAACACCTAGGTAGTTACCCTCAGCAGGAGTTCATCTCTCAGTCTGGTTTCCCCAATGAACTTTGTTTGTAGGCCTTTTCCTATTCTGGCATTGTCTCTTAACAGCTCTTATGTGTTTGCTGAGGGGTGGCTTATCATGAGCCATTCTTTTTCCTTCCTGCTTGGTTTTCCCAATAGTCTTTTTCCACCTAAACCAATATATTCATACAGTAAACATCCCAATACCCAGGTTAACATTCAGTATTCATAAATTTTTACAGAGCAGCTCCAAAGCCGTCACTTCACTCACAAGTCTTATTCCACAACAGGGTCTCTCCAACCACCCCCAAGAGCACAGAGGTATAAAATAGTATGTAAGCAGAAAATCCGCATGATTCTATCCAATCTCTTCCTAGTGACTCATTCTGCAGTTCTGTTCTCCCCAATGACTTGCTCTTTTCGTCTGCTTTCATCTGCTGAAAAGAAAAGGGCCACACAAAACCAGGCAGCATCTGAGACCCTATGGACCCCCAACTGCTGCTTTCTCTGTGCAGCGCATGATTTGCTGAAGCTCATTAATTAATGTTTCCTAAAAAGAATTCTCATTTCAAAAGTTAATATTATGCTTCCCTAGGCAACCTACATTTTATGAACCTACAATGATGTAGGAGAGAGGAGACGCTGCCTTTCTAATGAAGCTGTGTGTGTATGTGTGTCTGTGTCCACACCCGTGAACGGATGTGCTCTTGCTCTTTCTGGCACTGTGGAAGTGACAGCTTCTGCATTATTTAGTTATCGCTGTGGAATACACTTCTCTTTGATTTGTTGACCTTTAAGGGCTCTGTCTGCTAATATTTGTAGTCTCATGGCAGAAGCACACTAGGACAGGGACTGGCTTTCACGGGTGTGTGAGGTGAGGAAAGCATGTTTAACTTGGAACTGTAATGGGTGAACCACAAGAGGTTTGAGGTTCGGTTAAGCATACAAAATATTCCCCAATGCTTTTCCAAACATCTTTGGCTTGCTAACTGGGAGGAAAGTCTTGCAAGTATGCAGTGTTTTATGTGGGGAGGTTTCTGGCACTCAGTTTCTGATCTGGCAAGAGAAGCCTCTCTCATGTAATTCAGTTTTTGCACTTCTTGTCTTGACTGGATCAAGGAAGTGTAGAGATGTATGAGAATGAATTTTAAAAAGTTAACTTCTAGGCGTTTCACTGAATTCAAAGATTTGGGTCCTAATCCAAGTGCTCTGACTGAAATCAGTGAGAGTTTTCAAAGTTAGTATGGTCTGGTTTCTGTTCCAAGGGCTGGGTAAAGAGTTGAGTCAATTCTAAATTTATCTGAACCAATTCGCCCATTTGTAATAGTTGCTCGTTGTTCAGATAATACAATGATGGGATCATATAAGTTCCTACACAGGTAGACAGGTGTTAGATGCTAGGACCTTGAAGCACTCTTTGTCCAATATATATGGCAGTCAGATCAGATGGGTCTTATTTATCAGAAGAATAAATGTTGGTGGTTCCTTGAGGTAAGCAAGTGGGTGGGACAGGAGGACATACAGGAAAAGAGGCTACAAATAGCCAGCTCAGAAGGAAGCTTAGGTTCTGGGTTATGCTTATTGTTTTTAAGTTCAAGAAAATTGCAGGAAATGAATGACAAGGGGAGTTTCCAGACATAAATACGTGAGTGTTTTGTGAAGACATAAGGTGGCGACTCTTTCCACTCAGACCATCCATAATTGTTAGGGGCTTAAAGAGAAGCTGAACACAAAATCCTACAAACAGCAGCAATTTAACAGACCAATGGCTTTCCTTTCTGTCTCTACTTTGTTTTTTAAGTGCAATTTAGTGCTGATAAACAATGCCAGATTTTGACAGAACTGGAAATTGAGATTTATCCAAAGAACATGTACCTGGACACTCAGCATTTTCAAAAAAATCTCATAATGCACCTTGCCGTAATGTTTCAACTTTAATACAAAGAACTAGCCTGAAGGGAGTTGGGGCAATCCTGCATAACTAAGGCCAATCAGACTCAGGCCTCTCTGCTGAGACAGCCAATTGGTATCAAAAGCAGTGGTGGGTTTTGTGATACTGAGATGATTTTTAGAGACTATATTGTTATACCAGCTAAATTTTTATTAGGAACTGGACTGGGGCCACCAACCCATTTCACACAGACCATCAAAGCGGTAAAATGCTCTATTGTCTCATTACTACCTCAGAGCAAAGTTACCCAGTTCCTTTAAAATCAATGTTTCTCATTAGCCTGCTCTGGGATTCAAAAAGTCTGCTTGCAATTTTCGTGACTATTACTATGGCTTTTAAGCACTCCGTTTAGTGTGGTTCAATTAATTAAATAAAGGTTAAAGTAACTGAAACATTGAAATAATTCTGTGTAATGTACATGTTCCCTCCTCTAAAACATCTCCTACTACAATATATTTAAGATGCTACAAAACAGAGAGGTAATAGAGAGAGGGTAATTCTAATAATGCAAGCTGCAGTTCCTAGCATTATTGCCACCCAAATGGGGGATTGCTGATGGGAACCATCTACAAGGTATTTGAAACACAGCTGCAAAAACTTCATCCAACTGAGGGTCATACTGGCAACTTATAGGCGCTAGAGGCTTGAAACTAACTTTCATAAAATGGAGCAGAGTGCGGCCACCCATTATCTGTAATACTATGAGACCTAAACTACAGGGATAATCATGTAATGCTCGACCTATGTCAGAATCAACAAGTGGCCAACTGGGGCAGAGCAGAAGCAGGCTAAAGAAGGAGCTGTCTACATGGAAAAAGGAATGGGCTGGAACTGGAATATGAGAGAGCCATCAGGAGTAGTGGCATTGTCAGACCAATTAAGCAAAGGGAGCATTCCCAACCAGACAATGATGTTGCAGAGAAAGACTGATTCCCTTTGGAAACCGTATATACCTGCCTTGGGATCATTAGGGTTTTTCCTTGCCTGTGGATTTGCTGATCAGTTTGAATGGCATGGGGCTTATCACTAGATGTACAGCTGTAGGTAATGGCCTCTGATGACTTTTCACAGTCTCTGGCTCAGGCTTAAGCAGGTTTAGAGGTAACTCAGGGATAACTCATCAGGGTTAACAGGCTCAGGGTCAGAGGTAACTCAGGCTTAAGCAATCTCAGACTCAGAGGTGAATCCGGGATGACTCATGTCTATTTAGAACCAAACAACCAGACTGATCATGATGCCAGTATCTCTGGTATCTACAGGCTGGACCTCCTTAAGGGACCTTATTAAGGTCTTGCTGCCATTAGCTATCTCATGGCTCTGGGCTCTAGGACTTACAAGTGGGGCCTCCAGCAGTAAAACCTCACTCATGTGCCCCAGCTCCTCCATTCCTGTCTGGACTCACAGCAACAGCTATGTCACTGCTCCTGCTGGGAGGCCTTCACAAAAATGAGTTAAGTGATATCTTCTCCATTTCTCTCAAAATATCACTATCTTATGGCTCCCTTCTTGAATAAGAGACACATGCTGGTCCTGGTCCTGTTCCCTCTCTCCTTCTGCTCCTCACCCGTTAGGACAGGGTTGGGTAACCTGCAGCCCATCAGGGTAATCCACTGATGGGCCACAAGACAGTTTATTTACATTGACCATCCACAGGTACGGCTGCGCACAGCTTCCGGTGACTGCAGTTCACCGTTCCTGGCCAGTGGGAGCTGCGGGCAGCCATACCTGCAGACTGTCAATGTAAACAAAAATATATCACAGCCCGCCAGCAGATTGCCCTGATGGACCATAGTTGCCCACCACTGTGTTAGGAGGTCGAAGGCAAGAGTGACAAAGAGTTCCCATAACCCACTGGGCTCTCTCCCCATCCTTCAACTGTTCCCTCTTCTTTCCCTCACAGCTAAAACCAAAACATTACTCCACTCCCCCCACACCAAACTGTTTTAGAGCAATTCCAAGAAAGCCCAGGAATCAGCAGCAATGTTATTTATTTTCTCAGAAATAGCATTAGTGTTTAATGTGTTCCTAAAAAGCCTAAGTGCCTAGAGAGCTTCATAGGAATAGTAATAAATGGAAATAAATATATATATAAATATCTCATCTGCCCAATTAGTGTCGTGTACATGTGCTTAATGTTTTACAGATTTATCTGGGATCTGGCTGCCATGCCTATAAGTACCAAATATATGTACAACTAACACACTGGTAGTACAGTGACTGTGTATGTACATGTGACAACCATGGGCTGATAAAACACTTCCTCCCCAACTATGCACATATACAGGGACAAGCCAGAATCTGACCCATTAACAATTTGTCTTACATTTGCAAGCATGAAACATGATAAAACTTACCACGAAATCCAATCCCAGTTCAGAACACAATATAGCTCTTCCCTTCAGCAAAGCAATGCAGTCAGACAATACAAAATTAAACTTTGTTAGGCACGGTTCAGCCACTGTTTGAAACAATAGCCACAAATATCTCTCATCACCCTTTAGAGCACTTTGCATGACTTAGGTAACATACCTTTGGTTTATGCTTTGACTGCATCAACCAGTCTGAGAAGAGTTTCCTGAAACGTACTGTAACTGCACAAATAGATTTTGTTTTATGATGTGACTGTCAGGAAGAGAGAAGACTATGTAGGTGAGCAACTACAGGAGAGAAATGAGATAAAGAAAGGCCAGAACAGGAATAGTTTACAAAGGATTTGGGAGGGTTGGGAGGGGGAGGGGAATGGTAAACCAGATTTTCAGATGGTGTAAATTAGCTTAGTTCCACTGAAGTCAATGGAACTATGCCACTTCACATTAGCTGAACTTGGAGCTGGAACTGGCTCCAAGACATTTTAATTGAAATCACTTCATATTTGCAAATTATCCATTTATATAAAACAACCTCATATGGAGAGGAAAGACACAATCTCACTGTCTATGAATTGTACTAAAATGACTCAGAGTAGATGTCCAGAAGTTCGACTCTACTTTTGACTGCGATTTCATTAGAGCGAGGTTAGCCAAAGGGTGTGCACTGGCCAAATTAAGTGTGAGGAGTCCTGTAATGTGCTTTAATATGAAGCAGAGCCTGCAGGGACTACAAGTCCCAGAAACCAATGCTAGTTGACATAATATCCAAACAAAATTAAATGCCACAGGAAGAAATATAGTTAATCGATTTAAAAAGTGTTTTTAGTCAAAGGGAAGTGACAAACACAAATGAATTTTGCTTCCATTCCTCTAGGGACAAGGGAGATACTGATGATAAGCCACACTCAGCGTCAGTCCCATATACAATAGGCAAATGGTGCCATAAGAGACGCAGAAAACTCTTACTGGTTGCAAAAAAATGGCAATTGAATAACATACCTCTCAACTAAAGTATGGTAGAGAAGGTGAGTAGTTTACACATGAAGATATAAGTTATGCAGTTTTGTATCGATGGCTGTCTCAAGAATAGTCTTATCTTTAATGACCATTAAGTTATTAATACTGAGAAAATAGGATTGTCATCTGAACACCATGGAGACAAAAAAAACCCTGTTTGTATCTAAAAACTGCCATCTTATTTAGAAAACATTCAAGGTTTTTCTTTTCATAACATGTTTAAAGTGTAATTTGTTGGCAAGAAACCCTTTATTTTTTGACCTATTTCTCTTCTTTCCCATCGTCCCCTCCAAAATAATCTATGATTTGTTCATATGTGATTTACAACACAAATTCTTCCATTTTTCTATCAAGTTCCCAAGAGATTAAATTCAAGGATTTGAAATCATAATATTAGAATAATAAAGAATGGTCTTAAGGACTTCCTGCCAGGACAAACTTATCCTGTAGTAGAATATAAAAATCAGCCATCATTTGTGTGTTGGTGAGTGTTGCTCAAGCTGTTTTTATTTCAGATACAAGCTAGGAGAAGCTGAAAAACCCTCAGAATGGAGCATGACAATAGTGGACCTGATCACTGTTGCTAGGCACTGAGCAATGCACAGAGGCCTATGACAAGCCAACCTTCAGGCACAAGGAGACATTTGTCCTAATGAACATAGAATATCCTTAAAAAACATGAAACGGTTTGAGCCATTCAACTATTTTGAACTGTCAGACAGTGTAGCCCAAACTACTCAAAAAACCTAGTGAAATGGAGAGAATTTTCATCTTGCCTACATTTTGTAAGCATCTGGAATCCCTCTTTAGAGTGACCTGCTCCCATTTAGGAACACATAGCTCGCCATCCTTTATTCTAAGAGCAGTTTGTCCAAATCAGCATACACAGGTAGATAAGATACTAAACCAGACCATTTGCCCACCTACTCTGAAATCCAGCCTCTGTGATAGCCAATAACCCTTTCAGAGGAAATGAAAAGTCCTACAGTGCACCTACCAAATTTTGAAATAGTATATACAGGATGGTGGAAATTCCTTCTTGATCCCCAAAGACTAATAACTGATTCCCTGAAACATGAGATATGATTGCCTAGTTTTTGAACCATTATCTCAGCATCAAATGTTATGAATGGTCAAAACTACCAGCTACTTTTGCATAAATACACAGTGGGGTGTATCTTCCTTGCCCTAATCATTTTAATCATGCCATACACTTTGAACTGGACAAATATAATAAGGAACAGAACTGTGAGTGAACAGATGTAGATTCTACTCTCTGCTCTTGCACACAGACTTCCTGTCTGACCTTGGACGAGCAACTTAACCTTTGTGTGACTGAGTTTCCCCAACTGTAAAAGGGCAAAAGTTAAATTTAGCTACCTCACAGGTATGTTGTGAAGCTTAATATTTGCAAAGCACTCTGAGTTATTCAGATCAAGATTGCAAAAAAGCACATATTTATTATTGTATGTCCCCATTAAGCCCTCTAACTCACATTATAACATCCTTCCTTTGCGGGAGCAGCACTTCCTGTTCCTTCTTTTGCCCTCAACAAAAAACATGCATTGCACTTCCAGTTCTGCAGTTGCATTCAGCTATCTTACATCAAATGTCTTCAAAGGATTTCAAAAGTATTTATTTGGCCTTCCTACCTTTTTGCATATTTCTAATCTACATTATATCTTGCATCATTTGTGCTCCGATCTGCTAATTGTATTTGGACAGGATTTCCCTGTTTTAAAGAAAGATTTTTAAGCTCTAATGAATAAGTTTTCTTCTCTCATTAATTGTGCCAAACTTACTGCCTCTATGTTGTTATATAAACATTTTCTCCTCTGCCAGAGTGCTCTTAAATAGCATCTTCCATGATAATTCTATGGTTTAATTTTTAAAAATTTCCTCCCATCTTTCAGCCTGATTTTAACCATTTGCCTCAAAGCTTGACAGTCCTGAAACCTGACAGTTTAGGTTTGACACTATTATAAAATGGAGCTCCCCTACTCAATACCTGAATTAATTCTTGCCTGTTACATAAGATTATGTTGGAGTCCTGTCTGCTCTTTACAAGTCCCAAAACCAGCTGATTAAAATGGTGTCATTTACAACATCTAGAAAAATATGCAATCAAATCATGCCCTGATGAGTTATTCAAGCTCTTAATGTTAGGGTAATTAAAATAACCCTTATTGGTTTTGTAGTGGATTTTAGTCACTTGTCACACAGCCTTCTTTGTTACTATGATCTGGGGAGCTATAGTCTGCTCCTGCTATTATGGCTGTATTCTTGTTAACTGAGATTTGTGACCCAGGCCCAGGTTTTCTAAAGTAAGTGCCTAAAGTAAGGTTCCTAAGGGCTGGGCTATACTGGGGTGTGGGGGGTCGACCTAAGATGTGCAACTTCAGCTATGCAAATTGCGTAGCTGAAGTTGCAGTATCTTAGGTTGACCTACCTGGCCGTCCCCACAGCAGCGAGTTGACTGCTTTCACTTCCCTGTCGACTCCGCTTCCTCCTCTTGCTAAGATGGAGTTCCAGAGTCGACAGGGAGCATGTTCAGGGATCGATTTATCATGTCTAGATGAGAGGCGATAAATCAATCCCCAATACATCGAACACTACCCGCCAATCTTAGACAGCTCCCAGCTGTCTAAGATCCTGGGTGACAGAATGCATCTCATTTTGAAATTGGGGAGAATTTTTAGGAATTCTGTTATTCTAACATTTATTTGACATGTTCTGTTTCATGTCTGTATTTTTAGTTTTTGTAATATAGTTAGGGCATTTGATAGCTGCAAATGAAAAGTTTGAATAAAAAAAAATAAAAAATAAAGATTTTATACCAGTCATGGAATTCATACCACAGGAAATGATGGAGTTCAAAATGTTAGTGGGATTTTAAATAGGATACACATGAACAAAATTTATATAAACATCTAGGGCTAGGAAGTTAGGAAGGGAAGAAACATATTTCAGAGCTAAGTTGATCAGCAACTGCTATCAGAAAGGATTTTTTCCCTCTCAAATAAGCTTGCATGTTAAGGAGGATTTTCACCTTCCCTTGAAACATCATTATCAGCCTTTGCCAAAGGCAGGCTATTGAACAAGAAAGCCCATTGATCTCTTCCAGGATACCAATTGCAATGTTTCCATAAAACATCTGTAGTGGGCCCCGGTGGGCCCCCTCCGATCAGGAGGACGCTCCGGCCGGGGAACCAAGATGGCCAACGGAGCCGAGGCGGCCCCGCCCCCTGCCCCGGAAGTGCAACCGGGGCCCCGGAAGCACAAAAGGCGGGGCCGGCCACCAAGAGGGGGGCGACCCGGCAGGGAGAGGAGAGGGTTGGCCCGACTGGTGGCGAACCAGCCACCCCGCCGAGTGGAGCGGCAGCCCCGAGCCCCCGGCGGAGCCAGACTGGCCCGGCGTCCCAGCGGCCACGTACCCAGAGGCTGAAGAAGCCGGTCCAGCAACCCCCGAGGCAGCGAGCGACTGGCCCGGCACCCAAGCAGCAGCCTACCCGACTCCAGCTGACAGCGAGCCCGACGAGGTGACAACAGAGTCCCCCGCGCCCCCAGACGACTGGCCGGGAGTCCCTGCTGCCACCTACCCAACGGAGCAGGGAATGGACTGGACCCCCGAGCACACCGGACTCTGCTGCAGACCCGAGACTTGTGAGTAGAGACTATATTCTGGCTGCCTGTGTAAACACACCGGCTACAGCCAGACACTTTAGAGACTGTGTTCTGGCTGCCCAGGTAGAAGCACCGGCTATAGCCAGGTACTTTAGAGACTATATTCTGGCTGCCTGTGTAGACACACCAGCTACAGCCAGACACTTTAGAGACTGTGTTCTGGCTGCCCAGGTAGAAGCACTGGCTATAGCCAGGTACGTTAGAGACTATATTCTGGCTGCCTGTGTAGACACACCAGCTACAGCCAGACACTTTAGAGACTGTGTTCTGGCTGCCCAGGTAGAAGCACCGGCTATAGCCAGGTACTTTAGAGACTATATTCTGGCTGCCTGTGTAGCAGTACCGGCTACAGCCAGACACTTTAGGGACTGTGCTCTGGCTGCCCAGATAGAGACCGGCTATAACCAGATACTCTAGAGACTGTGTACCTGGCTGCCGGGGTGGGAAAACTCGCTAGAGCCAGATATCTGAGACACTGTGGGGACTGGCTGTCCATGGGTAACCACCGGCGAGGGCTAGCTATCTTAGACAGCGTGTACTCTGCCTATCGGTGTCTGGCCGGGGTGACGGAACACCGGCCAGAAGCCCGAGAAGGCGTGAAGACCACCTGGCAGGGGGAGCTCCCAACGCTGGAAAACGCTAATTCCCCGCACCACCGGCAGGAGGCGCCCCGGGGTGCGAACAAACACGTTCACACATCCTAACTACCATAGAACTATATTCAACATATGCTCCCAACTGAATGTTATTAATTCCCTCTAGATTACATCACATCAGGATGACCAGACAGCAAGTATGAAAAATTGGGACAGGGTAAGGGATAATAGGCACCTATAAAAGACAAAGTCCAAAATATCAGGACTGTGCCTATATAATCAGGATATATGTTCACCTATAATCTGGGCATAACAAAATAACTGTTCTCTTTCCTTTGTAATTAATATAAATTTACAACCAACTGTTTCCTTTTAATATAGCTTTTTAGACTACTGGACTAGTTATAGAATTACTGGGTGAAAGTTCTGTTGCCTGTAGCATGCAGAAAGCCAGACAAGACCATCATAATGGCCCCTCATAACCTTAAAAATCTATTAGTCTGTTCCATTATCCTGTGTTCAGCAATGGCCAGTATCTGACACTTCAGAGAAGGCACAAAACCTACATAATGTACATAGCCACCATACAAATCTGCACATGGGTTCAGAGAGTTATAGAGAGAAGCTTCCAAGTCATTACAGGTGATCACCTTTTGTCGCGAATAAGAGATCTAACTAGCTTAACTTGAATTGTTACTGTTATCAACAGTCATTAAATTATTGTTCCTTTTAAAGTCCAACCACCATTTTTGTTTTAAATTGTTTTCTTGTAGCAGAAAATTCCACAATTTATCCTTTCTATGAACTGTTTCACTTCTATTGTAAAGAAAAAAATGCTTGTACTGTCAACAATTATGTTTACCTTTAATGTAATTAAATGCTTTTCTATTCATCACAACATTTCCAGTGTACGGAAGATGCACTGCAGTTAGATCATACGAAAGGTGTTCCCTCATATATTGGCATCAGCTACAAGCCGTCTCTCTTAAATCATTTAATTTTATCTCACATAGCCGGAAGTGTGCCAGTTCTTCCAAGGAGAAAGATGTGCTCATGTCTCTTCTCTGCCAGCTGCACAGCTCTTCCAAATGACTTGTTATGCATGAAGAAAAGATGGAGAACTCTCTCTGCTAGGATCCACCACTCTGTCAGAACACAACGTCTTCAGGACAGTGACTCACTGAAATGACTTGAGTTGAATTATGATATTTTTGATCTACTTTGAATCCCCTCTCTGTCTGTTGGAGACTTCCCATCTCTGCCCCTGCTCTTATCTCTGCATCTCTTCTATTCTTACATCATCAGTTTACTTAATGTAAATTAAGTTATGACATAACATCTCTCTCTCTTTCAAGCTTTAAGTTTCAATGTTCTTGCTTCTAGAATGTGGTGCCTAGCTGAGGAAATGTTCCAGGTACTGTGTCTGAAGGACAGAGGGAGGGGGGAAGAAAACAGGATTAAAGGGAGCCATACAAATATGGATGGAGTTTTCTTTAACAAATTATCCAACATACTATGTGGAAGTTGTTTTTTCTTAAAGTCAAGCATGCAGTTTTCTTTGCTCCTTTTTTTTTTTTTTTTTTTTTGTTCAACAAAGTGGTCATAACCATATCTCAGAAAATCCTGTTCTTCATTCAAGTTGGACTTAAACTCCATCTGTACAGTATCTCTGGGCAATGGCACAGTGATGAAGTCTTTCTTAAGAGCCATTGTCCCTTCTCCCTACCCAGACCACTTTCCCATTTTTTAATTCCAGCAACACAAGATTGAAAGTTTGGGAAAAATTAAAAATAGTGGCATTAGCGTTCATAAACAATCTCAAAGCAGTTGCACAACTATTTCCCATGAATCTAAGAACTCATGGGAAGTACATGAAATGCTTGCAGCCTAACCACCTCAAGCTGCTGTTTAGTCAGATAACAAACATAAAGCAGGTTTGGACCCGGGGAGCATCTGGATGAGAAATCTATACAGAAATCCACTGTGCTACAGAAAATGGTACTGGTAATTCAGTAGAGAACAGTCTTTCCTTTGAGTCAACATTGAACCAATATGGTTGCACTTTGAGTACCTGTAGTCAATACAGTAACTCCTCACTTAAAGTCATCCCAGTTAACATTGTTTCATTGTTACATTGCTGATCAACTAGGGAACATGCTTGTTTAAAGTTGTGCAATGCTCCCTTCTAATGTCGTTTTGCAGCTGCCTGCTTTGTCCACTACTTGCAGGAAGAGCAGCCCGTTGCAGCTAGGGGGCTTGGAACCAGGGTGGACCGGCCGCCTCCCTATCAGCTCCCCACTCCCCTAAGTTCCCTGTGCAGCAGCTGCCCAGCAGGCTATAAATTGCCAGCAGTTCAGCTGTCCCTCCTCCCACTGCCATGTGCTGCTCCTGCCCTCTGCCTTGGAGGTGCTCCCCAAGACTCCTGCTTGCCTGGGGGGGGGAAGATGGGGGCTAATGTCAGGGTGTCCATCTCCCCCATGCTCCTGCACCCCACTTACCCCATCTTCCATAGAGCACGGGGGCGGGGGACACACACGGATGGAGGGAGCTTCCAGGCAGCGGCTGCAGTCCAGTCTCAGCTTTCTGATCTAATTAACAAGGCAGTATACTTCTGAACCCACTCTTCATACTTAAAGGGGAAATGCGCATCTCTCTCTCACACACACACAAGGTGCATGTCTCTGTCTGCTCTCCCTCCTTTCCTGTGGCCTTGTAGAGTGTGAGAGTTGACCCTTGAGGGCTCAGCCAATTGCTAGTTCATCATTTAGCAGTAAGGCATTCCCTGAGAAATATTCCAACCTCTGACCTCTCTACCTCAACCAAGCTTCACAGCCATCATCACTGTGTACCAGTATTAAATTGTTTTTTTAAAAAAACTTATACTTATACATATATATATAGTTTTTAGTCTGGTGAAAAAAATTTCTCTGGAAGCTAACCCCCTCATTTACATTAATTCTTATGGGGAAATTGTTTCGCTTAAGGTCGCATTTTTCAGGAACATAACTACAACACTAAGTGATGAGTTATTGTATTGTGGTCTTGTGTCATTTTTTGCAATAGAATGGATGTTAACACCAGTATCCAGTCAAAATTCCCCTTTAGGTATTTCTGCCTACTTAAATTATCTCCTAAAATTTAAATGTATGTGAAGGAGTCAGTCCAGAAGGGTATAGGAGAGTGCTGGGAGGCAGGTATATCAGCCTCAGGATGTGCAGGTCTCTGTTCTCTAGATAGCCAAACAAAGGCTACTCCAGGCCAATCAAGACACCTAGGGCCAATTAGGAAGATTCTAGAAGGCAGTAGAAATAGCTAGCCTGATTGGGACACCTGAAACCAATCAAGGACTGGCTGAAACCAGTTAAAAACCCTCTTAGTTAGTCAGGTGGGTGTGGATGTCAGGAGCTGTGAGAGGAGGTTGTGCTGTTGGTGAGACTGAGTGGTAGACAACATATATGCAAGGAAGGAGACCCTGAGGTGAAGTGGAGTTTGAAGAAGCGGGGACTGCAGTGGGGAAGTAGCCCAGGGAATTGTATTGTGTTTGGTGGCTAAAAGGTCAGCCATCTTAGCTGATAACTATTAGGGTCCCTGGGCTGGAGCCTGGAGTAGAAGGTGGGCCCGGGCTCCCCCCCTTTCTACATCCCCTAACTAATCACTGGCTTATGATGAAAATGGCTCAATAGGCTGTGACCTGGTCTCTAAAGAAAGAGGGGAGGGTCACAGTGAGCCTCTGAGGCTAGCGCAAACTGCCTGGAAGCGCAGGACCCACAGGGACAAGGCCAAAGCTTTGCCACATTATATACAATATTCTACTCTGATGGAGAGCTCTGTCATTGCATATTTTAATTTATGCTCTTCAGTTCAAACTTATCTTCAGCCAAAGCCCACCTTGAAGCCACTGGGAGAGTGGGGAATGACAAATAATATCAGCCTTTCAGAAGAGCATCACATAGCTTAGAAAATCAAAGGTCATGAAAAAGATATGTACACAAATAAAAGAATAGGACCCCTATAAGGAATCAAGTAGTTCTTGGATAATTTGGCATCACCCATATAAACCAACATCTCTTTAAAGCATTCACTAGCTTGGTATGAAATAATGGTTTTTCTCAGACTGGAAGATAAAGCAAAAGCAGAGGGACAACGCATTGTGCACTGCTGAAGTTGGAATCTCAGAAATAAACAGTTTATAATGGCATGTAAGCAATACCATTCTTATGAAATCTCATACTTCTGCCTTTCTCTTAAACCTGACATGCAATAAATGTGGGACAGGATCAATTAATTGAGGGGCAGCACTAAAAGACTCATTTTCCAGTGAGCAAAAGCAGATAAAAACATGTCAGACTATGAACCCAAGAAAAGCCATGGCATGAATTTCCCCTCACAAACAAGGGAGAATGTGCCCGCAAATCATCATCCATAAATTCTTCCCTTTAGGGACATTTTAAAAGCATCAGAGTAAAGGTTAATATACTTCTTTTGTATTAATGGTTTCTTTCATCTTGGGTTTCTGTTGATTGCTGTTTGTGTGTTTTTTTAATCACATGCATATTAAGGAATAGCTGTCATAATTCACTGATGATTTTTAAGGCACAAGAAATCAAAGAGTTTTTTATATTTTCTTGTCAATCCATGCGTGTTGTTTTAAAACCAAATTATTTAATCTACTCCTAAAATCCTAGTGCCACCAGACATGTTTTCTCCTACTTGCATAATTTAAAAAACAATAAGCTAAAATGAACACTGGTGTATAGAATTTACATATTTGTTATTAGAAACTATAAATCTCTTGCAAGGTTTAACACTGTTCTGAACTATGGAAAAATCTTTTAGTGCAAACCACTTGTAAATCTGGGAAATAGTCACCGGTATATAATAAAGTGAAATCAGTATGCCAATTCTGACCATCTTAAAAATACACAAATAAAACTGTCTATTTGTGATGAGTGTCCCTGTCTTCGCAAAACAGACACTGATGCTCACAGAAGCATGCGCTCATGCACACACACACACATTCATTCACATACACACTCCCTGTTCACTTACAGGTACATGAACCAAATACCCACAAAAGGTACACAATCTTTAAAAAAAAAAAAGTTCAGAAGAAAAAAACCAAAACAATCATTTTGTTTCATGAAATTTTCGAAGCTGACTAAGGAATTAGGCAATGCAAAATCCCCTAGTCAGTTTTGAAAATGCCAGCCTTCAATTTCTTGTACCCACAGTGCTTGTGAATATATGTAGTGAGTCTAAAAGGTTTTAACTATCTAGTCAATTTTCCAGAATTCAGCAGGCAGGTGGGACAACACAATGCTGATGGATATAGAAAACCTCTTTTAATGCCTTCACGCTTAGTCGTTTGTGGTCATTATAAAAAATACATGATGTTTGCAGTATATGTTTCAAGGTCTTTTTTTTTTCAGTTCACTCACTTATTAAAGCACCTTTCTTTCCATTTTAAATTTTCCTACTATTAGCTCCAGATGAGTGCTTTTCCTGTGATTTGAGACCTTGTATTATAAGAAAGGAAACAAATAAGTAGACTATGCAATATAGGGCTTAACTTCACTGCAGTGTTAGCTCTAGGAATAACTTAAGTGTTGTCCCTTGTTAGGCTCCTGCCCACACACAATTCTCTCACTGGAGTTAAGTGGTTCTTTAAATTCGAGCTAGATGGCCCATCCTGGGGTGTGGGCTGAAACTCAAATGCTGCTGACACTCCAGCTAGTAGGGGCCTCAGGTACTCTATGGCTATGTCTACACTGCAATTAAAGACCCAACTGATGCAGGCTCTTGGGGCTCAGGCTAAGGGACTGTTTTATTGTGGTGGTGACATTTGGGCTTGGGCTGGACCCAGGCTGTAAGACCCTGTGAGGTGGTCCCAGAGCCCAAACATCTACATCTTGAGTAACCAGCCCTTTAGGTCAAGCCCGGGTGGGAACCCAAGTCAGCTGGTATGGGCTAGCCACAGGTTTTTAATTGAAGTGTAAACATATCCTATGTTGCGAATATGATCACTCTGTGCAGCGCAAGTGTTGTTTCACAGTATGGCTAATCTCATTCAAGCTAGGCTAACTTGAGAGGAGTTATCTATAATCTGCAGTGAAGACATTCTTGCATAGAAAAGACTATAAAAACTTCCTCTGGATTCTGCCTGGGCAAGCTCTTGCAACGCTCAGCTCCATCCTGTGGAAAAATCAACCTACCCTTCATAATTCTTAACCTCCATAAGGGTAAATAGACCATACAATAATGGTCTTTCCATGTAATTGTGTTAGAGCCATGGGCTCTAGCTCTTTACCACACTCCGAAACTTACACATGTATATATCCTACTATCCTAAGTCATGAACACTGACATACTTTGTAGGAGTGACATTTTCATAAATACCCCACAGATCTATAGATCAATAATGGAAGGGGGACTGCAGCAGTCAAAGCATCACTATAATAACCCCCACCCCACCCCCAATTTATAGTGGTTGCTATTCAAAGGTCAGCATGCAGGCAGTTGTGATATTTTATTTGAGGTACCAGTTCCATGATTATTCAAAAGGAAGTAACTGTGGTAATTATTGGCAAATGTCATCTCATTAATGGTGACCACTGTATCCTCTCATCACACTAATAAGGTTCCAAAAATGCCCTTTCAAAATGCAATTGTTTGGGTTCTTTACCATCATTTTTATGTTAACAATATGCAACTTAATTAGAGATGAAAAGTAAAGATGTTTTCTTCTAGCAATCACCTTTAACTTAAGGTATCCATTATAACAAGATGGGCATTAATGTTTATCCATCAGGTCTTATCACATTATAAGATTTATTTACATAATTTAGTTAAAATGTAATGGTTTACACTTGATTTATTTGTGCTGGCAAGAAAAGGACTAGTCTATTTGAAGCACTCACCAGAAACCTTCAACTCCAGGAAGTTAATCAGTGTTTTCTTAAGTCTCCCTCTGTCCCATAAATTATGGAAGTCTATTAAAATGCTATCATGTGCATAATTAGTACCCTTAGTGTTCTTATTAGAACTACTTTCATTCAAATCATTACATTGATTATTATTAAAATAAAGGCATTGTCATAAAATATATGCTAATAGTTTACAAACTGTTAAATATTACAATAAGGATATGCCCCTTTCAGCTCGTGCCTCCCCATTTAACACTTCCTGGCCTTCTTTTGATGTTGTTAGACTGAACGATCGCAAAAGTAACTACCCAACAAAAGATGACACACTAAATCAGTTTAGCCAATGGTAATGCCAGAAGAGGAAGCAGACCTGGTAAAACTATTAACATCTCACTTATTTATCTTAGGATTTGTGACTGGGTGAATAATTTTTCTGCCTTTTCCATGATTTAAAACAAAAATAGGTTCTTTCCACCTCTCCAAGTTGGATACTTATTATGAGGTAGAATAAAAAAATAACATTGTTCTGGCCAACTTCCTAGATCAGGATGGCCAATCTGTGGCTCTGGAGGCACATGCGACTCTTCAGAAGTTAATATGCGGCTCCTTGTGTAGGCACTGACTCTGGGGGGTGCTCACTGTTCAACCCCTGGCTCTACCCCCACTCCACCCCTTCTCGCCCCCTCCCCTGAATCTGCCATGCCCTTGCTTCTTCCCCCTCCTCCCCAGAACCTCCTGCATGCCACAAAACAGCTGATTGGGAGGTGCAGAGAGGGAGGGGGAGGCACTGATCGGCAGGGCAGTCGGTGGGTGGGAGGCTCTGGGAGCGGGAAGTGGGTACTGATGGGGGCTGCTGCCGTATTACTGTGGCTCTTTGGAAATGGACATTGGTAAATTCTGGCTCCTATTCAGGCTTAGATTGGCCACCCCCGTCTTAGATCACGAAAGTAGCACCTACTTCAAGAATCCTACATAGGATATGGGACCAAGCTGAAAAATTCCGATCCTAACTGGGATGTGAATTTTCTAAAAGTTCAAAGATGTTCAGGTCCAGGGTTTTGGTTTGGGCCCATCTCTATCCTCCATAGCAGCTGACAGAGAGAGAGCAACTGCCAACTGGTGAAATCAGGCAGACAAAACCACAGAGTGTGCACTGCTGCAGCAGTTTGTTTTGTCTGTCTTTAAAAGTTCAAATGTTGCAGTTGTAAGTGTTGACACTTTCATGTCACCAGAAAATCATCAGCACTCAGTACTCATCCATAAAAAAGCAACAATTTGAATATGAATATGACAGTACAGTTTATAAAAATCACTCCGAAACCTGTGAAAGAGTGTGTATACAGAAGATGGCCTTGAAATGGCACAGACTCATTCTCATTGAGCCCTGATGGTATCCCAACCATGTTAGTGTTTTAAAACAAATTTGACTTTTTTTTCTTGGCCTTGAGGATAATTCCACCAAACTATCTTCCTAGAAAATCGGAGAGATGCCAGTATAAGTGACAGCAGAGTCAGGTCCAATAGTTTTACTTATTTTAATTCTGAAGCTAGGGCATAGATTAGTCATTTAGCGATAGTGGTATTCTCCACCTTCTGCCCCCCGCCCCTAATTCCCAGCTCCTTTGAAACATCTGAGTCAAAACAGAGTAACAGCCATGGAACCTGAGACTGCCTGCCCAAAGTGGCATCACTAATCCTGCTATCTATATCAGTAAGGAAATGGTCTTCTTGAGGAGGGTTGTTTTATTTTGTTTTTTAAATTTCCTTCTACATTCTTCCCCAAAATGGATAAATCATTTGTATAGGAGGAACACTAGTAAAGTCCACCATTAGCTAAGAGACCCTGGCTAAAACTTTGCCCATTGGCAGTCTAA
This sequence comes from Sternotherus odoratus, assembly GCA_032164245.1. Classification (NCBI taxonomy): domain Eukaryota; kingdom Metazoa; phylum Chordata; order Testudines; family Kinosternidae; genus Sternotherus; species Sternotherus odoratus. The sequence goes on along the minus strand of JAVMKO010000001.1, from coordinate 95,526,093 downwards.
CTCAGTATGGTGGTTCTGCTAAGCAGGAGACTACAATTCCAATAAGGCCCCTCCCCACTGTACTTCTCTTTCTCCTGGTCAGATAAGGGGAATCCCAAAGTGGCTGGGCTCTGTTGAAGGCAGTGGGCACATGGCTAGCTACAAAGAAGCTGGATGGAGAGGTTGCATTGCTAGCCAAGAGCTGCAGAAAAGATTCCCCAGAAATCATATGCACAGTTGCATGTGGAAAAGGCTTTGACTGCCCAACATTATAGTTGGGGGCAAGTCTGTGTAGGACTTATGGGGGAACAGCAGCTGGTCAGAGAGCCAGTGCAACGGAGCTTTAATGAGAGGGACTAACTGAACTGAGTTTGGAAAACTCCTGGGACAAAGCAGTCAGTCCAAAATAGTTGACTTTAATAAGCAGGCAAGAAGAACCATATTACAGGGGCATAAATGGTTCAACATGTTGGATTTCTTCCACCTTTAAAGTATCCTGACTTTCCTGTAATTTACTTAGGTACCTCAAAAACTCCTGGAAACTGAAGATTTGACCACTAGAGAAAACTACCAGGTCTCTCTAGGTGGGGAAAAAATCTGGCTAGGGCTTAGTCCATCTGTTTATCAATGACAACGCCCTACTTATCTTACCCAGGCTAGTCTCACTGAGGTCATATGAGTGAGGCGGCTTTAGCGCCAAAAGATTCATAAATTTTAAGGCCAGAAAGGATCAGTATGATCATCTAGTGTGACCTCCTGTATAACACAGGCCATAGAATTTCAGATGATCATGTAAATCAATTTTTTTTCCTGGGGAGAATGAGGCAATGAATAGATTTTTTTTCCCACTGAAGTGTCTCTGTAAGGATATGCCACTTCAACTTGTATTTCTTTCTCCACTCCATCCCCCTCTGTTTTGGCACTCATTATGGAGGCAAAGACAAGTATAAATCACTTTATGCCATCAATGTGGAATTGTCCCTGCGAGTCTGGCATCATGCCCAGGTTTTATACTGACTCCCTGACACGTGGTGTTCTCTTTGTCTAGGATTTATCTAGCCTCTTGGATAGATACTTCAAGCATGGTCATTTGATAGATGTGATGTGCCTAGATTCCAAAACATATAAGTCTTTTATATAGCACATCATGATTATAAAGCAAATTGCAGAGTTCCTGAAACAGGGACTATATTTATTTCTGACATTAAAAGCCTGAGGAGATTCTTTTTCCATTTCAAATCGTCTCAATAAGACTCTGCAGCTTTTGAAATTCCTTACACGGTCTGGGTTTTTCCACATGATTTCATCAGCCATCTTCTCTCCATTTTCTCTCCCACCTAAACAGTAGAACCATCACAGCTTCTTCCCATCTTTGTTTGATGAGGTAGTGTGTTCTAAACAGAGGCCTGGGAATCAAGATTCCTGGATTTGATATTCATGTACTATATTAACTTGGTGAACAATGTACCAAGGGATGTGCTGCATTCTCCATCACTAGAAGTTTGTAAACTACCATTGACTGTCTGTCCAAAAACAATATGGAGTTGATACAAGAATTACTAAATGAAATTCTATGACCAGTGTTGTACTGGAGGTGAGAATAAATTATTGTAATCATCCCTTCTGGCCTTAAACATCTATTAATCTATGGAGTTTGGATCCAGGGTTTCAGTTTCTGTTTACCTCTAGGCCTTGAAGGTGGCCCTATCTCAGCCTCATGAGGACAGAGAGCTCTCAAGAGGTCATGTGCCCTTTTATTTTTAGCTAAATTACATTAAAAGGGAATAGTCTATGACATCTTTCTGTGTTTTGGTGGTGGTGTGTTTTATGCTATGAATGTAGTAAGTGATGGTCAGTTATGTTCCAATACACTAGGGCAAAATAAAGCAAGGATGTACTGTAAGGTCAATGACAACATCCCTGCCTGGAATAATCGCTCCTTTAAGAAAAGAAAGAGGGGCAAGCTGTTACAGTTTAGCATTCAACAAAGCCTCTCTTTGTATTCTACTGTCAACTACAATAACAGTCACAGAGGCTGGCTGCCATGTTATGCCAGGTCAGTGGGGGGTGGGAAAGAACCACAAAAAACACTGACTGTTTGAAACATACCTTTGCAAATTCACACAGGAGGCTGACAATGTTTCCCTGCCTGGCACTGAAAATGGCTTGAGTAACTGAGATGAATAGAGCAGAGCTGCACATGAGTAGTCTTTGAGCAGCATATGAATACAAGCTGAGATTTTTCTCTCCCTGTGAGCAGAATCATACCTCTGTGGTACCCCTTTTCAATACAGTATTTTCATGTGAAAGCAAAGGTAAACTGTTCCAAAAGGAACCATCAGCTACCAGAGGATTTATATCAGCAGTCACTTATCAGAAATATTTCCACAGTTGTGTCACTATTTAATCATTAAATATTGTAAGACTATTTTACCCAGATTCATGCCTCCTCCTTATACCCTTTACCTCTCCGTCTCCCCAGATTTATACATACTGGAGAGAGAGAGAGAGAGAGAGAGAGAGAGAGAGAGAGAGAGAGAGATCAGTAGGAATGAGTATGCTCAGAACTTGACAAAATTTGACCCTATATGAGGTATAAATGTTTTTCAAAAGGTTGTGTTTTTTTGTCTGTCTTTTCAGCTCAGTGCGACTTTCAGGATGGAAAGACCATCTGAGTGACTCAAACACATTCTCATATTTCATAGCCTCTGTAAGTCTTAAGACACTTAACTCTCTATCTCATCTTCTCCTTCACTCTACGCCCGCTCCCTTCGGCTGTCAAACGCTTGCACTCAACAACCTAATGCTCAAAAGATGAAAACAAAGAAGCAGCAGTTGCTGATTCCATCATAGGGACAGTGTAAAATGGAAAGAAAACTGGTGTGGACATTAATATTTATGAATATAAAGAAAAAATGTGGTGCTGAAGCTAGAATGTAATTTTGTAAAGGTCATTGTAAAACTGTGTTCAACATTTAATTTCAATAAATAAAAAGTAATGCTAGATGGTAGGATGGCTATAACCAGAACTTGTTTATTTCAGAATGAAACGGTCACACAATCTATGCTCCTTTGAGCTTGATAAAAAATCATGACTGTGAAATGAGAATGAACAATGTGAGAATGTTAAATAGGACCAAATCTATTTAAAAAAAAAACCACAGCACTGAAGTTTGATTTACAGTTTGACTATGAAAAATATTGCTAATGATTTATAAAAATTAGGATGCAGTCAAACTGGTTTGATAGAAAGTAGCAGACATGAAACCAGATTTCTAGCAGGTATAAATCAGTATAACTGAGCTACATCAATTTATACCAGCTGCAGATCTGATCCATCATATTTACACACATATGCATAATATTGTTCTGTATATTATGACTACTGTACTTACAGAGTCTCGTTTTCAGAAGATTTAGGATGAGAAAATTGTTCCTGTGTATATCCAATTACTTCAGTCATGCATGCATTTCCAATATTTGCCTAAACCCCCTAGAAAGCAGTTAAGACTTTTGGAACTAGAGAGGAGTTGAATCTCCCCTTTCCCTTTTCTCAAGGGCAATGGTGATTTTCAATAGGAGAGAGAACTGAATTTCTTCTTCCCACCCCTGCAACCCTTAATAATTAGATACCCCAGTACAACCCAACCAGTATCTGCTACATTAGTTTCATGCATATGCTTAATCTATCAGCAGTGACTTGTGAATGTAGACATTTCAATGGTCATAATTATATTTCAGTGTTAACAACCTGGGATGAATGGAAGCAGTTCATACTTTGTCTCAGATGTATTTTTTCAAACTGTTTGCAGACTCAGGCAAGTACTCATGAAACATCCAGTTCCAATTTTTAAGGTTATCTTTGTGACCATATGGAAAAGAGACCTTTTAAACTATAAGCTTAGATTCTGAAATATAATTATGCAGCAATTTTTTTAAAAAACCTGTAACTATGTGGCCATTTGTTTGGCTGCATTATCTCAATTAAACAGGGTTCAGATTTTACATTGTAGGCATAGTATGTAGTGTGGTTGAGAAAGGGGCCTTCTGTAGTCTTTTGACCAACTTAGTTTTACTGTTTTTTAATGCTGTAAAATCCCCACATCATTTGGAATTTTTTTTAAAGTTCAATGACAAATCAGGGCACATTAGAGAATACAGCAGTAAAGGGCACTAAGATAATTATGCACTATAAGTAATTTTAAATAAATAGCAATAATAATAGTACAAAATGCACTGCCTATTTCTGGATAGAGGTATCTGGCATATCAGAGGTTTAATATTCAATGTACATATTTTAAAATATACTTTTTAAAGAGTCAGTGCATAAGCATGTATCTCTGAATATTATTTTAGGTCAGGAAATAACTATAGTTACTTGTTAGTTTTAACAAGCTTAGCAAAGCTATGGCTAAATAAAATTATATTCTAATGCACCAGATGAAGACTATCATTGTAGATGATCACTATATCCAATCCCAACATAGTCCTTCAGGCAAGCCTTTTGGCCAGTGAGCTAACAGCAGGCCAGTAAAACAGGAAACCTTCCAGAATCTCAACACTCTCTATTAGTGCAAGTTTAACAAGGCAGCTTGAAAAGTAGTTGCATAGCTGCCAAAACAACCATCTCGGGAACCTTCTAAATGCTGCAGTTGGAAAACATGTAGTGTAAGGAACTGGGCATCTGGATCCTGCCACTGCCCAATTTAGTCTATGTGGTTTAAGGTGCTGACACCACAGCTGGAGGGAACCCAAACCAACTATCATAAGTAGTAACATCAGCAAGTGCAGGAGGTAACACAGACACAGTCTTCAAGCTATATGTATGCTGTATGGGTCAGGATCTACTGTCTTAAAATCCAAGTTCTGCATGGATAAACTCACCATGAGTGTTTGGATGTGAATTTACAAAATGAATGCATAACAGTTTTCAATATAATTAATTTCTAATGGCTCAGCCAAACAAAATACATATTCCTTAAAGGTCCACTCTCTCACACAAAAATACATTGAAGGCAATTGAGGCTATAGCTAAAGGTTACTAAAATATGAAAATTCAAAAACAGCTCCTGTGTTCAGGTGCAATGGGACATGTTGATGAGGTGCTAAGGAGATATGCTGCAGCACATTGGAAATTAAGGCAGTACTCCAATACCCAGTGGAAATGGAGTATGTATGTTAGTTAAGATTTCCTGCTATGTGCTAGAAGTCTCCCCCAACTGGTTAACTTCCAATATTTTGTTTCTTACTAAAACAGCTTCAGTGATAGGCCCAGTCTCCTGGTGGTTAATGCTCTGCTATCTAGAAACAGTAGGTTTTGTTCCAGTCTCCTTCCCCTCAACTCGGCCTGGGCTGTAAATCAGCCTCAGTCTTAAAAAAATCCTTGCATTTCTCAACGGTGACCCCTTTTTACAAATTTGAGAGGAGCAGTTGCAGGCTTTGAAGGGCATTCAGTTCAAATGTTGGTAATTTACAAGAAAACTACCCTGAGTAGGCAAATATAGGATGTCCACAAGGAACTCATGAAACAAGAGTTTGTAGTAGTTGACAGACACAAGTACTATCCACTAGCCATTACCAATGACTGAGGACTTACAAACTGATTGATCCATGGCAAAGTGTTCACTGTGTTGCATTGTCAAGAATGGGTTCTGGCACATGGAGCTGGATAAGTCATTCAGCCACCTGCCTGCGGCACCACACGTTTTGGCAGGTACCACTGGGTATAAATGACTACGGGTATCAGCCCAGTCCTAGAAGTGTTCCAGTGTAATCCAACCAGACACTAGAGGAACTTCCAGGCATCAAGATGGTAGCTGATGACTTTCTTTTTGTAGGAGAAGGAGATGTCAAGGAAGAAGCAATCCAGGACCATAATACCAAGGTGTGATAACTTCTGAACAGGTGCTGAGAATATTACGCTAAATGCAGACAAACTCAAGTGAAGAGAACTGAAATCATCTACATCAGAAATGCAAAGGACTCCTTCCTTTGTGATTATTTTGCCCTTCCTTTGTCAAACACCATTTTTTGTTCTTTTTTTGTTTCTAAAGGAGTTATAAATTAAGATGGTTTTTCCTTTTTCTTTTTTTGTGAAGATACAAGGGGGCAATGTTTTGTCTTTAAAGCCAAAGGTTTTGGAGATTCTAAAAGGACATCATTATATTATGATCACTCGGAAATTTAAATAGTTTAAAACTAAAGGGGGAAATGGTTGGGGAAATAGCATTTGTGTTTAAGTATGGACCTTCCATAAACAAAATATACAATTTGAATATCATCTAAACATAGTACCACCATTCTGAAGATACCCCCAGAGGCTCCACATCTATTTCAGAATCCAGATCAAAATTTCCCTTTTTGATTTTTAAAGTTCTTATGTACTTATTCCAGTTTATCACACAGAACTTCTTTCTCCCCACATCTCTTCCTGAGCCCTCTTCGAGTCTAGCACATCTCTCTGTTCTAACAAGCTCTGTTGCTGTGGGTACAAGAGTCTTCTCATCTGAAGCTCCTGTTATCTGGAACAGATTTCTCAGATAATCTCTCTCTGCCACAGAAGTTATGTATCTCTTTTTCAAATGTCATATTAAAATCAATGTCCCCTCACTCCAATTTGTACCTCTCCCTCTACTATGCCTGGTCTACATTGGCAAGTTTTGCTGATAAAACTTTGTATCTGTCCGCACAGCCTTTCCCATGTCCGCACACAATTTTGAGTCTGCCAACAAAACCCTGAAGTTTTGCTGCTGAATTTAAACCAGTTCCCTGAATGACATATGTCATCTACTGACACAGCTCTACTGGCACAATGCCTATGTGAATGCAGAAGTACCTGTAGTGGTACAACCAGTCCTCCAGCAGCAAGCCCAGAATGCACCTGTCCCTATGGCAGTGACCACTCTGGTCAAATATTTAACTCTGCTGCCTAGGGTCCCAGTGACAAGTCATCTCTTTTCTTGCTAGCTCACCTTTGCAGGTGCACCTGTATAAGTATGGCTCCAGATAATACTCCGTCTTAACCTCATGCTGCTGCCTAGTCCAGGAAAGAGGTCCTGGATTTCCTCGGTCTGTGGGGAGAAGGAGCTGTGGCTGGTAGGATTGTGGAATTTCTGCAGGAACAAAGATGTACATTCCAATATTTCAAAGGCAATGCAGAAGCTGGGGTACAACAAGTATGAATGTCCCTGCCAGACAAAGAGGAAGGAGCTGCAGAAAGGTTACCAGAAGACAAAGGTAGGCAACAAAATCTGGTGCAGCTCCCAAAAGCTCCCACTATTCTGTAGAGCTCAATGCCATACTCTGCAGGGATCCCTCCCCTAACCCATCATGTACAGTGAACACCTCACAACTTCCAGGGGTGGGGAGGGCCCAGAACTGCAGAATGAAGAGGAGTTCATTGAGAAATGGGAAGTAGGTGATGCAGGTCTGAATGAGAACCAGGAGAAATTTAAAAGTAGCGGAAAATATATTAAGATGGACCAGAGGGGACTGTGTGGATTTTTTAAAATGGTGCAAAACCAAGTTGATGATAGGATGAAACAAAGGAAACTGTGGGAATTTGACCTCAGATTCCCGCAGTCCACTGAAAGGAGTGCTATTATCTGACAACACACTGCAAAAATATCCCGCAAAGTAATGTTTCAGAGAGTGGCATGGGATGGACACAGATGCCTGCCCAGTGCTATATAACTTTTACAATGTAACCTGATGATGTGAGGACTCACTGTACCAGTGAAGGCAGCTAAATGTGGACATACTCTGCTGAAAATGCTGTCGATAGCAGTATGCAAACAGAACTTTGCCCATAAAACTTTTCAGTGTAGACAAATCTCTATTCTCTAACTGCATTACATATTGCATAATATAATTGTACTTAATACAGTTACAGCATTATATATCATCAATTATTTAATTCTGTAACTATTATATAATTTTCATTGTATTATTGATTCTGTAAACCATTTTGTTATACATTCATATTTTTAAGGTTGCCGGGTGCTTCACATTATTGAAAAAACCTGTTTTCAGCTGTTCATAGCTTTGCCAAATTTTAACCATGTGGGCTGAAATTTTCCATGATGGATGACTGACTCAAGCTGGATATTTTAGCCAAATCAGTTCAGCTGTTTCTAAGAATGAGGGTAAGAAAATTATATTTTACCCATGTTAAAAATTCTGAAGACCTTTTCTTTGAAATGCTCTCACACCCTCATGCTTTGGAACAGGGACTTGAAATTTGGCAAGGGGTGGCTTGTGTGTCAGAGATTTGCCTTCTGCTGACCCCATGAAAATTAACCCAAATTTGGCCAAATTATAAGTCTTTGAAAAATTGAGTTATCGTACTCAGTAGATACTTGCTATAGCTAAACAGCTAAAATCTCCAAAGATGCCATTCTACTGGAGCATAATTGAGCCTGTCACAGTTCCTAGTGCTGACTAGATTGCACATGTGCCATCCCCATATGCTCAGGGCCAATGCTATTTGGGCTCAGAGGTCTTTCCCTGTCATTGCCACTCCCAGCTGCTCCTGGCTGGGATGGGAATGGGCACTAGAATTAAAAACAGGGAGCCTGTCTCTTTTGCGTTCCCAATGACCTCCCTGCTGGCATCCAGGCAATATGAAGGAGGAAGATATGTGACTTCAGTGGAGAAGGGACAAAAACTGGACCGGGGAAGGGGGCCAGAGCCAGTGGAGGAGAGGGTGGAGTCATCTGCGAGGGAAATGGGACCATCTGGCCAAGGAATCTAGTGAGACTGGGACTGGAGGTTAGAGGGATAGAAAGTGTGACTGGCAGTCAGTGGGGACAGCGGAGAAAGCCAGTAAAGGAAGTGAGGACAGGGCTGGGAATCCATTGGCTGGGAGGCAAGGGGGCATAGATTGGAGGAGGAGGTGACGTGAACTAGCTGGACAAAGAAGCAGGTTCCGCCAAGGACAGGCCTGGACAGAGAAAGAGAATGGATGAGTGTTACAGGGGACTTTCTCGAATCTCGTAGAAACAAGGCTTACACACAGTGGCTAGATGGAAAGTGGTGAGTTTATTGAAGGGAGTGACATCACAGCGCCTGGGGGCCCCGGCTGCAGGCTGTCACTGATGGGGGGCCTGGCACACCCAAGCGATGTCCAGGAAAGGAGCCCAACATATGAGGGTGTGTCAGCACAAATATACCCATACTCATTTGCATCTCATACATACTCATATCTCATTAATAGCAAGCAGCAAGCAAATTGGTTGATTACATGCTGTTTAGCACTTGTTGATTATACGCCGTCCTGCCTCAGTTTACCTATTTAGGTTCACACGCACTCGTTCTCACGCAGACGGGGTAAACACTCACACAGCTGAGAAACAGTTCTCAGACACATACAAGATAACAGAAACACAAGGCCATTCTCAGACTGATAACTTCATTATGCCATTACCCTGGAGACAACGTAGAAGCGTAACTACGCCCCCTGCTGATTGCCGTCACAATAATCTTCCGGTCACTACAGATGAGGAACCCAGTACTGGAACCAGGTTCTGAGCAGTTGCAGAGCAGGGAGAGAGGTCAATAGATCATTGCTGGTGCCACCTTCAGTTATACCTATTACCATGAAAAGGCACATACCCCTGAAAGATGCTGGCGGGACAGTCTCTCCTCCCCACTCCCATTTAGCTCTGCCACTGGAATCCAGGCTTTGAGCCCCACATGGCTGGGGGTTTACCTGTGAACCTTGGCCAGCTGGTGCACCCGCTGTCAGCCCTCGGCAGATCGGGCTCCTGTTGTCAATGCAACAGCCCAAACCTGGCTGCCTCACGATCACAGCATAAGCCCCACCGTCCATTCTCCAGTTTATCCAGGTTTTTGGTTATCCAGATCTGGCCCTGGTCCCAATTAGATTAGATAATCGAAGTCCCACTGTTGCACATTCAGAAATTACATTAAAAATATTACTTATGTTACAAAGTCAAGCACATGAAAGTTAGGAAATCCCACACTTTAAAGTTCAAAGAGTAACTTAATTGCCCCCCCCCCCTTGTGCATATACATTATTCTACAGTCTTTAATTACATGATCACATAGGATTGTTTCCCACGGAGCCCTTCCCTTATTCAGTGCCCAGGGTGAATGGTGCCCGGGGAGTGAGGTAAGTGTTCACTATTTTTATCCTCATCACTCAGTCATGGGCCACTGCCATATTTATTTCACACTTATTCTTTTCTTGACGGGCTTTTCTAGGGCACTTATCACCATAGTATCAGAGTGCATCCTAGACTTCAATGAATTTATCTCCACCGTGAGAGCAGCAGCATCCTATTTTACAGGTAGAAAAGATGAGACAGAGACTTGCCTGAGGCCACAGTGACTTAAAAACAAAGCCAGGATAAGGATTTGACCTGCCTGACTCCACACCCAGTGCTCATTCCTTCAGACCATGCTGCATTACTGCCAGTGATGCTGAATATTCACAGCACCTACTGACTTCTGTTGAAGTTGTGAGTGCTCAGAAGTTTGGACTATCAGACCTAAGGTGTCTCAGATTGGCAACTCAAACAGTGAGAAACACAGTTAGTGGCCACCTGCCAAGTTTAGGCTTACGTGACTTGCACATCATCATACAGGAAGGTGTGGCAGTGACAAGGATCGAACTGTGTTCACTTGAGTCTCATAAATCTGTTTTAACCACAAGACCACCATTTCTCTATTCCTCCAACCCCCTACTTTGTTTTCTACACACCTTTCAATTTCTAGAGCAAATGAAGCAGGGATCATACAACCAGCCTCATTCACTACACGACCCTGATTCATTTTCTGAGCCCTATTTAGACGGTGCACTGAATAAGACAGTGGGAAAAATCATATGTGATCATGTAATTGCAGACTATCAAAATCCATATGAACAAATGGGGCCAAATTAAGGTTGCCTGGCAACCTAAATTCTGGCATTTCCTAACTTTAAGGTGTTTGATTATGCAACACATAACATTCTTTTATGGGGGCTTTTTAAAATAATTTCCTATGTTTTTTAAAAAATGTTAAAAGTTAAAACAAATTCTATTATTTACAACTGCAGCAACTCCCCACCCCATAATGAATCACTGGTAGGATTTAAACCCAGAATCTTCAGTACTGAAGCACAGCTTGAGCTATGCTGACTAACTACATTGGTGGCAGTAGGAACAGGCTGTAGAGGAGCCTTGCCCTCACAGTTGAGAGGGGGTTGGTGATGGGCCTTGTGCAAAGTCTGGTGGAGTGTTGTCGGAGGAGTGACTGGCCTGGGCCTTTCCCCCCTCTCTCAGCAAGGCTGTCTTCTCCTGAGGTTCCCATTGCAATGGTACAAGCCCAGCCTTAGAGTAGAATGTTTCTTTTTCAAATATTATTTTGGCAAGCTGCCAACAATTTTTCTGAGGAAAGCACGCAAGAGCTGGGTAATGATGATTTCTCAAAAAAACCTGAGCAGAATTTCATGGGACAAAGAAAAGGCACTTCTCTGGCCCCGGGGATTTAGCAATTTCAAAAGCCTGCTGCAAACAATGGAAGGGTTTATGCTTTAAAAAAAAGGTGCAAGAATCTTTTATAATGGAAAGTGTTAGGTAATCCAAACACAGGAATTGCTACCAGTTATATCTCTGAAACTACCATGGTCCAACAGGTAGAGAAGTAGCCTGGGACTCTTGAGTTTAGTCCTGAAAATGCTGTTGATCTACTTTGTGGCCGTGGGCAAGTTGCTACACCCTTGTGTCTCTGTTTCATCTAATATATGAGGCAGGGATTGTCCCTGTGTCTGTGTTTTTACAGCATCTAGTAGAACGGGGACCAGATTGTGGTTGGGCACTCTTGATGCTAATGTAACATTCATAATACTAACGTTTATTGTTATGTGCTCACAGAATTGTGCCAAAAAACTCTTATTCCTGGTAAACTCACTAGAAGATAATATTTCCACATATGTATGTTTATGAAGTAAAACTGCTAGTTTTATTATTCCCTTAGTGATAAAAATTTAACTTTTAGAATCAATGAGAAGTCCTGAATTACAAACTAAAACCAACATTCAGATTTAATATACTAGGGAAATAAAAACAAATCAAACTATAGATGTCCATACCATAGAGAAGGGAAAACTGGCTCCTAATCTGCAAAATTTCAATTCTAAAGCTGGTCAAAATATTTCAACTTTCAACTTTTTGCAATTTCCCCACCCCATTATTTTGACCAGCTTTGTTCAATTCATTTTGAAAATAAAAACCTGCATATTATGGTCCTCACCACTAAGTCTAGCAAAACTCCTATCGAAGCCAAAGGGACTTTTGACTAAGGACTTGGAGGATTTGTCCCAATGACCCTGATGAATCTCTTTGATGGGAAAAATGAAAGGAGGGAATCACTGAGTGGCAATGTTTGAGATAGCAGACTAACAGGCAACCAAAACACGTAGAATGGAAAACAATTTCCATCCTCTTGGTAAAGTTTTTCTTTTGATATTAAAACTAGAGTGAATATAAAATACAAACTCTCTAGCACTGGCCTCCAAATACCAGGACGACAAGTGAGGATTCCAGGAAGGGGACAGACACTAAGCAAATAATTTACAGAACTGCTACACTTTATTTAAAATCTTATTTGTAAATTTACTTCTGACTTTGTAAAATGGAAGGGTCTATATGATTGCAAGAATGCCACTTTAGTATGCGACAGAATTCTGTGAGGAACAAATTGATAGGCTTCTTTTCACCAGTATCTAGATTTACAATAGACCAAGCCATAGTATCATATACCCATTCATTGTGTCTCTAATACAAATGCAAAAAGATTAAACATACTTTCTCCTTTTTTGTACAGACACAATCTCTGACAGGCATGTACAAATTCCATCTTTCTTGCTCCAAAGGACATAGTTCAGTTGTAAGAAGTTAATCAAACGGTAACATGCAACTGTAAACACACATAAAAATGAGTGTAGAAAAAGAATTTTTAGTTTAACTATTGTAGCACAGGATTTCCTTGCTATAAAAAGTTCAAGAAAGAGAAAGCAGGGCCATCAAAACACCACAACGAATTTTCTCCTGCTATTTATCTAAAAGTGTAAACAATCAAGTGAGCTGTGTTACATGGAATGTGTTGCAAATCTTGGTCTTAACCTAGTTATGTTATCACCATGCTGTGACACTGACCAGGTGTGCCATTTTGCAATTGCCAGTAAAATGACAGAAGCATTTTCCTCTCAGCTTCCTATCTTAGGCAGCCTATAGTTTTATTCTAAAGCTACATTATTTCTGTTTTTATGCATAATCACAGGAATAACAAGCACAAAGACTCCATATCAACTACTGCCACACAACAGGCTACCTTTAATTCCCCTCAAACTAGCTTCATTTTTCCCAACTACACTGAGAGAATACACAGCACTGTGCTATGTGGGAGCTTCTATCATTTATAAATTTAAGCAAAACCCTTAGCTGAGGTCATTAGTTCCAAAATGGTTTTGCATATAATACTATTCCCTTCCATTTGTATGTGTAATAAGCTTTTAGTGAACACAAAGCGGAGAGGGGAGTAAATATGAAAACTCTAGAAGCTACATGCATATTTCTATAATTACAGGACTTCAATAGCCTGATATTACGCTCACTGACGTCAGTGGCAGCTCAGACCCTAAATTTATAAACACAGATGTCTGCTGTTTTAAAAAGTGGCTGTTTATATGTACTGTAATTTTAAATTAAAAAACTATACAAAACATATGCATTGCATGGACACACAAAAAAAGAAGAAATGAAAAATAAAACACATGCATGATGCCCAAAAGCTATTCAAGAACTGATAAAAGGATGAATGTAGTCAAAGATTTTGATTTGGAAAAAGAGTTTTAAAACCCTAAACCAGGCAATGCGCCACAGTTAGCCCATTGACTGATTCCACAGTGTGTAAATCACTGGTGAATATGGCCCAGTATTCCTTACACCAAGCAAATTTTACCATAAAATGTTATAAAAAGTTCTGGTCATTCCACTGTACATCTCAGTATCTTTTTGAGTGTCTTTATGACCACTGCATGCTTGCCTGAAAATACAGAAATACTCTGGAGTATTAGAAATGTATACATGGTTTGATTATTTGTTATGGGGAAGTTTGGCCTTCCTCTGAAACAACAGGTACAGTGCTAGCCACTGCTGAAGAAAACACACTGAATTAGAGGCAGTGCTTGACTGGAAGGTGCCAGATGGCCACAGCATATTCATCCTATGCTCCCCCACCATCTGTTCTCCTCGGGGCCAACCCCATTCCGTCCAGTTGTAGGCACATTCGCTACTCATCAGTTAATCAGTTTTGCATGCTCCTTCCCATCAGGCTCCCCACCCATTCTGTCTTTTCCTTCCCCAGTTCATCTGCTGTGGCTTCATCTCTATCATGTAATCAGTTCTGTCCTTAGCCAATCAATGAATCAGTTGTGTGTTCATCATTCCTTAAGCTCTTGAGTTCTGCTCTCATATTCATGTCATCAGTGCTCATACATTCCATCTCTTTTTCCTCTCTCCTCCCCTCCCCTGTTGGCTTCAACAATATTTGTCTTGGAGACCTGGCTACTCACCCCAAAATTCCCCTTATTTGGGCTTGAATTAAGGGGAAGTGGAGAACTCCTGGACAGGCTGAGTAAGGATGCAGCCTGGGTTTCATGATGCTGTTTTTTGTGGCCTGACTGGTGATGGGCTGGGAGAGATTTCCATATCTCAGAAAATCAGAGATGGAAGAGTTATGATAATGCTCCACCTTCCCCCTCCCACCTCAAATGAAATTGCAAAGTGAATGTGAAGCAAGACTTGTTACCCAAAAGAAGATTTTCCCTGGGCAGTTGGACATATTCTGCTTCCTTTCAGTCAGACTGGACTCTTTAAAAAAGAAAGGGATAACACAGTATATGCCCATCTGCACACAATATTAGCAGACCCACAGTGAAATAGGGCACACCCTTTCTATAGCAGAAACAATCTTTTGAGGTTCCAGACTCCTAAACTAGAGAATAAAATAAAGTGACAGCGGAGTGTTTGCGGACTACTTTTGCTTGATGCAAAGTACATTTGGATTTAGAACAGGAGTATGTTGGGTTTATAAACCTTATATCTCCACTTAAAGTCCTTCTTTCTCTCTCCCTTCTACATAATTTGGCTATTTCAGTGAAAGAACCCACTGCTTTGCAGCTGCTGCCCTCTGGAACAATTTTCTTCTACCTCTGTGCTCCATCAACTCTCCATCTCATTCCAAATCTCTGCAGAACACATCTTTTCACCCTTATCTAAACCTCTTAGCTCTGCTCTCCCTTAGCTACTGTTTAATATTTAACAAATTATATTCCACATTTCTGTGAAGCACTTTGGAATGCAGGGTGTGTGAAATAGATTAGACAATGTATATTTTTTTAATTCCTAGGTACAAATATTAAAACCTGTGCACATCACCTTGTGGGAGGAAACAAAATGTTAACAGGTAGAACTGCTATAGTGACTGAAATACAACTTGAAAGCTTAATTCAGCAAAGGGGAGGTTTGCCTTAGGATGAACCAACCAGGTTATGTCCTGACATTCTATTGATTTTAACGGAATGCCCCTTTTACAAGGGGCAGGACAAGAGGTCATTGAGCAGTCAACGCTCTAGGGCCCAGCACATAATGTAAAAGAAAAGCCTCACTGCCACTGAATGAAACCCCACTTCACAGCCATTGACACCCGACCTACCAGGTGAGCCTTTGCTGACGTTTTAAATTGTTATTCCACTGAGATCAAAACAGCAACGGGATATAGGAAAACAGGTTGTTTTTTTCTTTCCCCTACCTCCCTAGGCCAGCTGCCCAAATAAATTAATGATTTCTACCTAGCCCCCAAGCAAAGTGGACACCTTTTAGTAAACCTATCCATAGGAATTCTTGTATTTTATCACCCACAAATAAGGGGAGGTGTTTTGATAGGACGGTCATGAGATGAGGTCAGATATTAAACAGAGGTACCATACGTGTGTAACAGATCTCTGCATGGCAGCTGCTCAGCTTAGTTTTAATCATTATGCCAGATGGGCCAACTTCAGTCTACCCGATCCTATTACCAAAGTTTATCTGAAATGCTACTCAGTTGCCATTATCCAGTAGTTTCATGATGATGAAATAAGACAAACATCCTCAGTCCAATTTAACTTAGTTCTGGAATAGGATGAAATTGAAGTCCTCCAAGCTTCAAAACTGCTTCATTTGTATCTTTTAATGTTATAAATGAAAATGTATAGTAGGCAAGGAGATACAGTAGACTCTCGATTATCCGGGATGATCGGGAAAACCTTAATCCCGGTTAATAAAATCCCGGACAATCAAGTGTCTACTGGGGAGGGTGGGGGTTGCCGGCCACCCTGGGGTGGTGGGGTGGTGGTGGTGGTCCCACCACCTGCCCCAGTCAGCTCCCGCTGCCAGCCTGGGTTCCCTACACCCAGGCTGGCAGCGGGAGCTGACTGGGGCAGGCGGCAGGAGCCTGGGGAGAGGGCCCAAAGAGGCGGCGGGCTGAGCACTCAACCCACCGCTTTGGGATTCCCCCCAGGCTCCTGCCAGCCAGGGTCTCAGCCTGCTGCCAGCCTGGGCTTTCTATACCCAGGCTGGCTGCAGGCTGAGACCCCGGCTGGCAAGGGGCCAGTGGGGGAAACGCCAAAGCAGCGGCAGGCTGAGCGCGCAGCCTGCCGCCACTTTGGGGTTTCCCCCTGCTGGCCCCTTGCCAGCCTAGGGTCCTGCCTCCTGCCCCAGTCTGCTCCTGCTGTCAGCCTGGGTTCCCTGCACCCAGGCTGTCAGCAGGAGCTGAGTGGGGCAGGTGGCAGGAGCCTGGGGAGAGAGCCCAAAGCAGTGGCGGGCTCAGCACTCAGCCCGCAGCCGCTTTGGGCTTTCCCCCCAGGCTCCTGCCAGCCGGGTCTCAGCTGGCTGCCAGCCTGGGTTTCCTACACCCAGGCTGGAAGCAGGCTGAGACCCCAGCTCCTAAGGGGCCAGTGGGAGAAGCCCCAAAGCAGCGGCAGGCTAAGGTTGAGCCCGCCGCCACTTTGGAGCTTCCCCTACCGACCCGTTTAGACATCCCGGTTAATCCGCAGCCCGGTTAACCCGCGCCCGGATAATCGGGAGTCTACTGTAGCATTCTGTTTATTATAATGGCCATTAAGGGAAATTCCTCTTTGTATAAGATACGGAAACTATTGTTTGACTTTTATTACAAGATGTTCATTGCTGAAAAGGGACAAGTTTTATTGTTAAAGTAAATTATCCACACACCCACACAACCCATCATCATCATCATCCAGCGCTCTGATTCCAACGTTCAGTCAGACAGCAAGGCAAATAGCAATAGGTAATTATACCAACTCACAAACATCCTTGTTGAAAACCCAATATGAGTTTGAAGCTAAGTGAAAAATGGCTGAAAACATATGACCAGGCACACACTTTTTCCCTGTTTTTAACTTTTTAAAGACGTTTCAAAGCAAGAAGGTTGTTTGCAGAACTGTTTCTAGGCACAAGCAGACTATGCAATTGTTTGGGGCTCCAAACAGCTCAAGGGGGCTCCCTATTGACTTTTTATGATAAGAACTTGCCTTTTTTAGTATTGGAGGTGGGCAAAAATATTCCTGCGTAGGACCCCCAGTGGGCTCGCATCAGCTAGAGAGACAAGGTGGGTGAGGAAATATCTTTTCTTGGTCGAACAAAAGGTATTATCTCAACCGCCTTTTCTCTCACAGCAAAAAAATAAGATTTTACCCAGGATCTATGTTCCAGGAAAGATCAGAAGTCTTTGTTTTGACTGAAATTTGTTTTAGACAACTTCAAGAGAATATTTCATCAAAACGACCAGTTCCCCAGAGAAAAGTGTGACATTTTAAACAAGTCAGAAATGCCAGCTGTCTCTGTTTAGGAGAAATGGCCCTTATTTTCCCCACTCTAGCCATCCAAAAGGTCTCATGTGACAGAGTCCCAATTGGAGTAAGAGAACAATATCTCAAATCTTACCCTCTCAGTGTAAGACTACATTCTGTCCCAATCAGACCATTAGATTTGTTAACATAATATTTTCAGGGGGAGGCTAAGTTTTATTCTAATTATATGGATTGCATTCCAGACCTCTGTTTTGTGTTGTGCTCTGCCTGAACAGAGTTATGACTTCATACTAAGCCAAAAGTAAACACTCCTTCCTTTCTCCATGGACCACCTATCCCAAAATACTGGCATTTGCATCAATGGAAACAGGAATGACAGTCTTCCCAGGGAAGAGAAAAAACGTCCTTCAAACACACGCAAGTCCCAACGCGCAATGCAAACATTAAAGAGCTTCCTAGAAATTAGTTGCCAAGCTGCACTGCTGTACATCACCTGAGAGAAGGACCTTATCAACTATACAAAGGCACTTAATGAAACAAAGGCAAAGCAATCTATAATTAAAGATATTCTATCAAACACCTGCAGTTTAAATTTACCAAACACTTCTACAGCACACTCAGATTTACTAACCAAAACACCACATAAAGGATTCTCACAATATTTTAGAGTATTCTTTCCTACAACAGGCCTTGATGAAACAGGTGCTAATATGAATAAAGAGCAATACAGCATTCAAAACTAAACTCCACAGTTCTGTTGTACAGAGTTGATGCATGCCTTATTTTCTCCTTAGCTCCTGGTGGACTCTCCAGTCAGTTTTAAACAAGGCCTACAAAAGAGTAAAATCGGACACCTGTGAGGACTTACCAGATTGGAATTGGTGGCATTGGAATCATCTTCTGGAAAGGGGATATAGATAGCTAAGGCCACACAATTGGCAAAAATAGTCAGTAAAATAATTATTTCAAATGGTCTGAGGAATGGAGTTAAGGAAGTTATTCTGAAACGTGTGCACACAAGTTAAAAAAAAGATTTATAAGAATTCTGTTTAAAGAAAACATTCCAAGCCCCTTATATTCTGAAAAGAAACATATGCCTTTTTAAGTGCTTTTAGGAGGTCCCAGCCAAGATTCTTCCTAATATGTCAAAAGCAGTGTAGGCCAGTCGCGTGCCAGAGTAAACACAGATTTCTTAAATGTTTTTTCTTCTTTTAGATTGAATTTTATTTTACTTTCCCCTCACGTGTAGTTGTGCTATTTTTAATAGAAATGCCTATCAGGCGGGACCTCTCTTTCCTTTTGTGAAACAATTTCTCTTGTCCAAATACAGCTGTCACTTAGAACTATGTATTTTAAATATTTTTGACAGTAGTTTAGCATTTCTCAACCCTGTTCCCTCACATTTCAAAGAGACATTCAATGAAGCACTAGGATCTGTAACAAATAGCTTGTGATATATATTTAACATAGCTTCTTTCTTCAGTCTTGATCTGAAAAGAAAGTAAGTGCGTGTGTTTAACCAGAGGTTGTTTAAAAGGCATGATCAAGGTCGTTAAGGCAAAAAGTGGCCCGTCTTAAAGTTTTCATACTGCACCACCTTATCTGAAGGATTCAAGCCTGGTATTTTTTAAAAAAAAATAATCTATTTGCTGAAATAGAGTTTTTTAATTGTATTTTTGTGCACATTGGCTTCGCATGCAAAACAAATGAGAGCCTAGCCAATAGGTCAGGGATACTCTTCAGTCAAGCACACACTATGCCAGGAAACCTATGCAGGGGCATTTCAGCTCCCTGGTGCGTACACACACACACACTTTTTTTAATTTTAGTTTTGGGGTGCACAATAAGGCCCAAATCCTGCACAACCACTTATACATATAGAGTCCTATTCAATGTCCATTGAAACCAAAGTGAGTCTTTCCACTGACCTCAATAGGAATTGGGTTGGAGCCATGCTTAACTTTATGCAGACAAGGATTCGTTGATCTTAATAGGACCATTCAGGTGCAGAGATACATATGTAATTGTGCAGTATCAGGACTAGAGCTGTGAAAATAATGAATTCTTTGGTTCACTGGCCAAACTGAAAAATCTAACAAAAAATCAAAATTGTTTTAGAATGACCCAAAACAGTTTTCTCAGAGAAACAAACAGAAAACAAAACAATGGAAAAGTAATTTATTTCCGGTTGATCAAAACATAACATTTCAATTTCAGGCATTCACCAAGCAGAGAAGCAAGTGAAGATATCCTTGACCCTTTTACCCAATATCGTCTCACTCAGGATGTGGGAGACCCAGGTTCAAGTTTCCCCTCTGCCTGATGTGGAGCATGGATTTGAACTTGAGTGTCCCACATTGCAGGTGAATGCCCTACCCAGTAGGTGGGTCTCAATCTCTCCTGCTGAACCTTTTCCACTTTATATAAATAGTCACTAGAGCAGGAGTGGACAAACTATGGCCTACGTGCCGGATCCAGCCTGCAAGCCATTTTAAACTGGCCTGCAAGCCGCATCACATGGCTTGGCCCCACTCTGGCGCTCCAGATGGGGTGCTGGGTCAGTGCCGCACCACACCGCTTGGCTCCACTCCAGCACTCTGACACTCCAGCTGGGTCGCTGAGTCAGGGGCCTGACCACGTGGCTCAGTCCCAGGAGTCACACAATGCTGCTCCCAGAAGCCATGGCACAGCCACACTCCAGCTTCTACACGCTCCAATGGTAGCTGCAGGGGCAGTGGTTTCAGGTGGGGCAGCGTGCAGAGCCACCTGGCCGTGCCTCCGCATAGGAGCTGTAGAAGGGACATACCACTGCTTCCGGGAGCCGCTTGAGGTAAGCACTGCTCGGAGTCTGTACCCCCTGAGCCTCCCCCCATGCCCCAACCCTCTTCCCCAGCCCAGATTTCCCTCCCGCTCTCCAAACCCCTCAATTCCAGCCCAGAGCACCCTTCTGCACCCCAAACCTCTCATCCCCAGCCCCACCCCAAACCCCACGCCCCCACTCGGAACCTGCACCCCTTCCAGTATCCCTGCCCCAGCCCTGATCCCCCTCCCGCCCTCCAAACCCGTTGGTCCCATCCCAGAGCACCTTCCTACATCCCAAACTCCTCATCCACAGCTCCTTCCCAGAGCCTGTACCCCCTCCCACATCCCAACCCCAATTTTGCGAACATTCATGGCCCACCATACAATTTTTATTCCCCAATGTGGCCTGCAGGCCAAAAGGTTTGTCCACCCCTGCACTAGAGCCTGGGCACGAACCGAGGTGTTCCCCTCTCTGAGGTGAGTGGCCTACCCACCAAACTATAGAGTCACTCTCACTCTCTGGCCCAATTAATAAGTATTTATACAAAGTGGTACAGCTTCAACAGAAGACACTGAGAGACCCACACCAGGATACTGTGTAGTCCAGTGGTTAGGGCACTTACATGCAATGCTGGAACCTCAAATTCAGATCTCTGCTCCATCTCAGGAAGAAGAGGGTCTTGAACCCAAGTCTCCTATATCCTGAGTGAATGCTCTGGGTTTGCGTAGAAGGGGCATATGGGCACCACCTCCAGTTTTATGAGTGGCACCTAAATCCCCATGTCACTCTAGCCTAAAAGATGTTGGGGGGGGGGGAATGGGGGCTGAAACTATTCCATGAACCAACACAAGCTTGTGAATAATTTCAGGTTAACCAAAACTTCATTTTTGGTGGTGAAAATTTTCAGATGAAATAGTTTATTCCAGCTCCAATCAGCACCCAAATTCTTGTTGGCTGCTGCTTTTTAAGGTCTTTTTCTGAAGGAACAGTGTCTGTTTAGAAATTAAAAACTGGAAACAAACATTTCTTTATCTATTATATGATACTCATAAGACCTTAGATTACGGAAAGTGAATGAATTTTTAAAATCCAGTTGTCACTATGCCCTTTGTTTGCTTTTTCTTTCTCTTTGGACAATCAATTGTGATCCCAGTTCTGCAAAGACATGGATATGATTCACCGTGTTTAAAGTTAAATACATGCCCAAGCCTTTGAAGAATCAAGACCAAAGTTGGTTTAACTTTTATTTACAGTCAGTTGTATTTGTCTGATCTTAATGGTGTAGTGTTTGGGTTTCAATCACTGTAGACAAATGTTCACTTTTTATAAAACCTAATACCAATGTAAATGTTCCACAATTAAAAAAAAAAACGTAATATTTCCAAATTTAATTTTTGAGCCAAATGTAAATTTAGTGTCTAAATGTTGCACTAGAGCAAGGACTGGTGTAAAATCCTGGTCCTTCTGAAGACACTGGGAGCACCTCTGACTGGGAGCATGCCCACTGAATTTCAATAGGGTCAGGATTTTATAGCAGATATATAAAAAGTGCACTGCTGGGAACCTTAAGATACAATAAAATACATCTGTCCAGGTATTCACAGGCCAAGTTTTAGTCCTAAAAACCTTGATAGCACCCCTTTAATAATTGTTACTATATTACAATGTAAGCCCTTGTATATATGTGCCTAGATACATCTCAGAAGTAAGACTTTATA
This sequence comes from Sternotherus odoratus, assembly GCA_032164245.1. Classification (NCBI taxonomy): domain Eukaryota; kingdom Metazoa; phylum Chordata; order Testudines; family Kinosternidae; genus Sternotherus; species Sternotherus odoratus. The sequence goes on along the minus strand of JAVMKO010000001.1, from coordinate 95,503,715 downwards.
GGTTTGGACTTTTTCTTTTGTGGGAAGCTGCAAATCACAGCATAGTAAAATAAAAACGCCATTAATGGCATCTGATATTTATTTTACATCCTGTGTGCTTTGGCTTTCAGTGTTCGGAACATTAAGCCCAGCCCTTCTAAATAAGTTTAAATAATTGGCAATAGTCAGAGTGCAGAATAAGATGCAATCTCATCATAACCCTTTGTTGATACTGAAATATGTTGTGGTTGTAAACACTAAATTTTCAGCAACAGCTTTTGATAGAAAAAAAATCTATTTACTAGCTTTAAAAAAAAAAAAAAGCACCAGCATGTTCAAATTGATTTGATTGCATTGCTTGATCCTCTCCAAATCTCATCTGTGCTCCATCCTGCTTTACAACACAAGTCCCTTCATCCAACACCGATCTTATTCATTTATCAAACTTCAGTTCATGCTGTCTACCTAAAGACATGTGGTTACCTAGGTGCCAGTAAGTAAACCAATATTCAGTTTAGACCCCAAGTCATCCATCCATCATTTTATGCTAAAAGCATTAGTGTTGGGTCAGAAGGGATAACAAGTAGCGAAACCAATCAAGGGGATTAGGAACTAGCATCCCAAAAAGGAAGGAATAGACTGGTAGATGCTTAAGGACATCTATGAACCCTTATTGACAGGGCCATTTTTAACACGCTCTCCATCTGAAAAAGAAGATTTTGTTTCAGCAAGATCTAAACAGGCTTATAGTGTTGGGTTCTTTCCCATCTTTACATTCTGCCCTCCAAACCTCATTGGGAGCAACATCTAAATTAGCACATCAAATCTTAAAAACTATCCGTCAACTTCCATCATCCTACATGCTGTTGAGTTCTGAACTGTCTTCATCAGAAAGGCTGGCCCCAGCACTGTTTCCCCTTCTCCCCTCCCCCGCCTTCTTATCCTGTCCCAGGGATTTATTGACTATCCCTGCCTAGCTAGTGATTTACTAACAATAATCATTTCTGATTAGTTTTGATTTATGTGGTTTTGAAAGTTTTTCTGTGCATTTTTAATGTGTATTTGACTCCAAAGAGATTTGGGATACTGTTTGACAGACACAATACAAAATAAAAGCCATATTATAAATTAGGTTCTGCTCCTTCTGTTGAAGTAAATGTCCAAACTCTCATTGATTTTAAGGGGAGCAGGACTGGGCCCTTGAATTCTACTGCTCTGTCACATTGGTAATAGATATTATCTGATTGTCTGCCCCTTGCTCATAGTACTAGATCCAGACACCCACTCTAACTTTTACTGGATTGTTTATACTATAAATCACACACTCATCTCCTAGTCTCTCGCTCTCTTGCGAAGTTCCAGTTAACAGACAAAATCTTGCTCACTTTCCTCATGTGAATAATCCTAGTGATTTCAATGATATTACTCCCATGAGGAATGTGAACAGGATTTGGCCCAGTCACAGACAACCCTTTATCACGTTTCACTCTTCCTTGCCAATTCCATCCCCATTTCTTTCCAAGATGCATACTGTGCTATTTAGTGTGATACCACGACTTACACAGCTCTTGAATTTGGAATCACATACCGTCACATTCTCTGAGGGTATGTCTGCACTGCAATTCAAAACCCGTGGCTGACCCTGCTGACTCAGGATCACAGGGCTCAGGATGCAGGGCTGTTTCATTGCTGTGTAGACTTCCAGGGTTGGGCTGGAGCCTGGGCTTTAGGCCCCTGGGAAGTAGGAGGATCCCAGAGATTGGGCTGCAGCACCAGACCAGAAGTCAACACTGCCATTAAACAGCCCTGCAGCTTGAGCCCAGTGAGCCCAAGTCAGCTGGCTTGGGCTTGCTGCAGGTTTTTAACTGCAGTGTAGACATACCTTAAGCTACACAATAGGGGAAGCATGAGTAACTAAAAAAAGAATGTGAGGAATACTTGTAGCACCTTAGAGACTAACCAGTTTATTTCAGCATAAGCTTTCGTGGACTATACTTTACTTCATCGGATGCATAGAATGGAACAGAAGTAAGATGAATTTATACACACAGAAAGAAGAGGGGGTAAAAAAAAGTTGTACATTAGCATACCAATTCTAAGAGACCCCTATACCTCTTAGAATTGGTATGCTAATGTACAACTTTTTTCCCCCTCTTCTTTCTGGTTTATAAATGCATCTTACTTCTGTTCCATTCTACGCATCCAATGAAGTGGGCTATAGTCCATGAAAGCTTATGCTGAAATAAACTGGTTAGTCTCTAAAGTGCTACAAGTATTCCTCGCTTTCTTTACAGATACAGACTAACACAGCTGCTATTCTTGAACCTAAAAAAAAAAGAATGTGATCCCTTGCTACCATTCAAATAATATGGGTACAATTCTGCCCTCAGAATTTTGCACAGCTCCACCTGATTTCAGTACAAGTTGTACGTACTTTTGTAAAGGCAATATTTGACACTATGTATCTCCATCATGCAAAACTTTTTCTGGCTTCTCATCTGCTGCAGTACAGTCAAGACTCTGGCCTAATACAGTTGCCTAAATGTTTTGAGCACAACTGCTCTCAATGAACGCATCAGAGATTACTCATCCACTTTAGATTCCCAGAGGTGCCCATCAGCCTAATGTATTTATTTATTCATATTTATGCACTGTGCCTAATACACAGGAACAACTTGCTGGTTTCTATGTGACTACATCGAAAAGGATATTTCCATTCGACGATGCTGATGCATGCCCTCCGGATGGGATTTTTCAGCGTTAAACACAGCAATGCCCGGGGAGGACGTGTAGCTGTGGTTGCACCCTGTTTTTTCTGTTTCCCATACTGCTGTCGTTTCCTCTGCGTGGAGCTAGCTGTGGATATTGTTGCATTGCCAGCACTACCCATCAATTTGGCCTGCCTGGCAGCATCGATAGCAGCTTGCCAGGACAGAGCTGCCCCTGGAGTAGGAATATGCTCTGGGGCAAGCCCTGCAGCTGCATTGGTGTTCATGTTGGCATGAGCTGGACGGGGACTCCCATAGTTGGAACCTAGGAATGAAAAACAAAGAGAAATATATTAATCTGTATTAGCAGGAGGAGGAAACATGACTTTGAAAGAGCTTAAGCTCCAGTAAAATAAAGATTTTAGGTTGAGTAAGCGTAGGGTATATAGTTAACAAAAGCTCTTCCTTTCACTTCAACGTCTTCATTTTATGGGAATACTACTCTCCAGTGTCAATTGCCTTGAAATATGAAAATCCATGGACATGGAGTTGTTTACAACCTTCAATCAATACAATTAACCAGGCACTCAACATTAAAAGAAAAGGTCCACCTTTCCCCTCTTCTCCCACTCATTTAGCCAAGTTCAGTAATTTGAAAGTTTCTAAAGATCAGGATGGATCTCACTCCTTCAAGACTACATAGATGAATGTCATACATGTGAATGTGTAGAATGACCCAAAATGAGGCGCATGCACACACAAAAAGAGACAGCTGGAACTGACGTGCGCATAGGGGTAAAAGGGTCTTCTATTCTTTTCAAGAGCACAGGGGACTGACATCACAGCTAATAAAAATAAATAAATAAATAAATAAAAAGACTCCCAGGAGCTTGAAAAAAAAAAAATCAGGAAAAGAGAAAATGTAAAGACAGAAACCAAAAATAAAAACATAGCTTTAAATTCATCTTGTGAATTCATTCCTGAGAGTATGTTGCATTGGTGTCATGAATGGAGACTTTTAAACATTATTTCTGCTGCTTGTATTTTAAAGAGAGACTGTCACATTTGAACAAACTAAAAAAAACACCAAAATGTTATCATTAAAAGAAATTATCTCAGCCAATAAATCTTTAAGTACTCTTTTCCCTTATTGAAGACATTTGTGTTTTCTGACACCTTCTCCTTGACCCTGTACTGAAATAATGAAAACTCTTATTCACATATTCAGACCCAAATTACTATGTTTATGACATCTGTCTGCTATCATTAAAATTCTGATGCCCCAAATCTTTAGCAAGATGGTCTCACTGTAAGGTGAAATGGCACATGAGCTTTTGTTTAGCCACACCCTTTTGTGATATGTCAATGAGCCAAGTTCTGGCTGTGAACTAAACACTTGCATGTGCCCAAAAGGAAAGCCTTGAAATTCTATTAGATGTTTTTATTTGTGAACTAGGCAGTAGCCCATGTTTTGGGATATTGGTCATTATATTAGGAAGCTGAACTGTCCTGTAGCAGTGTAAATTTAAACCAATTATAATTACTCCTTAACAGCGCATCAATAAATGATTCAACTTGTGAGAACACTGGCTACCCTTGAGAGACAGCAGTTCCCTTCACCTCTGAACAGGTGCTGCTGCACTTCAGAAAGGGATACTCGAAAAGGAAAGCGGAAGGGGAGAAACCAGAGGAAGGAATTAGATCATTTTAACTAGCTCATTACCTAACATTGACTGTGTTCTGCTGAAAGGACGATTAATAAAGAAATCCAGTGATATTTAAGCAGGCAGACCAATTGAGTTCTTGTACAAGAGAAACAAAAAGGACCAGAAGAAGGCAACCTAGTGCCTCCTATCCATAGAATACATTCTGAGAGATGATTAAAAGTGGGGGAGGGAAGTTAGCAAGTTACTTGGAAATCTATTTTTTTTAATCTTCTGTAATTGTTGCTTTCAAATTGTCTATATAGTGTCAAGATACCATAGCAATAGCTGCATTATAAATGCATTAGAGTGAACACAAAGAAACAATTAACTCGTTGCACTCTTCTGCTCTAATCTAATCCCCTAAGTAAAAAGCACATAAGATTTTAAAATACATCGCTCACTGAAAGAAGAGAAAGAAAATGATCAGCTTCAGCTGATGTTTTATGTCCGCTATCTCCATGAGATTCTCAGGCTGTTCTAGTTTCCTTCTCATATCAGGAAACTTTGGGCTTGTCTCTTGCTCTCTCTGTTATCTGAAAACCACACATCCACCCACCCCTAATTCATTGCAATGTGAGAATCCTTTGGGAGTCCCGTCATATTCAAGGGAATAAAGATCTTCCAATACCTGAAGACCTAAATAACATACTGAGATTCTGACTCAAATTCTTTTTAGATTGCAGTACAAAATCTCAAAGACTTGGGATTTCCTCCAAGGATCAGTGGCAAGAAAGGTGGATGTCAAACACAATGACTCAAACACAATGACTCAAACACACAACTCATCAAGGACCCGACCAAAGATCCCAGCAGCTCTTCACTCTCATGGAATATAGGGTCCATTTTGAACTATAACCACATCAGATGGAAGATGTACCTACATCCTCCATAAGACACAATCCTATTTGTGACGGCAAAAGCAAACTTCAAACTATGGAATGCCTTGTCAACCAATGTCCTCAGTGATCATATGCTGGTGAGACCCCTGCCATTCACTTCATGTCACGTGAGGCAATCAAATGGACCACCAGCCTAGATTTGGACATCTCACACATTGTTCGGTTTTTACGCCATGCGAAAGAAGAAGACAACCAAAGGCCACACAGCTAGGCCCCATGGGTTAAAACTGATTAATAATTAGGGTGCAGTATAGTACAAAGAAAAGAGAAGTGGACTAGAGTCATAAATGTGGTGCTTCACACCCCTACAAGACAGTCAGAGTGCAGAAAAAGAGATTTTGGGGCAGAGTACATAGGTTGGTAAAATGGCAGACAAACACACTTTACATTTTCTATGCCTTCGTGAATTGGTGCACTATTAGTGTGGGACAAGTCTCCAGCTCTTAGCAATTATACTCTGGGTTACACATTTATTTTCGGACTGTTTTCATATGCAGTTTTCTCCTTTATCTTCCCATTCCATCTCTCTATCTAAGCCTAAGGTATACTGGAAAGAAGCAAATCTGGAAAGTTACTCCAATTATTTTAAAAATAAAGTTGCTCTTTAATACACATTATTGGAGAGGAGAGGAAAAGGTCTGTGTTTTGCAGCAGAAGCAAACTTACTGACCCATTTTCACTGTGTTCGGACGATGCTGGCTGGATCTCACTGTCATAAAAGTTAATAGCCACTGAATTCTAACAAAGACTTCTCTACAATTTGGGAATTTCTCTATTAGTACTGCTTATTAGTTAGGTTCAACAGAAGAATTCAAGTCTATGCTTTCTGACTTATATATTGGTCTGGTTAAGAATGCATCTTCTAGTGACTTCACTGTTTTGTTCCTACTGCAGTGATAAGGCCCATAAGTAGTCCTTTGGCACAAATTAATTTTAAATAACTAGTTACTAATGACAGTTTAATATTAACAAATATTGAAAATATTGATTACTGATAAAGATGTCTCTGTTTAATGAGGCTCTGTGACTGCAGACACTATCTGTGCTCCATAACTAAAGGCAGTGATAAATGACTTGACCTACGGGCACTTTACAGAAATGGTTTAAATTAAAAAAAAAAACTGTAAAGCTCACAGAGCTCTATACAAAATGGAATAAAGCACTGATACCACCAGGCAAAATAATACCAAAGGCACCATAGCCAAAACGTGCAAGGTATTCTCTTATAGGGCAAAATTCACCCTTCTACTTCAGAGGGTCAGTATTATACCCTAAGGTAGGGGTGGGCAAACTACGGCCCACGGGTCCCTCCTGCCCAGCCCCCGAGCTATTGGCTGGGGAGGCTCTCCGTGGCCCCAACCCCGCTGTCCCCCCTCACCCTGGCCAGGCGCTCTTGCCTGTAGCTCCTGCCGGTGGCTTTGGCAGGCCACACAGAGCTAGACACACTGTGCTGTGTGGTAAGGGTTGGATAAGGGGCAGGGAGTGCCAGGGGGCGGTTAGCAAGGACAGGGAGCAGGTGTGGTTGGATGGGGTGGAGGTTCTGGGTGGGCAGTCAGGGGACAGGGAGGGGGTTATATAAGGTGAGGGAGTCCTGGGGGTCTCTCAGGGGGTGGATAAGAGTCGGGGCAGTCAGGAACAGGGGGGGACAGGTAGGGGGTGGTGTCCTGGGGGAGCAGGTAGGGTGGGGGGTCTCAGGAGGGGGCGGTCAGGGACAAGAAGCAGGGGGGTTGGATGGGCTGGGAGTTCTGAGGGGGGCAGTCAGGGGGCAGGAAGTGGGTGAGGGTTGGATGGGGGTGGGACCAGGCTGTTTGGGAAGGCACAACCTTTCCTACCCAGCCCTCTGTACAATTCTGGAACTCCGACGTGGCCCTCGGACCTAAAAGTTTGCCTGCCCCTGCCCTAAGGGTTCAGTGGTGCAGAGGTCTTATGTCACACTGCTGAAGGGCAGGGATGAATTTTACTGGGATCAATGTCATTTTTCCAACTACAGAACTTAGCAATAAGATGAAGATCACTGCTACAGGAATTGTTACTTTCACACAGCAGTTTAGTGAAAAATTAAATTTTTCATTCTACTTTGCCACTATAAATGAAGTTTCACTATACCTAGTTTACTATTAGCAGGTTCTGCTGTATGCTTATTATTAAGGGCCAAGTGCTGACTCCGCTCCAAAGTAGGAGCAGAGATAGAGCACAGTCTGGGATTAACAGTTCCAAAGCTTTGTGAGCAGTGTGATCCCACCTCTCCTTATTACTTCTTTCACCAGAATTTGTGCTGCTGCCCTTGTCCAGCTGGTGGTCACAGAGAGGTTCCTGGCATCCCTTCCTCTCTGTCCAATGCATCTGTTCTGTGACTAATATATTTTAGCTCTACATAATACTATTAATACGTATAAAACACTCTACAATCTAAATTGATGATGTGTTGATAAAATGTCTATGCCTTAAAGAGTTTAATTTCTGTAAAGTTACAAATTCATGGCACTGTAGCACGGTGGCCACCACCCGGGAAGTGATCGATGTATTGGGGATCGATTTATCGCGTCTCATCTAGAGGAGATAAATCGATCCCCGAATGCGCTCCCCATCAACTCTAGAACTCCATTTCCGCAGGAGGAGGAAGCGGAGTTGACTCGCCACCATGAGGACGGCCAGCTAAGTCGACCTAATATACTTCGACTTCAGCTACACTATTCGCATAGCTGAAGTGGTGTATCTTAGGTCGACCCCACCCCCAGTGTAGCCCAGCCCTAATTCTCCATCAGGGCCCTTTAATTACTCACTATTTAAAAATAATTCAAACAATCTCCACAAGGGGTTCAATTTATTTAGTCTTCTGGTACACAGCAGCCCTTCAGGCCTCAACCCTAGTTCAGTCTCTCACTCCGTAGTCTAAAAATAACACAAAGTCTTTGAAAACTGAACACAAGTTCTTACAATCCCAGTCTCAGCAGGGCACAGTCTGTCTCCTAGCATGCCCAGCCTGGAATTTGTGCTTCTCCCCAGGTTCTCTCATGTGGTGCCTTCCCCTACTGACTCAGAACTCCATAGAAGCCTTCTGACTACTTCCTGCAGTGTCTACAGGATAGCTATAGTTTCCTAGGCTTTATCCAACTGGCTTGGCTTGGCTGGACTGGGCTCCCCTCTCACCCACACCCCTGGATGCAACTGCCTTCTGCCTTTTACATTGGAATTCCCTGATTCACCTCAGGTGGGGCTCACACTGTAATCAGGTCTGACTTAGTCACAAGCTATCCTGCCCACAGGTAACCCACCCACAGGTAACTCACCCATGCACTATATCAATTATTAAATATTAAGTTGTAAATTTAAAATGAAATCAAAATATAGAAGTTAAGTTTGGTCTACCAGTGGGAATTAACCACATTGCACACACTATATATTACACTACACATTTTACCACAAAATCACCCAAAATAATGTACTGTAATCACCATTAAAATCTTTAAAATTGCTGTTTGCAAGTAACATAGTGTATGCGTCATACCAATTCATGGTATGTGTCATACCAATACCAACAATTTAATGATTTAAACGGTGAATCTATATATATAAAAGTCAAGTGGTGTATGTATGTGTGTATGTATGTATGTATGTACGTATGACTGCGAACTCCTCCCACACCGTTTGAGCCAGAGACTTGAAATTTGGTACAGTGAGGGGTCTTGGGGTCTAGATGCTGGTAAGGGTCGAAAAATTTTCGGATCTCACCTCTGACGCCCCCCAGGGGTGAAAGTCTTTCAGGGCCAATCACATCGGCTGGGCGGTTAGGTGGTGATGATGTCATAATACCCCCCTCCAACAGACACCTCACTCGCTCAGCTCACCCCTCCCTCCTCCAACGGAACCCCGGAGATCCCTCAGTTCTCTGCCCCTCCCCCCTCCCAACGGAACCCCGGAGATCCCTCCATTCTCTGCCCCTCCCCCCTCCCAACAGAACCCCGGAGATCCCTCAGTTCTCTGCCCCTCCCCCCTCCCAACGGAACCCCGGAGATCCCTCAGTTCTCTACCCCTCCCCCCTCCCAACGGAACCCCGGAGATCCCTCCGTTCTCTGCCCCTCCCCCCTCCCAACGGAACCCCGGAGAGCCCTCAGTTCTCTGCCCCTCCCACCTCAACCCCGGACTCCATCAGCTCTGTGCCCCCCCCACCTGTGAAGGTCCCCGGAATCCCTCGGCTCTGGGCCCCCTCCCCGCCTGCGACGGATCTGAGTTGGGTTTGGTGGGACGGTAAGTGAGGTGGGGGTGTCGGGTTCGGTCGGGGGGGTGAGGTGGGGGTGTTGGGGTTGGTCAGGGGGTGTTGCGGTTGGTGGGGGGGTGAGGTGGGGGTGTTGGGTTTGCTTGGGGGGGTGAGGTGGGGGTGTCGGGCTTGGTCGGGGGGTAAGTGAGCCGGGGGGGGTGTCGGGGTTGGTCTGGGGGGGTGGGAAGGTGTCGGGGGGTGAGGGGTGTGATGTGGGTGTTGGGTTTGGTCTGGGGGGGGGGAAGGTGTTGGGGTGGGTGCCCAGACCAAACCCGACACCCCCCCCCGGCTCACTTACCCCCCGACCAAACCCGACACCGCCACCTCACCCCCCCACCAACCGCAACACCCCCTGACCAACCCCAACACCCACCCCTCACCCCTCACCCACCCCAACACCTTCCCACCCCCCCAGACCAAACCCGACACCCCCTGGCTCACTTACCCCCCGACCGAACCTGACACCCCCACCTCACCCCCCCCCCACACCAATCGCAACACCCCCAGACCAAACCTGACACCCCCCGGCTCACTTACCCCCCGACCGAACCCGACACTCCCACCTCACCCCCTCAAGCAAACCCGACACCCCCACCTCAACCCCCCACCAACCGCAACACCCCCTGACCAACCCCAACACCCACCCCTCACCCACCCCAACACCTTCCCACCCCCCCAGACCAAACCCTACACCCCCCGGCTCACTTACCCCCCGACCAAACCCGACAACCCCACCTGACCCCCCCAAGCAAACCCAACACCCCCACCTGACCCCCCGACCAAACCCGACACCCCCCCCCCCCCCCGGCTCACGGTGCACTGTGTAGCACACAGATTATTAAATACACTGTTCGGTCGGGGGGTGAGGTGGGGGTGTCGGGTTTGCTCAGGGAGTGAGGTGGGGGTGTCGGGTTTGGTCGGGGGGTGAGGTGGGGGTGTTGGGTTTGTTTTGGGGGGTCAGGTGGGGTTGTCGGGTTTGGTCGGGGGGTAAGTGAGCCGGGGGGTCTTGGGGTTGGTCGGGGGGGTGGGAAGATGTCAGGGTGGGTGAAGGGTGGGTGTTGGGGTTGGTCAGGGGGTGTCAACTGTCTGCCCCCTCCCCACCTCCGACTGACCCGAGCAACGCCGGGCACTTATGCTAGTACTATATATTCAATGTGGCCAAGTTAATTTTAACGTGAGAACTGTAATTTTTTCATTTCCTGACTTCAGTTTATTATTTTCAACATTAATATTGTATTGATGTAGAAAATGAAATGTAGCTGCACCACTACAGAGTTGTGTAATTTTTTTTCTACAGCTCTGGAAACTGTAGCACTCTACTAGATATGCAAAAGCCCATGCCCTGGAACAACGGAATTGTATAATTGTGTTGTCTCACAATTCCATGGATTTTAAACTTCAATCTGTAGCTAAGGAAAAACTTTGCTTCAGCCATTCTGCACATTGAAAATTAGCTACATACAAAGTTCAAAATCTCAAAATTAACTAATCTGATTCACCTGTATGCAAAAGCATGGCCTTATCCAGCAATCTTTACTCAGACTAAAGTCTCAGTTGACATCATTGGGGATTTTAACCCAAGGACTGTAGGACTGGATACAAAGTACCCTTCATATTTAAAATAAGTAAGTTGATTCCCCCCTCTCCCCGACACACACACTTGCTTACTTAAAAATAACTGAAGAGAGTTAGCTCAAACATTCTTATAATTAACCTTTGGACGGACACAAAGCATTGAAAAGTTTCCTCCCAAAAGGTGAATTTCTGGGAAATTCATAAATGAAAACAAGGGGTTTTAATGAAACCTGAATTGCAACCAGAAATTTAGTTTTTGCCACAGAAAGAGTTATAATATACACCTGCTCCTTTAAACATCACATCAGGCTGAAACTCAGAATGCAAGTTGCAAGCCCAGGTAATAGATTCAAATAATTTTTCACTGAAATTGGTTTTGAGCACCAGATCACACATAAAAAATAGATGATTTGAGTTGGTTCTCTGCCAAATCTGAGCCTAAACTTTTTTTAAAAAATTAAACATGCACAAAATCTAATTTAAGTTGTTTTTTAGTTGGGAGCAGATTCTTTTGCTTTTTTTCTATTCAACAGAGCCTCTTTATCCTGCACATCATTAATGGAAAGAACAGAATTCAATAAAAAGCAAAAGAGGCTGCAACCATGAAAATATGAAAAAGAAGTCAGTGTAGATGGAAGGATCGGATGGGCTGTATGTAACTGAGTCAGATCTTTAAGTTTGAAAATTACATATTGACTGTTCATGGTAAATGTTCATAACTTTGCTAACACTACTTAGATTGTAAGCTCTTTGGAGCAGGGAGTATCTTTTTGTTCTGTATTTGTACAGCACCTATCTCTATGGGGTCCTTGTCCATGACAGGGGCTCCTAGGCACTACCGTAACAACAACATTACGCAGCAGCATTGTAATGAACCTTGGGAGGAATCTTCCTTAGAACAGGGGTGGGCAAACTTTTTGGCTTAAGGGCAACATCGGGGTTGTAAAATTGTATGGAGGGGCGGGTAGGGAAGGCTGTCCCTCCCCTAACAGCCTGGCCCCGCCCACTTTCCAACCTCCTCCCACTTCCTGCCCCGTAACTGCCAATCTCAGAATCCCTGACCCATCCAAACCCTGCTGCTCATTGTCCCCTGACCATCCCCTCCAGAAACCCCCCTGGGACCACATCCCCTATCTAAGCCCCCACTGCTCCTTGTCCCGACTGCTCCAACCCCTATCCACCCTCCTACCCCTGACAGACCCCCAGGACTCCCACGCTCTATCCAACACCCCCCCCCCCCCCATTCTCTGTCCCCTGACCACCCCCACAGAACCTCTGCCCAATCCAACTGCCCCTGTCCCCTGACTGTCCCCCAGGACTTCCTGCCCCTTATCTGACCCCCTCCCCAGTCCCTTTACTACGCTGCTCCGCACGATCGCTCAGTCCCATTCCACAGAGCGCTGCCCATTCAGTGCACTGAGGCTGTGGGGGAGAAGGGACAGCGGGGGAGGGACCAGGGGAGCCTCCCCAGCCAGGAGCTCAGGGGCTGGGCAGAAAGGTCCCTTGGGCCATATTTGCCCACCTCTGCCTTAGAATCATTGCTTAAAACATCCTCTGTGCATAGATTTCCTGCCACCCAAATGTGTGTTGGGATCTATTGTGTCCACAGCACCACCTATCCTCTCTATTCCTAGACCCCCTAGCAGGACTTTGATCCAAGGATCTAGGGATGGTGAGAGGGAGAACCAGAGGATATTCCCAAAATTCCTCTAGACTCCTTAAGCCCTGTGGAGTATCAACGCACAAAAAGGATAGACAAGTATTCCTTCTACACAAAACCACTCCACGCATGGGGAGTCCTGTGGCAACCATGAATGCAGGACTCCATGACACTATCCCCACTGGAGAAAGGGGACCGTTGAGGGGATCTATTACTAAGAAGATGCAGATGCACAGAGTCTCAATGCAGCTGTTTCGGTCTCACAGCAAATACCTGAAAATCGGAGCAAGATTTGATGGTTAACCCAAAGGAAACAACAACTCTGCAGCCACATGAAAGAATTTGGAGGATATGCATGGAGGTATTGCAGAACTGAGTTGGACCCTTATGGTCAAACATATACTCACCAAAACCAGGGAATCATAAGCTGATAAGACTATTTCAGCATCATCTCTCTGTCTGATAGTATTTACTGTCTTCTAGTGGGGGCAGGAAGGAGAGATCACAGAACAGTGAGTGATTGAACATACAACATATGTTCTAAGATGTAGTCACAATAACTTAAACTTCTTTTATGGAATTATGTCTGACCCACAAAAGTCTATTTTGCCAGGATTTTTTGTTTGTATCCAATTATTAGCTACATATATCCTCTTTTAAATAGTATGCAAAGATTAGCATCAGTGAAGTGCTCCTACACATATAGGAATTTAAACAGCATGAATATCTGACATTGCATTCACAGTCTCTCAGTCAAAATATTCTATTTCAAAACTGAGCTTCAAAACAAAAAAAATTGAACAGTGTTGGAAAGAGCTACAAGAAACCTCAGATATTTCTGTTGTCTGTTTCAGATGATATGGCCTTTAAAGATTACATTTCCCTTTACAAGCATGTTTTTGAATTAACACAATTCAGATTAATTATTTACTAAGGGCATAATCCTGTTGTTACAATGAAGGCATTATAGTCTCACTGACCGGCTAATTTACTTTTTGTGGTTAAGTCTGCAATATTTCAGATGCTTGGATTCCTCTTCTCACCCCCCTTCAAAGGGCAGGATAATGATGACCAATCACCATCAAGGATTTTCCCACTCTCTAAAGTTTCTTCCTTTGCTTCTCCAGTTCGATGAATTCCATTCTGAAAATCTGGTAACCTGCTCACCTCTCTCTCTCTCTCACCAAGCAGGTGAGTATCTTATCAAATCTCGGTTTGAGAAAAGCCCACAAGGTGGGAATCAGCACTGCCTTGATAGGCCCCCCCCCCCAAAAAAAAATTAGCTTGTAATTTGCCTCTCTGTGGCTTGGCTGTGACAATGCACTAACTGGCTTCAGTATACCACTATCCTATTTAAAAAACAACAAACAATAACTCATGAAGGAGAACAAGGAACACCAGCCTTAAGGGAAAGGGAGTCTGAGAATTATGCAGCAGGAAGAGGGGAACCACATTTCCCAACAAGTCTGCTGAACACTATGCCTGCTAAATGCAACTACCTGCTAGATTGTTTTTGAAGTGAGTCCCTTCCCCCAGCACAAGACCTGATGAAATACATCCTAGAATACTCAAGGAGCTGACTGAGGAGATATCTGAGCCATTAGCTATTGACTTTGAGAAGTCCTAGAAGATAGGAGAGATTCCAGAGGACTGGAAAAGAGAAAATTGAGTGCCCATCTATAAAAAGGGAAATAAGGACAAGACCAGTCATCTTAACTTCAGTACCCAGAAAGATTATGGAGCATGGATTTGTCAACAGCATGGATTTGTCAAAACAAATCATGTCAAAGCAATCTTATAGCTTTCTTTGACAGGGAAACAAGCCTTGTGGAGAGGGGAGAAGTGGTAGATACGGTATATCTTGACTTTAAAAAGGCTTTTGATACGTCTCGCATGACCTTCTGTGAAAAAGTTCCTCCTCTGCCTTGGTGGATCCTGCACTTATTGTCAGATTTTCTTGCCTCAGAGATTCATGGCAGCCCTCAATTTGGCCACTTTTGCCAGTGGCTCAAACCTGCCATTCACTCAGCTAACCTCATCACTGGTCAGCATGGGGAAAATGAGAACAATCCCTGCAGTCTCTGCTGACCCACCTAGTGGGTCAGGGAACAGGCCAGAGACCTTCCCCTCTAATGGAACCCATGCTCCAGGTCAACTCCTCTGGTATCAAGTAGGGAGTTGTGGGGATGGGGGGAACCCAGGCCCATCCTCTACTCCGCATTCCAGCCCGGGGCCCTGTGGATTGCAGCTAGAGCGTCTCCTGTAACATCTGCATGACAGATAATTCCCTGTGCTACTTTCCCATGGCCCCTTTCCAAGAGCTTCATCCTCACCACAGGACCCTCCTCCTGGTGTCAGATATCATTTGTACTCCTCTATCCTCCAGCAGCACTCCCTCTCACTCTCAGCTCCTTGTGTGCCCCTCACTGACAGAAGTGAGGTCCTTTTAAAACCAGGTGTCCTGATTAGCCTGCCTGTCTTAATTGGGTCCAGCAAGTTCCTGGTTGTTCTGGAACTGCCCCTATTACCTTACCCAGGGAAAAGGGACCTGATTAATCTGGGGACTAATATATCTGCCTTCTATCTCTCTCCTGTAGTCATCTGGTCTGACCCAGTCACATTTCTCATAAACAACTTAGGTGGAGCGACTATAAGACCATTCCCAGAGAATAGTTAACAGTGGTTCACAGTCAAGCTAGAAAGACATATCGAGCGGGGTCCTACAAGGATCAGCTCTGGGTCCAGTTCTGTTCAATATATTCATCAACGATTTAGACAATGACAGAGAGAGTATACTTATCCAGTGTGAGATGGGAGGGGTTCCAAGTGGTTTGAAGGATAAGATTAAAATTCTAAATGATCTGGACAAACTGGAGAAATGGTCTGAAGTAAATAGGATGAAATTCAATAAGGACAAATGCAAAGTACTCCACTTAGGAAGAAACAATCAGTTGCACACATATAAAATGGAAAATGAGTACCTAGGAAGAAATACTGTGGAAACGGACCTGGGGGTAATATTGGATCTCAAGCTAAATATGAGTCAGTCTAACACTGTTGCAAAAATAAAAATAAACAATCATCATGTTGGGGTGTATTAGCAGGAGTGTTGTAAAAAAGACACGAGAAGTAATTCTTCCACTCTACTCCACCCTGATTAGGCCTCAACTGGAGTACTGTGGCGCTCAGAACTAGACACATTTCCTGAAAAAAATGGACAAATTGGAGAAAGTTCAGAGAAGAGCAACAAAAATGATTAGAGGTCTAGAAAACATGACCTATTAGGGAAGATTGAAAAAACTAGGTTTGTTTAGTCTGGAGAAGAGAAGACAGAGGGGACATAACAGTTTTCAAGTACATAAAAGGTTGTTACAAGGAGGAGGGCGAAAGATTGTTCTCCTTAACTTCTGAAGATACGACAAGAAGCAATGGGCTTACATTGCAGCAAGGGCAGCTCAGGTTGGACATTAGAAAAAAATTCCTGTCAGAGTGGTTAAACACTGGAATAAATTGCCTAGGGTGGTTGTGGAATCTCCGTCATTGGAGATTTTTAAGAGCAGGTTGGACAAACACCTGTCAAGGATGGTCTAGATAATACTTAGTCCTGCCATGACTGCAGAGGACTGGACTAGATAGCCTCTTGAGGTCCCTTCCAGTCCTACGATGTTATGATTCTATGATCTGCCAGACTGACTTGCACTGAGAAAGAATTTTTTTAGGTTATCCTGTCCTGGGAAATAATGAGCTCCAATTTCTTTTGAAGGACCTCCATTTTCCTGGCCAACAGAAAGAAAACCAAAACCCCACACTTCAACAAGCATCTCCAGGCCTCTTGAGAGAGAGACTCCTGCTGGCAACTGGGGTTCAGCTCTCTACTTCCAAGCTGGAAAACACCCTTCCCTTCTTTGAACCATGGCCCATTGGAGCAGCTGTGAAAAATCAAGAGGGGAAAGGCAGCCACAGCAACTAAAGATCCTATTACTAAGAAGAGTATTTGCATTCATCCCAGGTAAGCCTCTGGAAGTAGTGGAAGAAACGTGACAGAGCAAATTATATATGTATTTGAGGAAATAACTAGCAGCAGCTTTGAAATAAAAACAACAGTTCTGCTGGAATAAATGCAGTCTTCCAAAGAACACACTGGATCAAATAGTCATTTCTGATACAAATGGCATATGAGTTGACTAATGTTTGCTATTGGTACCAGTTATTCACGTAATGCTACATTAAACCAGTATCTATTACTTTTAAGCATTTCTAGTGTGCCTATCACCACAGAATCTAATATGTGCTGTATCTGAACCACACATCATGAACACAGTATATTCTATGTACTTGCTGGTACAAACTCCAAGCACAAATACTCATATGTAGACTAACATAGAGCTTTCATGCTTACATGCACTTTTTCACATCTTTCAGCTAAATCAAATATTCAAATTCCGGAGTCAACACTCAGGAACATCGACCTAATACATCTCTGGTATAACTCCTCTGATTTCAATGGAGACCAGAGATTCATGTGGTCTATTTTATTGGTTCGATCCTATCTGGCAGACCTTGGGTCCACAAACTAGTGAATGGATTATGTTCATCTGCATGTACTTTTTTTGTCAGGGATTTTGTAATATGGAGAATATTCTTCATTTAATAAGTAATCAAAATATAGTTTATTACCAGCTGCCAATAGACGTTCAAAATAGTCTTCACTTTATTAAATGGTCTCAGAATACCACTCATGAAAGAACACAAGATTGAAATAGATTACAGAAAATGAAAGACAACATGTGCCTGTGTGTACATGTGCAAACATGCGTGCATGGTAAAACAGCAGTTTTTTCTGGCCAGCCTCTGCGAAGCAAAAGGCACATCAGAACTTATTTTTTCAACTGAGGCATCTGACAAAGGAAAGGCTACCTTGTGACATTCTTTTTCCTTCAGAGAAAGCCATGTCACAGAATCCTGCAAACTTAACTACAAAACCACATAATAAATATTGGTTGAGTTGTTCTGATATGGAGATTTTGCACAGTCTCTTTGTGACAGGGACACAGACACAAATGTTTATTTACAGGTGATATATATTCTCTAAATAATGTAGAGCCTGCAAGTTTGCTGGTTTCTACAGCCAACAATGCTATTTACAGCTACTGCAATGCCTATATCATACTCAATCAAGAAATGGATTGGAATTCTGTTTTCAGCACCATCAGCGAACAGTGAATAAATAACATAAAATAGAGATTGTTGCATGGGCCAAGGTGTGGGTTAAACACTGCATGTATTTAGACTTAGACACTTTAAGGCCTGCAGGAACCAGGGGTGAAAGTAAGTCCAAAGACTTGTCGGTACGGGGGGCGAAGCTGAGGCAGGGTCAGCATCCCCAACCCACCCCATTCACACTGCCCAGGGCTCCAGTGGTGATTTAAAGGGCCCGGGACTCTGGCTGCTGCTGCGGGAGAGGCAGCAGTGACCGGAGCCCCGGGCCCATTTAAATCACTGGCCCCGGGGCAGCTGTTCCTTTTGCTCCCCCGTCCACCCCCATTGACAGTGGTGGCGCAGGGACATTAAAGCACTGCAGCGGCAGCACTTTGGGGGTCCTTAAAGTGCTGCCACAGCAGCGCTTTAATGTCATTCTTCTTCCCCATTGGCCAGTGGCGTAACCAGGTGTGAACATCAGTGGGAGTGAGCACCCAAAAAAAAGGCGCCACTTCCAGGGCCGGCTCCCATGCAGCACAATAAATCTATATATATAAAAGTCAAATGGTGTATGCGTGTATGTATGTACGTGCACTTACTCCTTCCACACCGTTTGAGCCAGAGACTTGAAATTTGGTACAGTTAGAGGTCTTAGGGTCCTAATCAGGGTAAGAGTCAAAAAATTTTCAAATCTCACCTCTGACGCCCCGCAGGGGTGAAATTCTTTAAAGCCCATTCACATCAGCTGGGCAGCTGCTGTTCTCTGTGACATAGTTATGATGTCATAATACCCCCTCCAACGGACCCCGCACTCGCTCAGCTCTCTGCCCCCGCCCCCCCTCCAACGGACCCCGCACTCGCTCAGCTCTCTGCCCCCTCCCCACCTCCGACGGACCCGAGTTGGGTTTGGTCAGAGGGTAAGTGAGGTAGGGGTGTCGAGTTTGGTCGGGGGTGAGGTGGGGGTGTCGGGTTTGGTCGGGGGGTAAGTGAGCCGGGGGTGTCGGGTTTGGTCTGGGGGGGTGGGAAGGTGTCTGGGTGGGTGAGGGGTGAGGTGTGGGTGTTGGGGTTGGTCAGGGGGTGTTGGGTTTGGTGGGGGAGTAAGGTGGGGGGTTGGGTTTGGTTGGGGGGGTAAGGAGGGGTTCGGGGTTGGTCGAGGGGTAAGTGAGGTGTGGGTGTCAGGTTTGTTTGTGGTGGTAGGTAGGGGTGTCGGGTTTGGTTGGGGGGGAAAGTGAGGTGGGTGTGTCAGGTTTGGTCTGCGGGGGGTGAGGTGTGGGTGTTGGTCAGGGGGTGTTGGGGTTGGTAGGGGGTGACGTGGGGGTGTTGGGTTTGGGTGGGGGGGTGAAAGTGTGAGTCGGGGTTGGTCGAGGCGTAAGTGAGGTGGGGGTGTCGGGTTTGGTCAGGGGGTGAGGTGGGGGTGTCAGGTTTGCTCTCTGCCCCCTCCTCCCTCCAACGGACCCCACACTCGCTCAGCTCTCTGCCCCCTCCCCACCTCCGATGGACCCGAGCAACGCCGGGTATTTTCGCTACCGGTAGTAAATAAATAAATCTGAACTTGTGGAGCTGCTGCCAAAATGCTGCCACTGCACAAAGGGGTGAAGCTAGTATGGCCGCCAAAATGCCACCGAAAGAACGCCACTTCTTTCAGCGGCATTTCAGCGGTGACTTTAAAAGGCGCTACTTTGGGAATTTTGGCCTCGTGGGAGCGGCTGCTCCCCGATCCCCCCCAATTACGCTACTGCCGGTGGTGGCCCTGCCAGTATGAACCCTACTGGCAGGACCACTGGGGGAGGGGGGGGCACAAAAAGGGCAGGGATGTTAAAGCGCTGCTGCTGCAGTGCTTTAATGTGGGCTGCTATAAGCCGATACCGGCTTCTTACCATACGCCGTACTGGCTCACTTTCACCATGGCACAAATCATCATGATCATCTAGTCTGACCTCCTGTACATTGCAGGCCACAGAACCTCACCCACCCACACCTGTAATAGACCCATAACTTCTAGCTGAGTTACTGAAGTCCTCAAATCATGATTCAAAGACTTCAAGTTACAGAGAATCCACCATTTACACTAGTTTAAACCTGCAAGTGACTCATGCCCCATGCTACAGAGGAATGTGAAAAACGTCCAGGGTCTCTGCCAATCTTACCTGGGGAAAAAATTCTTCCCATTCACAAATATGGCGATCAGTTAGACCCTGAGCATGTGAGCAAGACCCAGCATCTATACACACCTGGGAAAGAATTCTCTGTAGTAACTCAGAGCCCTCCCCATTTAGTGTCCCATCTCCAACCATTGGAGATATTTGCTGATAGCAGTCACAGATCAGCTACATGCCATTATAGGCAGTCTCATCATCCCATCCCCTCCATAAATGTATCAAGCTCAGTATTGAAACCAGTTAGGATTTTTGCCCCCACTGCTCCCCTTGCAAGGCTGTTCAAGAACGTCACTCCTCTGATTGTTAGAAAACTTTGTCTAATTTCAAGCCTAAACTTGTTGATGGCCAGTTTATATCAATTTGTTCTTTTGTCAACATTTGCATTTAACTTAAATAACCTCTCTCCCTCCCTGGTATTTATCCCTCTGATGTGTTTATTGAAAGCAGTCATATCTCCTCTCAGCCTTCTTTTGGTTCGTCTAAACAAGCCAAGTTTTTTGAGTCACCTCTCATAAGACAGGTTTTCCATTCCTCAAATCATCCTAGTAGCCCTTCTCTGCACCTGTTCCAGTTTGAATTCATCTTTCTTAAACATGGGAGACCAGACCTGCATGCAGTAGTCCAGATGAGACCTTATATAATGGTACTAACACATCTCTGTCTCTACTGGAAATACCTCGCCTGATAAATCCTAGGACTGCAATAACCTTTTTCATGGCCCCAACACATTTGCAGCTCATAGTCATCCTGTGATCAACCAATATACTCAGGTCTTTCTCCTTTTCCAACTGACATGTCCCCACCTTATAGCAAAAATTCTTGTTGTTAGTCCCAAAGCACATCACATTGTACTTTGGACTATTAAATTTCATCCTATTTCTATTACTCCAGTTTTCAAGATAGTCCAGGTCTTCTTGTATGGTATTCCGGTCCTCCTCTATATTGGCAATACCTCCAAACTTTGTGTCATCCACAAATTTTATTGCCACACTCCCACTTTTTGTGCTATGGTCATTAATAAACAAGTTAAATAAGATTGATCCCAAGACTGATTCCTGAGGGACTCCACTAGTAACCTCCCTCCACCCTGACCCATTTTTCAGTATGACCCATTGTAGTCTTACTTTTAACCAGCTCCTTGTCCACCTTTCAATTTTCATATTAATTCCCATTTTCTCCAATTTAACTACTAACTTCCCATGTGGAATGATATCAAATGCCTTACTGAAATCCATATAGATTAGAACTACTGTATTTCTTTTATCTAAAAAGGCAGTTATCTTCTCATAGAAGGAGATCAGGTTGGTCTTGCATAATCTATTTTTTGTAATTTTATCCCAATTACCATTTACCTCTATGTCCTTAATTTCTTTTTCTTTCAAAATTTGTTCCAAGACCTTACATACCCCTGAAGTCAAAATAACAGACCTGTAGGTTCCTGGATCACTTTTTTCCCCTTTCTTATAAATAGGAACTATATTAGCAATTCTCCAGCCATAGGGTTTTACCCCTGAGTTTATGGATTCATTCAAAATCCTTGCTATCAGGCTTGCAATTTCATGTGCCAATCCCTTTAATATTCTTGGATGTAGATTAGCCAGGATGCCCAATTTAGTTCCATTAAGATGATTGAATTTGACCTCCACCTTGGCTATGGTAACTTCTATTTCCATATCTTTGTTCCCATTAGCCACCCTGTCACTACCCATAAGCTCATCCTCACCCTTATTAAAAACTGAGGCAAAGTATTTATTTAGGTGTTGGGCCATGCCTAGATTATCTTTAATCTCCACCCCATTCTCAAATACTTGGGGGTTCCACTTCTTCTTTCCTTGTTTTCTTCTTATTTATATGGCTAAAGAACCTTTTACTATTGTTTTTTAATTCCCTTTGCAAGGTCCAACTCTGCTTGGCTTTTGGCAGGTGTCACTTTATCCCTACACTTTCTGACCTCCAAGTAGGATACCTTGCTGATCCTTCCCATCTTCCATTCCTTATAGGCTTGCTGCTTTCTCTTAATAACCTGTCTGAGATGCTTGATCATCCAGCTTGCTCTGCAACTCTTCCCTACAAATTTTTCCCCTTCCTTGGGATGCAAGTGTCAGATAGTTACTGTAACTTTGACAAAGTAATTCCAAGCCTCCTTCACATTCAGACTCTTGAGTTCTTCAGTCCAGTTCACTTCTCTAACTAATTCCCTTAAATTTTTTTAGTTTGCCCTTTTGAAATCAAGAACCCTAGTTGCAGATCTATTTTTGTTTATCCTTCCATTTAGTTAAACTGAATTAGCTCATGATCTCTAGAACCAAGATTGTCCCCTACAATCAGTTCTTCCATGAGGTCCTCAATTTCCAGAGATCTGGAAACCCCAGCAGCAGTTAGCTGTACACAGTGATCTTCCATGACCAATTAAATAATGTATAGTAGAAGTCATTTTGACTTCAGTGGGTGAGACTGTCCCTTTAAACTGCTGGTTCCAGGAACTCTGTGTACTTGCACACATCCAGTCAGTGGCTTGCAGAGGCATTATGCCTAAAGCAGTCATAATGTGTCTGGGAGGGCTAGACAAGTGCATAAAGTATCATCAACTTCTATTACACTTAATGTGTGCAACATGTAGTCCCTCTGTGTCTGCCCACATCTGATAGGCTGATGGCTTTGCACCATACCTATCATTTCCTGATCCCCTTTGAGATTTCTACCACCATTGTTTGCACTTGAATTTCCCGGTGTTTGTGTCTGAGAGCACATAGACAGATTGTACCTGTCCCCTAAGCAAAGTTGCAAAGGGTGAAGGGAAGGCTCATGCAGAAACTCTCCATAACTAAGTATCTCTGCACCTCACTCCCATAGGCCAGATGTAGATCCCTTCACATTCCAGCATTCCCAGGATCAGTCACTCAGACATTGAGCAGCTTTATCTAGTTATTTGGGGCTCATATACACTTTCCAACCACATAAACAGTGCTCAGAATTTGGCCCTAACAGAAAATATGGGTAGACTTAAGTCATAGCTACATTTTCTCCCAAATATTTTTAAATGTTTTTTCATTTTACTTATGTTAGCAGCTGAGTTCAAAGCTCTAGGCTTCCCTCATAATAGCTGATGACATTATTAACACCTAAAGAAGAGCTTGCTGCATTGCCTTAAGTACTGTATTAAGATAGCTCAGCTCCTGTAGGAGAACCCAGGTAAAATAAGTCAGGCCTACATTTTCAGAAGGGACTAGTATTTTGAGTGTCCCAATTTTTGGGTGCAAAACATGTGACACCTTAAAGGATATTCAGAGGCAGGTGCTCAGCACCTTCTGAAAAGCAGACCTCTTTAAGGTGTCAAGTTGGTCTCCAAAAAATGCAAACACCTGTAAATTTAGACCTCGTAATTTATTTACAAATAATATCATGAATATCGTAATGAATTAGGGGGGCACTATATACTTGAAATACAATCGGTTTAAAAGGAAAGCGAATTAAATAAAATAAGTACTAAAGTATTAAACCAGACTTTGAGTTTCTCTGTTAATCTTTTTGTTTTTACAATCACATTTTCCTGTTTTTAAAGTCTTTTTCTCTCCTCTGTTGCTGCGGAAAAGAACCTCACAACAGGAAAAACTAACTGTACAGGGAAAATAATGAAACTGACTATACACAAAGTTCTGTCAAATGCACAAAGTTAACCAAATGATAAAAGACAAATCTTTTTTCTAACCCCATTCAGTTTTATAAGAAGGTAAAAATATTCAGACAGTTCCCTTAAGGTACTAGAGGACAAAAGGAAAAACACTTAGCAGCTCTTGGATTAGATTCAAAAGAAGGGGGACAGATGTTGCCCCAGTGGCATCATCACACTTTCCCTCAACTCACAAAAATACCTCCACAGGTACCTGTGTGGTATTTGACCTTTCCAGGTTGGGAGGGGGCAGAGGAAATCCAATTTCCCTGGAATTGTCCCTTCACTGAACCTGCAGAAATGTAATGAGTGAATTAATGTTGACTGATACATGAGAATGAAAAACTCAGCTCGAGTCTTAGATTTCAGAAGATTAAAAAAATGTTTTTACTCATAAAAGCATATTTGATCTGGAATCATTGAGATAAGTGTATTTTTACAGAAGCACTTTTCACAGTAGAACTTCACTTTATTAAATCATTTGAGTATTTTTAAAGCATTTAAGTTTATCTTGAACATGCCCACATTTCTCTGACATAGTTTTGTATTTTCTGGCATCCTCTTGGAATGTGTTCAAAGTCTCAAAGAAAATTGAGCATGTGTGATATCCAGATGCAAAAACAGACACTGACACTGCTCTGCAAATTTCTGCCCTAAATTAGACACTGAATCAGAAGGTTACATCTGCAGTAAAGAAAAAAAATGTACAGGCAAAACTCTCTGCTAGCAAGAAGCATGTCCAATGATAATAAAAGGTGGGCGCTGTTAGGAAAGGAGGATCCCTCACAAGCAATGTTATGAGTAAAGAACACAATGTCTGGCTTGCATCTTAGGTTGAAAGCTGTAATGCATAACCCTGAAATAGTTCTTATGTCACTAGCTGTCTATACAAACATTGTTAACCAACCACTCTGACCTTTTCCGCAGTGGGTGCAGACAAATGCACGAGACAGTCCATATAGATTCTTTCTAAAAATATAAATTCCTGTTTATAGAAAAGCAGATCCATTGATCATTACTGGACACACACACACACAATCCCTGACCAACAGAAAAACATGGCAACAGTGGTTACAAACCAGGATTGTAAAACTCTCAATTAAAAGTTGGTCAGTAATTGCTATGTGAATGCTATTTAGGCAGCATTGCTAATCATTGATCAAGTCCTATGACTTTTTAAAAGGCCTCAGCTCAAACTGAATGGAAGTTGAAGCTTCTCAGCACCTGTAGATATATTAGGGCGGGAAGGATCCTGAAGAGGTCATTTAGTGAGTCCAGCCCCCTCCACTGAGGCAGAACCAAATATACCTAGACCATTCTTGATAAGTGTTTGTCTAATCTATTCTTAAAAACCTCCAATGATGGGGATTCCACAACCCTCCTTGGAAGCCTGTTCCAGAGCTTCTAGTTAGAAAGTTTTTCCTAACGTCCAATTTAAAACTTCCATGCTGCAAACTACGTCATTTACTTCTTGTACTATCCTCAGTGGACATGGATAACAATTGATCACCAAACTCTTTACGCCAGCCTTTTACATATTTGAAGATTATTTTCATGTTCCCCCCTCAATCATCTCTTCTCTAAACTAAACATTCCCATTACTTTCATCATAGGTCATGTTTTCTGAAACTCTCATTTTTATTGCTCTCGTCTGGACTCCCCAGTTTGTTCACATCTTTCTTAAAGAGTGGTGCCCAAAATGGGACACTACTCCAACTGAGGCCACACCAGTGCCAAGTTGAGTGGAACAATTACTTCCTATGTCTTACATACAATGCTCCTGTTAATATACCCCAGTATTATATTTGCCTTTTTTGCAATTGCATCATATTCTTGGCTCATTACATTTTTGATCCTCTAGAACCCCCAATCCTTTTCTGCAGTACTGCTGACTAGCCACTTTCCCCCCATTTTCTATTTGTGAACTTCCTTCCTAAGTGCTGTGTTTTGCACTTGTCTTTATTTAATTTCTTCTTATTGTCTCAGACCAATTCTCCAATTTATCAAGAACATGTTGAATTCTAATCCTGTCTTCCAAAGTGCTTGAAACTTCTCCCAGCTTGATGATACTCATAATTTAATAAGTGTATTCTCCACTACACCATCAGTCATTAATTAAAATACTGAATAGTACCAGACCCAAGACGGAGCTCTGTGGAACCCTACTTGATATATCCTTCCAGTTTGACAGAAAACCACTGATAACTATTCTTTCAATACGATCTTTCAACCGGTTGTGCACGCATCTTTTAGTCATTTCATCTAGACCCTATTTCCCTAGTTTGCTTATGAGGCTGTCATGTTAGTTAGAAGCCTTACTAATGTCCATATATATGACCTCTACTGCTTACTCAAAAAGAAGTTATGGGTTTGATATAGAAATTTGCCCTGTGCTATTCAGGTGATCATACCAAATGATCATTAATGGTCCCTTCTGGCCCTAAAATCTATTAGTTATTCATGGACAGTTTGAGAATAGCAGAAGACTCTATGAAGTTATGTTGCGATTTAAAGTAAATTACTTCCAAATAAATCTCTCAAATGTCCCCTTTATGATATATCTGGGCCTATAATAAGAAACATCCAACATCCTCTCACACAGATCTGAGTTTCTATTGTTGTCATTATTCTAAGTAATTTGCAGCACAACTGTTTAATCAGGAAATTGGAGTTATAGAACAGTTATGTTACTTTAACTAAATAACCTCAGTTAAATCTAAACATTTCCTGCATTTTCTCATCTCATGTTTTGGGTCATTCTACCACATCTGGGCATTTGCAGATGGAGAGCATGCAGGATTAAATAGAGAAGGAAAGCATTATGGGTAAGTGGATACAAAATTACAGTGATGCATCCTGAAAAGAAATATATATTGCAATTTCTGCAAAAGCTCTACATTAGAAGCTACTGGATGCGATAGCATGTTATTTCTTCAGTTATTTAAAAGATGTTCCTGCTCTGGAACCTCAAATCATTTAATAAGCACTGTAGAAATGAGACAATGAAGTGAAACCTATAGACTGGACTGCAGCTGGAAGGACCCTGAAGAGGTCATTTAGTGAGTCCAGCCACCATTTTGAACCAGTCCACAATTTTTGTGATCAGATTTTCTTGCTAATGGTTTTCTGGAAGTGAAACTAATCTAAGACTCAACAGAAATAATTTCACATACATGGTGTAGGCCACAGCAGACTACCATATCTCAGAGAACAGCAAGTGTTTCACCTCTGTTATCTATGATATTATCATACTGCCTCTGAAAAAAAACACAAACTCAGAATTGCATTTATAAAATGGGAGTTATAGGTTGTGGGAAAAAAAGGTTCTGAAGAGATGATATGTAAAGATATGAAGAATACACTATGCCCCAATTTGGTAGAGCTTCCAAAATATATAGTTTATATGACAGAATGTGGGTTTTATAATGATATAAAGAAAATATGTATGCAAGCCTTGATTTTTGGAAATATATTACTTGCCCCAACAAAGTGATATGATCTCTTCTGAAATAAAATGAATATTTTCCCATTTCTAATGTCAACTGCTGCATATTTCACGAAGAAATTTAGGAATAAAGACACTTAAGATTTACCTTAGATGGAACATACTTTATGAGAATGACAGAATTCAGATGCAACTATATTATTTCTTTCATTCTTCTAAGATTTTATTTCATTATCTATTTATGGAAAACCCGTAACCAAAACTTGTTCTAAATAAAACTGACTCCAGCAAAAAGTTGACATTTCTTTTTAGGTAATTTTATGTTATATGTAACACACACAGATACAGCTAAAAGTTAGCCCACCAACTTTAAGGATTATATATTTAGCATGATACAAAAGTATTTAATCTAAGGAATCCATTAACAGAAGTTACGTGGCTAAATCTCCATGTAGAATAATTGCCTTGAAAAGGCTCATACAACATCTGCACCTACTGATGAATCTCACTAAAAAAAAAAATCTTAATAATTGAAAAATATTTTGCTTCAATTTTTTTAATTTGTATCTTTAGAATAGAGTTTAATAGTTTTGGCACTTTAATTAGAAAGCATGGGTTATACAGGACATTAGCACATCTCTCTCTTGTTGCATGTTCTCCTACCCCTTTCAAAACTCAATCTAATGTAACTAGATCAGTAGCATTCAGAGTCATTCATTTATTCTAGTCCATTGAGTGAATAATACCTTCGCCCACATACACAGAGCACACCAACACATATGTCCAAGACATTAGAATGGCTCCAAAAAAAAGGGGTGTTCCAGTTTCTCAAGTGCGTACAATGCATTTTCATAAGAATACTTTTAAAGGAATAAAAAAAATGTAAAACCCTCTGCAGAGATGGCAGCTAGCTAGAACTAAACAGACCTGTACCGCTAGGTTTCTGTTCAAGTCACAATAGAGATTACAGTTTGCAGCACCAACTGCCACCTTGTCAAATGCCTAGCTGAGATGAACACATGGATCAAAATCAGCTGGCTGAAGCTGAACCAAGATAATATGGAACTGATTCTAGTAGGAACAGTGAGGAACAAAAGAAATCACCTCTAACTGCAAATCCATTGAGAGCTTCTACGCACAGATTGTTAAAATGGTTCTCAGCTGTGAGGTTCTCTTTTGCTCCTCAAAGCTATTGGAGGCACGAGGACACAGCAGCAAGGATGTCCATTTCTATCAGCAGCTGATCAGAAGATTGTTCCCCTTCCTGTCAGACTCAGCCTGGGCACATTGACCCCTGCATTCATGAGACCCAAGCTTGATTACTACAACACACATCCAGGAATGAAACCACATACCCTGAATAGACTGCAACTGGTTCAAAACACATAGAGTTCAATTTGAAGTCTTTCTCCCAATATTTAAACCCCTCCAGGGGATTTTTCCCAACTAGCTGAAAGACCCTCTCTCTCTCTCTCTCTCTCTCTCTCTCCATGACCTTAGACTAGATGCAGGGCCGGCGACAAAAATTTGGCGGGCCCCTACTCTGAGCGTTTGGGGGGCCCCCCACCTCCCCACCAAGGGCTGGCCCGGCTCTTGCAGGTGGGCGGGGGAAGCGCTGCAGCCGGGAGTGCCTCGGGAGCGGCACGCCGTCCTCTGCAGCCGCCGGGGCGGGGGAGGCGATGGAGCCGGGGGTGCCTTGGGGCGGCTCCTGGGGGTGGGCGCGGGATGAGCAGCGGCTGAAGGGCTCGGGAGGCAGCCGGCCGCGGCACCGGACACAGCCGAGGAAATGTGGTGCGGTGCCCAGGGGGGATGACTACGAGTAGAGCTGTGTACCAGTCCCCAGACTTCAGGCCCACCCCCCCTGAAGTCCGGGGATCGGTACAGCTCTACCCGTTGTACCCCCGTCGCCAGCCCTGACTAGATGACCTCTTGCGTCCCTTCCAGCCCTACATTCTGATGCTTCTAGGAAAGTTACATTCCACTGGAACCATGAAGCTGTTGACCAATAGAGAAGGCTTATAAAGTCTCAAGACAGAATTATCGCACAAGTTGGATCTAGTCTATGGAACTCACTCTCACAAGAGATAAGAATGTCCATAGGTCTCACCATACTAAACCAGATAAAACCTTCATGGAAATATGACAGAGCTTCTGATAATCCAGGTAATAAAATGGGAACAAATGAAAATACTGTCCTGATCTCCCAAATCTTTATATTCCATAGTTCCTTTTCTCCAGGAGAGAAAGGTCCTTGCTGGATATTTCCTCTCAAAAGTAACTCCTGCTGACCTATTAAGTATATCTTCTGTACTGCTTGTAGTTGGACTATCTGATGTCTGCCCCCTGTGCAGTCATTATAAGTATATTTACTTTTATTAAATAGGGGTTTAAGCCCCATGCTACCACACACAGTTTGAGGTCTATCAATACAACCCTATATTTAAATAGTGTTAGAGTTCTGAGGTAGATAGGCAGAAGTAACAATTCAAAATTCAAGTTGTACACTCATCCTTATGGCCAGCCTTATCCCCCTTTGAAATAAAAAATCACTCCGGTGTGATATATGAGCAACACATTTGATTTGTGCCCTTTAAGATTTGTGAATCTGGTTCTGGATGGGGTTTCTTTATCTATGCTTTTGGCAAATAAGGAACTTGAAGGTCCTATAGGTTGCATGCCAAAAAGTGTAGCAACTTACTACAAAAAACAACCTCTAAATTCAATGCACAAGCCAAAATCTCCTCCTTGGTACTCTGCCACTACTCGCAGCACAAACGTTCCCATGCAGAAGATCTGGAAAATAAATGCATGTTCAAACAAAAACAACAACAGCCAAAGTATTCTGAGGAAATGTTGATGGAATCAAGGCAAAGCCAAGGTATCATATATGCTTCCTTGGAGAAACAAAGTGAGATAGTAGACACTTCAGAAAACTGATCGCAAATTCCCTTTCATTTCAGTGCAAGTTCTGCTTAAAATCAATGGCATCATATGGCCCATGCATTTTACCTTTGTATTGGTAGAAATATGTGCCCTAGTTTGGCACAATCTAAGCACAAGCTGATGTCTAAGCATAAGTATCACTAGGATATGGTGGGAGTGGGCTTCATCTCAGACTACAAAAGACTTCAAAACATTTAACTGTACTGTTCACTTTCTGAAAATCAGGCCTCTTTTTAAGCCATATCAAGCTATATGTATACCGTGGCCCCTTATTACATATGCTGCCATGTGTTTGTAAAAGTTCTAGGCTCATATCCTCTGCCACATTGTATACAGTTTTGCTTTGTTTTTTAGTTGCTTCAGTTGGCATTTCTAGCAACACCCACTAGCATTTACCTCAAATCATTTTCCCACATGAGTGCATAACATGGGTACATATTTGCTTATATTAATACAGATTAGCTAAGGTACTAACTCACTTCTTATGTTCCTTCCTCAACCTGCTCTGCTCTGCTGGCAATGTCATTCTTAAAGCCCTGTTCATCTCATTCTCTCCTTGTGTCTGACTTTTTCCACAATGCTATTCCTATTATGCAAAGAATACACACCTCATCCCAATTCACCAAAATACCACCACTCTCTTTTCAAGGCCCACCCTTCAGAACATAAGAAAGGCCATACTGGGTCAGACCAACAGGCCATCTAGCCCAGTATCCTGTCTACCGACAGTGGCCAATGCCAGGTGCCACGGAGTGAGTAAACCTAACAGGTAATGATCAAGTGATCTCTCTCCTGCCATCCATCACCCCCCTCTGACAACCAGAGGCTAGGGACACCATTCCTTATCCATCCTGGCTAATAGCCATTAATGGACTTAACCTCCATAAATTTATCCAGTTCTCTTTTAAACCCTGTTATAGTCCTAGCCTTCACAACCTCCTCAGGCAGGGAGTTCCACTGTGCGCTGTGTGCCTTAAACTTCACTCACCCCCACATGCCCACAAGAAGTAAATCCAGCAAGCAAATAACATATTTAACTTCCAGTTAATCCTTCTTCCAAGTTTCCAAGAAGACCAAGCTTTCTCCATTTCTAACTTTTAGATGGTAAGCTCTTCAGAATGGGGCTGTCTAAATTATGTGTCCTATTTAGTGATAAGCACATACTTGACACTTAACAGACAATAATTATTTGTTCTGATCCATTTTAAATGAATGTGCTTCAGATTTCAGGACCCAGTCCTGCAGGGCTTCTGTTCACCAAGCCTCCATTAACTGCAGTTAGAGTTCCACATGCAGAGGGCTTGTAGGGTTGAGCCCATAGCCAGTGCCTGGCCCCATCTCTCTTCATATGAGGCAATTTTTGAAAAGTAACTAATGAAGTGGCAATTTTAAGATGCTTAAATTGTAATCCCCTTAAAAGTGGTCTGATTTTCAGAAACTGGTAAGCACCTTCTCTGTTAAAATCAGTCCCTTTACGGTATTAAAAGGGTACCCCAAAACCGAGACAACCAAAATAACTAGTCCCTTCAGAAAACCTTGGTTTTAGCATCTATGATTTACCTATTTCCTTCTGTTCAAACTAATGTGAGTTTCCAACTTCTTTTTTGTTGTTGTTGGGATTTTTCTGTTTGCTTTGTTTTTTAAACAGGCATAACAGCATCTATGCATTTTCAATATATGAACAATAAACTTCAGATGCAACTACAGAATCCATATAGTTTAGGCAACATATTATGAGCAGGTAATACATATATCCAATCTGTTCCCATTCCTTTATCTTATTTGTGACTGTTATAATCAACCTAAACAGGGCCCAGCAAGAAAAAGTAAGTACTGCAACATTTTATTTATACAATTTCTATCCTCTTCTTTTTTAGCACATGGTGTTCTTTGAATAGCTTAAAGTAAACAGCACCCATTTTGTCAAGCTCAACAGGGTAAAAGTTTGATAAGCAGTATTTCTGCTCATCATGAATAGAATAGGAGTTTGATTAGAAATAGTTTAAAACTTGAATCTAAAGATTAAAAATTGATTTTCAAGTGTATTTCACAGCTTATTCATTCTGAAAAGTGCTCCTTCTCTTTTAGACTTTAATTGGGGGTGAGTAAAATATATTGTTTACCTCTAAATAACTTGGTGCCTATTCCATCGATTTTTAAGTTGAACTGCCAATTTAAATCAATGAGCAGTTCTGCTTCACAACTCGTGGGACAGTATGGTCCAAGAAAAATACTGGAGCAAGATTTTATCTTGACAGACAAGAAAATATTATATTTGTGTTATTTTAATTTATTCATTGTTTAATGGAGTTAAAGACCTTCCTGAAATGTCTCAAATTTAAATAATGACCCAGAGTCCTAGGTTTTGCACCTAGAATTCTAATTTAGTTGAAGTGGTATAAAATAACATATTGTTTACACTTGTTGACAATATATCCGAGTCCATTCAGCAGTACAAATTATTCCACTTAAGGTTCGCATAAGTTACATTCAAATCAACTCTACATCCATCTGTTTCAGTTGTCTATATACAAATACTCTTGCTTCTTGCTAAAGGCACCAATTTCAAATCAAACCACAAAGATTCTGAAATCACAAATGTGGAAGGTACAGAATATTTGGTGATCCACACTTCTGAGACAGGTAGTATACCAGTGGATCTTCAGTTAACCAGAGAGGCTATCAGACCCATAAGCACTTACCTAAGTCCAAATTCTAGATATCTGAAGGTAGAGCTGAAGGGAGAATTTGGTCTTTTGAGTCCTCGTCTTTTGAGTACTCTGCCATGTCTGCATATTACAGAAATTTTCAATACTGTATTATGTAGACACAGCAAAGTGCATTACAGATGACATGGCATATTAGTCCTAACTTTCAACCTCCTGACATTTGTCCATGTCATACCTTAACCTTACTTTAGGCTAAATATATTTTGGAATATACTCAATTTCAAGAATGTATTTTATCATCTTCAACTGGCAACATCATTAACCTCCTGAATTTACTTAAACTTCATTGCCTATCATATAGTTCATTGCAATGCTTCTATATCAAAAATGCATTAAATCTACTGCTAACAACTAGATAATATAAGACACATTCCAAATTCAGAATTATTATTATGGTCAAGAATGCATGAAGCAGACAAAATACAGTCTGTATCTGACAGAGCTGGGATAGACTGACTTGCAGGGAGACTTAGATACTCTTTTGTGAACTTAAGAGAGTATGTCTGACAAATGTGACATGAAATTTGTAATATGGACATCACGTGGACAAACGAAAAGTGTCACTTTTTAAAAGGGAGAATTCTTTAAAACTATTACATCCCTCTGGCCAAGCTGACAAATGGAGAAAACTTTTTTCCCTTCCTCCTTTGGAATAAAGGATATGAAATATGATCAGTAACATGAATGTTCTTCCCTCTAATATCTGTAAGGAAGAAATGTTGACTTAGTTACTCAATTAGGCCATATTTACTTTATAATTATAGTGTCATGTTCAGTCATTTAAAATTGTTTTTTTCCAAAATATCCAAAGGCAGCCATCCACATCATGGACTGAAAAGTTGAAAAACTTCAGTTAATAAAACAAAGCCATTTATAGAAGCATATTTTAAAAAGGAAAGAGTCTGTATCCTTTGGGATTTCAATGTGCAGATGGTCACCAATTTGTATCTTCATGGAAACAATTAACTGAGTTTTACTCACATGATAAAGAGAGCTCCCACAGGGATAGACATATTCTTGACCTCATCTTTGGATTTGGTCTAAATATTTTAGGTCCCCAGGTCATCCACGTTGGGTGATTTAGGGTATGTCTTCACTACCCCCCGAATCAGCGGGTAGCCATCGATCTTCTGGCGATCGATTTCTCGCGTCTTATGAAGACGTGAGAAATCGATCACTCGCGGCGCCCCCGTCGACTCCGGACCTCCAGCTTGCTGGGAGGCTCAAGCTGGAGTCGACGGGGGAGCACGCCGCCGATTGCCGCCGCCATGAGGATGGTAAGTCGGCTGCAGATACGCAAACTTCAGCTACGTGATTCACATAGCTGAAGTTGCGTATCTGCAGTCGATCCCCACCCCACCCCCACCCCGTAGTGGAGACCAGCCCTTAGCTATCATCTTGAAGGTTTCAGAATAGGAGCCAAATATTTCCCCCACTTCTGTATTAACACACATCTATTTGTATCCAGTTCAGGAGACTGATGAGTTCTGTGGATTTTTTCAGTTTCCTTACTGGTACTGAGATGTCAATAAACTCATTGATAACTAACCCCACTGTTTAAAGGAGACTCAACTCCCTGGCTCCCTTTGTTGCATTCTCATTGTTTCTTTTGCCCAGACATCACTGGGGTTTAATGATGGTGTCTGGAACAAAATGCAGATGGGTCATAGAGTAGATAGAAGATGGCAGGGAAAGGCACCTGGAGTCCAATCATCTTCTGTACAAAGGACTTTATCGGCTTTAATCAAGTACAAGAGCTTTTGTATGTCTCCAGCCAACTACATTTTGAGAAACTACCCAGCTGAGCTCCATCTAGTAGCACTACATTTGGTTAATTCAAATATGCCCCCAACAGTAGTCACTTCAAATGAACCTTTGTAACAGAGGAACAGAACTCGTCTGTTGACCTGCTCTTCACAGGTATTGGAATCCTGCATGGAATTGCTCGTAGATTTCTGCTGGCTCATGGCTGCAGGAAAGTGTTGGTGACTTCAACCTGGTTATAATGGTGGTGAAAGTGGTTTTCTGAGCAGAGTGTATGCAGGGTCTCATCTGAAGAATCCTTGAGGAGAAAGCATAGAAGCAGCCAAACCTATGAAGGTAGCTTGGACTTGATTTTTTATTTATTATTTTTATTATCTACTGTTAAGTAAAGCATAAATTCAAATCCCAGTGAGGGAATTTTTGACCTTTCACAGAATGTAAGGACTATGTTTTGGCACAGGGTAGGAAAAACACCTGCTTACACTGCTCTGACAAGCTTAGTATATTTGTTGAAAAGACTGGTTCCAGATTAGTCTCACCATGCTTTTAAATTATGAGACTCTCAGACTTCCAAGATACTGTCGATCCTGGTTGAGTTCAGTATGGTTTCTGTCTGTGGTATATGGGTTCCCTGAAACCCAACAGATGTGGATCCAACAATTGATCATGCTGGCCTATTAAACCCAGTAGCATGGCTGTAATTAAGCTATTGGCTAGCACATCTAAGTTAACATTCTCTCTTTAAACTTGCAGTAGCTCAGCCCACCTCTTAGGAATCCATCTCTTGGCAACAAAGTGTGTGCCTTTCCCTTTTTTGGGAAAGAGGACTGTGCCCAGCTAAGGGGCAGCTCAGCTCTCCTGACTGTAGAACATTGTCATTTGACCTCACGGCTAGACCTCTCAGCCTCTGTTGATAGCCTTACCATGGACTGTTGCTATGGCAACCAAAGAACACTATTGTAATGACTGGAAATGGCTCCAGTAGTTCTAGTCATACCTGGAATATAAGAATTAATTATTGGCAGTGGACAATCATGTGTGGTCAACAAGGGATTTGGAATGCAGCATTACTCAAGGCTCTAACTTATTTGCTACATATAGTATGTGCCCTCGAGACATTGTTTTTAAATATGGATAAAATATCACTAGTCCGAGGAGGACAGGCAATAATACATTCCTTGCTCTACAGACTGTGGCAGGGTGGGCCTGACCCAGCCTGCCGCCCCTTTAAGAGGGAGAAAAACCCTCTGCAAACCTCCCTGCAGAGAAGGCCAATTAGCCACCTGGGCTGCGGAGGGATCAGCCTGATGGGCTGCACGTGGCAGCCTCCTCAGGGGGATAAAAGCCTGCCAGGCAGGAAGCCCAGGGTGGTGGTAGTGTGGAGTGAGATAGAGAGAGAAGGAGCTAAGCTATAGAGCTGGGTATAGAGCTGTGTAAAGAGCTAAGCTGCAGAGCTGTGGATAGAGCTATGTATAGTAGGTGGTGGGGTCTGCACAAGCTGCACTGTAAATAAAGAGCACTGTTTGGAGCCAAAGAAAAGTCTCCTGCCTGTGTTTGGAGTGGGGCGAGAAGGCGATCTGTCACAAGACCCTGTTAGCTTCTGTCCTGGAAGGGTACTTAGATAATACTGCCAGCTAGATTTTTCAAGGATGACTCATTCTTAACCCAGGAAAGACAGAAGTCTTTCTGGTAGACAGTCCCTACATAATCATGTCCTTTTCTTTTTTTTCCATGGTCCCACTTTATTGAGGAGTTATATTTTGAAATACTTAATCATGTTAAGAATTAGGGCACTTATTTCAACCATACTATGACAGATCAATGAGAGCAAGATAGAATTCTATACGCCTAGGTGATATGTAAAAACCCCAGGAGTGGGTTTTATTGTAAAGCAAAAAACTAAATGTAAAGCATCCCCTGCCTTTTTAAAACACTGATACAATAGGACTTTTCCAATCAAAATTCACAGTTAAGATATAAAGTATGGCTCAATTCAGCCAAGATCCAGAGAGGAAGAGATACCTCTCTCACTTCATAGTCTCCTCTCGTCTGCAGTCCTCTCCTAAAACGTATGGCTCAGGTATGGGGATCTCTCCTATATCCCGTGCAGAAAAGACTGATACAAGAATTCATTGAGCTTCTTCACAACGGCCTTGTCTTCCTTGAGTGCTTCTTCAGCACCTTCATCGTCCAGCAACCCCACCGCTTGTTAGGCAGGCTTCCTGCTTCTGACGTACTTAAAAAAAAATAGTTGATAATTTTGATATCTTTAGCTGGTTGCTTTTCAAATTCTGTCTTGGCCTTCATTAACTTTTATACACGACTTGCTAGCATTTATGCACCTTTCTATTTTCCTCACTAGGATTTTACTTCTAATTTTTAAAGGATGCCTTTTTGCCTCTCACCACCTCTTTTCCTCTGCTGTTTAGCCATGGTGACATTCTTTGGTCCTCTTACTATTTCGTTTTGTTTAGTGGGGGTTTTTTCCCTTTGGAGTATATATTTATTTTGAGAACTTAGGGCATACACATGTGAACATTTCCCATTGAAGTCTATATAAGAGATAGAAATTTATTTGGGGGTCACGGTATAATCAAAACCTCCTCATTGAACCCTCTCCTGGCTGGATTTATGCTCTGACATCAACCACCTTTTTGGGGTTGCATTTCCACACCTTCTGCCAGCAGATGTAATAATCCTTCATACGCAGAACTCTTTCTCTGTCTAGACATCCACTTCAGCCTATGGCTCCTCCCTTGGGAAAAAAAAACTGCCTGAAAACACTTCTCTTTAGCAAGTGTTCAACATAGCTATGATGTGGCCTGGCCAGTGACAGAGGGTTTCTCCCCAACTCGAGAATATATGCTGCCATACTCATTTTCTTAAAAGAAGCCAGTAGAAAAAGTCTTAGCTCAGTCCTTACTTTCAGGTTTCTGCTCCACCTCCCTCAGGGCCTCTGGCAGGGTCCTAGTTCTGACCAGCCCTGCTCCTCCTCTGGTGCAGCTATTGCCCTGAGCACCTGACCCCCTTGCTTCAGGACACCCACTACAGGTGTTAGCTCCACTCCAGCACACCTTCTCCTCCCCAGAAAATAGCCCATCTCAAGCAATTCCTCCTCCAGTTGCCCACTGGCATCCCTTTATAGGCTCAAGTGTAGCCCACCTCTCTTTAATTGGCTGGATTAGACTCACTTGCTCCAGTCCAGGGGAGTTGGGCTTGGTCTATCAAAAGGGACCACCTAGTTTTTCACAAATATATTTTATGAAGTTTTAGCTAATGTCTTAACTATTTTATTTAATATTGCAACAGTACTTTAATTGCTTGCACAATGTGCTGTCTACTTTGAGGATGAAGATAGTGCTTTGTAAATAACATTACTTATTGTTCAGTCACCAGGGCTAGGAGTTGCAAAACTGAACTTCAAAACAGCAATTAAAGGGTTTTTTTCTGCCAAAATCTGAAACATGATGTGATACCATGGGCCCCAGTCTCAAAAGAGAGAATTTTTATATCCTACTAATGTTTCTACTGACAGACTTTTTACAGAAAAATAAAAAGACAAAATATAGATACCAGAAAATTAATTAACAGGAATTTGCTTTTTTAAATTATGGGAGGAGAGCAGTTTCACATACATGTAAGAGTAACTGCCCAAAAGTATAGAAAGTAAAATTAGCATGCTGAAAACACAGCAGAAAATTAGAGCACTCATCCACTATTTTCTATTGTACATTTTCAATGGTTTTGTATTGTAACATAGCATGATACAGTTTCCAACCCATAAAATAAAATTATGCATTTTAACCTGTAAAGTAAAGGAAAATATCTTAAGGTGATGTATTATTTTCTGCCACAGTACACATCACATGACCCTAACTTCAGGTCAGAAAAGATCTTACGAGTATATTAGGGGCTTGACCCTCTTATTATCAATATGTTCCTGGTAAATTGAGGAACTAATTGTTATAGCCTTTATTTAAGAAGATACAAACTTATTTTGAAGAGACTGTGTTACAGGGAAAAATATCCAGAACAAAAAAGCCTAGAAAAGGAGGGTACAGTAAGACCTAATTATGGTTCTAAAATACCTGAGGGAGTCCCACAATGAGCAGGTCAGAATCTGTTCAGACTATGCAACAAGGACAAAACCCAAAGGCATAATCTGAGCCTAAATGAAGAGCAGTTTAAACCTGATGTCAGAAATGGATTTTTACTCAGAGGATCCCTACTATGCAGAATAGATGACCTTGCAGGGGTCTGTAGTACTAATGAACCTAATTATAAGGTGGATACATATCAAACTATCAATGCTATATAAGGACTTTCTTTCTGAAAAGCAGATATTCTTGCTAAGAGCCAAAGGATGGACTGGGTGGGCCTGGAATTCTTTCCTGCCAAAAATTTCTCTATTTCTTTTGACTTCTTGACTCCATAGCCCTGTAGTGCCACCTTCTGGAAGAGGCAGTACTTAAACAGCCCAAGTTCTCCCATGTCCACCTTGATAACCGCAACAACTGAACTACTGATTTTGGGTTTTTTTAATAAACAAACAACAGCCGCCAGTTTTATTTCCCTTCCTATTTGGCCAACAAATGTCATCAATGAAAGATTCCCTGCCTCCCCATGCCAAAAGCACAAGCACTGAAATTTAACTAGATGTTTAAACTACACCTGAGACTCAAAGTAAGAGCACCCAAGGACTCACTGTGTTCCCTGCGTATCTTAAATGAGTGCAAAAAACATACTTCTGCAGAATGATTTTCCTTTTTATTTTATGACTAAAAAAACTGAAATACTATGATGGGATGTAGCAAAGATGCCCATCTAAGAATACTCCGGGTCCTATAAGTGTATTTGATATGATGTAGCTAGTTGTAAATGCTTTTTCTTGTGCTTGTTTTTTTCTCTTAAATAAACATATACTCTATAGTTACAATGAATAATTAATTGTCATTGAAACATATTCCATTGTGTAGAATAATGAAGCACTGAAAAGTACCTAAGCATCAAGAAGCAACAGTGCTACTAGCTACAACAACCCCATTACACTTTTCTATATGCAGTACAAGGGTGATGGAAAATATATCAGACCAATATCTTTCTTCTTCAAAAACTGGGAAAATTATGACTTCAGGGTGAACATATACCATCACTTTTCTAAGCAGCACTAATAAAGTTAATACAAGTATGTTATAAACCTACATGTATTAATACGTAAGAAAGTAGTGTATTCACAACAAAAATGGCTTGGTAATCATATGATCTTCTCTACCTGATGAAAGGCCTTTGTTATTTTTTAAGTAAAGAATTGTAATTTGGTTCTTTTGTTATCGTGACTCCAGAATGTGAGACCATTAGGGTAGTCAGGTGAGTGGTTGACTGGATATGGACATAAGCAGAGAGCACCTATGACAAGAAGAGGCCTAGTCATGCCACACAAACTTCTAATACATAAATATATGTCTTTTACTGGCAGTACCCAGTACCTGTCAACAGCTGGGGAATGTAAAACTAAGACTAAGTCCAAACCAAATGTTTTCAGATATATTGAGAAAAGCAGCTCAGTATCACAGCCCTAGCTTTCCTTTGCACTCATCCTTTTAATCTCTTGCCTTTCATTTTAGAATCACTGTTTGCTCTAATTACTCCATTACATCCTGGGATTGGTTCACTCTAACCTCCAATCTTCTTTGCCACCCCATTTTCTTGGCTACAAATCCATGTTTACCTCACAAGCTTCCTCCACTTACAAAAAATTAAAAGAGATATGAATAAATGCCAGCCTTCAGGGAAACAAACGTCCTTCCAGGTGTGGATGGTTTTCTATTTGCCTTAGAAGTTGTTCTTTCACCTGGGAGCACTGAGAATCAGCAGCCAAGGCTAGATGCAAAACTGCTCCTCCAATTATATAATCACTGCAGCTGGTAAGTAGAGAGCTAGATTCAGGTTGCCATAGCGTTGGCATATTGCTATGAAGGCTGAGCTCTTCGTCCACTTTACCAGCCCTGGCACTGAAGGCTAAATCCACTTCTGCCTGCGGAATGCATGTGCAAAGCACTAGTACTTACACAAAAAAGAGCACACTTTAGATCAGGGGCTCATTCCTCGCTCCGCCTACCTTATTTTGGGAGAGTACTTGGAGGAGGAGGAGGGGGCTGCTTGTTTGTTTGTTTTTCTTATTCATCTGTGTTTAATTGGGGATTTGATCGTAGAAATCCACCTATTCCTCCTCCACTAAGGCTACTACAGCCCAGGTGCACCGTGGGTGTTTCCTCCCCAGCTAAATGGGGCTAAATAGGAACAGAAAAATCTGATCCAAAACTGCCCTCCTAGCCCCAGCTTGAGCGGCTCACCAAAGGACTCGAGGCGCTTTTGACAAGTCGACTTGTCTAATTACCGTCTTTAAAGAAAAATCCCCCCTCCAGAACCAGTAGGAGTAGGGAGGAAAGGGAGCAGCATTTACAGACAGACAAGTTAGCCTCTGACACCAGAGGTGTAAGTACGCAACACTAAAACGGAGAGGCTTCCTTATCAGGCAATGCGGGGAGATTTAGTAGCGATGAAAAAGACGCTGGTCACAAATGGGGTTAATATAGACACCTCGATACATTACTACCCACCAAGGACCTCTCTCTTTCTCTCTTCGGGGAAGAAAATGGCTCTATTTGTTCTGCAATCACAATTTGTGCGTTAAATTCTGCTCGGGGAGGAGAATGGAGGGAGGCTGAGAACTGGCAGGTTACAGGATAAAAATAACATCAAGTGTAACAGCTGCCAATGGGGGGGGGGGAGTGAACTTCTAGAGTTGGACCAACAAAGTTTTAATACGTGGGGTAGCTGGTTACACTTCTTAATTATAAGGAGAACTAACGTGTCTTAAAGTCCATAATGTGGACAATCAGAACAAGAGCTATTTGAGAATTCGCTACAAAAACTAACCCCCAACTTTGATTCAAACATAAAACGGCGCTGCATCATAGCTTTCTATCGCTACAGATCTCCGACATATTACATATATGTGTATGTGTGTACACAGATAACTCCTCGTCCTCTCCTCTTTGATGTTAGATTAGAAATAGCCAAAGGAGAGGGCTCCCCTCCCAGCATCTTGGGAAACTGTATTGAGATTTGGGTTTGGAGGAATGGGTGTGATATTAACTAGTGAAAACCCCTAAACCAGGCTGTACTGGAAGTAATCTTCCTCTGACACGTAACAGCCAAGCTGCACCGCAAAATCACTTAGCCTTCTTCCAAACTGTCCGTTGGGCGTCCCTTTTCCACTCTTCCGTTGTTATTTTTTAAAAAAAGGACTTTGACAACTTTTCCTTCTCTGGTATTACTTAATAAACACATGCTCCCATAGGGATTTTTCAGCGGATACTCTAACAAGATCACTGCAACAAATCCGTCTAATGTTATCAGTATGATCTGAATGAAATTGGTGTCATAGCCTGCTTTCTCTCGCTATTCCCCCTCCTATCGCTGATTCTAGCAGCAGCAGTAGAAATTGACATTCTAGGGACGATGGACAGAATAGAAAATGATTGCTAGATCCTTTGAGGTAAACCTCAGTCTTACCTTGATGGTTTTCTTCTGGAATGTACATCCTCTTGTTTTCATTGACCATTTAAAATGAGTCCAGATTAATCCCTCCAAATCGGCTTGGTAAAATTCAAGGAAGAATGGAGCTGCAGTATTTCCCCTTTTATTATTACCTGATTCCCATTATTGCATCAAACACCAAAAACTGATCCTTTCCACTACTGCCGCCTTTAGTGAAATTGCAATGCATCCTCAGTACATCCGGGCCCCTTCCAACAATTTAGCACAGCACCTCTGGCTGCTAAACCATTTTTAAAAAACAGCAAGAAGGGGGGAAACGAAAAAAAGCATCCAGGACAAATCTCAAAGGGTTAAATGTCTTTTTTTTAAATCCATCAGTTACAAGAGTAAGAAAAAGAGGGAGGGGGGAGAGATGTTCAAAGGTTGCTGCTCCTCTTCAAAGCCATTCTGAGCGCGTTCTGTTGGCAGAGAGCTGTTTCTGCAGAGGAAGAGGGAGAGAGAGCATAGTTCCAGCCCCTCACTCCCTCCCCTCCCTCAGCACACTCACTTCCCTCTCCCTCCTCTCTGGCTCTCACAGACAGACAGACACACTGAACACTTCCAGATGTTCCAGCTGTGGCAGCAGCAACAGCCCACAGACCCCCGTGCACAGCTTTAGGAGCCGGCTGACTTGATCTGAAAGTTTAACATGCTCTCTCCCCACACTGCGCCTGCTGAAACCTTTCTACAGACATGACGTCAAGAAAACAAGCTGGATCTGGCTGCCTGGAAAAGTGGGGAGGAAAGGGGGGGATCAATAGACAGACTGACAGACAGAGCTTGGTGGAACTGAGCTCTACAATATTCAGTTGCAGATCGCTCCATGTATTCCACTGCAATTAGAACCGCTTTCCACTACCCCCTCCTCAATCTGATTTCTCAATAGTGTGGGCTCTACCCTGCGGTTCCACTACGGAATGCATCTGTGATCTGAATTTAAAGGAGGACAATATCATTTGCTGAAATATTAACGTCTGCTCCATATAACGGCGTTTAGCAAAACATCGGAATGAGCTGTGATTACATTTGATCAATTACAATAAGGATGCTGTATAACTAAAATACAAACACAATACGGGGCGGAGGATGAAAGGGATACGGAGGGATAAGTTGCACAGACAAGAGGATGCACAGATGTTTAAACAGATTAATCAAGCTAGGATTTTCAAAATCCTTGGAAGCACAAAAATGTTCTGTTGGGGTATCCTACCACTCTTCTTAATTATCCCTGTCATTTGGCCCACTATAATAGGAGCCTCCACAGAGAGCAGAGATGACTTCTTTCAAACAAAATGTGAACTGAATACAGTACATGTTAAATGTATCTGGGCTCTCAGAGCTGCCATGTTAAACAAGAAATGCAGAGTTCCAAAATACCCCTCTCAGGAATGAGGCTAGAAATTGTGCTGATTGGGGAAGATAAAACAGTTGGAGTTGCATTTTGGGGAATGTCTAGAAAATTATGTCCTACCTGTAAAACAATAAATGCAATATTTTAATTGTCATATCAACTTAGAAGCATCATGCATGTGACATGATTCATTGTGATTAACATGCATGTAGCTCTTCATTCCTTTCTAATGTACCTTCAATTAAGCTAGAATGGTAGGATTTTCCTGTTCATATATTTTGAGGTTGGTTATAGAGTGTAGTCAGGATTTCAATGATAATGGCCTTCATCACCTTTTCTCCAAACGGATCCCTAGGCACTTTACCAAACATCTTTCTTAGGAATCTTTCATCCACCACTAAACTGTCGGTATCTCTGGGGTGAAACTCAGAGCATGACAGCACACAGCAACATGTACACAAAACACAACATATTTGTTGAGGAAAAGAAGATTATGCCATAGCCACTTGAAACCACAAGGGAAACTGAGGTAACAAAGAGTCCTGTGACACCTTAAAGACTAACTAAAGTATTGAAGCATAAGATTTCGTGGGCTAATACCCACTTCGTCGGACATAACCCAATTACCAATCCTGAAGATTGGCCAGCACACTCACCTGTCATAAAAAAAAAATCCCAGTTTTCTAATTACCATGGGACTTCCATTTTAGGTGGCATTGAAAAGACAAATTCTCCAGTAGCACATTGCCCCATAACACCAAGCTGAGGCAGTATTGACTCAGAAGAGAGTGCCTCCAGATGAATCAGAAATACATGTACTACTTCCTCCAGCACCTAGATTTTATCTCACAGCATCCCATCCAAACACTTACCCTATTTAATTCATGAAACCAGATGAGATCATAGTTTGAGATGGAATGACTGTATATTACATTAACTTTTATTATCATTTCTAGTTGGTTTAATAAACCCTTGGCATTGAAAAGGAACTGAACAATGGCTCTAGTTTCTTACTTTTAAATGTAAATAAGTATGCTCTATTGTTCTCTTCATAAACCCAAATTCTTACCATCTTGGATTGTGTTCATTCCATTTTTTAAAGTATGAGTCAACCAAGATTTGTATGATTCACCCAGAAAACCATCACTTGCATGGACACAGTCACTTAGGAAGCATTTAGGAGAATGCCGATCACTGCTGCACAGAAGTCAAATACTCCTTGGGGCATTTGTAAACATCTCATTTGCCCTTACTGGTTCACATGCTCAACAAGCCAAAAATGTATATACAGCATCAATCAAATGTCAGCCACCAACCACCATAGTGTTGCTTTC
This sequence comes from Sternotherus odoratus, assembly GCA_032164245.1. NCBI lineage: Eukaryota > Metazoa > Chordata > Testudines > Kinosternidae > Sternotherus > Sternotherus odoratus. Next base: position 95,458,734 of record JAVMKO010000001.1, on the reverse strand, counting down.
TATCAAATCAGAATACATCTGCAGGCACATACACAAATGATCCGTACCACCTACAGATCTTTCTCTAGTCTTTCTCCCTCTAAGCTCCCAACATAGGACACAATTTGGGCCAATAACCAAAAACAAGGTTCAGAAGAAAATAGTGCAAGAATCTAGGGGTCAGCAACCTTTCAAAATAGTCTTCATTTATTCACTAATTTAAGGTTTCACGTGCCAGTAATACATTTTAACATTTTTAGAAGGTCGCTTTCTATAAATCTAAAATATATAACTAAACTATTTTTGTATGTAAAGAAAATAAGGTTTCTAAATTTTTAAGAAGCTTCATTTAAAATTAAATTAAAATGCAGAGCCCCCAGACCAGTGGCCAGGACCCAGAAACTGTGAGTGCCACTGAAAATCAGCTCGCATGCTGCCTTTGGCACACGTGCCATAGGTTGCCTACCCTGATCTAGAATATTAGCCTGCATTAATTTATCAGCATAAATAAGTTTTACTATAACCAGCAGTTTCCTGATTCAACATCTATGACACTAATAGCTTACTATGCAAAAAGGTGGAAGTGAATGTAAATTTAAGATAAAGTCATCCTGGTAATGAAAGACAGTCAAGAGGTAGGACAGTGATCATCAATATCTCAAAAATATCTTATTTTAAACACTAAGAAAAGTTTGTGAAAATCAGTTTGTTAAAAAGTTGCATTTAAAGTAAAGGTGGTTATACCACATTTCTCTAACACTGATAACCTAAGTACACTGTTTTACCACATATTACCATGGGGCTTAAGAGGTATGATGTGCTGCATACTGGCTATCTGTACCAGGGGGTATTTTATCCAAACAGCTTAAATATAAAATAACAATTGGGGAATGCAAATGTAATGATCCCCAGTACAAGACACCAGGATTTGAACCTGGGGTTGTCAGCACCAAAACACAGACTGCTTGAGTTAAAGGAGAGCCTTCGCCATCTGACAGGAGGAGGAGGCTGTTATCCTCTAACTACACAGGGGAGGGCAAACTACAGCCTGAGCCGGATCTGGCCCATCAGTGATTTCAATCTGGAGGTGGGATTGCCAGCCCCATGGTGCAGTGGGGCTAAGGCAGGCTCCCTGCTTGCCCTCGCCCTGCACCACTCCCAGAAGTGGCTGATACCACGTCCCTGCGGCTCCCGGGGAAAGGAGGGGCAGAGGGCTGTGTGCGCTGCCCTCACCTGCAGACACAACCTCCCGCAGCTCCTATTGGCCAGGAACAGGGAATCACAGCCAATGGGAGCTTCGGGGTGGTACCCCCCAGCGAGGGCAGCACATGGCAGAGCTGCCTGACCCACCCACCTCCAAGGGCCACAGGGATGTGGTACAGTCTGCTTTCGAGAGCAGCACAGGGCCAGGGCAGGCAGGAAGGTTCTATGGAAATCTGGATCTGGTCCGCAGGCTGTAGTTTGCCCTCCCTTGTGTTAGAGGAGGGAGGTGCTCAGATACCATAGTGATGAGGGCCATATAAATAGTTAGATGGGCATTTATTTCTGAGAAACTGCTTCTGTATTAAGGTATGAAGTGGCAGAGATTATTTGAGCAGTAGATCATGTATCATAAGTTTATTTGTTCGACCAAACAACAAGGCACATAAAAACCAGCATCAGTTCTTAGAACCAAAGTTACAGCTACTTGCATGGGTTCTGTGGCTAGTATCCAGCCCTTTTGTATTAAAGGGAGGGCTATTGTGCGGCCAGTTTTTGACAGCAGAGCTGGGAATGAAATGGAGTAAAAACTGAAAGATCCTTGAAGAATATGAAATAAGAATATTAACAACTAATTTTAAAGAAATATGATGACAATCCTTTAAATACTTTAATTATGCCTCAGACTAGTTTTTTCCTCTATTCATGTAATATGGCTACTGCATAAATTATCTAGTTGGTCCAATTTTCAGTAGATTAATTTCACATTATTGTTGGTAGTTATTTTTTTCACTATAAAACCACAAGGGAATTAATTCTTCAAATGAAGACAGTAAACATATTTATTTGCAGAAACTGTATGGAAGCTCATCATACAAAAATGATTTTTTCAGGGACAGCTCAGAAACCCTGTTGCAGATTTCTGCACTACTATATTAAAAGTAAAATTGTATTCAGATTTATGTTTTTGCACCTCAGTCAGGCTGGGAGTGGAGGCAGCACATGTGTGCTCCTGCTCACACTGAAGACAATGGGACTTTTTGCCATTGATTTCAATAAATGAAGAAATGGGTCCTAACCATAATTCAAATTTTGCATATAAATCTCAATCTTCCATTTTTGAAAACTTGGCCTTTAATGGTTTCAGTTGTTATCTAGTGTCTGTCTTTTTCTTAACACAGCTCAGCATAACTTTTGTTTTTTGGGACAGCATTTGATTGTGGATTCATATGCAATGTATCATCTACTATAACCCTCAGTGTTTTCTCTGTGCTACTACTTCCTAATCAGTATTTACTTGCTCTATATTGGTGCATCTGAGTATTCTTTCTGGCATGTATTACACTACTACAATACTACATTGTATTTACCTTACATCAATCACATTTTATTGACTTCAGACCATTTTTCTAATCTATCAAGTTTGTTAATTTTTAATCCTAGCCTCCAAACTACTTGTCACTCCTCCCAGCTTCACAGCTCCTACAAATTTGATTGCCACACTCTTCACACCATCTTTCTACCTGTTAATGAAGGGATCTTCCATATATCTAAAATAAACATTGGGTTTTTTAAAAAAGTTTTGTATTTTAATTTATAATTAGTTTCAATGGGCATGAATGTAAGCAAATCAGACTGTGGACAGGTGCACATGTTTTCATCTCTACCACTTCCATAAAACAGAGGGATTTTTTTTTCCCCAGGAAAAAAATCCAGTGACATTTTTCAGGTTATCAGGATTTCTATGTGTTTTCATTTTTTTACAATTTGGTACTGTGAGATATTTAATAGACTATGACAAACTTAAAATTGTTACAAAATCAAAACACTGAGATTTTCAAAGCCAAATATAAAATTTAGCCACACAGCTCCCATCGAAGTTAAGAGGACTTTTATGACTAAATGTCCTAATTGGCTTGGAAATCTTAGTCATTAGGTTCTGATTTCAATATGCCAATAAAAACTAACAATTCTAAAAAATTAGAAGGAAAACTATGAGAGTATCCACATTATTAGGCCTTCTAAGTCTATTAGGAAATGGTAAGAAAGTCACAACTGTCTAGAATTTTCAAGAAGGCAAATGAACGAAGCTATTGAAGACTGGACAAGGGAGTGGCTACTGAGTGGAATCAACTGTTATTCTATATTGAAGAAATAGAAGTGAATGGAACTGTGAAATGTTAAGGTGTGATTTGCTAGAATATAGAAATTTCTGGAAGGAAGGTTTGGCATCTGAAAATATTGTTTTATATAAAGCTGTTGAGCTCATCTTAATTTTCAGTCTCCAATCTTCAGAGTTAATTTGGTTTTGATTCCAGCTGTAGTAAATGTGAGAGCTGCTAATCAATACTGAAAACAGATAATGTTTAGTGATTACTAAACATCATTGTATGAATTTATCTGACATGCCTAAAGTTGAAGGAAGAGCTAGGAAACACATGCTTCAATAGACTGAGGTAATAAAAAGAGATAATTATCCTAAGTAAAATGTAAACATTGTGAAGTGCTGTTAAGTAGTAAGATAGAAAAGATTTGTGCCCATGTCAAAAAGTGCAAAAAATACATTTCTTAGGATTCTTCAAGACCAGAGGTGTCACTGAATGAAAATGAAGTTGAAGAGATCATAGGTAAGTTTTCATGATCCTGTACGATATTTTCAATGACATTTTCATCATCAACACATGGACATAGTGCTAATTTACTACATTGCACCAGGCCTTTTAACAGAACTTCATTATCTCCATTCTTGGGAAGTCTCTGTTCCTCCCAAATTACAAAGAATAGTTGATGACTGTGCCATAAAAACTGAACTGCAAAGACCTGAACGTGAAAAAAAAAGTTGCACTTTCTTTCATTCTAATTGTGTACTTAGAACTGCATATACTGTACACACAGATTGATCCATTCCTGCATGCTGTAAGTAAAGGAAAAGAAAAATTTAAAGAACTAAAAGAACCAACATTGTCATTAATGCAAGATAGCTGTTCAAACATAAAATATGACCTGATAAAGTCTACAAGCAGGTATACAATGAAAAATCTATATATATAAAAGTCAAATGGTGTATGCGTGCGTGCGTGTATGTACGTTCCCTTACTCCTTCCACACCGTTTGAGCTAGAGACTTGAAATTTGGTACAGTTATAGGCTTTAGGGTCCTAATCAGGGTAAGAATCGAAAAATTTTCAAATCTCACCTCTGACGCCCCCTACGGGTGAAATTCTTTAAAGCCCATTCACATCAGCTGGGTAGCAGGTTAACACCTGCTGTTCTCTGTGACATAGTTATGATGTAATAATACCCGCTCCAACGGACCCCGCACTCGCTCAGCTCTCTGCCCCCTCCCCCTCCAATGGACCCCCCTCTCGCTCAGCTCTCTCCCCCCTCAAGTAAGAATCGAAAATTTTTAAAATCTCACCCCTCTCCCCCCCTCCAACGGCCCCCGCACTCGCTCAGCTCTCTCCCCCTTCAGGTAAGAATCGAAAAATTTTAAAATCTCGCCCCCCTTCCCCCCTCCGACGGCCCCCGCACTCACTCAGCTCTCTCCCCCCTCCCCCCTCCAACGGCCCCCCCACTCACTCAGCTCTCTCCCCCCTCCCCCCTCCAAGGCCCCAGCACTTGCTCAGCTCTCTCTCCCCTCCCCCCTCCAACGGACCCCGCACTTGCTCAGCTCTCTCCCCCCTCCCCCCCTCCGACGAACCCGAGCAACGCCGGGTATTTTTGCTAGTGTATTATAATTTACTAGTACTTATGGTTTGTCTAAAAAGAAAAACTATAGACTATTATGTTCAAGTTGCTGATGATGCCATCTAAAAATGCAAATAGTATGACAATGAGGTCTTTGTCATTTGCTCACAACATGAATAAAATGCAGTATAACTAAACTTCTGGCATATAGCTGTTCAGCACACTATTAAAATCACCTAACAGTCCAAAAATACATTGTGGAAGTTCATATATTTTTCACAATCACCTCATGGTTAGTTGACTGAAAAAGAAAGACATTCCCTTATGATACTTGGTGGAACTCTCAGAAATATTGTATCTATAAATTTATTTGTAAATAGCTACCATAAGTTAGTTTAAATTTACAGAGAGCATGAGGGAGGACTATGTCAAAAAAAATCACATGCATTTTTTAAAATGATGGACTCTTCAAAGACTAAAATTACAAAAGCCAGTGAAGAAGGTTTTGAAGGGATCTGACAGATTATAGTCTGTTGGTGCTATCATTTGCCATCTCACTGCAAATCTGGCTTGATCTAATTAAAAAACAAATGGAACCACACAACAATAAAATAAAAAAGCAATTCAGAGAAGATATGGAACTTTTTAGTTAGTCAGTATGACTGCTTCCAAATAATAAGGTCATAAGTTGAGCTCAGAACAGGAAGAGGCAGATGAAACGTGACTGATGGAACATAATTTAATGCTTTTAGCATTTAAATTTGAAGATCCAGATTTCTGCTACAGATGTGTTTTGTGGACAAGGTTATGTCACAATACTTTGCAACATAATGGTAGAAAATTGTAGAAGTAAAATCATGGAACACGGGACAGTTGAGAATGTTGCTAATTTTTAGAAGATCAACACATATTAGTAACTAGCAAAAATACCCGGCGTTGCTCGGGTCCGTCGGAGGTGGGAAGGGGGCAGAGAGCTGAGCGAGTGCGGGGTCTGTTGGAGGGGGGAGGGGGCAGACAGCAAACCTGATACCCCCACCTCACCCCCCTGACCAAACCCGACACCCCCACCTCACTTACCCCTCGACCAACCCCGACTCACATTTTCACCCCCCACCCAAACCCAACACCCCGTCACCCCCCTACCAACCCCAACACCCCCTGACCAACACCCACACCTCACCCCCCGTAGACCAAACCTGACACACCCACCTCACTTTCCCCCCCAACCAAACCCGACACCCCTACCTACCACCACAAACAAACCCAACACCCACACCTCACTTACCCCTCGACCAACCCCGACCCCCTCCTCACCCCCCCAACCAAACCCAACACCCCCACCTTACCCCCCCCACCAAACCCAACACCCCCTGACCTACCCCAACACCCACACCACACCCCTCACTCACTCCATCTTCAAACCCCCCCAGACCAAACCCAACACCCCCGGCTCACTTACCCCCTGACCAAACCCGACACCCCCACCTCACCCCCCGACCAAACCCAACACCCCTACGTCACTTACCCTCTGACCAAACCCAACTCGGGTCCGTTGGAGGTGGGGAGGGGGCAGAGAGCAGAGCGAGTACGGGGTCCGTTGGAGGGGGGAGGGGGCAGAGAGCTGAGCGAGTGTGGGGCCCGTTGGAGGTGGGGAGGGGGCAGAGAGCTGAGCGAGTGCAGGGTCCGTTGGAGGTGGGGAGGGGGCAGAGAGCTGAGCGAGTGCAGGGTCCGTTGGAGGGGGGAGGGGGCAGAGAGCTGAGCAAATGCAGGGTCCGTTTGAGGGGGGTATTATGACATCATAACTATGTCACAGAGAACAGCAGCTGCCCAGCTGATGTAATTGTCCTTTAAATAATTTCACCCCTGGGGGGCGTCAGAGGTGAGATTTGAAACATCTTCGACTCTTACCCTGATTAGGACCCTAAGACCTATAACTGTACCAAATTTCAAGTCTCTAGCTCAAACGGTGTGGAAGGAGTAAGGGAACGTACATACACACATACACGCATACACCATTTGACTTTTATATATATAGATAGGCTGTATGCTGGGCAGCCCAGCACCGGGCTCTTTAAATAGCTATCTGAGCCCCATCGCAGCCTCCCCAGGACACCGGCAGCAGGACTCCGCAGGGACAGGAGTCCTGTTGCTGGAGCCCTAGGGAAGCGGCGGCAAAGCTTCGGTAGCTATTTAAAGAGCCTGAGGCTGGGCTGCCGCTACCACCCCCGGCCCTTTAAAATGCCGCCGGAGGCCCCCAGGGGGGGCTAGGGTGAGGGAGGGGAATAGGGGGGAGGCTCCTTACCAGTACAGGGGCTGGGCTGGGGCTGGCTCTGCCCCAGCCGCCGCCCCCCCTTTCCGGCCGAGGCCCCACCCCTTCTGGGGGGGAGGGGGAGAGGGAGAGCTGGCTCCAGCCCAGCCCAGCCCAGCCCCCGTACCGGTAAGAAGCCCGAGTTACTTTCAGCCCTGGATGTGGCTGAGGCAAAATGAAGTTCCCCTACTTCAGAAGTAAGTTGCAAGCATTTCATATAAATTGAATATTTCAGATTTGCCTTCTGCATAGCCAAGTCCCTGAGGCTGTCTCCCTTAACCAAGGCATCAGTTTCTGCTTCTGGGATTCTGGAGCAAGATTGAAGGGGGAAAGGACACCTTAATTTTTAGGAGGATAGAGTTTCTTTTATCATCACCTGTTTGAAGACCCTATTGGTGGCTTATGATTCTGAACCAGGAACAGGTGAAGTGGAAAATTGTTTACTCACCTCCAACTGTGCTACGTTGACATATTCTATTCTTAAGGACCTTTCTCTTGCCTCTAAGGAACTGGGCAAGAGAAAGCCCAAAATCTCTGCCTGCCTCACAGTAGTCCAAGAAGCAAAAGATGAGTCTGACCATTGCATCTGTAATTTTTAATTGAATCAATGTTGAGCGGTGTCCCAAATTAAGTTCTCCCTCTTTAGTCTCATTGGTGGTTCTTTGATTTTTGCAACTGCTATAGAATCTTGCTGTGTCCCTCTAGTGAGTCCGAGTAGTCTACCACCAAGTGGGAGAGCAAAGAACCATTACACTCTTCTTGGAGGGTGGAACCTAGATCGCCCCTCCCCCTCGCCAGAAGTACTGGAGTGTAGCTAGAAGCATAAGAGGCTGGCCCCGCAACACAGTTGAGGGAGAGCCTGTGGAGAAGAAGGCCGCACTGCCGGTTCAACTGTGCCCCCAACAGGAACCCTCACTGGACAGTGCCCAATCTACAGGCACCAACAAGGACTTTTGCCGTCTACCCCAAGGAGCTGGAAGAGGCCTGGAGGCTAGAGATACCAAACACCAGGGTGGCAGGAAGTGGCCCAGGGGCAGCCCCGCAGAGGCCCAGTCAGTGTGTTGTGGCTGGATCCCTACCGATGCAGCAACAACTGATCCTGCCCCTCCCAGGGCCCTGGGCTGGGACACAGTGGAGTAGGGTTGGCCCGTGTTCCCCCACCAACCCACCCTCGGGTGGCTGATCCCTTACCTTGTGCAAGGAGGCTCTAGCCCTGAGGAGGAACTTCCCTTACTGGTGACCCTTAGAGACTGTTTTTTTGCTGGCTATATGAGCTCCCCCCTGGCTAGCGCCAGCCCTTGAAGACTGTTTTGTTTGCTGGCTGAGCCTCTTCAAGCCCAGGCCACAGTCCTGATAGACTGTTTTGGGTTAGTGGCTTCCTGAGCTCCACCCAGACCCCAGCCAGCCCGGAGAGAGTTTAAGGATCAACTACTTGAGATGCCTAAAGCCTGACAAGGACTATTAATTGCCCAGCCCTACTGTAGGGCTCTGGGCTGTCTTGCAGATTCGGGTCCAGGCCAGACCAGACCAGCCTGAATGGTCCCCCTCTGAGGGGGAGAGCGAGGGACCATTACAGTCCCCTACAGAAGCAAAGCATGAACTCCGGGGGGAGAATGAGACCAAAGCAGATGAAGGCACCAAAATTCTGAAGCTTGTATTGAATGTTGCTGCCTGTCAATCCAAAAGGAAAAGTGCAACCTATCTGTTCCAGGTTGGTGAAGCTTAAGGGTGCTGAAAATAAATCATTTCTAAATAATAGCCACTACTATGCTCCTCAAATCCTGATTACCTGCCCCTTAAGTTTGCAATGCTCTTGTCAGTTGTTATCATGCACAGCAGGTGCTGCTGGTTTTCACTGCAGCCTGGGGCAGGAACATTTATCAGCAAGCACAACAGTGGAGTTTCTGCTGTATATAACAGAACAAGTATACAGTGCATGGAATGCAAGAGAAGTACCTGGCTTTACAAATAAGACATGTAACTACTGTTCTAACATGAATAGGCACAGACTTGTGCCCAAGGGACTGACTGACAGGATGCCAGATATTCCACTTTCAACATCTGTATTTAGTGGTATGGTACCACAGTGCCACTTTGCAGCCTTACCAATGTCTAGAATTGAAAGACAGGTTAATATAAGAAAGAAAAAGCCAAGTCTGTTCCTATAATAACAGAAGAAGGTAAAAGAAAAAAACAATAACATATCATCCTCTATATTCCTGATAAGAATGTTCTATGAAAAGCTATTCAGTGAAACCCACATGATGCCAGTAAGATCAACTCCAGCTGTCTCCAGAAATAGCTCTCTATCTACGCTTAAATAATTTTTCTTTTTTATGCTACTCTAGGTTATCAAATAGTTCCAGTTTACCAGAAATAGCTCTACAGAAATAGCTTTATAACCATATATAAAGAATTCTTCCTTCTGTGTGCCTCTAGTTTATCAAAAATCCTTCTAAAATCCTATGTTTATTTTTAAAGTAGACATTTGCAGACTAATTGACCTAAAGTATCAAAGCAATATACATAAGAACAAAATTACAAAGATAGAAAATTGAGTATACAGTGGAAGAATGGTATATGGCAGTCGTTCTCAAACTTTTGTACTGGTGACCCCTTTCACATAGCAAGCCTCTGAGTTTGACCCCCTTATAAATTAAAAACATGTAATAACCTCGCGACCCCCTGAGAGGTCCCGACCACCAATTTGAGAACCCCTGGCACATGGTGTTAATGCCAAAATGTAAGTGGGCTGGTGATCAAAATTGATCCTTAGCTCAAAGCTGCAACATGCATGAATTTACTTCCAGAAAGTGCATATGGTATAAATATGTTTAATTAAATTACTGTATAAATCTTTTATTGGGAAATATCAATCATTGTCCACATTTACTCTGCATGTCTGGCAATCTGTATAACTTTTAAATGGAATTTTTAAAAACAAGAATATATCTGTTTGTTTGTAAGGGCCCAACCTTCCTTCTACTAGTGTTATTTGGCCTGATTCTGATCTCACACAAGCATTATACAATTTGCACTGGTACAAGGAGATAAGAATTAGGCCCATAGACTTTAGTAGGAACAGGATCGGACCCTAATGCATCTACATCTTAATTTTCAGTAATCTGGAACTGAGTCTGAGTCTATGATGAATTCCACTCTTGCCACATGGCAAAGCAACAGCAACTGGAACCTGATGTTTTCCCACCATCCATCTCCATGCTCCAAGGTCCTAAGTCCCCTATAATGAAGTTTCCATAGCATGCAATAACCTCTACAGAATAATGATATAATCATCATCATATCTATGCAGTGCTTTGCATTCCAAAAGGTTTCAAAACATCCCAAAACCTATTACAGGAATCATTTCACCTTTCACTGACATACAGCTGCCATTTGGGTTAACTATTTAACTGAACCCAAAACATCCCAGAACAGATTGCAGATGGAAGTAAGAAATGTCATATCAAACTATAGCTACTCTAAGAATTTAGGCAAATGTAATTACCTGCACTGGAATTTGGCCAGGTTTAGCATTAGCATCCCTTCTACAGTAAAAAGTCCTAAGGTGTCTATAATGACCACAAATTGTCCGTTCCTCAAATTTATATCCCATCCAAAAGATAATACAGCAGCACAATGAAATCCAGAAGTATACTGGGTCTTTGGTTCAGAGGGAAGAGTGCCATCTACTCTGGTGTCTTCACCATTTCCTTCATCATCCTATCATTCCTTGAAAGTTTTGTCAAATTAATAACTAGACTGACTTTGATTATTTTCCAAGAGTTCAAATCAAGATAGTATGGTAAACCAAGCAACTACTAGAAGCTTTGAACTACAGCGAGGAAAACCAAGAGTCATCCAAGGAGTAAAAGGTAACTAATAATTGTACCTCAAATTGTTTACTGCTACCCATCAGTCATGTGAAGAGAGTACAGCCCATCATTTCCAGGCTCGTGGAACCAAAGAGTCTGATGTGACATTTCCTATAGTAATGGATGCACACTGCCTTCTCTTGACTAATCAAGTGTGCTGCCTTACACATTCTTCGGGTGAGAGGACTGCAAAGTCAAGCAGATTTGTCATTCAGGGGAAACTTGAGGCAGCAATATGGATTAGTTCAGAGAGGCGACAGTATCCACATATGTTCAAATTAACACTGTTTCCCAAATTCTATCTAGGAAATGTATCTTTAACATTAAAAACTTCCAAATATTTGGGGAGAAGGGGCTTAGTCCCCCTTCTTAAAACATAAATACAGTCAATTATGCAAAACTGTGCTTTGATTTGTGATGTGGACATACAGATAGTGTCCTCAGCGCACTATTTTTTCCATGTGTGCTCTAAGCCAGAATTTGAACTAACATCTCTGACAGTGAAAGCATAGTGCACTACCACACCAAAGTCACCTGCTCTGTCCCACACAAGCTATCATTTTAAAAAGAATACAAAGGATGTTTCTTTCAATTAACCACTGCGGCATATTTGTGTCTCTGTAGTGAAGAAACTTCCCCACACTATATCACCAATTTACCTTAAAAGAACAACACAAGACATTCCCTTTTCCCCACAAGCCCACCAGTGGTCGGATGCTCAGGGAGGAAGTATGGTACTGAGTTCAGTATTCAGACTTGGCTATAGCTTATGCTATAGAAACACAGTAAATATATTGATTATACTACACACCAATAATGCTATGCTACAGAAAAGGAAAAGAAGAACCTCCTATCATAACCAGAATAGCCCACTTTCACCTTAATTGAATTAGCTCATTAGTACTGATCCCCCCCCACACACACACACACACTTGGTAAGGTAACTCCTATCTTTTCATGTGCTGTGTATTTATACCTGCCTCTGTATTTTCCACTCTATGCATCTGATAAAGTGGGTTTTAGCCCATGAAATCTTATGCCCAAATAAATTTTTTAATCTCTAAGGTGCCACAAGGACTCCTTGTTGTTTTTTCTCTTGACTTTCACTATCATAGTTCATCCTCTAGATATAATTCACAAACAAAAAACTTGGTTTTAGGTTAATTAAGGTTGCTGTCATCAAACTACATCATAAAAATAGATAATACAAAGTTAAGGATTAAATATGATTAAAAGTTTGCAAAATCAAGAACTCTGAATTTAGGCTATGCTAGAATGAATGTTTATTCATGCAACTTTAATTTAGTCCACTTATAAATATGCATTACGATACAGTCTTTAGTTACTGCTATCCTGGGAACTTGGAATCTATCGCTACCTCTGACTCCAAGTTCCTTTGTGATGCTGGACAAGTCACTTAAATCAAACTTTTCATAGGTGCAATTAAAGACTGTATCATAATGCATACACACATGGGAGCCAAATTAAAGTTGAATGAACAATATTCATTTTGATATTTCTTAATCTGAGAGTACTTGACTTTGTTTCCTTTTAATCTTTTTTAATCCTTAACTTTGTATTTCCTACGTTTTTTATGGTTTAGTTTATTGATGACAGCAACCTTATTTCACATTAAACCAAGTTTATTTGAGAACTTCCTTAGTTATCTAATAGAAAGAAAATCTTCATACATATATATGCTATACAATTATATTGTACAGCAATGGTTATTTTTTATGACATTGTTAATTAAATTGCAGCAGTACTGTTCATAGAATGTTGATGTATCATATAAACAGGACAGCATGAATTCAGTCTCTCTCTATGTGTTTTGTGGGGGAAGTTCTAATGTCATTTCAAGCTCCACAGTATTGAAAAAATAGATAAGCTTTACAGCAACTTTTAAATGACTTTTTAAAATTAACAGAAAATGGAGTAGAGTCCTATATGTATAATTTCCCACATTAAAAAAAATGTAAGTATTTAGAATGCCAGATATATATAAACAACACACATGAAAAGGGAGTGGAATTTTGTATCTTATTTTCATGTAACCCTTTTTGAGGAAATAAACAATTACCTTTTGAAAAGAAATAGTGTAATTTAACACAGTACAAACACAAAGGAGCACAGCAGGAGTTTATCCTGTGTGCTCTGATTACAGTTTCTCCTGTGACTTTCTTTGCAATAATGTTATGATAGCCTGAGATAAATCAGTTATCAAAGGCAATCATTGCCATGAAAACCAGGACAACAGTGGTTCTCATGAAGTATGCAAATGAACTGGAAAGACTGAGTGATGAGTGGTTGATTTTACCTCTAATGTCACAATGTTACTGCTCAGGCAGCAGCAGTGGGCAGTAAAGGTGCACCCAGGCTTATCTGGTGTTACATTTTCCCCACATTTCCTAAAAAACAACATGCAAACACAAAATGCATATTGGAAATGATTCCAGACCCATATTAATTAGTGGCTAAAATCTGGTTCAAATTCTCCATGGTATGTTTACAAAAAAGGGTTCCAAAAAAAGGGGAGAGACTGAGGTACAAATCATGTAAAACAGAAAATTCGGATGCAACCTTAACTTTGATCTTGCTACTGTGAGATCATAATACTTAATACATTATGAGTCAAATCCTGTTCACCTTATTTGCATAACTGTTCTAATAAAAGTCAACTGGACTATTCCCAGAAGACCAAGATTTGGCCCTATATTTTCACAGTATTAGCATTATTAGGGCCCCACATCTTAAAATAGCCATGGGCTAAATATAGCATAGCTTAATACTTATTCAGGTAAACTCCCATTAACTCCTGTGGAAGTTTTGTCTGAATAAGGACTGTAGATTTTGGTCGTATGATAGATGTTGCATTAGCAGGGAGGGATTTTGAAGTCCCTTACATGCTTCTATTTTAGGTTATTGTGAAAACTTTTAAACCCTAAAGAAGTAAGACTTAAGTTTTGCTCCGTAACTAGAATATGCCTTGTTCATAGTTTACAACACTTTCTTGCTGGTAGAGGCTGAATCTCACCTCCTTATATTGATCAAACTGCTAATGCTAACATCACATGCCTCTCATTTTGTTTGATAGCTCTGTTTTATCAGAGATGCTTTTCCTTTTATTTGCTGTTGGCCCCTGTATACCTCTCCCTTTTACAAAAATGAAAAAAATGATCACATTGCTTGGCTTTATAATATTTAGAAAAAAAGATTTAAAAAATCAAATATTTTGTTATAACCTGTTTGGTGATGTTTTAAAAACCATAGAGTATTATACTTTAATGAGGCAGAACCCTAAATGCCAAACTAGGGGGAAATACTTTTTAAAATGATATCATATTATCAAATTTCATGCAGTTGCTATTAATAAAATCCACTAAAATCTGGTTTTGTTTTTCATATTGAAGTAGCACATCTGATCTTCTCAGGCACAAATGCTATTTTTAAAATCAAAAACTGCTTCTATAAATATTTCAGCTTTAATCGCCCATAATTCAGTTTCCCTCTTTTCAAATCTAAACCTGTAGAAGGGCCTTGCAGAGGTTAAACAACTACAAAAAAAATCTGAACACCCACATCATGACTGTTAGTAGCATTTCCCCATGTTCAAAGCAGACTGCCCATAATTCAGAGGACAAGACAAGGTCACTAATAAACATCAGTGAACTGTGTCTGCTTTTGCAAGTTCTGCATAAAAATAGTGCATCCCTAGGAACACAAAAAAGACATAATGGATTGGTTTAATTCAGAACACACATAAACACAACAAACTCATCAGTTTTTTTTATTGCAACAGGCTCTGACTCAATTATTTTGTAATGCCAGTAGCCCCTAATTTTGCCTTGGGTAAAACAAGTTCGGTAACTTGAAACAGCAAAAATTTCTAGATCATTTTCATAGCATGCTCTAATACAGGGGTGGGCAAACTATGGCCCGCGGGCCACATCCGGCCCGCGAGACCATCCCATCTGGCCCGTGGCAGGGGGCTGCCCCTGGCCCCTCCCCCTGAGCCGCACAGCGTGGGCACCGCTGTGGAGCTGGAGCTGTGTGCCCTCCACCCTGCATGAGCCACGCCACAGGGGCAGCACTACGGGGACTGGGGCTGCGTGCTAGCCTCTCCCCTGGAACTGTGTCAGGAGCACTCTGGGGGCCGGGACTGCGCACTGGCCCCTTTCCCGGAGCTACGGCTGCACGCTGGCCCCTCTCCCAGAGCCGCACCACACGGGGAGTGCTCTGGGACTGCGCACTGTCCCCTTCCCCCGGAGTCACCCTGCACGGGCAGAGCTCTGGGGGCTGGGGCTGCATGCTTTCCCCCCCCCCCCCCAGCAGCTGTGGTAAGAGGGAGTTGGGGGGGTTCCAGGGTGATGGTTGCGAGGGGCTTTGGAGGGGAAGTCAGGGAGCAGGGTGGGTTGGATGGGGGTGGATTTCTGGGGTGGTGGTTAAGGGGTGGGAAGGTGGATGGGGTTGGGGCCAGTGAGGGGTCAGGGAGCAGGAGAATTGGGTAGGGGATGGGGTCCTGGTGGTTAGGGGTCTGTGGAAGGGGCAGTCAAGGGTCAAGGTGGGGGCGGTTGGATGGGTCAGGGATTCTCAGGGGCGGGAAGTGGGAGGGGGCTGGATTGGGGGAGGGGCCTTCCCTACCCGGCCCCCGATATAATTTAGCAAACCCGATGTGGCCCTTGGGCCAAAAAGTTTGCCCACCCCTGCTCTAATACCAAGAGAGCCAAATTCAGCCCTGTGTAACTGAGCATAACTATTTTGGGCCATCACACCTTCATTATGAAATAATGGAACTGGATAGTAGAGGATATAAAACACAATATGAGGGACTCTCAGGCCAAATTCTGTCAGGTTCTCTATGTCAGCTCCCATCAGAAAACATGCATGCAATGGGGTGGGAATTTCCATTTCAACCTGCCACTTTACCACCAAAACCACAGAGGCAGCTGCAGAAGCCAACCTGGACAAGAACATGTGGAAGGTACTCTTGTCATTAAGCCATGGAGCCAAGGACATCATCTATCTGCACATTTTGCATGTGTGACACACACCTCCTGACAAAGTACTTCTCTGTGAAAGAATAATCTGCACATGAATTGAGTCACAAACCAGAATATACTTGGGTGGTCATTTATGCATTGTGTCAAAACATGGCCCCTAATTCATTAGGGCCCACAAAGAAAGAGGAAGGAGCTACTGAATCATCTACTGTCATATCAACCATAAAAAAGCAAGTGGCCATCCTGAATACTCAAGTGACAAGTATCTTCTTAAATCAGTGAAGGATCAAGGACCATAAGATCTTAACACTTTTGGACATCACAGAACTCACATTTTCCTAATCACCTACATTTGGAACTGCAGGAGTCCCAAGGTTAAGTCAGAGAATACTTTAAAGTACATTGTATTTGAATAACTGGTATGCAACAGCTGTAAAAAGAAAAACAAGAAAAAGAAGCAAGATATTTTATTTATCCTGTGATTTCTCAATACTTATCACTATCTAAGGTACCATAATCTCATGAATTGCATCTATACATGTTGTTGTTGTTCTTAGCATTAATCCCACACTATGGCAGGGTCCACTTTGGTCAGCATATCTGCCTCCATTCGGAGCTCGGACAGGACCAGTGATACGACCAGGGTATACTCCAACCGATGCGTCACATCACCTGTCGTTGGAGGCAGTTTATACCTACTGCTAGGTATTAAGCCTACAGCACCTAGTATTCCCAGGAGGTCCACCATCCAGGTACTAGCCAGGTCCAACCCTGCTTAGCTTCTGAGATCCGACAGGATCGGGCGTGTCCAGGGCAGTAGAGCCATACGAATTGCATCTACACATATTGTATTTTATGCTTGTTTAGTTTTCCCAGTGTTAACTTAAGGTTAAAGTACCTTAAAAAAGGAAGCACAATTTTTTCCTCGCAAGTTTGTTTTTAAGATCTGTCTTCACTTATCCAAAATGTTGGGTTTTCACCCTTGACTTCCCAGCCAGCAGACACTGTAAATAAGTATGTTTGCACTGCCATGCCTAATGTCTTTCCTTTCTACCTATGAGACACTGTGGAGGCTGATAGATTCCCAGCAGGGGTGAGGGAGGGAAATGTGGTTCATAAGTGCAGGGTGATTTATTATTGAAACATGCATAAATTACCAGAGGAAATTACATTTGAAGCTTCACACACAATATTATGTACTTTTCTAACCTCCATCTTTGTCCCTACATAGATTCTTACACCATGTCTATAACCAAGATATTTAAGCATCTCAGAAAATTATGAAGTATATACAGATTTCACTTTCTCTTCTCTGCACTCTTCTTTGGCTTGCCATACAGGAGATTGCAGAGTATTGGAGAAATAGGCTCTCCGTGGCCTGTGTTGCAGAGCAGACAGACTACTTACTATGTTTTGAACCAACTATAGCTACTTCTTTTTTTAAGATGGTGATTTTGTACAGTTACATAGAAGTACAGTAATGAAGCCTGAAGATCACATATGTGTGGATCACTATAACTAATTTTGAATCTGGCAGGGAGAGATGCAGTCTTCTTCCCAGCCAGAGGTGGAAAAGGTCATTTTTTGCAGCCCTGGCTATCTGGAAGTAATAAAGAGCGTGAGAGAACACCAAAAGTGAAAACCCTCTTAATTTTAGAGTAGGTGTCCTCAGTGTAGGGTGATGAGATGGAAGTGGTAAATTCTTCATAATCAGGATGCATAAAAATCAATTAAAAAAAAAAGTAAAAAAATCCGGTTTTTTATTTAAATTGGATTTTTTTGATAAAATGCTTTTTGAGGAAAAAACCTATCTAAATTTAATTAGGATACATTGTAGTTCACAGAGATCTCTTCATGGAATAGGACTTATAAATTCTATAGTATGAGACAATATATTCATATAATGTTTAAGAAAAGTTTTGTACATGAGTTTCAATAGTTCATGGATTAGGGACCCAATCTTATGGGATTCCAGGGGTTTCTGTATAGATTATTTGGGTTAATCTTTCTATCTACCCAATGGGACTCAGTGCTCAGTCTCTAGAAGATATCATCAGAAATGCTTAGTTTTGCAGTTCTCAAACTGTGGATTTGTCTCCAGAGGTAACATGCTTGGTAAGAACAAAAATGTTTTTAAATAGATTATATATAAAGGTGAGAAATAACAGACCTCCACCCTGTTGTCCCTCTGAAAATTTGTGTACACAGAGTCAATCCCTTACCTCTCTCTAAAATTGCAAAGTTTCAAAAAGTTCAATGAATAGAAGGAGAGAACAGGGAGAAGAAGTCTGGAGATATATGTGAAAAGGGATGGACTGGCAGTAGAAAAAAAAGTGAAACTGTTTGAGGAGCATATTCCAGAAATCTTGAGGTCTTTCTGAGTGTAGCCTTCATTGATTTAAGATCTTCCATACCATTCTCTCACAAGAAGGGAAATCCTATATTGATAGCCGGCCATAAAAGAGATCCAGTTTGGAAATATTTTAATAAATTTCCTCTACCTGTGGGTAAGACAGGCATGCATGCAAAATGCAAACAGTGCAACAAAGAAATGCAAGGCCTGGTTGCCCGAATGAAACAACATCATGAGAGGTGTTCCTTCTCAGGAGGAAGCTGCATTGAAGATGATGAAAGGAACATGTCTGGACATGCAGGATCTTCAAATTGGTAAACTTTTTTATTTCATACGTCTTTAAGACCTGCCTGTCTTCCTTCTGGACTATTCTTGAATTCTCATGTTTGAGCAAAAAATATAGTTGTTACTCTATGGTACTATCGTTTTAGATGCAGTTGTGATAAAAAAAGAATTAGCTGAAAAAGGCATATCTTCCTTTTACAATTTCACCTTTAAAGTAGTACTGAGTGTCAGTGAATGCAACAAGTAATACTAAATGAGCAATATGGTAATAATTAAATAACTGCATTGGCTTATTTTGTTTAGGAGAATCCATCCTCAACAAACAGGATTCTGAAGACTATCCACCTTCAAGATCACCATCATTTTCTATAGCTTCAGATATATCTGCCAATGATAGTGTTTCACTTGCATCATGTATGTCACACAGCAATAGTATATCACTTGTAGTAAAAAGAAAAAAAATCTCCATCATCCAGAAACAACCATAGATAAATTTGTGATAAGAACCAGCAGATTGCTAAGAGGCAATTGATTAAAAAATTGCCTGGTTTGTTTATATAACAAACTCTCCTTTCCATATGATTGAGAACCCACACTTCATTAACATGTTTAATTAAGACCAGGATAGAGTCCACCCAAAAGAGCAGATATCACTGGCAAATTGCTGGATAAAGTGAATGAAAGAGAAACTGAGCAGTGTGCAAAAGGTCTAGAGCAGCAGTGTCCAGTACTTTCGCCACTAACCACATGTGGCTAATAGGCTACTGAATTGTAGCTAATGCATGTCGCTTTTTTATAATGTGGCTAATAAGAAAAATTCAAAACCACAAGAGTGGCTAGCCTACCATCAAATTTCGATTGGACACTGCTGGTCCAGAGGGTGAAATTGTTAACCTGAGTCTTGATGGTTGAAGCAATGTCCACAATAATCCTGTTGTATGTGCCTGTGTGACAATAGAAGAATGGAATGTCTTCCTTACAGAAACAGCTGATACATTAGGAAATGCACACACAACAGAATACTTACAAGAAGTAGCAGTAAAAGCTATAACAAACTGTGGAAAAAAAATTCAAATGTCTAGTATGCAGCTTGGTCATAGACAATGCTGCAAATGTATCCAAGATGAGAAGAAATTTAGAAGAGTCCCAAGCTAATAACATACCGTTGCAATGCTCATTTGATGCACCTCCTAGTCAAAGACTTCAGTGTTCCGGAAATAAAGGCTAATGTTGTTGAAATTGCAAAATACTTCCATAATAACCACTTTGCTCTGAACGAAGTGGGAGGAACCAAGCTAACTCTCCCACAAGATGTGCGATGGAACTCAGCAGTGGAGTGTTTCATGCACTATATCAAGAACTGGACTAATCTGATGACAGTTTGTGAATAAAATTGTGAAAAAATTGATGGCACTGTCACAGCCTAAGTTCTCAACACTGGGCTTAAGAGAAATGTTGAACACATGCTGAGTACCCTGAAGCCTATTTCTGTAGCCTTGAACAAAATGGAGAAAAATAGCTGTTTTATTGCTGACACTGCTGAAATTTGGAAGGAACTGAGTGTGATCTTAAAAAGAAAAATAGATAATGACAGAATTAAATTACAAGCATTAAAAAAAATGCATGGGACAAGTACTATTTCCATCTTATTTTCTTGCAAATATTCTCAATACTCAGTACCAGGGTCAAACCTTAACTGCTGAAGAAGAGGAATTGGCTATGACATGGACATCCAGAAATCATCTGTCCATAATGCCAACTATAATAAACTGCAGAGTTAAGGGTGAACAATTCTAATAGCTGTTTCAACTACCTGAAAGGGGGTTTCAAAGAGGATGGAGCTAGACTGTTCTCAGTGGTACCAAATGACAGACCAAGGAGTAATGGTCTCAAGTTGCAATGAGGGAGGCTTAGGTTTGGATATTAGGAAAAACCTTTTTTCACTAGGAGGGTGGTGAAGCACTGGAATGGGTTACCTAGGGAGGTGGTGGAATCTCCTTCCTTAGAGGTTTTTAAAGTCAGGCTTGACAAAGCCCTGGCTGGGATGATTTAGTTGGGGATTGGTCCTGCTTGGAGGAGGAGGTTGGACTAGATGACCTCCTGGGGTCCCTTCCAACCCTAATATTCTAGGATTCAAGAAATATATGTTTGCTGATGATGTTTTAAAGAAAATCACACCAGTGAACTGGTGGAAGTCACTTAAGCACTTGAACTCAGAGAATGTTAAAGTGATAATCTCACTTTTAACAGCAGTACTTCTTCTGCTGGTGTAGAAAGTATATTGTTGGGCCCTGCCCACTACCACCACAAACAACTGTGTGATACAATTGCACTCATAAATTTGTCCATCTCTCTCCTAAAACTAATTGTTTGCCCCCACAACTCCTATTGGGAGGCTGTTCCAGAACCACACTCCTGTTTAGAAACCATCTTCTAATTTTCAACTGGTATTTGTTGATGGGAAACTTATATCCATTTACTATTCTGGGAGGGATAGCTCAGTAGCTTGAGCATTGGCCTACTAAGCCTAGGGATGTGAGCTCACTCCCTAAGGGGGCCATGTAGGGATCCAGGCAAAAATCTATTGGATGATTTAGTTGGAGCTTGGTCCTACTTTGAGCAAGGGGGTGGAGTAGATGACCTCCTGAGGTCCCTTCCAACCCTGATATTCTATGGTATCGTCCTTTACCTTAAATAGATCTTCACTCTTCCTGATATTTTCCCCCATAATATTAATGGAGAGCAAGAAGATCCCCACCTCATCTTACTTTTTGATCAACTAAACAAGCCAAATTTTTCTAAACTCCTCTACAGGATAAACCCTCCATTCCTCTGATCATCCTACAAGCTCATATCTGCACCTATTCCAGTTTAAATCCATCTTTCTTAAACATAGATTACCAGAAGTTTACACAGAAATCCAAATGAGGTTTTACCAGTGCCTTGTACAATAAGATTAATATTAGTCTATTTTTCTGTGCGATGGTGGGCAAGTCACTAAATCCAAACTTTTCACAGATAACCACCAACTCTGTGTTCTTCATTTTCTGGGTGCCCAAGTTGAGGCAACTAGGATCTGATTTGCAAAAGTGGTGAGCACTCAGAGATGGAACTGAAGTCAATGAAAGTTGTGCTGTGAACCAATACCATTGCCTGGAAAATCAGGCCATCAGCATCTCAGATTAGGCACCCAAAATTAATGTACACTTTTGACACTAATGCTTTTATTTCTCAGCTCCCCATCTCTAAAATGGGCATAACAATAACAAATCTCATAGGGGTATTGTGAAGATAAATTTACTAATGTTTGTCAAACACTTAGAAGCTACAGTGCTAAACACCATAGAAAAGCCCATGAGGATTTCAATAATTCAGTATTAAAAGCAGAGTTCAAATGGTGCATAGTAAATAAAGCTGTTCATTCAGTGAGCATCAGCCATCCTGTGCACAGAATGAGGCTGGAGTCCTGAGGAATATATATATATATATATATATATATATATATATATATATATATATATATATATATATATATATATATATATATATATATATATATATATATGAAAATCATAATTCATATTACTCCTGGGGGAATTCTGCATCACTGTGCATTTGCATAATTAATGATCCAGGCATATTTTTAATTTTCTGTGCAGAAAAAAAAAACTCTGCTAGAAAGTTGCTGTACTTCTGTTTTTTGCCCACCCGAGGGTGCTATAGTGCTAGAACAGAGCAGTCTCAGCAGAAAATAACTTTGACTGGAAAGTTGCTGCAGTTCTACCTTTTGCCCATCAGAGGGCACTGTGGCAATAGAACAGAGCAGCAGCGTCCAGTCAGCTAAGGAAGAAAAAGAGCCTGCCTTCTTCACAGTGCCTGTTGTGCCAGGTCAGGAGACAGGGGCTATGGGGAGACAGTATGGGGCTGCTAGGGGGTTAGACAGGGACTCATAAGGGTGAGTGGGGAATGACAGACTGGGGAAGGGGCTGAATGGGAGTGGAGGTGCAGAGCCACAGGGGGGAGGAAGATGCAGGGCCAGATGGGAAAGGGCATGCAGGACCACCTAAAGACATTGGGTGGCTGAGTGGAGGCACAGAGACACATGGGGACATCTTGGATCCCTACTCTGAATCCAGCTGAAGTCAATGGAATTCCATTCTAAGGATTCATACCCAAACATCAGTTTGCATAATAAGGCCCTTACAGAGTGATTTTAAATCTGACATGATCACTTGGATACAGCCAGCACAACTTGCCAGTTCCTAATCAAAACATATCCTTCTGTTCCTTGTTTACTTAAGTAAAGCCCAGCTTTGGCTCCCAATAGAGGATATGGCAAAACTGCCCACTTCAATGGGAGAAAGATTGCCATGGTGTTCATAATGTTAGTTTATAAAAACCAATCCATTATTTTAAAGCAGTTAAATACATTTGAATGCTTTTACTTCTGTTGTTGCATCCTATCTGATACCAGTTATATCACCAGCAGATCCAGTTTTTGAAAGGAGGTACCATAGACCAATGCATTAAAAGTAAAAAGTGGGATTTGTAGTTTGGGAGAGAAACTATTCTGAAATGAAAATGAAAAGGTTTTAAAAATATTTCAGAAGATGCAAACTATCAGCTGTAAAAGATCAGAAGCTTTGCTGGGAGACCAAACACCTGTATGCATCTGAACTCCTCCTTTGGGTGAACCAATTATTTAACTATATTTTTCAGTAAGTCACTGTTTTCTTCTGTTGTTTAATACGATGATCAAATGTTTGGCTTTTTAACAGTGCCGTTATGCAATGTCTTACCTTGAAAAAGTAACATACTGCCCATTAGTAAAGCAGGAAATGTTCCCCACCATGTATTTGTACATGTGAATATTACACAGTGAAAATTCAGAGAATTTTGTTTTTTACCAGTTTATATTGTGTTACTGTTTGATGTTTTTGACAATGCAAGGAGTATGTATGTATCATTTATAAAGCTGAAAACTTGTAATCAATTTAATATTTAGTGCAACAAATAATTTAATAGATTGTTATGGCTGAGAATTTAAATGTACAAAGTTCAAGAAACTCAAAGTTACTTATGCAGCAGCAACTGTAACTGGATACTCTTGTGTAAGTGCAATAGTTTGTATAACTCTATATTATGAATTTGTCTGTGTAAGAGTGTCTTCCCTCTCTCTTAACCTGGGGTACAGAGAGGGGTCTCTTCTATGCCAGACCAAATAACTACAAGCTGCTTCCCAGCCTAAGTTAAGTCTTCACACCCCCAAACCCCACACTCTACCAGCTGGGAAATTGGGGAATCGCTGCCACCATCCGGGTGGATCTCCAAAACCCTGGAGGGGGGCACCCAGACTCCCCCAAACTCCTGCTCTCTCTCCTGAGAGCTGGACACTCAGAGGCTGCTTCCCTTCCCCCTCACCCTTCTAGCCTGAAGACTCCGCACTCCAGTTCATACACTGAGCTTGTCCTTTAGACCTACTCCCCTTCCCCCCTGAAAGCAGAGAGAACCTTAAGGGAAATAAACCAAATGCTCTTTATAACTAAAAAGATTTAATAAAGAAAAGAGAATAAAGCATACACTTACAATACAGCTTCACAATCTAGAGATCTCTAACTTCCCCTCTGAAAAGGTTAGCGACACTCTAAATAGCTACAGAAACTTATGGAAATCAACATATTATACTCACAGCACAGCTACTTATGAATATAGGAAGGAAAGTAGAAGTTTTCTCCTCCATAGCTAGAGGCGAAAAACTGGGTCTCTTGCCAACGCTGGAACGGCAGGAAACTGAACTTAAAACTCCCTCCCTCCCTCATGGCACGGAAGCTCTTATGTCACTCCCTCTCAGGTAACATTAACCCCATACAGGCAGAATAACACTCTCAAGCACTTTACACTTATGACAGTCTGTATAGACGATATGTGCACATGTTTGCATTAGAGCCCTCGCCACTGCTTCTGCCAAAGCCAGAACTGCTGTCATTGGAGCCAGCGTCACAAATTACCACTGCTGCTGCCACCAAAGTTACAGTCAGATCCTCTAGGATGGCGTAGGCAACCTATGGCACATGTGCCAAAGGCGGCACATGAGCTGATTTTTAGTGGCACTCACACTGCCTGGGTCCTGGTCACTGATCTGGGGGGCTCTGCATTTTAATTTATTTTTAAATGAAGTTTCTTAAACATTTTTAAAACCTTATTTACTTTAGCTAGACCAATAGTTTAGTTCTATATTATACACTTATAGAAAGAGACCTTCTAAAAATGTTCAAATGTACTACTGGCACGTAAAACCTTAAATTAGAGTGAATAAATGAAGACTCGACACACCCTGAGGGGGCACTGCCAGCAAAGGGGAGGATAGAAAAAAGAGAAGGAAACCAAGAGGGGGGTGCGCTGATGCGGGGGTGGCATGTGATTCTCGTCACCCCCCATACTGGTGCCTCTGGCTCCTATGTTTCATCAAGGAGTATCAGATGTGAAACCAAATGAAGGTATTTAAGAAACTAACTCAAAGAGTTCCTCCTACATGAGCATTCAGATTTTGAGCAGTATAGGCAAACAACACGTTACAACAAAGCTTAAACTTGTTCTTCATAATAATTTAAAAAACAATATGAGAAGCCTATTTTATTTTAAAAACAGCAAAAAATATCCACCTCCCTTTTTATTTCATAAAAGAACAATTTTCCAAGGAAAAGTATCACTGTGATAAGAGATTCCAATAACTGGAGATAAACAATAGGGGGAGATTCCACTTTTGTTTAGGCCTATCATTTGGGGCGGAGGGGGGGTTACATTTGTATCTTTAAAACAGCCTACGATGATGTGGCCATTGTGCCCCATGCTGCGTATTTGCTGACTGTACGCCGACCCTTAAATCGGTCCCTGCTTTCTATTGCAAAGTGAGTACAATTTGACAGACAGCATACAATGAGACCCAGTCTTATTAGCCCTGGTAGTTCCTGGGAATCTTTATGTAATGCTATATTAGTAGTAAGTCTTTACTAAATTCAAAAACAAGAGGGAAGATAAATCAATATAAATGTACTTTTGCTGATATTTGTTTTTCCCCCATAGTCATCATGGGAATATCATAGCTACTGGCACGCCAAACCTACTACTACCTAAAACCTAATAGCTACTGGTAGTAAGAAGAGTGGGAGAACCTTAAAAGATTTGTTTAAGATTAGCAGCCTTGTTAGTCTGTATCCATAAATAAGATGAGGAAGACTTTGTAACACCTTAGAGACTAACCAGTTTATTTCAGCATAAGTTTTCGTGGGCTATAGCTTATGCTGAAATAAACTGGTTAGTCTCTAAGGTGTTACAAAGTCTTCCTCGTCTTATTAAAAGATTTGGTTTGAATAATTATCCAGAAGTTTGGATGCTTATCCAAACTCTTTTAGTCTGTAGTTTTGAACTGGAAATCTCATGAAAATAAACCCCTGCCATAAGATGCCATGTGAATACTTTCTGTAATATACTGGAAGTAGGAAATGCACAGGTGAATAAAAAAGGGAAAGGCTCTTTCTAAAAAACTCTTAAAGGTTCACTTTCTTTGCTTCTACCGAATAAACAAATGTTTGTCAGCTTTTGTATTATCCTAACTAGTTCACCCATCTCCATTTGCTGAATAATGACTACTCCTGAGTACCTTAGGGCAACTATGAACCAGCAAAGTGCAAATTTGGCTGGGCCAAGGCTCTCTTCCTTCTAACAAAGCAAAAGGATTTGCCAAATGCAAGGCTAAATCTATACGGGAAATCATTGTATTCATTTAAAATGGAATCAAAATGGAATTACAAGATAACAATGCATTTAACAAAATTCCAGAAGATATCAGACCACATAAAATACTTATTGCTTGAACATTTTAATTTATAAAAATATATATTGAAAAATTTTCCCCTTAGAGCTGGTTTCAAAACTTCTTAACAATCTAAAACACCACATAAATAGCTCACTTACTGTATATCATTTTTGGTAATGATAATTTCCTAGATAGGCTATTAAATATAGATTCTTACATTTACATGCACCTACTTCATACAAGTATAATAAACCTAGACTTTGCTATCAGCTACCCACTGGAGTTTGTGGTATTACTATTACCCTTGGTTTTCAATCAAGAATCTCATTAAAAGTGCTTAAATCTTTTAATGGCTGCCCACAGGAGGTCCCTGTAGACCAGTCATCCCTAGTATAAAAACGGATACATTTTGCTCATTATTTCCCAGAGCTTCACTGACAGAGCTACAAAAATGTTAGGTCTTCGACTGCCCAAATGCTTCTCCCATTGTCGATAAACCCTAGTGCAATACAAATAACAAAGGTCATAATTTAAAGCA
Organism: Sternotherus odoratus; assembly: GCA_032164245.1. NCBI lineage: Eukaryota > Metazoa > Chordata > Testudines > Kinosternidae > Sternotherus > Sternotherus odoratus. The sequence continues at coordinate 95,431,694 of JAVMKO010000001.1, read as the reverse complement.
ATATCAATCTAACAACAAAATGCAGTATTTCGAACTTTCAGTATAAGGCAGTAATTGCATTCCATTGTGCAGTCACTTGTGGATCATTATTGCAACATTCCATGTAAGGAAGAAGAGTCAATTTTTAATTTGAAAGGAAGACCATTTAAACACAAATATTACATTGATATTTTGAACTTTTATGTATTTACCAGCAAAATGCAACAGATAACAAATCAAAATGCTCCCCAAGACCTGAGTATGCACCACAATGAAAAGACTGAACTGCTATAGATTAGTTGGTGGTCTGACAAATGCCATCTGTCTAAGAGTTAAGATGATTGCCTGATTAAATACTAGTATGGCAATAAATTAGTAGCTATAGTAAGTATCCTAATGCAATACTCTATTAAACGAGTACAAGTTTGTTGCTCTCATGGTAACAATATTACTTTACTGGTTGTGTAATTCAAATGCTTGCCATTTATTATAAAGGACTCAAGACGGCTGCCTCATCAGAAAATAATTTTTGCGTTAGGCTAGGGATTATAACTCAGACAAAATGGCAAACAAAGAAACTTCAAAGTTAAACCTCATAGAAATGTTGTTGAGCAATGTAGGAAGTTCAGTGATTTCTGATTTATTTCATGCTTATAGAACTGAGGGGAGGAGGGAGCCAGCAATGTTTGACATCTTTGTTTCCGGATATAGAGAAAGAAGCAGCACTGGAGATTTATAACATCTTCATTTTTGGGAAGAGGATGGAAGAAATAATCTGGGTGTTGTTTTTCAGAATTTGATGACTAATTTATTGCAAAAACAAATATATAAAAGGGATCAGTTTTATCACGTGTATCCAATTAAAGGAAAGGCAATAAATTACTATTTATATCATAGGACCTAATCACAACAGCCATACCATCAGAGGCTCATTCACCTGCACATCGACCAATGTGATATATGCCACTATGTGCCAGCAATGCCCCTCTGCTATGTACATTGGCCAAACCGGCCAGTCTCTATGCAAAAGAATAAATGGACACAAATCTGACATCAGGAATCATAACATTCAAAAATCAGTAGGAGAACACTTCAATCTTCCTGGCCATTCCATTAAAGATTTGATGGTTTCAGTTTTGAAACAAAAAAACTTCCAAAACAGACTCCAACAAGAAACTGAGGAATTGGAATTAATTTTCAAATTAGACACTATTAACCAGGGGCTTAACAGAAGTTCAGATTGGTTCTCTCATTACAGTAATTAATTGCATTTCCTGAGTTACTGACAATAGATCTCCATTTCAAAAGGTGTATTTTTCTCCTAGTGATAATGGACCATCTACATTTAACAGCCCTCTTAGAATTGGTATGCTAATGTACAATTTTTTTTCCTTTTCTTTTTCTTTCTGTGTGTATAAATGCATTTTACTTCTGTTCCATTCTATGCATCCGACGAAGTGAGCTACAGCTCACGAAAGCTTATGCTGAAATAAACTAGTTAGTCTCTAAGGTGCTAAAAGTATTCCTCGCTTTCTTTATTTAACGGAGCTTACACTTTAAATTTAGGATTTTGGAGAACTAAGAGATTCTCTTATAAAGCCCAGACTGCTGAGTGGCATTAATCTCAGGAAGGAATCATACCTGCAGAGTAAAAATAACATTTCTGAAAAAAAAAATAGAAGGAATAAAAGAAGAAGTGAGCAGCAAACTAAAAGGCCTTGTTTACATGGGAACATTTTTTCAATATAACATAAGGTTTGAATTTAAACTGATACATCAGTATAACCTCCAATGCAGACACACTTATTCCAGTATTAGGGCTGGTCTTCACTAGGGGGGCAGATCGGCTGTAGATACGCAATTTCAGTTACGTTAATAATGTAGCTGAAATTGGCGTATCTACAGCCGACTTACCTGCCATCCTCATGGCGGCGGCGGGCAGTGGCATGCTCCCCCGTTGACTCCAGCTTGCGCCTTTTGGTGAGCTGGAGTTCCGGAGTCGACGGGAGCGCCGCTGGCGATCGATTTATCGCGTCTTGATGAGACGCGATAAATCGATGGCCAAAAGATCGATCCCTCCCCAACGTAGTGAAGACAAGCCCTTAGACTAAGAGTGTCTTTTCCAGTTCAGTTCATGTTACTTGGCAAAAGACTTAAACTAAACCAAAAAAACCCCCACACTTATACTGAAATAAGAGTGTCCACACCAGAGATGAGGAGTTATACAAGTATAACTATATTCGTGCAACTGGTAAAATTTTCCCACATAGATGAGCCCTTAGACGTGTTAAATGTATAGTGTCTGAACAATTGTTCACCACACAACAACATTTAGAATTACGGCAACAGAACCATTTTTCAAAAATGTGCAAAGCAATAAATATGATCTCAATCAAACAACATGCCCTCATTTCCTGAAATAATTCCTCAGAAATCCATGACAACTTGTGGTTATTGTAGTTAATCATGCATAATACCTACAGCAGCAGAGTTCTCAAAATCAATAGCACCAAAGTACAGAATTTTATTTTTCAGTGACTTAAAATATACATTCTCGCCAGATAGTGCAGTGAGTGGCTACTTTTGCATCAAAAAGGTCTACCGAATTCCACCAGGGGGTAGTATTACACATACACTGATGCCGATACCTTACTGTGATGTTATTTATCTTTTCCTTGCAATATTTTCTAGTTTGAGAATGAAATTGACTGGATCTAGTTTGATTCTGGGAGTTACATTTTTAAATAACTATCCCAGATGGAATTAACTGAGCTGAGCACAGTTTTCTCCATGGGCCATTTGGTTCAAGGCTTGAGTCAGTTAAGGAATCCTGAGCTTGTAAACTGCTAACAAAAAGACTAAAACTTCCTTAACCATTGGGAATTGAGGTATACAAAGGTCCAACAACTGTCTTTTAGACTTGTGGGTACCAGCAACAAAAATGTTCCCCAATCATACTGTAAAGTCAGTTACTGATTATTTGTAATAAAACTGTAATGAAAGGACAATATATATGAAATGACTTGATCAGGATGGCCGGTGAGAGATGCAGTTAACCTTCATCTAAGTTCTTCTTGAGAGACAAGGGGAGAGACTGAGGGTACATCTACAGTATGAAATTAGGTCAAATTTATAGAATTCAATTTTTTGGAAAAGATTTTATACAGTCGATTGTGTGTGTCTCCACTAAGCGCATTACATCGGCAGAGTGTGTCCACAGTACTGTGGTTAGCATCAACTCGGAGCGGTGCACTGTGGGTAGTCCCAGTGATTCTGCGACTGCAGGAAATGAAATTCAAAAGTTCCCAGGGCTTTTCCTGACTACCTCGCTAGTGCATCTGAGTTGAAAGTGCTGTCCAGAGCAATCACAATGAAGCATTCTGGGATACCTCTTAGAGGCCAATACCGTCAAATTGCATCCACAGTACTCCAAATTCGAACCAGTGAGGTTGATTTTATCGCTACTCTCTTTGCCGGGGAGGAGTACAGAAATGAATTTTAAGAGCCCTTTAAGTCGACAAAACGGGGTTGGTTGTGTGGATGGATTTAGTTTCATTTCGACATAATGCGGCTAAAAATTGACATAATTGCGTACTGTAGACCAGGACTGAGTCTGAGGAGATAAGAAAGCAGAGATACTGAGTCTAAATGACCTGCTGCTTGAGGTGGAGGCTTGCTTAACTCCACCCAGGATGTTAGGGGGCTGGAGTAACTCAATACACAGAGGCACATTGAATCTGAGACAGAGAGAACCAAGGTGTGGACTGAGCAACCTTGAAGGACAAACACTAGAAGCAGTCACACCGGGGGAGAAAGTAAGTTGAACTCTGATATTAGCTAAATTTCAAAATGAAAAAAAAAAAGTTGTAACATTTTGTTCATTTCATTTGTTTCAAAATGTCAAAATGTTTTCTTTCAGAAATGTTGAAATTAAACGTTACCATTTCCAATTTTTGTTCGTTTGTTTTCGGCCAAAACTACTTACTGAATTCTACCCAAATTTGCAAATAGTTTTGCTTCCCCAATAAAGGTATTTTCTGTAAATTTACTATTTGCGAAAAAGAATTCATCCAGCTCTACATAAGAGTAGCTGCTATAGTATCAGGTTGAGCAAGGTTGTGGAATCCCTGTCACTGGAGATTTTTAAAAATAGGCTAAACAAACATATGTCAGGGATGGTTGGATATATGTGATCCTGCCGCAGTGCAGTGGGCTGGACTAGATAATCTCCTGAGGTCCCTTCAAGTCCTACATTTATATATTTCACAATTATGTGCTTTATAAAATTATGACATTTTCAAAGTTAAAAAACCACTTTGCTTCATACACAAATTCCAGTAAAATCATGCTAACTTGATTTGGGAGAGCAATTATTGATTGCTTACTTACTAATTCACTAAGTGAACAAACAAGCACATTTAAAAACTTAAAGATTTTTGTTATGAAATCTTTGCTGAGAAGTGCTTTGTATTTTTTGTAGAGAATTGAGAATTGACAAGTTTCTGTACCTACAAGATTTTTTTAAAACACAGGCCAGGTCTACATTATAAGCTTATAGCAGTATAACTACGTCACTCAGGAGTGTGAAAAATCCACACTCTTGAGCGACATACTTATATTGACCTAACTCACTGTGTAGATACCTCTGTGTTGGCTGGAGAGCTTTCCCACCGACATAGCTACCACCTTTCAGGGAGGTGGATTATCTACACCATGGGTGTCCAACCTTTTGGCTTTCCTGGGCCACATTGGAAGAAGACGAGTTGTCTTGGGCCACGCGTTATGCCTAGTACACACAAATTCTTTGTCACAATTCATTTTACGCGACATTAGAGTCCTCTCGCTCTTTATTTTATTAGTCAATTTTATCAGTTTTCGGGTTTTTTGGTTGAACTGTTTGCAATTATAATGCGAATTACGAATAATATTCCGTTATTTGTGGATGTAATCTCATAACTTTGTAAGTTTACGATTTTGTGTTGGGCCGCATTCATAACCGTTCTGGGCCGCAGGTTGGACAAGCCTGATCTACACTAACAGGCGATGGTATCCAATTGGTATAGTAGTGTCTTCACTAAAGAACTACAGCAGCACAAGACAAGCCCACAGTGTTATGTTGTAAAATGTTAATGGCTGCCATCAAGCAGGTCTTTGTTCTCTAGAGGTCACAAAACTGGTTAAAACTGGTGGGTGTGCATTTTGTTTCAGGTTAAATAGAGGGAACAATTAATCCTTTTAATGTAGTGAGATAGTTGGAAACAATAGAAGATACTGCCCAAGGCAATGGATCATGTGGCAAGGCCTCATCAGAGGCTGATTGCAGACACTGGGAATAAGGGATTGTTTGGCAAGCTGTGTATGTAAAAGAGGCAAGAAGCCAAGGAGTATACCTGACTCCTATAATCAATTTCTCCTCCTAATGGAAACAAACCTGCAATCATAGGCCTGCGCATGGGGTGTGCCCAAGCACACCATAATGCCCTGAGCTCTGGCTGGGAAGGCTGCTCCTTGCCCCCTCCCCCCCACTGGAGGCTGTGGGGAGGAAGGGGGAAGAAGAGGAGGAAGCTGCGGCGGCTGCAGGCGGTGGAGCCATGTTTACATCGCTGCTGCACTGCTGGCCCCAGTGGCGCGGAATGAGTGGAGTCGGGGTGACAGGGGCCCACCCGCCCACCCATGGTGTATTTGTTGCCTGTACAAACTTCCCCAGAGGCTGCACAAAGCTGTTGTAATCGTGTCATGCAGCGAACCCCATGCTGCTACCGTGACCCCCCTTGACTCCCCGCCTGCCTGGGCCCGCCCAGCCAATCGCCGCCTCCCCAGTGCTACATATGACCTTTGTTGACATACGTCAGTCATAGCGCTCTTCCACCGCTGCACTTCAGCTTGGTGGAGTTCTCTGCACCTGCCCCGTAAGTGCTATCACGTCATTGGTCAAGGGGATGTCCAGGGGGTAGGATTTGGTGGGGACTCTGTTCTGAGTGGCAGCGTGGTAAGGGGGCCGAGGGCATTGGATACAGGCCAGAGGGTCTTGGGGCAGTCAGGGGATGGGGAACGGGGCGTGGGAGTCCCTGGGGGCCTGTCAGGGGGCAGGGGTGTGGTTAGGGGTCAGGGCAGTCAGGAGACAGAGGGGTTGGATACTTGGTAGGGTCCTAGGAGGTGATTAAGGGGCAGGAAGGTCTCTGGAGTGGGTGGTCAGGGGACAAGAAGCAGGGGGGTTGGATGGGTCAGGAGTTCGGGGGGGGGCTATCGGGGCAGGGGTGTGGAGAGGGGCCGAGGTAGGCAGGGAGCAGGGGGAGTTGGATAGGTCAGGAATACTGGGGGTCCTGTTAGGGGGCGGGGAGCGGTTGGATAGGTGTGGGAGTCCCAGGGGTCTGTCTGGGGGCAGGGGTGTGGATAAGGGTTGGGACAGTCAGGGGAAAGCTAGGTGGTAGGATCTTAGGGAGGCAGTTACAGTGGGGAAGGTGTCAGGAGGGGGCAGTTAGGGGAGAAGGAGCAGGGAGGCTTAGATAGGGGGTAGGGTCCTGGGGGACAGTTAGGGGCAGGGTCCCAGGAGGGGGCAGTCAGGGGACACGGAGCGGGGGGGGATTCTGAGGTGGGCAGTCGGGGGGCAGGAAGTGGGAGGGAGTGGATGGGGGGTGGGGCAGTGCTAGGGAGAGGCTTCCTGGGTGCATACCCTAATGAAATGTGCTGCACACGCCTACGCCCGCAATGCTCTAGGCACTCAGTCAGACCAAATGGGCAACAACAGAAAGAATCTTACAAACCTCTACTCTTATACATTCCCAGAATTCAAAAGGTATATAAACAATAGGATGTTTTTAAACAGTAACTGCGATTAAAATGTTGTACAATAACAGACTCAGACCTACATTGGAATGCCAAATTGTAACCGTGAGTAAATGTTTAAAATCTGAAAGAACAATCCATTTCAAACCAATTTCTACATTATATTCTGTCTCTTTTGGAGTGAGGTTGACTAGATTTTTGAATTACAAAATAGGGAAATCTTTTTTAATATTATCAGTAGTATGGGTACCAAAAGGGCTGGGCAGCTGCAGAAGTCAGGTTGAGAGAGCTTAATCCTCCCATTCCTCAGTGACAAATTGGGGTAGTTGTCAGTGTAGGACATCTGTGGCAGGTGCTAGATGTATTCGCCACTAATGGTCATAAGAAGGACTGGCACATCAGAGGGGATTTGGGGTATGGGGAGCGGTCTTATTACTAGGAAATCCAGAAGGGTTTAGACAGCAGAAAGAATTGAGTAGATCTATACTTATCATTTGAGCAGCAAGAAATGCCTGTCACCCTTCCTACTCACTGCTTTTCTTCCCATCTTCCTCCTGACTTTTCTAGAACACAGAATTTCTTTCCCTAGTCCATAAAACACTATGCCTTACTTACTTTGGACTGATGTTAGGGCACTGGACTGCTTACCTTTGGAGGATTATGTATTATCCAGCTGTTTCTAAGCATCATGCCTCTCCATTGATTAGCTTCACTTGTGTTATTTCATAGCTGATTCAGATGAGTAAGTAGGTCCATAGATATATACTGGCAAATTATCGTACACTTAGCCATGACTGTGTACCCATCCATGTGTGTATATCCATACATGCCCATTCAACTGTGTATGTGTGTCTATGCTACAGACATAACATGGCTTTGTATGCTCTCTTAGGGGTACTTTGATGTGTCTGTATATTCATAGGTATAAGTGTACCTGCTCATAGACACATTTATGCCTATGTGTGCCCTGGGGCATGCATACATTTCTGTGCATATGTGTGTCTGTATCTACAGATGCTTATGGGCATACGCATATGTGCCTGTGTTTCTAACTCCGGATTGCCAAGTCTCAAAATTTCATTAAAACAACTAGGAGTCCGGTGGCACTTTAAAGACTAATAGATTTATCTGGGCATAAGCTTTCATGGGTAAAAGACCCACTTCTTCAGATGCATGGAGTGAAAATTACAGAAATCAGTATAAATATATAATGGCACATGAATACTAGGAAGTCACCTTTCAAGTGGAGAACTGATGTTGAAGGCCAGTTAGGTCAGGTGGATGTGGCCCACTCCCAATAATTGATGAGGAGATGCCAAGAGAGGGAAAAATACTTTTGTAGTGAGCCATCCATCCCCAGTCCCTATTCAAGCCCAAATTGATGGTGTTAAGTTTAAATGAATTCTCAATGCTTTTCTTGAATCCCCAGCAGCTGGAATCAAGTGATTTTCAGAGACGCCCAACTTGCATTTAAAAAACAACCCCTAAGGCTGTAGCCCTCCAGGTTGTGGACTAAATCTGCTAAACATGAACCCTAAAGACTCCACCACCAGAAAACAAATAAAAAGAATCTAAACATGATTGTTGTGGAGCCATTGTTATCATTTTGGGAGGCCTGGCTCATGGTTTTGGAAGAACTGGGGTTAGCAATGCCCTGGTCTCTGTGGGCTGCTGGGCACACGGGGGTGCACGTGCCCTCACACGGGGCCCCCTCAGAAGAGTCTGGATTTCGCGCGTGGGCTGTGCGAGGCCGGGCGCTTCCCGGGGCGGTCCCTGTAGGCTCCGCCCCCTGGGTTACGCACCGAGAACCCGGCCTGGGCTGTGGCGAGTTTATCTTGTTGCTAATGGCAACAATCCTGAGCATCGGCGCGCGACTACCGAGGCTGGGTCCAGCGCCCTGGCCCGGTGACGGGCTCGATCTCGTTCTCGGCTTTAGATTAATCGCGCCCGCCCAGCGCGCCCCGAGTGTTGTTGTTGGAGGCAAAATGGCGGCGGTGGCCGGGGCCGCGCTGCTGGGCAAGGGGCTGGACATCAGCCTGGCGGCGCTGCAGCGGCACGACCCCTACATCAGCAGCATCGTGGACGTGGCCAGCCAGGTGGCGCTCTACACCTTCGGGCACCGCGCCAACGAGTGGGTGCGTGAGATAAGACCCCCCCCCCCTCCGCCCCGGCCGGGAGCCCCCCCATGCCGGGAGTAGGGCAGGCAGCGGACACACACACACACACACACACGGAGAGAGCTGGGAGACCCCCTCCCCCACACATATACAGGTTTGGGGAGGGAAGGCAGGAAGTGGGGACCCCCCCCAACGTGGGGAGGGAGCTGGGAGACCCCCCTCCCCCACACATATACAGGTTGGGGGGGAGGCAGGAAGTGGGGAACACCCCCCCCCCAACGTGGGGAGGGCAAGAAGCGGGAAGACACCCCACACATATCCACACGTGGGGAGCGAGGGAGCTGGGAGAGGTCGTGGGGGAGAGTCTTGGGGGTGTATTTCTCTTCTTCAACTTATAAAATATGTTCAGTTATAAAGGTTCACGTCATTCATGTGAAACCCGAAAGGGGAAAAAAATAACAGTTCCCGGTTCTCTCTCGCACAAATTCTGAAGCTAAGCACCAGACAAAAGCCGGCGAGAGGATAGTTGGAAGGAAAAAGAGGTGGCCGCCTGTCCTCCCTCCTCCCGGCGGCTTGATGAACTTTAATTTCATAGGGGTGTCTATTAAGTAATGTGTGCTAAATAAGTTAACAAGCCTTTGCCCTGAAGAGCACATAGTCTTATATGTATATAGGTTTAAGATTAGTAGTTGTGTTAGTCTGTATCCGTAAATAAGACGAGGAAGACTTTGTAGCACTTTAGAGACTTAACCAGCTTATTTCAGCATAAGCTTTCGTGGTCCTGGTTAGTCTGTAAGGTGCTACAAAGTCTTCCTCGTCTTATATATGTATACTAGTGTAAAAGCCCGTGGACACGGGCCAACAGTAACACCCCCCCCCCCGCTCCAAGCTCCCCCGCTCGTTCAGCCTCCCCTCCCCCCCACAGCCCCCCCCCGCTCGTTCAGCCTCCCCTCCGCCCCCCCGCTCGTTCAGCCTCCCCTCCCCCCCACAGCCCCCCCCGCTCATTCAGCCTCCCCTCCCCCCATGGCCCCCCCACTCATTCAGCCTCCCCCCCATGGCCCCCCCGCTCGTTCAGCCTCCCCCCCACGGCCCCCCCACTCGTTCAGCCTCCCCTGCCCCCCCCGCTCGTTCAGCCTCCCCTCCCCCCATGCCCCCGCTCGTTCAGCCTCCCCTCCCCCCCACCTCGTTCACCCTCCCCTCCCCCCCACGCCCCCCGCTCATTCAGCCTCCCCCCATGGCCCCCCCGCTCGTTCAGCCTCCCCCCCACTCGTTCAGCCTCCCCTGCCCCCCCGCTCGTTCAGCCTCCTCTCCCCCCATGCCCCCGCTCGTTCAGCCTCCCCTCCCCCCCACCTCGTTCACCCTCCCCTTCCCCCCACCCCCTCCCGCTCGTTCAGCCTCCCCACCCCCCCGCTCAGCTCTCTCCCCCTCCCCCTCCCCCACTCCAACGGCCCCGGCTAGGCTGGGCGCAGCTGGCTGGGCCGTGCCCGGGCACCTCCGCCCCGCTGGCCCAGCGCCCCCTTCCCGTGCCCCGCCCGGCCAGAGCCCCCTGCCCACGCCTCCTGCGCCCAGCCACCCTCCTGCCCGAGCACCTGATCCAGACCCTGCTTCCCTCGTGGCAGTGCATGCGCGGCGGCCATGTTGTGCTGCCGAACTACACCTCCCAGCATGCCGTTCGTCTGGGCCGTCTCTACTGCACATGACGGCTTCACACACACTTTTCTAGGCTTTTATTATATAGGATAGTGTATGAATACAATACAGTACTCTTTTGAGAACCGCGACCCCTTTTTTACACATTGGCAGCCGCGGCAGACCCATGTATGTCTGCCGAAAAGCTGCCGAATGAATTACTTTCGCATTCGGCAGCTATTTTTGGCGGACATGCCGAGCGCTCCCGAAATAGCTCAGCATGTCCCCCCAAAAGCCGCCGAATGTGGAAGTAATTCATTCGGCGGCTTATAAGCAACACCAGTAACTCGCAATCCCTCTGGGAGTGCTTGGCGAGCCCCAGGGGGGTCGCGACCCCCAGTTTGAGAAACCCCGAAGTAGACCCTCTGGTGTGCACTAAAGATTCCCTAGTGCACTTTGACATAATGTTGTTTCAAACAGCAGTGCTATGTTAAAGCACACCAGCAGGGTCTACATGGACCAAGTAATTAGGGTGACCATTTAGCAAGTGTGAAAAATCAGGAGAGGAAGTGGGGCGGTTAATAGGAGCCTATTTTTTTTAAAAAAGCCCCAAATATCAGGACTGTTCCTATAAAATTGGGACATCTGGTCAGGGGTCACCCTACAAGTAATTCACAACACGTTAGTAGGCTTTAGAACTCAAACCCCCTTAAAGCACATTAGCTACAACATAGACAAGTCTTAAGTTACAAAGAGTCCTGTGGCACCTTAAAGACTAACTAAAGTATTGAAGCATAAGCTTTCGTGGGCTAATACCCACTTCGTCGTAAGCATGCAGTCGGAAGCGTTAAGTAATTTGCTAGATCAGGGCCACAGTGAGGAACCATACACATTGAGCCAACTTCTCTCCTGAGTCTCTTCCAGTTCATAGCGCAGTCTGTTGATTTCATTTGATGGCAAATACAATATAGTTTCAATTGTTATTCTCTCATTTTCATGTACCAAAACTTCATAAAATTCTCCATTTGTTTAAAAATTTCCACAGTTGGTCTCTGTCCAAAGGGTATTCATTTGGGGAAAATTGACAGAAATCTTGTCAGCTATTTTTGGAAGTTGTATGCAATGAAAAAATACAGCCTAGCCTTTGTGTATTTATTTATTTTTTAAAAAGCCAGATTGGTTTTTGGAAAAGAAACTCAGGTGTGGCTGAACTTTGAAACTTGGCATTAAGTGAGGTGAGGAGAATGTCCATAATATTCACACAAAAAAAGGAGTTGGAAATTTCAATATTTAATCTAAAAATTCTGAACATTTGAAAATTGCACTGTGGACATGTCTAATACAAAATAGACATTCATAGAGACCATTAATGAGGGCTTTTCCTCCTCAGAAAAGCACTCATTTCAATGCACTTAGTAGCTACACTAGTGTGCACTGGGTTAAAGAACTGAATTGGTGTACGTCATTGACAAGCTGAAATGAACAAGCTTTCTCTGCATTTCTTTTCTTTAGCCTTTACTTCCTCTATGTTAAATTTTGTTCGTTGTCTTCATTAGTATATTAATTAGTATATTCTTTTAGCCAAAAGAAAGCAGAAACTACCTAAATCATTTATAAAAGAGAAAATTAAATAAATAGTTAAGGTTATCCAGCCAGAAATGATAAAAAGACAGTAAATGCAAAAGTTAAAAGACTTCTAGAAAAACAGTAAGTAGCTGCATTGCACATATGTAGTGTTTTGTAGTCCTGCTTTTCTTTTAAAATCTGTTCCTTAAAATATACACACATAAAACATATAAGATATATAACTGGGAATCTTAACTCCTGCATTTCCTGTCTTTTTGTTATTTTAATTGTGTAACTTTAACATTATATGATGTAGAGCTTTGTGTCTAAACTCTGATCCCACGATCTCCTCTGTGCAAGTATGCCTGTATACTTAGACTTCTGTTGTCTTCAGTGGCACTCTGCATCGGCAATTGTATGGACAGACCCTGATAATCAGATTATAGGTCTGGAATCTTATTTAAATAGGCAATTTTGAGTAAGTCGCCCCTCAAACGTAAATGTTATGGATATTTATTTTTAAAGAAATACACAAAACCTAATAGCAATTTAATTCAATATTACCGTGCAGTGTAAGAGAGAGTGAGAGAGAGAGGAGGGGTGGGGAGAATCCACAAATGCAATGTGCCGGTACATGAGGATAAGAAAGTTAAATTAATACTAGGAGGAGGCGGAGCTTATAAATTCATTTTCAATGTCCACACTGAGTTACGGGCAAAAAATATATATTGAAAAGTATATCTGATTTAAAAATATATAAGATATTAGTAATACAGATTATATTTTAAAAAATTATCTTGATTGTCCCATTAATATTTTGTCAGACTGAATATGCTTGGGTCAGAGTGTGATAATGATTTTCACCTAACCCCTAATCATACAACAAATAGAGCTGTGTATGAAAATATATATATATATATTTTTCCCCCAGATCCTTTTTTAACACTGCCAACTGGCTAATGCTGATGGGGTTAAACAGTGATCAGAACTGGTTTAGGGGAACTATGTTTAACTCTATCTGTGTGGACAGATTTTCTGTAGTATCTTTCTACTTATCTAGAGAAGGATCCCAAAGAACTTGTCTCCAAAATTTTTGTCCCTGGACCAGAAAAGCTTATATATTTTAAGCAAATGGGATATTATGTGTCAAGTGGAATGCAGAAGCATAAATGTACTGGCACTTTCTGACATCCAGTAGATCAGGTAGAGACACTGAAGTTTCCTTATTAAAATGACAACTCATCAAATATCTCGTCTGACAGGATATCAGGAGAAAAAATTAGATAAGACGACAACTGTGAGATTTTTTTTTCCTTAAAAAAAATGGAACTAAAAAGAAAAAATGCAGAGCTGATGGTTTTCGTGTTTTATCATAAGACCTGATTCAGTTGAAGGATGAAGGGGAACTATGGTAGTTGTAATTTCTTACTAGCAAATCCCTGCAAATTGGCTTATTTCCTCATTTCAGTCAGAGATATGTGATGGTCTTTGGGAAAAGGAAAATAGTGGTGGCTTATTTATGGTTGACAAAATAATAGTTCCTGTGCTTCCTATTGCTTCATCAGCAATGGACTATGAATATTGCAGTAAATCCACTTTTCTCCTCTTCATACGGATAATCCCTTTTATTACTGCTGTCTTCATTGTATTAATGATCCAATGTTAAATTATACCAATGTGTGTCTTATGCCTGCTGTTGATACTAAGGGATTGTTTTGTGGAAAACATTGGTTTTCCTTCAGCTTATGAATTTTTATTTGAATTACTTGAATGTTTCTTTTATTTTAGGAGAAAACTGATGTGGAAGGAACACTCTTTGTTTACACAAGGTGAGAATGTTACATTTTAACATCTGAACATAAAATCTATGGAAGTAGAAAAGCATGCTAAAAGGAATCCTTAAGTAACCACTCTAAATCCTGCCTTATTACATGGTGAAAAGGAAAAATTGAACTTAGTTTGAAAATGTCAGAGACAATGCAGGGAAGGGATCATTGAAAAGGAGAACGTCACTTTGTACATGTTCATGTGGATAAGGTTTGGAAATGTAATTTAGGTCTCAGTACGGATGAATCTGATAAATCTTGACAGTGTTCTATTTAAAGTAGGATGTAACATTTGTCCTTTAGAAGGTTTCAGAACAAGAAAGCTAAATGGCAGACAGGGCCGGCCCACAACATTTTTGCACCTGAGGCGGGGAGCTCAACTGACGCCCCCATGCCCTCTCGCTTGGACCAAAACTTTGAAAGGTCTCTTGTGCCCTCCTTCCTCCAGCACAGCACTCCACCATCTCAGTGCATCTAGAGCAGAGAGAATACATATGCACCAGCAGCAGAAACAATTGTCTACACCAGGGGTCTCAGACTCAAATGACCATGAGGGCCGCATGAGGACTAGTGCACTGGCCTGAGGACCGCATCGCTGACATGCCCTCCCCTCGCTGCCCCCCGCCCCTCCTCCACTCCACCCCTTCCATGAGAGCCGATCCTGCCCCACCGCCTCCTCTGAGCTCCTGGCCCCTGCTGCAGAGGGCTCCTGCGAAGCGCTGCCGCCGCTTGTTCATTGAGGTCACAGCAGCAGCGAATGGAAGTCAGGGCTCGGCAGCGGCCCAGCTAGGCAGCAGAGACGCTTCCACTTCTGGCCCCTCCCTCCTGGAAACTGCTATGGTGTGAGGGGTACCAGGGAGCTTTGCGGGCCGCAGGGAAGGGCTTCGCGGGCCGCATGTTTGAAACCCCTGGTCTACACTCTGGGTCCTAGTGGCACCCCCCTACAGTCTGGCATCTGAGGCATCCACCTTAGTTCACTTCATGGTATGGCCAGCCCTGATGGCAGAGTAAATAATAGTACTCATCAAAGTTAAGGAAATGGCAGGACTTAATACAATTGTAATTGTTTCCGGATAGGGGAAAGTTCATACATTTTCCTTACATTTCCCTCAGTATCAAATTATAGTGTGGCTATCATGCATGTTAAGATATTCTCAGTGGCTGTTTTTTCCAACAGCTCTGGATGTTTGTTTTAATTTCATGGTTCAGTTTGATATTACATTTGTTGTTTTCTAGCTCTTCACCTCCTAATTAAAAGCAAGGTGGTTTGGGGAGGTGGGGAATAATGTAATGGATTTCAAGGCCAGAAGGGACCATTAGATCATCTAGTCTCATCTTTTGTATCATGCAGGTATGTTGCAAAGCCTGCTCTGTCATCTATGTGCTGGGCTTCCATGGGGTTACATCATGATTTTCCTGCTGTTGATGTGACAAGAAGACGATCAGGCAGCTAGCAGACATAGGGTTGCAGCTGTTAGGCTTGGGTAGTCAAACAGGTAAGTGGATTTCCTCCCTCCTTTTCTTTCCTCTTGAGAATCCAGCTAAGATAAGGTTGGGGACTGAGGAGGCCGGAGGTCTCTCTGATTGAGTTGGGAAGAGAGAGATGTGGAGGTGACAAACAGCATGTTGAGATCAGGTGTACAGTGGACCCAATCTTCTACTAGGAAGTATGGGAGCTTACTTTGATCTTTAGGCTCCTTCCTAAAGGAGCAGAAGCCAGTAGCAGCACCGCCCCACACCAACTTTTCTATTCATCTATGTAGAGAAGAACAAGAATGGATGAGGTAAGAGATGCTGTTTTAGCTGCCACTGCTGGAGGAAGGAGCTGGCTCCTGCTTCTGCTGCTTATAGCAGGGTCTGGCATTTCAAAGGTGCCTTGCCCACTCTGTAATAGGAATATGATTCTCTTGTATACTGAACCTGAATTTTAGAGCTATCTGCAACTAACCTCCTGCTTCTAGTCTGTCATAATTGGTGCCCCTCCACCACTCTGGTTCCTTTTCTGGGTCCTGAGAAGAAGGAAGTTGAGGCAGGATATTCACTTACCTGATGTAATGTCTTAGTCTAGTAGCTGCAATCTTTTTCTGCTCAGTTACCCCAATATTTTTAATCACAGCACTAAGAGTTAACCCTGTCCCAGGCCTTGCCTTTAAGCAGGAAATAAAGGCACGGGCTGGAAAGTAAAATTAAGACATTCAATTACATAATTAAACTGAAAAATACATGGTTAAAAAAAGAGATTAATAAAATAAAGAGCTTTACAAAACTGAAATGTGATAGACTAAAACTATAATCTTTATTTTGAAAGACTACTTTGAGGAAATGTTTATACCGTAAGGGCTGGTCTTCAGTACTGGGAGATCGATGCTGCTGCAATCAAATGCAGCAGGGGTCAATTTAGTGGGTCTAGTGAAGATGGAAGAGTGCTTTCCAGTCAACCCTGGTACTCCAGCACTCCGAGAAGAGTAAGGGACATTGATTGGAGAGCGTCTCCTGTCAACGCAGCGCAGTGAAGACACCAGGGTAAGTAGACCTAAGCTACGTCAACTCCAGCTACGTTGTTCATGTAGCTGGAGTAGTATGACTTGGGTCAACTTACCCCTGTAGTGAAGACAAGCCCTAAGTGTCAAGTATCTGCTTCATGTTGGGGATGATGCTAAAACACTCAGAGATATTCAAGTCTGGCTATTACCATCAAGTATTCTTTCTGTCGCTCCCTTCCTTTGTTTCCTTCTCTTTCTTTGATAAGAGAATACATGATTTTATTTTCAGTTGATCCTTGGCTTTTAGCAATTCTGAGCAGAAAATTCCAAGTACACCAGCATATACAACACAGTTTAATGTGGTTTGGCATTATTCAATCTAATTCCCCTATCTAATTATGTTCTCTAGTTTTAGTCATTTACAGCATTGTTTTCCCTAGTAATAATATTTAGCTCTTCTACAGAGGGCTTCTTCTCTATAGATCACTTTACAAATGGTAACTAAGTAGTGCCCGACACATTTTAGTGTCAGTGGATGTTGAAAAGGCTTATAAAGTTTAGGTTTTAGCACAATAAAAATAATCTGTTCATACCAGTTGGAAACTGGGGTGGATACATCTGAGGAATTCCTTTCTACAGATGTAGTAACAAATTCATTCTCACCGTTATTTTGGAAATGTGAAAATATCTAGAATTTCAGTTAAATAAACTGGTTTATTTATCACCTGCTTCTCTTTGTGAACTGTGAAAAATCATCTGAACATAAAATCCCTAAATGTCAAAAAGAGAGCTGTTAGGGATAACATGAAAAGACTCAGAGAAATACAGACCTGGTTCTTACCATCAAGTATTCTTTCTATCACTTCCACCCTTTGTTTCATTTTCTGTTGTCTCCCTTCCTGTAATGCAGGTTCCTATGCTTTGGAATTAATGAAGACACCTACTGGTGATTACTATACTTGGCACTTATCCCAAACATTTAGTCAGTCTCTTGTTCATCACGGTCAAACTTGGTTCCAAAGTAACATCTATTAGCACTGGAAGTTGTGTGGGATTTCTTCTCTTATGTCACTTAGGGAATGTTGAAAATCTCACCTGGAGTGATTTGTATAATTCATTATCTACGTGTATTAAAGAAAAAGGTAAAAATTGTAATTAATTTTGTCCCACAACTGTCTCTCCAATATCCCTTTTCTGCTGCAGTGGAAAAGTGTAGACCAGTTTCTGATCCTTGGGAACTATAAACACCAATGGTCTCAGGACAAGTTTTATGTTAGTAAGTTATCGCCCATTCCTAAAGTTGTAGGCCTCAGAACTTGCTGAGAATCCAGGGCATGCACAAATAATTAGGACTATGATTAGAGGCTTTAGGACTTAAACTGTAACATCTCAGATGCTGCAGACCTATGTAAAAAAACCCACCAACAACAAAAAACAACAACAAAAAACATTGTGGCCATGGTTATCAATGTTGTTTTTCATACGGAGCTTAGGGGTTTGAAGAAAACAGAAGGATTCCACAAAGGAACCAAAAATTCTGTCAGGCTCCAAGACTACTGTTCAGTTTCCTCCCTGGCAACATAGTTAGATTTTATATAACTGCTTCTATTGAAATAATTTGGAGCACTGTCTGACAAAGAAGGGGTACTCATATTTTTCCTTGTCTTGCTATGATTTCTGCTTGGTGATTTTCAGATCAGCTTCTCCCAGGCATGGCTTCACCATTATGAACAGGCTGAGCATGGAAAATCGAACAGAACCCATCACTAAAGACCTAGATTTCCAGCTGCAGGACCCTTTTCTGTTGTACAGAAATGCCAGATGTGAGTCTCTCTTCTATCCACTGGATAAAGTGTTTGAGAAATAAACTCTTCCTTACAAAATTTGCCTCTTTAAAGCATTCCAATGACTGCTAGTGCATTTTGTCTCTGGCTTTCAAGAGCTGACATTGACTTCAGGAATTGCAACCTAGAGGGGCAAATTTTGATATTTGACATGCAAAGTCAAGGGAGGAGTAGCTCTTTGTATCAAAGTGCCTCTCTTCTTGAGAAAGTAGTTAAATATTGTTAAGCCGTTAATTTGTCTCGTAACTGACAAATGGTATACTTTATGTGCTAAAATACAGTGTAATATAGATACTGTACAGTATATGTAGAAATCTTGTCATGCAGTATGTTTTTTGGGGTATGTCTGACTTGGTATTTGGAAGGCTTCCTTTAAGGGGAAGCCACTCAAGATGGGGTGGTATAGCTGATCTCTGATTTCATTGTGTGTGCTGGGCAACACTGGAAAAACACAGCCAATTCAAAACCCTGCCTTCTGGTTTGGCTACAGCATCCTACCCTTTTAGCAAACTAGTGGGTGTTATTGACTGTTGCTCTCAGGAAGGAAGGAAGGTTTGTCCATCTGTTTTTGGTTGACTGGCTCATTCCAGGCCTAGAATCTGCAGGCATTAGCAGAATATAAGGTTCAGTCTTGCCTGGGGTTATTGGAGCCATTTGATTGTCACAAACAAGGGCCAAGAGCTCCCTGAAGCTCTCAGGAGCTAGTTTGCCCAAGAGGCCATTTCAACATGTAGCTAGGCAAAGCTTGCCTGCAAGAGCCAGTGGTTCAGAAAGTGAAGGCTTATGTCTCTGCACTCATGCAAGAGATCTGTACCATGGTACAGGCTTCTCTTCAGGTCCTAAACTTGAAAACAGTTTGTATGCAGTGCTCTGAACCTGCCTTTGTGTGCATCTAAAATCTAGACGTATTCCAGTTGGATGTGATCGAACCGGAAGATATATCATAGTATCTCACCTGCAGCACATTGGGGTATATTCATCATAGAGACTGACTATTCCCAAATATGATTTGAAGCAGGAAAATGCAGCAAGAGGGAATGCAGTGGCTCTGACTCACTGTGTGGTAGAAATGATTGGGAAAAGTGAGAACATCATGAATAGTCAATAAATCCTCTACCCTTTGAAAGTATCTGAAAAACTGTAAAAGATGTGAATGGTGGTATTTGAAATTTCCTAGAGAAACTGTAAGTAAATCCAGACTGCCCCATGCCTCTACTTGTAGCCATTGGTAAGATTTTAGAACAGTAAATAAGGTAAGGACTAGTTATCACTCCAGTTGGTGAATTTTTAAGTTTCTTACCTATATACATGCAAAGTATTTTTCTTACGTTATGTGTATATATCTTTGTAAAAATTCCCAGTGGGTTTTTTGTGAGCATATGCTTAAAACTTACTTTTTGATGAACAGTGACAAACAATACCCTGTTTCCCCGAAAGTAAGACATCCCCCGAAAATAAGACGTACTTCAAGTTTTGCCTCTCGCTGTAATATAATGTAATGTAATTTTGGGAGCAAAAATTAATATAAGACACTGTCTTATTTTCGGGGAAACACGGTAATTAAGGATAGTGAGAAACAGTCTATTGTAACGGTGTAAAACACACTAACATAGAGGGAACAAGAAGACAGCCCTAAGCACTGTATTACAGACAAAATGGAGATTATTTGATGGGAGTGTAATTCATTAAATTTTTTAAAATGTAAACTATATATTCCCCACAAGACATCATAATTTTAGAATTTCAGGATCATAATAGCACCTCCTCTAACTCTGGCTGCTGATGCACAGTTCTTACAGTTGAGTCATTGCTCAAGCTATTTGTCTATATTTCTAGACCTGAAGTAAGTCTCCCTTCTAGATTCCCCTGCCTAGCTCATAGGTCTGACTGGTTGGGATTCCTGTGTTGGCCACAAGGCAGCTTAGGGCTGCTGATCTTTTGAATAGATTTTTTTATTGGTTTTTGTTTGTTTGTTTGTGTGTTTTCATGAAAAAACAGACAGAAAAGTACAAAAAAAGCAAATGACTTAACTTGTATATGTTTCCAAATGCCACACATTTCATGAGATCTCCAGTAGAATTATGTAATTATGCAGTTTTGCAACTTATCAAAGCAGTGAGACCATCCAGTATAAAACCAGACAATACTATATAGATATAACATATTATGGTAGGGATAACCTTAATAAAATAGGAGAAGAAAAAATGAATAGGGAAAGGAGGGGACTGGGGTGGGAGGAGGGGATATGAAGATCCCAAAATTCTTCTTTCCAATTAGCTATCCCTTAGCCATGAGAGCCAATGCCTTCTTGCAACCATAGCACTTCGTCTTAGCTTATGCCTTCCCTCTGGTGAGGGTAAGAGAGAAAGCACCAAGATCCTCATCCAGTGTATTTCTGGTATTGTAAAAGTTCCTTCTGCCTTCACTTCTGGGGGGACTTATTTTCTCAGGGTCAACTACTCCTCCAGAACCTGGAATCACCTATGTCAGTCACTGGGCTTTGAGTGGTTGACTGCATAAAAGGAGTCATGGGTTTGCTGTGTTGTAAGTCCATAAGCAGGCTACTTCCAATGCTTATTACTGTCAGATATGTTCCAGGTGCAAGGATAGACATTTGAGCCCTGGTTGTTCTATTGCTCTTTCCACCCATCCCCCCTCCAAAATAGTCTAGTGAAAGTTTGAGCACTCACTCTGAGTGCAAACTGCAACTCTTCATTCTTTATTGGAGGCAAAATAATTCCTCTGTTGGACTCCCTTAGAAATAGTCACATTCCTTAAGATAGTGCACAAATTCAAGCCCTCTGCAATCTGAGTTCCTTAGATTTCTGGGACCTAAGGCTAGTTGCATACATTCCATGGATTTTTACTTGTCCTCCCCACAGTATCAGGCCTCTGAGGCCAGTATCCATGTGACTTCTTGCCCTTAAAACTTATCTTCCTAGTGTCCATTTGCTAAATTAGGAGTGTTATGGAACTTCCTGTAGGTAATTTAGTCTTTTACCATGCCAAAGAGATGATCAAACAAGTCCTTTCTTTCCCAAGACTTTTTCCTTTGTCAAACTTGCTCATGTTGTATAACTTACTTTCCTTAGACCCTTTGTAAAGGATGAATAGTAGAAGCTGCCACATTTTGTAGATTTGAGAGGCTTTTCAGGTCTATCTAAAAGAGTATGGGAAATCAGCAGCCAGACCATTTATTTATCTATGGAGAGAGGTAGAAAAACTTAAAAGTCTTTCTCGTGTCAGACACCCATGAGACCAATAAGGTTCCTTTCTAGGAGTTGGAGCCCACTCTGTTAGGACAGAAAAAAGTCTGTGCCTCTTCTCTGGAGTTCTGCAGAAATATTACCTGAACATCTCTTCACATTTTTGTATACATCTCACTATAGTGGCGGTAATCTGGAAATGTCTTCTTGGCAGGTAGGGTTGCTTGCCTAGGGCTGATGGGTCAGTTTATCTCAGTCCTCTCATCATATGTCTGGCTTTTCAAGTGACCTGTTGACTGAACCAACTTAGGGCTGGGCTACACTACGGTGGGGTGGGAGAAGTCGACCTAAATATGCAACTTCAGCTATGTGAATAGCCTAGCTGAAGTCACATTATCTTAGGTCGACTTACCTGGCCATCCCCACAGCAGTGAGTCAACCATGGCCTCTCCCCCACCGACCCTGCTTACTCCTCCTGCCGAGGTGGAGTACAGGAGTTGATTTGGGGATCTATTTATTGCGTCTAGATTAGACACGATAAATTGATCCCTGATAAATCAAGTGCTACCTGCTGATCCGGCGGGTAGTATAGCCGTATCCTTACAAGACATAGGAGAAATGCAATTCACTTGTTAATTTGACTATTCCTAGTCTTCTTTAGGTCCAGATAGAGTCTACCCTGAGATTGCTTGACTAAAGTGTGAGGAACTGTGTTCCTTTTCTTCCTTATTTATTTTAGAGACTTTTTTTTTTTAAAAAAAGTATTGATTTGTAGTATTCTTAAAAATATGTTTTCACTAGTTAACTCATCCTCACAGCATTACTATAGATGTCCAGCTCAAGCAGTACTGAAGATATTTTTTCATCACATTTTTTTAATTTCCTATGTTCTCAATAAGTTGAGGTTTTGGGGTGCCCCCTACAGACTGGAATTTTCAATCAGAAATAGCTCCTTTTTAGGGATTAATATTATAACTTTTTTTTATTTATTTCCTGCCTCCATCTGCTTAGTAGAGAGAGGAACATGCAATAATAGCTACATGGCGACTGAGAGCTGGGAGCAAAATTAGTAGATACTTTAAGTAAATTACCTTTATTCTAGCCTTTCATTAAATTGTCTTAGTCTTTAATTATTTTCTGCAATTATCTTCCTATTATATATGATTTAAATCATACATTTCCCTCTGTGTTTTAACAGTTCAGCAATGCAATTGCTTTCCTTTATAAGAAAACTAGCAGTTGATATTTGTAAAAGTTTATTCTAAGTGTGAAATTCAGAGATAGCTGAAAGCAAACAGTATGATTGAGGGACTCAATAAATCCTGTCAAATTGCAGCGTTCTGTTAAACAATCACTGAAAGCAGTTTGATTTCAATGCAGATGAATATCTGTAGCTCATTGTGTCATGTAATCTGAAATGAATGCACTCGGCAGTAAGGGATTACATAAGAACATAAGAAAGGCTGTACTGGGTCAGACCAACGGTCCATCTAGCCCAGTATCCTGTCTACCAACAGTGACCAATGCCAGGTGCCCCGGAGTGAGTGAATCTAACAGATAATGATCAAGTGATCTCTCTCTTGCTGTCCATCTCCCCCCTTTGACTAACAGAGGCTAGGGACACCATTTCTTACCCATCCTGGCTAATAGCCATTAATGGACTTAACCTCCATGAATTTATCCAGTTCTCTTTTAAACTGTGCTGGATAAGTCTAACATACTTGTTGCGTTATATTTATCCTTTAGTAGGACTATACTTGCAGCCAATGTACAATAAGAATAGAAAAAGTTTTCAAAAATTTATATTCAATGATGCTAAAGATTAATTAATATGTTTTTTCTTATTGTAGTTTGGCAGTTTTTTCTTCATTCTACAATATACTGCAGGGGTCAGCAACCTTTTAGAATGGTTTGCCGAGTCTTCATACCGTATATTCACTCTAATTTAAGGTTTCACATACCAGTAATACATTTTAATGTTTTTATAAGGTCTCTTTCTATAAGTCTATAATATATATAAGTAAACTATTTTTGTATGTAAAGTAAATAAGGTTTTTAAAATCGATAAGAAGCTTCATTTAGAATTAAATTAAAATGAGGAGCCCCCCAGACCAGTGACCAGGATCCGGGCAGTCTGAGTGCCACTGAAAATCCGCTCGTGTGTCGCCTTTGGCATGCATGCCATAGGTTTCCTACCCCTGATATACTGTCTTTTATTTAAAAAAATGCTTGTTTTCCATTGTTAAAATACAGCAATCATAACATACATGCTGTTTTCCAGGTTGTGCCTATAGTTTAATTAAATTACAGATTGTCATGAATTGGATATCATAAAATAGGATAGGCAACTTAGAAATTTACATTTTCTCTTTTACATCACTTTATCTGCAACATTAGTGTTGAGTAACAGATTTTTTCCTTTGTTCTTCCTCTTTCTTAAAAAAGAAAAAAAAAAAGAAGAAGAAAAAAAAGCCCTCTTCAGTCTCCTATCTTTCCTGGCTATTTAGAATGTCTTCTCACCTATATCAAAGGAATCAAACTCTGCTTAGGAGAGAAGAACTCCTCAGAACTCCCCTCTGTGGGGAGTGCTTGGGGAAGAAGGGTTCAACTTCTTTCTGTAGTCATTAGGAGAACTAGAACTTCTTGTTCCTATCTTCAAGATGTTACCTCTCCTGTCTAGCATTCATCTGAACTACTTGATTGCCTGTATGTCTCTTTCTCTGAAGATCAGAATTTATTCCCTAAATTGGCTTATAAAAGCAATTCCTATTAATGCTGTATTCACCCATCCTCCTTCCCCTCTTGTATTGTACTCCCGTGAATGGATGTATCAAGTGTCAGAGACAGGAAAGAAATTACTTGAGTAAGATCAAATAGGAGAATAAGTAAGGATAGAAATGGGGGAGGGAGGAATTAAGTTATATTTTTATAGAGTTCTGGTTTGTTTGTTTTAAGATAGCAAAAATCCCAAATGCTTAACTGTAATTGTTATATCAGGAGTTTTAAGACTAGTTGGAACTGTAGGACCCTGTCTGACAATTAACTGTGAACAGATTCACTGCTGTGCGGGCTTCCCAAGACATGGATGCAGGATCAGGGCCTTTATTAGGAAATGGGAATAGCTCACTACCTGCTGTCTCAGTCCGGTTGCATTATATAGAATATGAATGTAAGATACAGTACCTCTCCCTTTGAAGTCTATAGGAAAACTCTAATTGACTTCAGTGGGTGTACAATCCCATTGTGAAATGTCAGGTCCGAAGAGCACAGGATCATTCACTGCTGGGAAAATTAGCATGTGGTATAGACATCACTAACTATAATGTAATGAGTAAATAATGAAAAAGTGGAGTGAGAAAACATTTACAGTTGGTCACATTTTCCCTCTTCCTCATATAGAAGGCATTGAACAGACCTGTTAAACACTGTTTTAAAGTATTTTGGATTTTGCTTTTAATTAATGTGGATAGGAAATGTAATTTCAGAATTATAGGGTCTAAATCATAAAGGAGATGGATCTTTAAAAATCAGACAAAAGAAACAGCACACACGTTTACTCATTGTTTTCAGAAGTGATTTTTCCAATTGGTTATGACTTTATTTTTGTTGTTAATGGTTCCCTTATATCAAAGTGTATGCTCAATGAGGGCTGTATATATGCCAGTTCCTATAGCCCTGTTTGAAAACAAGTTAAAAAATTACAGCGGGAAAACAATATTTTTTAAACTTTTTTTAAAAAAACCTTTCTGCTTAGTCTGATCTGAGCATGGAAATCTTCAACTGAAAAGGTGAACATTTTATGAAGTCCTCTGGATGTGAAAATGGATTTGTTATGGTAACAGTTTTGCAACCTTACCTATAGTGGGTAAAGCTGTCATTTTCAAGTTGCCTGATAAAGGTGATAATCCACAAGAAAAAGAAATGCCTCTCTGCTAATGTGAATTTTCAACTATGTGGAATAATGGACTTGATTTGAAAGTCAGTGAAATTGTATGTCATGTGAGAAGAAACAGACCAAAGCGAAAGATAACAATGCTATGTAGACTTTCAGTGGCTGATGGTGATTTTGTATTCTGTGGGATTGTATCCCTGTTTGGCCAGGAAGACTGATGCAGAAAGTGTATGAAGGAGAATTAAGGCATACTGAGAGCACTTTGAAGATGCGGGTGAGATTGTTAACGATGTGGAAAGAGGAATAATTCAGTGTATTTCTGCTGAACACAGCCTTAGTTTCCCATTTATGGATGTCAGTACATATGCAATACGCTAGCTGCTCTGAACATTTATTGCTGAGTGTACTGCCAACACTGTGAATTCCGGACATCTTTTCAAGATAAGATAGGCATATGATGCAGAAAAGCACAGTAGTTAAAGATGGAATGGATTTTTTTTTTAAGAGGGTAACTTTTCATGTGACACTTCCCCCCCTCCTCCCACCTCCTTAGATAGGATAAAATGGAAAGCAGTCTGTTGTTTCCATGACAGGGAATATGTACATAGTACTTTAGGAAATTGGTGATCAGAAAACAGGAATCTCAGACAATTAATTCCCCTTTAGAAATCAGTCCTACCAACCCCTTTAAAAAAAAAACACACTTAAAATATTGTTTATATACTCTTTACTTTAAAACGAAACCCCGTCCTCCCCATCTACTCTGACCCAAGCCCATGCCCACACTTTGCCTGTAACTACATATTAAACTCTGGAGTCAAATATTTTTGCTAAAATCCTATGTCGTCCTTTTCTAGATGGAAATGGGGGAATGGAATTAATTAGATGCTTAAAAGTCAATACATTACCCAGTGAAGTGCTTCTCTACTTAGCTTTAGAGATCTGAGAATTTCAAGAGCACACTGTATCCTGTGGCAGTGCATTTATACACACACAATTTCAAAATATATTACCAACGGTTATTAGAATGCTTTGTTCATCAAAATTCTTTCAGATATGAAGCTGACTATTCTGTTTCAATAGGAATGGAATACATCACAATAGATTTCAGAATATCATTATGTACATCATGATATAATGGGGTCTTACCTCCAGGTTGGATGTAGAAGCAGTTAAGTTGAGTTTCGTTCACCAGCTTGCCCTTATACCTCACCTCAGATTCACCTGGCAGAAGATTGGGTAGTGGGCGATATACTGAAGTGGCTTGCCGAACAAAGGCTTGAAACATTTTATACTTCCAAAGGTAGCTTTGCACAGCTGAAATTAAAAATTCTGTATATTAGATTCCTGATTGTCAGTAGTTTCCTACTTGAGTATCATTTAAGTCCAATAGCCACAAAACTTGCCCAGATGTTAAACCCCAGTCTTGAACAAGCTCCTATGACCAAAACTACAGAAACTATTTTTGAGCTATTTGAAACTGGAGCAACGTCTCTTGCATTATCTTTTCTTCCCTAGCTCTTTACTGCTAATCCTCTTCTTGTCCTGCCAGCCTGATGCTTGGTTAAAGCCCTCTCCTCCCCTAGTGGTTTTACAGGAAAACTTGGATTGAGAAGTGAAGATAATGGGCTCCATCCGCCTGTCAGCTCATCACCTCACTGAGTCATGGTGATCTCTGTTTTTTGTAAATCACCACTAACTTGTCTGATATCCTCTTGTGTTTGAAGAAAGATAAGTTTTGTCTAGGGGTGAGTGGACCTCAGGCCTGACATAGCCAGAAAACTTCTCCTGGAATGTGAGGTTTGTTTGTTTTTTGTTTTTTTTACATATAAACTTGTATTTGTAACCCTGTCTCAAAAAAGGGTTGAAATAGGGAAGAGAATGCACCATATGATACATATACAGAATCATCCATGTGTGTAATTAGTGTAATATAAGATGCTTGATACTCAACAGATCTGCCTTTATCAGAGCAAACACTGAAAATCAGCATTAAACCATATTTTCCATTAAAAACATGAAACCCAAGTGTAGGATGGCATACCCTTTAAAGGATAAGGAATGTGTTCTGTAATAAAACTCAGTTCAACTGTTTCAGTGTTATTCTACAGTTTGCAAATGTCTTTTTAAAAACCTGTGTTGGGGCTCAATCATCCCTTTCTAGGATCATAAATGATGAACTTGGTTTATATTATTATAATTTCTCTGCAATTTAGATTTTTTTGTTAATCAGCAAATGAAAGTAATCCTAAAACATTACATCTGGTTAACTTCCTTCCAGCCAGGATAGTCCCATTCTATAAATGTGCATTCCTGTTCTAAAATCTACAGCTGTTATTTGCTGATACATTGCTTAAAATTATAATAAATCCTCTCTCCACCCATTCTTGCCATTATTTTACATATTTATGCACTCCTATGCCTTCTGAGCTTGTGATTCAGTGGTACTGGGGTTATTTTCATATGAATAACAACCAGAGTTCCATTAGCCAGGGTAGACGTTTGTGAAGGATGTATGCCTCAGGCCAGAAGTCAGCCACAAACTGCCTGGGGTTAGTTATAAACTTCCTCTGTGGTTAAGCTCATCCATAATGTTTGTTGTAGAGTTTCTTGAATCTTTTTCTGAAACAACTGGTAGTGTTCACTGTCTGAGACAAGATATTGGACTAGCTGGACATGCTATGACATTTGCCTCTGTGTCAAACTTTGGCAGTTTTCACATTCTTTGCTTAACAGGCTGTGTTCTGTGCATATATTCTACACAATAACTTGTATCTCAACACAATATCTTTCAATGATAGGGAGGCTTGGGGGGAAAGAAAATGTAGAACATACAAAGCCATCAGGGCTTGTAGTTTCATGTGAGTAGGTCGAGGTGTTATATGCCTTCCTGTAATGTTTTAATCAGATCCTTTTTCTCTCTCTCTCTCTCGCTGTCTTTGGTACGCTCATCTCTGTCTCTTTCTTGGTTTCTATGACATTAACATGTTGTACATCTCATCATACAAACAATAAAAAGCTTCCATAATGCCCTAGAAGATCATCTTGTCACTGAATCCAGTGTTGGATTTAAGTTCCTATAGGCCAAGAGTTGAGGCATTTTTGTATTTTGAATTCATGTCTTTCAGAAGTTGAGGTTCAAGTTTGAAATCAGCATATGATTTCCTTTAAATAGGTTCATCAGATATTAAATTGTCGGTGGTTCAGCCACTTTTGCTTCCTTGCTTGAGAGAGTTGAAAGGTCCAGGTGGAAGATTATAGGAGGAAAAATAGAAAACCAAATCTAGGAAGTAATAGTTCTTGATCAAGAGACAGCCACAAATGCAGATTCTTGAGAAATCAGATTACTTACCCCGAAACTATCTTTAAGGAATTTCCAGTTTGTGCAGAGTTGATGGAAGTATAGCACCAGGAGGTGGGGATGGATGAGAGAAAGGAAGACAAAGGATATTGAAGTGTTTCTTTCCCAAGCAATTGTTTGCACTGAAAAAGCATGTTTGTTTCCCCCAATATAATTGAAAAGGCACATTTTTTTTCTGGGAGAACCTGTTTTTCGATGCCTCTGCAGATTTGGTGAAATGTGAACCTCCTGATTTGCAGATCCAAGTTCTTATTTAACATACAACTCTATTCTATTTTGAGGGGGTCAAAAATCCCATTTTCAATTGGGTTGCCTTCCTGCCCTCCTTCAGCATTTAAAAAGTGTCTGGCTATTACACTAACAGGAAATTGATAAGCCTATATGATCTGCTGAACTAACCTGATAAACTGAAGTTTTGAAACGGAGAATTTGCTGCATATTTCTTTTTTAAATCACATGGTGAAAAACTTGATTTCAAAGCTAAAGGCATAGAAATTAGCCCTACAGATTACTCCACTAAACAGTTATCTTATTTGAAAAGTCAATCTGCCCATTTTACAGTAATCTGAACCTTAATTTAAAACACAGTTAAACCAAAATTGATAAAATCGGATATATAAATACCCTAAGACAAAACAAAAACAAAAAACCCTTATCAATTAACCAAAGGGAAAAACAACATCATTCAAAGTATAATCACACTTACTAAAATTCAGGAATTATAGAAAGGGGGAATTTTAATAACCTGTGGTTTTCCAGCATTTGAAAATGTATTAGCCATATGTATGCGAAAAGGGAATGAAGCTGCAACAAGGTGTCAAAGCTTGTCTTGTAAACACCATGTGAACTTATCTATGACTAGAATAAACCAAATCCTGTTTACTCTTTTTTGTCCCTGAGGGAGGCTTGCCTGTTTTTTGTGTCCAAGAAATTTTGCCTGCTAAAATCATATTTCTCATTTTCCACTGGAAACTCTATCTGTGTGTGGGCAGATGTCTGCATTATTGGAGATAAATAATAGTGAAGTATAGCAGAAGAGAGGGCTGCAGAGGAGACCGTAGAAAATTTCTTTTTTCATGTATTACAAAATTTTAAAAGGCAAAGGCAAGACAAATTGATAAAAGCGCAGTCAAAGGGTGTGATGTAAAGATGAACTGCAAAGCTAATGTGAAAATTGAATTAAAGGGACACTGCCAACCTGAAATTGCACAATTCCAAAAAGAGTTTAAAGTAGTTTCAAATACTGCTCAGAGAGACTCTGAGTCTCCAGCCAGTTTTTATGGTTTTACAATGATATCTTCCCATTTTTTAAAATGTTTTTCTTACTGCAGTTACTAATAAAGGATCCATCCAAACATAGGAAACTGAAGAAACAGTGAAATGAACCATGCACAAAGTGTTGTCAAATGCAGAGAGTAAATAAGTGGAAAAAATACAGGGGAAAAACTTACCGTAATCTTTACACGTTACTCAACAATAGATACAAATTTGAGAAAAATTGGATTTTTGTGCTTGATGGTGTTCCTTTAAGCCCAGAACTGCAAATGTGCTTCCATTAACTAAGGTCTAGAAGCATTTAGTGCAGAAATAAGCTAAAATTGATGCTGGAAGCAGCATCTATAGTTAAGGTTGCTTAACACTTTCCATTATAAGCCCTTTTTCTTTCAAATGCTTATAATTTTCCCAAACTTTTAACTCTTTGGGCTGAAAGCTTCCATGCTTCCTCACTGCCTCAAGATGGTTTTGTTTGCTTGTTTGTTTTGTTTAATTTCAGCAAAAATGGTTCATCTATTTCTGAGAATGAGGTTAGGGGAAAATAGATAAGTTTTACAAACAATAAATTATTTTTGTTTCTTTGAAGATCTCTAGCACCTCTGGAGTTTGGAGAAGGAGCTTAACACTTAGCAGGAGGGTAGACGGATTGAAGAGGTGCTTTTTGAGGTCCCCAGAAATATACACCCAGATTTGGCTCAGTTATAAACCTCTGAAAAGTGCTACAATAGATCTTGGTAGAGGCTTTGGGGAGACATTGTAGGAGCAGCTTCCACTTCTTTAGCTCCAGAGTGGAAATTATGAAGGCATTAAGGGAAGGGGAACTGCTGCTTTCGTTTCTTCTCTGCTAAAACAACATGAGAACTCCCTCTCATCTGCCTAATTTGGGAGTGCAATGCACTTGCATGCTTTCCCTCTTCCTTGACTACTACTGCAGTGAGCTCCTCTTTCTGTTTGTCTACATTTACCACCATGACAAGGTGGGCTGAGCGCCAGAAAAAGACCTTGTGTTCTAGTTTCAGATTTTTAGAGACAAATCATGCAGATTACCTTTGAAGCCCTCCACTGATGGAGGGGAAGGACAGTCTTGTAGTTGAGACTCAGATGATCTGGGTTTAATTTCCAGATCTGTCATAAACTTTCTAATGTTACCTTGAGCAAGTCACTTAATCTCTCTGTCTCAGTTCCCCATCTATAAAATGGGGATCATACCTCCTTTTATCTACCTTTTGTCTATCTTGAATAGAAACCAACTTTTACTATATATTTGTTTAGTGCCTGCACAGTGGGGCTCCAGTCTTGCTTGGGGCCTCTATGCATCACTGTAAAATAAAGTAATAATGACAACTTGTTATCTGCAGATATTGACAGACTAACAAGTCTCCTGCCTTTATGTTGGTGTCACAAGCCACAATGGTTTACAAATAATCTGAGACTCAGGATGTGGCGGGAGATGAGGGTAGAATGCCAGTGGAGGAAAATTCATGCTAAATCAGATCACAGGACAGAGAATGTCTATCTTACCATATCATAACTGGAACAGGCAACTGCATTGTTCTCTAGACTTGTAGTATCAGCTGAATTATGCATGGGAACATAGTGAACACAATTTGCAGTTGGAGTCTCTTGCAGGAGAAATAAGGAATCCACTGAAGGGTTTTTCCATCTACTTCCACAAATGTTTGCAGATGTATCAGTGAGCTCAGAAGTTGCTGATAGAGCAAACATGAATTTTGGGGCAGTCTGGTCACCCAATTTGCTTAATTCTGCTATAGAGTTGAGATTTTCTTGCAAGAACTTTTTTTTTCTATTTGTTTTGCTGAAAAGACTGATTGAATCTAGTCCAGGGGCCGGCAGTCTTTCAGAAGTGGTGTGCCGAGTCTTCATTTATTCACTCCAGTTTACAGTTTTGCGTGCCAGTAATACATTTAAATAATTTTATAAGGTCTCTTTCTATAAATCTTTAATGTATAACTAAACTATTGTTGTATAGAAAGTAAATAAGGTTTTTTAAACGTTTAAGAAGTTTCATTTAACAGTAAATTAAAATGCAGAGCCCCCCAGACCAGTGGTCAGAACCCAGGCAGTGTGAGTGCCACTGCAAATCAGCTCACATGCCGTCTTTGGCAGGCATGCCATAGGTTGCCTATCCTGATCTAGTCTGATATGACCTACATGGCTAGGGCAGAGCCACGAGCAAGGTTTTATAAACAAACTACCTTCTGTATTTGAATAGTGTCCTGTTTTGCAGTGAGGTTTAAGATGTATTGTTGTGGCTACATCTGGCAGTCTGTGATCTGGACTCCTTCCTTTGCTGGCTGGTAAAAGACCAGAGGGGAGGTTTGGGGTCCATTTTATTAACAAGAATTATTAAATGCTTCGCTTTTAAGACAGGATTCCAGCCACAATTAAACAGATGGCGGTGAGGTCCTTACACAAGAAACAGTCTCTTAACTTTAATAACATTGCCAATTTACTGCCCACTCTCTTAACCATCTGCGTTTGGGGAAAGATGCTTGAGAAAGTTGTTTAAGCAATTCCCTGCCAGTTTGGTTTGGTTTGAAAGGTGACCTGTCAAGCACTTTGTGGGGGTCGACAGAATCTTCCCCCATGTCTTCTGTATTGTGTAAAGATAACTCTGAAAATGATTTTATTTTCCTTCAGTAAAATATTTTCCCTGTTCATTTTTTTTCACCTTTGAAATAATGAAAATATCAAGTCTTCCTATCCCTGTTTGAGTTGAAGTGGATTGGGAGTTTTATCAGCCTTTTAATTGAAGGAGAGAATTCTTCAGTCTTTAACAGACAGGTTTTTTCCCAGCTGCTTGTTAGGTGTTCAAGTTACAGTAGTGTTAGCAAAAGCAGAGAGTTTTACTCTTAATAAAAATAACTTTTGTGCTCTGTTAATCGGGTTTTACTTCCTTAATAGTTGTGGTGCCACAAACGTGTTAATTCTTAAGTTGTCCAGAGAGTTTTCCAGGAAAATGGCAGATCTGACCTGAATTTATATAGTTAAAAGCAAAAGGAAACAAAACAAAACCACTCCTCAGGTCGTCTTTGCCTCATCTGTACATCATAAAGAAAACAAAAGGGCACAAACTCCCTTCCTCACTCCCCCCCCCGAGGTTATATTTAAATATGGATGTAGCAAGGTGTCATAGGTGTGGAGGGTGCCTTACCTGGGTGGGGGCTATGTTATCTAAAACAAGTGATGTAAGAGTCCCTGCCATGAGGGAGGGAGGAGTTAAAAGTCAGTTCCATCTTGGCTGGCCTCGAGGCAGGAGGAAAGGGCCAGGGAGGGAGTTATCTCTGGCTGTAGAGATAACTCAGCTTTTCTTTTCTTAACTTCTACTTAGCTGATGTGAGTATAACCATTTGATTCTATTAAGCCTATGGCTTTTGGGGTGTTCTTTCCTTTTCAGAAGAAAGTGAGGAACCCCAAATTGTAAGTGTATTGTATCTTTGTTTCATTTCCTTTTCTTTATTAAATCTTGTTAGTTATAAAACCGTCTGGTTTATTTTCCTTAGGTTTTTCTCTGCTTCCACTCTGGGAAGGGGGAAGGGAAGGGAAATAGCGACCAGGGCATAGCTGGAGTGTGGAGACTGTCTCTCCTCACCGTCAGGTTAAACGGGGGAAAGGACGGGGCGGGGGGGGGAGCCTCCAGGTGTTTGTCTCTTCAATGAGAGAGACAGAGGGTGAAGGAAAGTAGCCTTCAGGTGTCTGACTTTGACCTCCAGGGAGGAGGACAAAGTTAGGGTCTGGCTCTCAGGTACAGAGAGACAGAGGGTGAAGGAGAATAGCCTTCAGGTGTCTGACTTTGACCTCCAGGGAGGAGGACAAAGTTAGGGTCTGGCTCTCAGGTACAGAGAGACAGAGGGTGAAGGAGAATAGCCTGTCTGACTTTGGCCTCCAGGGAGGAGGTTTCTGGAAGTATACCCGAATGGTGGCAGCGATTGGTAACCCCAAAACCCCCAACTGGCAAAGTGGGGTGTGTGGGGAAAAAGGACTTGTTGGTCTGGCATATAAGAGCCCTGATCTCTGTACTCGAAGCATAGGGATCAGGGAACCCCTCTTACACAAGGAGATGGTATTTTATTTATGATTGACTGTTAGTGACTGACAACAACAGAATGGTTGAGAGAGGAACAGCTTATATGGGAATACAGACCTTATATAAAATGTTATGTTTCATGGGGCTTTAATATTTATAGGCTTTAAAGTTACTTTTCTTTATCAAGTTGAAGATTCCAGAAAAATAATTGTTTCTCATGTAGCTAAGGCCCTGTATTTTGGGGTTTTATTTCTTGTTAAATTTCCCAGGAATTCAATCAATATTTTTTAAAAAACTTTTTTTAGAAGATAATTGATAAAAACCAAACATGAAGGGTCGAGTGGGGTGGGGGGTGAGAAGGCAGCCCAGTATTCATGGGAAGGCAGCAGCCTTGCATTCCCTGCAGGCTTGTTGCTGCAGAAGTTATGCAGTCTTGGCTACCAGGGCCCCCAGCTCCCTGTGTATCTCACTTGCCTACTGTGCAAGGGAAGCAGTTGGAGGCACTCTGAAGAGCCGGAGTCAGGAGGAAGCTCTGTCTGTCAGAGAAAGCAGTTCAGTTATTGCCTGTGTCCCTACTTGTCTCCTTCCCTTACTGCAGGGAGTCAGGTGATAAGGGGGAGAAATGTGCATGGAGCCCCACTTGGCTGCCGGGTTGTGGCTCCCTGCCCGTCTTGGTAGCCCTTGACACAGCAGCAGCTGTCGAGTGGCAGTTGACTTCTGTGCAGGCGCGCTGTGCCTTTTAGTAGGGGCACTGCAAGGGCAGAGCCAGGTCCAGGGCATTCCAGCATTTGCAAAATTCAGGTTAAAATTATAACATTCAAATTCTTGTTTGTGTCAAAACCCAGGAATTTTGGAGGTCAGTTTGATTAAAAAACAAAAACAAAGGGCCTTACTTATAGTCCAGTTGCAAAACAGAAATTACTGTAAATTCCTTAGAGAGACCAGGTGGGTAATATCTTTGATTGGACCAACTTCTGTAGATGAGAGAGAGAAATTTGCGAGCAACACAGAGCTCTTCTTCAGGGACCAGCATGGCAACAACTACATTGTAAAGTCCTTGTTTTTTGAGGGAACTGGAGATGATAAAATGGATAACTGATTATAAGTTCAAACTTATTTTGAGTTTTCCTGATGGATGAATGTTGAGTGACTGTTGCCAGGATTCTTTTCTAATCAGTTAGTTTTTATGCTGAACGTTCCAGAACTTGTGACACAGAATCATTTCAAGTCTTATTCTCACCTGGATAAGTACCGGTACATGCCAGCTTCCTCAAAAGTGGTCAAATGTTTCTGGATTTTTGACATTTTGAGAAGGAATTGCAGATTTACAGTGTCTAGTATGTTAACCAGCAAATATTTTAAAATTTCTGATTTAAGTAGAGCTTTTTCCAAGTTGATGCTTACTAAAAGATGACCTAATCCGACCTGATTGGCTCAAGGTATGCCTTGCACCTGATTTGTCAGCAGACCTTGGGGGCCCGGTGCTGCCTGGCTGACCAAATGAAATTTTCAAACTGTTGGAACTAAAGAAAAGGCTGAAAACATTACCTTTTTAGGTCAGTAAGCCACCTGAGGGAAAACTGACATTCCAGAATCTTCAAGATCAACTCAAGTCTCTACTGTAGTATTGGGTGAGAGGGGGTGCCCTAGGCACCAAGTAAGACTAAAATTCTAAGAAGGAAGTTTTATAATTGAAACTTAGAACCAAACAGCCACTTTCTTATAATTTTGTTTTGAATGTGTAAGGATTGACTATTTTTAATATTAATCCTGTGATTAACTAGTTAGACTGGAATTAAATCATCAAACTTGATTATTTGATATTGATTTTGATTTCACAGTTGTAATGCTTTATTTCTAGTTTAGTTTAATATTATTAACAATAGTTCAGTTTTGGTGATATGTTTTCTTGATTTTGTTTTTCTTTGAGTCTTAATAAAATGTATAAGATTGATATTGAATCACATTTCTTTCTGTAAGCAGTAAGAGTTCTGACCAGCTCCCTCTAATTAATCCTTGGTTCTTACAGAGTCCATGAGGTTTTGCTAGCTCTATCAGCATCTTTTGATATCATTGTACATGATGTGTTTGTTGGTCTAACACCCTGTAAAGCCTTATGGAAAAGGATAAAAGAGGCCTTTCAGTAGATGTCTGTCTTTCTCTGGAAGAGATCTCAAAGGATGAGGAGTATCCTTTTCTTCCTTTGTTAAATGTGTAAGCATAATGTGGGGGGGAAGCAGACACATTTTGGCCTGTGAAATTACCATTTGGCAGATGATACTCAGATCTATTTTTTGTTTGTTTGTTTTTTGCCAGACACTGCCTGATAGAGTTAGGGAAATGGATAGGAGCAATCTGGTTTAGACTCAAGATAGGTGAGACAAATTATTGTAATAAGAACTAGAATGCTTCTAGAATTTGGTGGTGTGAGAGTTCACCTTTTATTACAGGGATATGCCAGACCCCTGCCATTACAGTTTTTGGAGTCTGGTATCATTTTAGATTCATTTATGCTCCTGGATTCTTAGGTACTAGCTATAGTAGGCATTTCCTTTTCCATCTGTGACTGGCCAGGAGCATGTGACTGTTCCACTCTTAACACAGACTTTGCCCCAGTAATCCATGCCTTAGTCATCTAAGGGCTAGTTTACACCTGCAACGCTAAAGTGCTACTGCAGTAGCGCTTTAGTATGCCTTGTGTCATCATGGCGCAGAGCTGGGAGAGAGTTCTCCCAGCACTCTAAAAAACCCACGAGAGGCGTAGCTAACAGTGCCGGAAGCCCAGCTACCAGCGCTGGGGCACTGTCTGCACTGGCACTTTACAGTTCTGAAACTTGCTGTGCTTGTGCAGGGGGCAGAGGGGGCGGAGGAGGTGTCACACCCCTGAACAAGGAAGTTGCAGTGCTGTAAATTGCCAATCTAGACAAGCCCTAAATTTGAGGTTTCAACAAGACGCTCTACTTGGGTGTGTCTTTACTGCAGTTATCCCGGGTAATCAGCACCCAAGACGGAGCACTGGTTAACCTACTCCGGGTATGAAAAGCCATGCACTCCATTGTGTGTGACACTACGACTTCTGGGGGCACTTCTCATGGTTCTTTGTGCTGGGGTGATTATTTTTCGCTGAGTTGTGGACAAATGTATCTGTTCTTTTGGGAAGGCATTGGAGGATGAGAGCCCTCAAGTGATTTTGTATCATCGCTGCAAAGAGGACAGATTGCCAGCCTGAGCGAAAGTGGAGCTCTGGCTCTATACTTCAAGCCAGGCCAGGTAGCCTGGGTTGAAAGCTTAACTTAATTCTGGTGGGAGGTTTCTATGGGTAGCCTTGAGGCTACCTGAGAAAAGAATTCAGAGCTTGGCTACACTTGAGAGTTAGAGCACATTAAAGCAGCCCCATGCGCTCAAACTCACGACACGTACACACTGGCAAGGCATGTAGAGTGCTCTGACTCCACGGCTAGAACGCTCCTGGTAATCCACCTCGGAGAGTGGAGTGATGGTTGATGTGCCCCCACTGGAATGTCGTGGCACCTATGTGGACGCCCTAGTCTGTTAATGCGTTCTGATCACCCTCCAGAAGGGTCCCACGATGCCTGTTCTAGTCCTTCTGGTCATCACTTTGAACTCTACTGCCCTGCCCTCAGATGACCAATTGTCAGACCAGCCCTTTAAATTCTCTGCGAATTTTGAAAATCCCATTCTTACTTGCTCAGCCAGACATGGAGTGCTTTCAGTGCATCTTTCTAAGTGACCTTGCTGCCACGCACCAGGCGATCGCCAGTATGGAGCAATGGAGAGGTGCTAGACCTCATCAGTGTTTGGGGGGGAAGAAGCTGTGCAGTCCCAGCTGCGCTCTAACCGTAGGATTTATGAAACCTTCAGGAACATATCAAGGAACATGATGGAAAGGGGACATGACCGGGATGCACTGCAGTGCAGGGTTAAAGTGAAGGAGTGCAGAATGCCTACCACAAAGCCCGTGAGGCAAACGGCTGCTCCGGTGCTGACCCCACTACCTGCCATATCTACAAAGAGCTGGATGCAATACTTGGGGGCCATCCCACCTCCACTCCGAGGACCACCATGGATATGTCAGAGCCCAGTTCAACAAGGCAGGAGCAGGAGGAAAGCGGGAGCGGGAGCGAGAGTGATGAGGCAGAGAAAGACATTCCTAGATGCATGCAGCCAGGAGCTGTTCTCAAGCCAGGAGGAAGGTAGCCAGTTGCAGTGGCCGGTGCTTGGGGAAGG
Source organism: Sternotherus odoratus (assembly GCA_032164245.1). Taxonomy (NCBI): domain Eukaryota; kingdom Metazoa; phylum Chordata; order Testudines; family Kinosternidae; genus Sternotherus; species Sternotherus odoratus. The sequence goes on along the minus strand of JAVMKO010000001.1, from coordinate 95,393,434 downwards.
ACAAACACCAGAGAAGTGCCTGGTAAGCAGCTTTTATTTTGGGAAGGAAGTTATTCGGTGTGGGCTCTTGGGTTGAGGAGGGTTAGACTGCATACATGCCTAGATGCAGAATAGGGTGTTGATGTGTTCTCTCACATCGCGGTAATCGGCCTCAATGATCTCTTCAAAGGTCTCATCCAGAACTTGGGCAATGCGCTTGCGCAGGTTTCTTGGGAGAGCCACTGTGGTCCTTGTCCCAGACAGGCTAACATGTCCACGCCACTGTGCCAGGTGGGGCAGAGGGGACCATAGCTGCACACAGCCAAGGTGCATATGAGCCATGACAGAAGCTGCATTGTAGTAGAAGACCCTCCCTTGCTTCCCAGGTCAACCCCAGCAGCGAGATATCTTCCAGGACAAACCCCTGTGGAAAATGTGGAGACAGTTTTCAGTATAGGGGCCCCCTGCAACTGTTGGCTCCCCCCCCCCCAAGGCACAGAAACCCAGAGGACAGCATGGCCGTGAAACAATCATCCCCTTGCCTGTGTTTACTCACCATTTTGGGGCTCCCGTGGTTTATGTGCACTCGCTTTGTGATGTGCAAATTCTGCTATTGTGTAGACTAAGACTACTCACCCTTAAGTATGAGGGAATCATTGCTCTGTCTGGTGTGAACAGTGCTACCTCTATTAAGTGTTGCATTTCACCTTCACAGATGTAACCTTGAGATCTCAGCCATCCATGTTATCACCAGCCGAGAGACTCCAAAGAATTAGGAAGAGGCCACTTAGAAGCAAAGAAGACATGCTGCATGAAGTAATGCAGCAGTCCCTTAACGAGAATCTAAAAGCGCAGGAGTAGAGGGAGAGTGAAAGGAGGATCCGCCAGTGGAATGAGGAGCATCTGCACCAAAGCATGGAGCGCTGGCAGCAAAGCACAGGTCGGCTGATAAGCAGCATGGAGCACCAAGCAGCTCAATCCAGGCGATCGTAGCCATACAAGTGGAGCACTAACGTGCCCGCTCCTCCACCCCCTGCAGCCCTTGTCCCAAAATTATTTCCCTTGTGTCCCCATGTCACCTTCAACCCACTTTCCCCAACATCCAGGTTCTTATCGCCACCAGCTGCCTCCAACACCTGTTGGTTCACCACTCAGCCCTGAAAATTACAACCCTTACCCACTCAACCCCCATCACCATGCATTATAGCCATCCTGAAGTGCAGCACTCATTGCACAATACTCCAGACAGGAAGGCTGAGTACGAACAGGACATATGTAAATCTGTGATTGAACCATTCCCTAACCCACCCCGTTGCCCTTTCTGTTTCCCAAGCAGTTGTGTTTCTTTTCAATAAATTAATTTTCTGTTCAGTAAATGGATTTTCGGCTATGAAAACATTCTTTATTATTGCATAAAGTAAAAGTTACCTTAGCGCAGGAAAGCAACAGGCACTGCAAGTCAGTGTAGCAAACACAGATTCCTACTAACATTGAAACCACTGCACTTCACTCCCGTGCAGGGCACCAAACATTTACTGGTGGCTTTCAGCCTCAAGTTGCTCCCTCAAGACGCACCTAATTCTTGCAGCCCCGCTGGGTCCCTCTAATAGCCCTGCTCACTGGCTGTGCAAATTCATCCTCCAGGAGTTGAACCTCTGAGTTCCATGCCTGAGTGAATCTTTCACCCTTCCCTTCATAAATGTTATGGAGGGTATAGCATGCGGATATAACCGCGGGGATGTTGTCATCGGCCAAGTCCAGTTTCCCATACAGAGAGCGCCAGCAGCCCTTTAAACAGCCAAAAGCACGCTCCACAATCATTCTGCACGGGCTCAGCCTGTTGTTGAACTCCTCCTTGCTGCCGTCAAAGATCCCTGCGTAGGGTTTCATGAGCCACGAAATTAAAGAGTAAGCAGGGTCTCCAAGGAACACAGTGGGCATTTCAACTTCCCCAACGGTGATCTTCTGGTCTGGGAAAAAAGTCCCAGCTTGCAGCTTCCTGAACAGGCTAGTGTTCCGAAACATGTGTGTGTCATGCACCTTTCCAGGCCAGCCTGCGTTAATGTCAGTGAAACATCCATGGTGATCCACAAGTGCCTGGAGAACCATTGAGAAATACCCCCTCCGATTAACGTATTTGAAGGCTAGGAGGGCTGGTGCCAGAATTGGAATGTGTCCCATCTGTCACCCCTCCGCAGTTAGAGAAACCCATTTGGGCACAGCCAGCCACAGTGTCATGCACGTTATAGAGAGTCATGGTTTTCTGAACAGGATGTGATTAATGGCCCTGCAAACTTGCATCAAAATGATTCCAGTGATCGACTTTCCCACTCCAAAATGGTTAGCGACCGATTGGTAGCTGTTTAGATTTGCCAGCTTCCAGATTGCAATAGCCACCCACTTCTCCACCGTCAGGGCATCTCTGTGTCCTCGTGCCACAGAGTGGGGTCGAGCTCCTCACACAGTCCCATGAAAGTCACTTTTCTCATCCAAAAGTTCTGCAGCCACTGCTCGCCATCCCAGACTTGTATGACAATGTGATCCTACCACTCAGAGCTTGTTTCCCGAGCCCAAAAGCAGCATTCAGTGGTGGTGAGCATGTCTGTGAATGCCACAAGCAATCTCATTTTGTATGCATTACTTGAGTCAATATCATAGACTCCTCACTGTCAGTTTGGATTTTAAGGAGTAACTCAACTGCCAAATGTGACATGCTGGCAAGGCTTGGCAGCATATTCCTCAGCAGTTTGGGCTCCATTCCTGCAGACCAAAAGGGACGACATAGCGTGCAGTACGAATACGTTGAAAGATGGCACCAAATGTGGGCGGAAGCACAGGGATTACTGGGATGCAAACTGATGCATCACGGGGTGTTGGGACAGGACCCAGAATGCCTCACACTCCCCACCCCCTTCCCACAAGCCACAGCACCAGAATGGAAAGAGGTGCTCTGTGAGATAGCTGCCCATAATGCACCGCTCCCAATATCGCTGCATATGCTACAAATAAGGCCACGCCAGTGCACTTGCAGCTACAGTGTGGACAGACTGCAGCACTTTCCCTACTGAACTCTCTGAAGGCTGATTTAACACACAGCGCTCTACATCTGCAAGAGTAGCCATGCCCTCCACCTTCAACTGATGTGGTGGAATATGACTTGTACGGGACAGATCACTTCAGTAGTCAACTTTCCACGCTCTATGATCAGCACTGGTTGTCTTTCTGCTACTGGGTGCATATCAAACTGTTCATTATAACTATGAAATCTAAAATGGTCTGTTACCCAGGTAATTATAGAGAGAGTTTCTCTCCGTTCATGTTCTGTCACAGGAATTGAAATCTGCCTGGTCGCTCTTGCTCTTCGTTCCACATTTTAAATAGTCCATGTCCAGAAGTGGAAGGGTGTTCCTGTTAGTCCATGTTAACGAACAGGGAGACTATTGTGTTCCATTGACTTGTAATTGATTTTAGTGATGTAAATCTTCCAGATGTCAAATATAAATTTCTTAACAAAACAAAACAAAACCCAAAACTCAGTCACACAAACACCTGATTTAGCAGTTTATGATTATACCAGCGATAGGAGAAGGAATAAAGATTTTTGAACTAAAGATATAGCAGGCAATGATGGTCTTATGACCACTCCCATACTAGCTACCCATTTACAGCACAGGAGCACCTTGACACAATTAAAATGCACGTCAACATGACTGGGTAGATGGGACTTTGTAGAGCATTTAAAATGGTTTGGTAAAGCTCTTTAAAAGAGTATTCAGTCTTTACTGTATTTTAACTTAACTGTAAATTAATCATCTGCCTTCTATTGTATTGGAGGATTCAGTTAATGTATTGTAGTGTAACTAGAATATGGCTAAACCACCCTGAACATGCCCAATCCAGTCTGATCTCAGAAGCTAAGCAGGGTCGGGCCTGGCTAGTACTTGGATGGGAGACCTCCTGGGAATACCAGGTGCTGTAGGCTTTAACACCTGGCAGTAGGTATAAAATGCCTCCAACGACAGATGGAACAACAGATGGAGTATACCCCAGTTGTATCACTGGTTGTGTCCAGTCTAAGCGGACCCTGCCATAGTGTGGGAATAATGCTAGGAAAAACACAAACATTGTAGTGTAAATAGGACCTAGCAGAACAATGATTTTTTCAAATATTTTGTATAAAAAGGATGTTTAGTTTTTGAGTTTATGCATACTCTGTTAGTAATTAGGGATCCTAAAAACAGATCATGTTTAGTTTTATAGATTTGCAGTTCAGCATTCCTGATGTTTATTGGTTTGTGTTATAAACTCTGAGTTTTTAATGTAGGTTTTAAAGTTTAATTTTTTGTAGAGGATGTTCATTATTTGCACAATTCGCACCAACAGCTCTGTTACATATTTATACATGAGTTTTGGAACCATCACAGCCTATGGTATAAAATGTCTTATTTAGACAAGTAATAAAACCATCATGACACTACTCTGAAAATCTAATGATGAAATGCACATTATATAGTTTTAAAATATGCTGTTCATGAAGAAATGGGTTTTTTACCCACGAAAGCTTATGCCTAAATAAATCTGTTAGTCTTTAAGGTGCCACTGGAATCCTTGTTGTTTTTGTGGATACAGACTAACACGGCTACCCCCTTATATTTAGTTTGTGTCCTCCTCCCCCCACGCTGCCAGAGCATTGTGATTAAATCATGTTGAAAGATAATGTTTTGGCAAATTTAACTTCAGTCCTTTTTTAGTCCTACATATGACTTGCAAATAACAAACGGCTGAAAAATTGAGAGGAAATTGAGAGGGAGGACTCATTGCACTTCTGTTCCTTACAAACAGCTGTAAACTAATTTTCTTTTCAAATGTTAAAAAAGTCCTTTCCAGCTTAAATCTCCTATGCCAAGTTTTCATTCCACAATGAAGCTGTGGAAATAAATGTGTAGAATAGGAGTGATTGCCCTGTGTCACCATAATAGAGAGAGAGTTACAGGACATGACAGTGAGTTTAATTAACAGTCTGAATGTGTTTAAAATGCTGTCTTCTATTTTCATTTCCATCCCTTTCAAATGAGACCCTGTCCCTACTGTGCTTGACCATGTAGCAATAACTATATTTTAACCAGGTTACAGTTAGCACAGTTTCCCTGATCTGCATGGACAGGAGATCCTTTCTGAGACTCTTAACAGCCAAACATTGTTATAGCTTTACCCCACTAGGTACATGCAGTTATGTAACATGTTTCTGACTGGAGAACTTCTTGTTTTGCACTCAACAAAAAAAAGTCATGCTAGCTACAACTCTATTTATTGCATTCATCATTGTTTCATTACTGCTGTGGGCAGGACATAAGCCCGAGTGTGTTTGAGAATTTTATATTATCAGTACATTTAAATTTGCTGCTGGGCAAGGCTGCATGAAGTTATGTTTGTGGACTAGATTGTATTTTCCAGTCCGGGGGTTAGTTGCATCTTCTAGTATATAATTTGCTACTTTTGGGGGAGAGGGTGGAGTGGTAATGAGCAATATTAAAGGTGACCTGCAAAGGGAAAAAAATGGGTTTGTGATTTTCCTTTGTACAGTATGTAAGAAGGGTATGAAAGGGTGTTTTTGTTTTTTAAACAGTTTTTTCCACTTGTTTGTTACCTTACTAATTCGGGTTCTGTCTACAAGTAATACACTGATAACTGAGATCTAGTAAAATAATGATACAGTATGACAAAAGCTAAGCAAATGAAAGTCAAGCAATTTGAGAAGAGAAGAAGAATTTGTTTTTTGTTGAGAACTGTTCAACTCCAATAACTAACATTGTGGAGAAAAGGATTCCACGTTCCCATAACCTCAGTGCAGGTTTGAGAGTTAGCAATATACAGTCTCTGAGAGATCCAATAAATCCTCCAGCAAAATCAAGGAAGACCAGAGCTGACATATCTGTAATCAGGAAAAAAATCTTTTAAAATGTTTCTTAAAAAAAAAATCCTTTGAAAGTCACCTTTAACTATCCACTCCAAAGAGAGTTGCTGTCAGGTGGAATACTATGTGTGAGAAGATGCTCATAGTTTGTGTTTGATGTGCATTTACAGTGTCCATTTATGGAATTTGGTTTTATGATAAGGAAGAATGCCAAAGAATTGCAGAGCTCATGAAAAAGTAAGTGATGATGGGTAAACAAGATTTTTCTGCTCTTTATGTGTATGTATTTCTGTATATACATGCACATTATATTGCTTGAATGGTATTACACCGCAGAACATTAACCCCATTTATACTGAACTTGTTGAATATAAGCTTGTGTGACACATCACTAAATATGGTGTATTTAAAAATAAATGTGTACACAGAATACAATACCTTTATCTCTCAAACTATATCAGAATGTAATGGGTCATCTGATTTATCCTCTAAAACCAAACAGCTCTATTTTGGAGAGGGTCTCAGTGAAAGAGTACCGCATTGGGGTTAGAATGGATAATTGTCCCCCTCTTTTGGAGGGCCTATAGTTTTAAAAGGAATTACCGTTACAGGTGTTCAAGAAAAAGAAAAGGGGTAAGTAGGGTAGATGGAACATTCATAAAGGATGCCTGCAGGTTTTTTCTTTATTTTTATATGTCCTTTCCATGTTAACCTTGAACTCCTTCTTCTATTTCTCCCTTTTTTAACAAAATGTGCAAGATTAAGTTTTGTCATTTTTCTGAAACATAAGGCGATGTCTTAATTAGCCCCGACTTCAATATATTTGCTTAAGAAAACAATTGTCAATGTGTTTTATAAGATTTAATTATACAATCAAATCAGAGATCAAACACCTCACATAAAACCATATATATTCTGTGAAACATTTCATTTCTGATAGTATTACTCTGATGTCCACTCATGTAGCTTTTTCACTTTAAGAGTCCAGTGCTGGCAGAGCCCATCCCTTCTCTGCCTACTGCGCTATATCTAATGGCTGGCTCCTTTACCCTGCTATATGCCTGTTTTGGGGCAATATTTGTTTGTTTTTTATGAGGAAGGGGTTGGAAGTGCTTAATTTCTGATAAAATGTTGTAATCATAGTTTTTGAGGCCTTTTAGGGTATGTCTAAGGTGTAGCACTATTAGACATACATACAACAAGAAATACAGAGGTCTATGTGACAGGGGAAAAAATCACTACTGCATGTCCTACAGCAATGAAGTGGCTAAATGGTGACCCAAGAAATAATTGATAGAATTTTTTTTACAGAAATAAGCAATGATCCCTAGGAAACCTGGGCTTTTAACAGCTATGTTAGTTAACTAGCTCAAGTTGCAGTTGGTGGTGATTAGGTACTCTCAAACTGGTAATTTACTACAATAAAGACTAGTTTTCAGAGGATTCATGCTATTGGATACCATGTGTAGTGGTTTATAATAACAGCATTTCATATAGATTAAAAAATACCCTGTAGCTCAGACAAGTGCCTGCGTGCTAGAACTCTCAGCATTCTGCTGCAGTTATAAAACAGCTGAGGCAGGAAATTGGTCATTTACTGCAAGTTAATGACTGAATTGTGTCTGTCTGTTCCCCACCTCCCACCACCAGTCAGAACTAAATAACACAATAAATTCCCTGTACCTTCTGGCTATGGAACCTGTGATTGAGTTTCAGAAATTCAAGTCTTTAAGGCCCGGTGTGCACAGAATTTGGAGGAAACTTCATCTTGTCCCCCAGTTAAGCCATTCTTTTATATAGACTGAAAAAATAGATAGACTTCTAGAATTTTGTTTAATGATTAAAAATAACTGTGGTTGAACTTAATATTTTCATTTATTTCTGCCTTATGGATTCCCACTTTACTCCTCACTTCCAGTCTAACTCAGCAGGAGCAATTCAAAGCGCGGCAGGGAGCTGGAGCAGGAGCCTCTCCAATGATCCAGAGCACTGGTGATAGCAAGGAAGTGGATATCTTACGGATGCTCACCAAGGCCAAAGATGAATATACCAAAGTGAGTTCTGTTCTGTGTAAAATTTCCTTTGGGCATCATGATAATATGACACCTCTTGTCATTTTGACTTCTGGTGGATTTATGTTCTTTTTGTAATATTACTTGCAAACACCAAATAATTACAGGGTGTTGGGACCAGTATGCCTATGTGGTTTTCCCTGACAAGACATGCAAAACAATTTCATGTTTGTGTATCAGTATCTTCTAAGGCAAATAATACATTTTTGTTTTTCTATGTGGGTATTATTAAGTGTTCGTAGAATCATTGGACAGGAGGGGACCTTGAAAGGTCATCTAATCCGGTCCTCTGCATTCACAGCAGAATTAAATATTATCTAAGTGATGTGAGCTTATGGGATACATTTTAGTGACTTTGATTTTGACACATGAATCTCACATACTCCTTGCATGTTCATTGGTGCCTAAGAGCTGTAACTTCTTTGATGTGGATGACATGCTCATGGTGGCTTCTAGCTGCTGGGAAGTTATTCTCAGTCTCTTTGGTAAATATCAAATGTCTTTTCCACACATTAGTTTTGGTTGAGCAGACCCCTAGCATGTAAGTAACTGTTTTTAAATGTAGTTGGTGAGACATAGTTTAGTCATTGATGGATGGAAATGAAAAGGTTCGAAACCTAGTATAATTCGATATCACATGCTTCCTCTGTGTTTTTGAGTTTATAAGACACCTAAGTAACTAATGGATTAATTAATTTTTTTCTCTTTATTACTGAGCAGCCCAAAATGTTTTAACTTTCAGAATAAAAGTCTAATCATTTCAATTATTCATAGAAATGGTGTAAATTATTTCAGAGTCTCCCTTGGATCCTGCTGCTATTTCCTATCTTTCATATGCAGCACCATTGAATAATGAGCTCATAACATATAAGAGTTTGGGGTCTGGAAATATATATTTTTTTAACACAAGCAATTTAAAGAGAGGTGATTTTATTTCTTTTATGAAATGTGGTTACTAATAAGATTTTAAGCAAAGCTGTAGCGAATTTTCTCAGCTCCCATGAAATGTAGCCTTTGTTTCTTGTGGCACAGATGCTTTTGAAGACAGTATCTTGAGATCTGTTCTGTGTAAGAAGTGGGTTTAATGCTTTAAAGAGATGACAAAAAGGAGAATTGGTGGTGTAATTTAATCCTGAATTGGTACCTAGGCTTGGATCAAAACTTTGTTGCTTCATATATAATAAAGTGTTTACAACTAATTTGAATAGCTACTATTGAAAGAACTATAATGGTACCTTCTGGCAAATCTAGAAAAACTTTAGGCTACTGCTCAGATACCTTGGTGATGAATACATGATAGACAGAGAGAATTCTCTCCCTCTCCCTTTATACATATAAATTGTAGGATATAGAGGAAGAGAAATACAAAAATATTTTGTTCAGGGACATGTGTGCAAACAAAGTCTTTGAATATTTTGTAAATTTGCTGCTGCTGCTTATGCCCCACATAATCCTATGTTTGTGGCATCATAATTGGTTGCCAAGGAAATATTCTGCAACAGAGCATTTCGCCTTCAGCTGGGGCATAAGCAACAGAAATAGTTGACCTGGTACAGAGTAGAGATCATATTTTCATGCCAGTGTCCTTAGTAACATAAAATTAGGAAAGGAGGAGGGGGACAAATAGTGACACACAGATATATTTTTACATTAAATCAGGGGTGTCATTTCAGAAAATGTTGGGAGAAGGGGTCAAAGTTGCAGCAGCATCTCAAACATTGTTATAGAATATATTATATCCTGCAGAGTTCGAGGAAGGGGTAAAAAGTGAAAGACATAATGGAGTGTATAGACCTATGAAAAGTCAGAGGAGGAACGGTAGGGGTTGCAGCTATCCCCTTTGCCTCATAGCAAATGATACCCCTGTTCAAAGGCCACTATACTTCACAACTATCGTGATTTTTGGCCACTTCATGACTGTTATACTTTCTTGCCAGCTTATGTCTCAAGAGTCATTGTGCTGAAATCAGCTTGTCCAGTCTGCTTATTATCCCTTCTGCATTCTCTGTGATTCGGGAGAATAATGGAAGCCTCGTGAGCCATAGAGTAGGAACAGAAAAGATAAACAAGCAGGTTTTAGTGCATTCAGGAGGTTTGTTTTCTTTCATTTAAGTCCAGTGGTAAAATTATCCAAAGAGACAAAGTGACTTAGGACTTAAGGGCATGTCTACATTGCTGTACAGCTCAGATTAATGCGTTGTGAATAGCAGTGTGCATCAAAGTACTCTGCTGTAACTCCCCATGTGGATGCTGCATGCACAAATTTAAAGGTGGAGGAACTCCAAAGGGACCTAACAAAGCTAGAAGAATAGACAACACTATGGGCTGATCCTCACTGGGGGGGGGGGGTCGACGGCAGATACGCAACTTCAGCTACGTGAATCACGTAGCTGAAGTTTGCGTATCTGCCGCTGATTTACCTCTCGTCCCCACGGCGGCGGCAGTCGGCGGCGCGCTCCCCTGTCGACTCCAGCTTGCGCCTCCCGGTGAGCTGGAGTTCCGGACTCGACGGGGGAGCTCCGGGCGATCAATTTATCTCGTCTTAACAAGACGCAATAAATCGATCGCCAGAAGATCGATCCCGCGCCGCGCGAGCCCTATAACATATGCCATTCAGTGTTGATTAATGCAAAGGAAACTTTTCTTAACACAAATATCTATTTTAATGTTATTGGCACACTCTTCCATCTTCCATACTGGGTCTTCAAATTGTTGTTCTAATACTGTCTTTTTAAGCCATCCACATGTAATTGGTTTTAAAGGGCAATTGCAAAGCAAAAGTGAAACTTTAGTTAAGCCCGATTTCTGCCCCGGCACTAAAGGTTCCTGATGCTACTTCCCACAAGGACAGACAGTTCCATTAACCAGGCCTTGGAGCATTGAGCATAGAAATCAATATCAACTCATTTTTTAAGAAGTTTCTCTTGCCCTCTGTGAAATTCTCTTGGTACTTCCTAGTTTATTTGAAGAGCTCCTAAATTCACCATTGCGTGCTATCAAATACAACAGCCTGCGCTTGATATTTGAGATACCCCAGTGAACTATTGTATACTAACAGGTTTTTACACCAAGGGGAAAAAACTGTAGCAGGTTAGCTTATATAGCTCTCTCTGTTGAATGCTGCCCACCCAGCCTAGCCAGAGGACATTCAGTACAGCATTTTATAATTAACTCAAGTTCCATTTTTGCTTTGCAGTTCTCCCTTCAGGGCAAAGTTTACTTTTTGGTTGTCATAGTTTCCCAGTCCTGTTGCTTGAAGCAGTTGCTGACCTTATGCCAGATGGGCACAGCATGAAGGAAGATTCAAGAACTGAACTAACGTTTTCCACCTCGCTGCTAGCAGCCCTTTTAGCATGTCTGATTGTGCCTTCTAAAACCAGTGCTGAAGGCAGCATCGAGCCAGAGATTGAAGCAGAACAGCAGGAGCCCAGATGTTTGAATTGAACGTTGATTCTCCCTCATGACATTTCCTCCCCCAAGCACCACTGTAGGAGTTACATGCCTGTCCACACAGCCACTGAGAAGTTTTTTTTGGAGAAGTAGTTGGTGTTACCCAAAATTGAGCCAGCTAGTAAGTTTAGGGAGGACTAATGACCCACCAGAATTTGGCAAAAAGCAGCACATTTATTATACTGAGAGATAAGCTCAAAATAAGGGTGGGGGGGGATGTCACACTCTCACTTGCATAATCCCACTCCCAGGATAGGCACGGCACCGGGGATGTCAGAAACCTTCAAGGTAAGTGTCCCACAGCACAGCAATGGCAGCACGATAAAGGTGAGTCTTTCGGAGTCACGATGGAATGCAGTGTGGCAAACCACTGGCCAAGCGGTCATGGGAGATACAGTCTTATGAATGCACTCCCAAGCACATGGCCCCTTCCCCGTTTAAGGACCTGCTTGCTCCTCATGGACTGCGACTAGAGATGACTTGGCCGCATCTGGTTCATCACACTCCACCTCAGACAGTGTCCATGCATTAGGTGTGTGATCGCTACCTAATTAGAGTTCCAGACACCTTATCTGCCTGGGAGCTCTTCTAATCTTCCAGCTGTTCAAGCAGCCGATTCATCCCACAAGCATTCGAGAGGAGGGGTGGGTGGACCACCTCACAGGTATTCGAAGAGGGCTTAGGAGACAAAATGGGGGGTTGGGAAGTGTAACAGACCTTTTGAGCATACAGGTTATACATAGCATACAGATCACTGCTGCTCCTACAGTGCTCGGCAGTTAGGGCAGTTCCCTCAAGCCCAGCGTTCCACAGAACCAGGACATAAATACCCAGCCTTCTCTAACAGCCCTCAAGATCTTCTTTATTGGCCTCCTCATGTAGTCATTGAGCCAATCTGTCCCTCTCTTTCTTATTAGTTTTCCCATTGTGATAGGTGTATTAGAAATGGATGGACTGGATCGTTTTCAGTCCACTCTGCCGTGTATATTTCTCAAGTTTATTTTTAACTGTTTGATAGCTGTTCTGTTATATTATCAGTCCTGCCGGGTTTGCATCTGCTACCAAGACCACTCAGTCATTTCAGTAGTAGTAGTAGTAGTACCACCATAGTACGTAGGAGATCTTTGCCATGTCCAGGACCCCACAGTGCTAGGCACTGGATAGACACAGAATGAAAAGGTGGTCCCTACCCCAAGGAGCTTACATTCTCAGACACGAGCCAGTACATGGATATAGACACATGGGGGAGCGGAGTACAACAAAACAGTTAGACATGGGTCAGCATGATAGGCAATGGTCTCTGAACACCAAAAGCCTAAGAGCCCTATTGTTTTAGTATTTACAAAGGAATTGCCATACTGTATCAGACTCGTGGTCCATCTGTTCTAGTATTCCATTTCCAACAATGCATAGAACCAGATGCCTCAGAGAAAGGTGTGAAGTCCAAAGTGAACAATTAAAGAATGACCTGGACATAAGGAAAGGTTTTTCCTAAGATTCATCAGTTAGAGGTTGGTTTATGTTCTGAAGCATAAGGATTTATAGCTCCTCCGCATTTTTGTTTGTTGTGTCTAATTAACTTATTAGTGTAAATATTTAATCCTTTTGTGAATCCTGCTTATCTATTGGTCACAGGCTCTACTACTTCTTTCTTTATACAGTGCATAATTTCCTTTTATCAAATTTATACTTGATGTCATTCAATTATGAGCGTGTGAAGAATAGCACTTGATTTATTTTTTTGTATTATTGATTATTTTGTATATCTCCAGCATGTTTCCTCTTATTTGCACCTTCTCTAAACTAAATATTCTGTTTCTCTTCATATTTTAGTCTTTCCATATGCTAATCATTTTTGTCAAGCATCTTTGAATCCCCCTCTATGTCCTCTCCGTTTTGAGATAAGAATACCAGTTAACATATCAGTATTTAACAAGAGAACATACTGACTCTCAAATGCTAATCAATCAAATACTTTAATATTTTTCCTTAAGATTTTAAGTGTATATAAACTATACATATTATCTGACTATTCATGGCATGAGCCTGTTATCTAGAGGAGATCAGCAAGTATGACCCTCAACCCTAGGAAAAAAAGATTTAAAATATAGTCCTCCTTACGAGCCTGTTTTTAAAAAAACCAGAAACTTGTAAAAATAGTAAACAAAGTGATTTACTATATGACCAAAATAAACATTATTTTTATAGGCCATCTCTAAACTTTGTTCCATGTAATTTTCAGTGGAAAAAGTATAGGATGCCAACTTTGAAACTGACACACTTGTGTTCTCTAATCTTCTCTCCATTTTATTTTCTTCTTTTACCAATTCCTTTTTGAAAAACAGCAGCAATCCACACAGGCACATTAGAGAAAAAGAAATGTGTGTTGAATTGCAAGGCTTATGCTTTTCTGAGGGTGGCAGGTGTCTCTCAATAGAGCTGTACCTGCCAGGCAAGCTGGAAATTATGAGATTATGAAAGTACTAATGTAAAATATGTAAGATGTTCATATTGATAGCCTATATTTATAAATCCTTCAGGAACCTAAGCCACTTACAGGCCATAACAGAACTAGCTGTTTACTGATAGAGAAAACCTTTAGCTGTGGTCTGGTCTCTAAGGTACCAGGTTGGTTTTGCCTTAAGTACAGGAAAAAGAAAAGATGAGGCAGGGAATTGAGATTTTTTTTCCTTTTTTTAAAATAAAAGCATTGTGGACTTGAGTCCATAAACTTACATATACTAACGTTCCTAGGAAGTCCAGATAGACTCTATTCAATATCCACATTTATCACAATCAGTTATCAGTCTTGCAAGTGTTGGTATTTCTTAAAGACTTAACCAGTTCGGGATTGTATGATACAAAGTTAGGGGAGAATATCCCTTAAGAAAGTGGTAGTTTCTTTCATTCCAAAATATGTTTTTTTTCTGTTGCAGTGTAAGACCTGTTCAGAGCCAAAACAAATGACCAGTTCTTCTGCTATCTATGACAACCCCAACCTGATCAAACCAATACCAGTGAAGCCCAGTGAAACTCAGCACCAACAAATACCTCAGCAAGGCAAGGTACACTTTAATTTGCACTCTGACTAGTGCTGCCATAACATATCAGGCATGGGAGGATGCTTGCATAGATCAAATTGTGCAATAATGTGAAGTGGAATTGGGGTGAATGGGATGATCTTAATGCAGAATTAATATCTCTTTACAAAAAATAGCTTTTCTATGTAAAATGAGGTTACTTAAAACATAGATGTTGTATGCTGATTCAAGCAAAAATAATTGAACTCTCAATTCAGGAATGCTGTTGTGGTTGCAGGCAAACTCCCAGCTAGCCTGTGGAACACAGCTTATTTTATTATTAATTTATTAATTTACATTTGTACAAATGCCTTTCCATACAGGATAGATGCCTTTCATATAACCTAAAAATACATCACTGTAGCAAGGCTATGACTCACCCCTGTGGTGCCTCCTGCTGGCTGTCCAGGAATTAGCTCTTTTCCAGCCGGAGCAACTTCTGCAGGCTGGTGTCTCACCATCCGCTGCCCCCGTGTCCCTCCCGGCCCCCAGTGCCACTCTGTGGGTCTCCCCTCCCCAGGAAACCCGGAACCCACTATCCCCACCTCACCTCCGTCTGCGGCTACTACCAGTCAGCAAAGAGCCCCCGCTCCCTGGGGAAGACTGCAGTGTAAGAGCCAGTCATCATAGGCAAGGAGTTTTTGGACCTGCTGCCTTTCCCTGCAGCCCAGTACCTTTTCAGGACTTTCTATCAGGCTGCAACCTGGGAGGATGCCAGGCCTGGGCTCCCCAGCCCAGCCTGCCCCTTCCCCAGCACTGCTCCACCCTCAATACCCTTTGTGCTTTCAGGCAGGTAGGTCCATCTCCCTGCAGAGCCAGAGGAAGACTGCTCCTAGCGCCTGGCCACACCCCTCTTATAAGGGCCAGCGGGACCTAACTGACCTGGCCACAGCTGTGGCTGCTATTCCAGTCAGCCTAAATTTGCTGCTTCCCCCAGCCACAGCCCTCTGCAGAGCTGTTCTAACCCTTTTCTGCGGGAGTGGGGCAATTGCCCCACTACAATCACAATGCAAAATCCAGCAAGCTACATCCATTATGCCATGGTAAGCAGAGAGACAGAAAGTGATGCTACGTCCCACAAGGACAGAAGGTTCTTTTCTTCCACTTCATAACCATTTTGAACTTTTCTAATATTTTATTAATGACTGTAAGAGAAGACCCTTCTCTCTAGGCATTGAAAGTGAAGTCAATACCTTTTTTCCAGAGGTAGCATATTTTTCCCAGACCAGGAGTTTCAAGGCTGTTTAAAAATCCTTTCCTCCCACATGACAGAATCATTAAATAATTCTCTTGAAAGGAGGAAGTTGTCATGGCTGTTTCTTAGATGCTGCAAGGTAACACTTCAGACAGTTAATGTAGCTTAAAGTGAACAAGAACTATGTTCACTTATTCTCTTTTTCCTCACAGAACGTGGACTCCGAACCACAACACTTATCTTTGACAACACTGTTTGGAAAACAAGAAAATCCTACCATATACCAAGATGTCCCAGAACAGTCACAGAAGAAGCAGCAACTTAATCTTTCTGTCAGGCAGCGGGTAGTGCGTTCGCTGTCCTATGAGGAGCCTAGTAGACATTCACCCTCAGGAGAGAAGCAGCTTTGCCCAGCTATTCAAAAACTTATGGTGCGTGGGACAGACCTTCATCCACTCTCTGAGCTTCCTGAGACTCGAATGTGTGCAAACGGCAATGTCCGCTCTGTAGGGGAGGTTTTCACTGGACTCTTCCAACCCGTGATGTCTCATGGTACTGTAACATCACATCCAGCCCAGAACACAGCTGGCACTCAAAGCTTGTTACAAAAACTGCAAGGACAGTCAGGATCAGTGACCAAAATGGACCCAAGTACAACAGGTCATGTAAGTTCAACAGCTTCAATCTTCATCAGGACTTCTGCTGCTGCAGCATCAGCAGCACAGATAAATAACATGACCCAGCCACATTTGGTATATTTCAATGGCTCTCTTCCAACCCAGACTTTAGGGCCTCAGACTGTTGGCAAAGAACAGTCCAAACTTTCTAGGCGGCCACTTTCCCACCCTGGCAACCAGTCAACCAATTCTGGAGTGATTTCACCCCAAGAGTTACTGAAAAAACTCCAGATAGTGCAACAGGAGCAACAGTTACATGTGTCCAGCAGACCTACCTTGGCAGCTAAGTTTCCTGTAGTTACTCAGAACACCAACACTCTAAAACCCTTGGACTCCTGGATAGACAAGACATCAGGTGCACAAAAGCAGAGCCCTCTCTTTCAGGTAAACATGTGATTTTAAGGAACTAATGCCTATGGGGAAGGTATCTAGGAATCCTTTGAGCTGCAGTTCAACAGAATTCAGTTTTATAAGGCTGTTCTCTAGCGGCAGCCCAACAAATCTCAGGCTATCAGACTCATTTTCATTTTATTACGCTCTTGTACTGCTGGGTCTGTGAGCCATATCCAGGTTATGCTCCTATGCCACATCAAGAAGTCCTGATTTCCCTAGCTTTGGTAATGTAAATACCGAAGGGTCTGATCTTTCCAGTTCACTAATTGCCATAAATACTTCAGGCATAGATTTTTCTTAGGCACTTAAGATATATACCTAATTACCAGCTTTGCGTCATTCTTTTCAGGTTCTAGTCAGATGAGTGTCTCCTACAGGTGATTCAGAATCAAAATGAGTCAGCATTCCCCTTGCCCAAAGTGCCCCTTGTCCATCAATTTAAACAATGCATGGAAGTGTTTCTTCACGTTCATATATAAGGGCTAAAGCTTAGTACAGCCCAAAACATAAAAAGCTTTAGAACAGGACTAGTGAATCCCACCAATGTGATGTGACAGTGAAGAAGTTGGTTACTGCCTCTGTAGGGGACCTGATAGGACTAATCACTGTTCTTGTATTTAACGTTGTAATTTTGATTTTCTTTTTGAACGTCTTCAAATAATATTCTGTCTAGGTCTGTGTTCCAGTGTGAGCATCTAAAGACCCCGTTGGCTTCTTTGCTAACTGGTAGTCTGGAAGGCCTTTAATTGTGCTGCAGCCTAGCAGCCCCACTGGAAAACTGATTGCTTTACAGTGCTGGTGAATGAAGTCCAGAAGCTGTGAGTAAGGATGTTACTTTGAGGAGCCAGGACACACTTCAGACATGCTCCAAATTTGTGAATACTGAGAAGAAGAAAGTTACTAACTTTATTTTCCCAACTCACTCAAATATGGGCACACTCTTCTTGACTTTTCCCACTTTACCAAACTAGTCATAACCGTCCCTTTTCACTTAAGAGAGTTTTGCTACTCAGAGAAGCCTGAAAGAAAATTCTTTAATCAACTAGCCAGCAATTTGAAGCCACCTTTGCCACTAAAAGCACTGATAAGAGCTGAAGATTTCCAATTCCACAACCTATGTGTATGTGTCTTTGGGATTCATTTGGGTGAATCTATGTATGTTCATGTTTTCTGTGGGTTAGTCTATAAAATGTTGCAGAAACAGTTGCTTACAAAGGTGAATTTTGACTTCTCAGCCACCAGTGGAGATTACTATTTGCGGTGACATAAGTAAGGGCTTGTCTTCACATACAGTGCTACAGCAGCAGAGCTATACCAGTGCAGTTGCACTGCTGTAGCGTTTTAGTGAAGAAGATACTACACCATTGGGAGAGCTTCTCCTGTCACCTTTGTTAATCCACCTCCCTGAGAAGCGGTAGCTATGTCGACATGAGAAGATCTCTTGTCGATATAACACTGTATACATGGGATGGTTAGGTTGATATAGCTGCATCTATCAGGGATGTGGATTTTTCACACCACTGAGTGACTTAGTTATACTGATACAGGTCTGTAGTGTTGACCTGCTCTCAGTGCTAACGAATAAAAAGAGAACCAGACCAGTGGTCCATCTAGCCCAGGACAGCCCTAGTCCTGTCTTTCAACAGTGGCCAATGCCAAAGGGAACAAACAGAACAGACAGTCACTGAGTGATCCATCCCCTGTTGTCCACTCCCAGCTTCAGGCGGTAAGATGCTAGGGACAACCAGAGAATGGGGTTGCATCCCTGGCCATCTTGGCTAGTAGCCATTGATGGATCTATCCTCCATGAACTGATCTAATTCTTTTTTAAATCCCATTATAGTTTTGACCTTCACAACATCCCATATATGGCAACAGATTTTACAGATTGATTATGAATTGTGCGAAGAATTAGCTTCTTTTGTTTGTTTTAAACCAGTTGCCTATTAACTTCATTGGGTGACCCCAGTTCTTGTGTTATATGAAGGAGTAAATAACACTTCTTCATTCACTTTCTACACACCTTTTCTCACCCTTAGTCGTCTCTTTTCCAAGCTGAAAAGTCCCAATCTTATTAATCTCTCCTTATATGGAATCTGTTCCATACCCTTAATTATTTTTGTTGTCCTCCTTTGTACCTTTTCCAATTCTAATATATCATTTTTGAGATGGAGAGACCAGAACTGCACACCGTATCCAAGGTGTAGCCGTATCATGGGATTATATAGTGGCATTATGATATTTTCTCTTATTATCTATCTATTTCTTAATAGTTACCCACAGAGCTGTCCCTAGGGACCCTGGGCCAGCACGGGGCCAGCAGCCCAGAGCCCCTGGACTTCCAAGGGCTAAGCAGATCAAAGCAAGCATATCTATCACACTGAGGAGATATAAACTGCAAGACTCCTTATAATAAATGGAAAGGGAGGTGGATTTTTTTTTTTTTTGCTGTTTTTAAAATTAAATAGGCAGCTAGTATTCTTTTTTTAAATTATTATGAAGTAACGAGTTTAAGCTTTGTTATAACGTGTGTTGTTTGCCTGGACTGCTCAAGACCTGAATACTTGTGTAGGAGGAACTCTGAGTTGGCTTCTTAAATACCTTCCTGCAGTTTCACATATGATACTCCTTGATGAAACATAGGAGCCTTGGCTTATAACAGGCTTATTCAAATTGATACAACCTATGAAAGTGAGATCTTGGAAGAATGTTGCCATTTTCATAATGTTGATAAAAATACTGTCTTGATAATAATTAATAAATAGTGTTAAATAAGCATGTCATAAAAACAAATTTTATATTTCCAGGATCACTGCTTTTATAATTTAGGAAGGGGTTTGCAAGACTTGACATTTTAGTGAAAGGGGTTCACAGGCTGTTAAAGTTTGGGAACCACTACTATAGACTGAAGACTTGTTGTCCATCTTATCCAGCGAATAAACATTTCAGTGAGATAGATTTGGCACAAATATATTTTTACATGCTGATGCAAGATTAATCAAAGCAGATTCTGACAATAAATGCACCAAAAAGTCTCTTCCTTATAATTGTTTATCATTCAGTATGGTATCTGCTCCTACTACAGATCAAAGGACAGTAAAGCAAATTTTATGTTGTCTGCCAGGAATAGGATGCTGTCTCAACAATATCTTCATTATTGGGGGGAAAAAAGACCAAGCGTATTTAAAGAACAGATAAAATTCTTCAGTGGCGAGGAGACTATAGCTTGATTTTCTCAACAACAGTCCTGACATGTTACAAACCCAGTTTTAAATTGGCTTGTGATGTATCTCCATATGGCATAAGAACTTTCAACTCCCATATGAAAAGGAAAGACTGGTTGCAGGAAAAATACCAAAAGCTGAACAGAGCTGTGCTCAGATCTACAAAGGAGGCACTCAGCCTAGGAAAGTATCCATATAAAGGCAACAAGTAAGCATGTTTAATTCCCAGTGGGAAAGCATTGATCCCTAATAGAATTTAAGCACATGATTATCATTAAGCATGTGCCGTTCTGAATAGGGATGGTCTTAAGTACATGCTTAAGTGTTTTCATGAATTTATGCCACGATCACAAAAGTACCTACCATAGCCTTGACACTATACAAATAATGTATCCTATTTACAATAGACCATTTACCCCACTTCTTAGATCAGTCTTAAATCAGTTACACATTTCAATATAGGGGTTTATTTCTATCTGTGCATAAATATGGTACTTTGTATTGGTGGTGGTACTCAGTGGTGGTACAACTGGAATTTTTTACTTGTCACAAACATAATATTTAATAAATTTGAAAAATACCATAATTTCTGAATTAAACTTGGAAAGACTTTTTTTTAGGTATGACAGGGCAGTTCATGAAAATGCCTAGGAGCATTTACCTCATGGTGGAATGAGCTTTCCAGTCACAAAAGATTCTTTCATACCAGATGAGGTACTTGGGTAATAACAATTAACCTGCACTCACAAATATTTAAGAAAGGGAGCCTTCTGAACAACAAAAATGAAATAACTAGGATACAGCTAAATTTGGCATACAGATGTAGTTTCAGATGTAATCAACAGCAGAAGAGTGCACCAGTTGTCTACAAGTGCATGGCAACAAAAAAATGTTTGTACTCCTGGTTTTAACCTTAAAATCTTGGCAATAGCTACCTCTAGAATTTGCTGAGACATTTTTAGGTGAAATGTTTTTATTTCTAAGTGATACTTGCTAAAAATGGCCAGAAATCCACAACACTTACTCTATCTACTAATGGTCTAAGAGACTCATTTGATACATATGGAATTCCAAGCAGCTAATGTGTGATAGTAGGCCCCAATTTACATTACAAGAGTTCTAATACATTTCTCAGCTCAAACAATATAACATAAATTCACCAAGTGCCATGTTATCCACTGCAGACAGCATTGCTGAATACTAAACAGAAACATTTAAGTAAATACTTTGTTTCAAAGCATCATATTTTTTCTTGTTGTCTATTGCAATACTCTACAACTGACAACAAACTAAACTCCTGCTGTGCTGATGGTGAGTCAGAGATTTGAGTCTTGATCTGGTGAAGCTAGAGATAAATCAGTGCATGTTGAACGAACAAGCAACTCAGGTTAAATTCTATCAGAAAAAATCTATTAGCAACATTTTTAGGAAGGTGATTTGTGTCCTTATGGGGAATTATTCAAAGGTAAGAGAAATGGCTGACTGGCAAAGTAGTGTCAAAATAGACGGAGTGCTGGTCTACAGAACTGCAGTAAATCGATCAAACTTATACAACTTCAGTTATGTGAATAACGTAACTGAAGTCGACGTAGTTAGATCCCTTATTGCAGTGGCTACACTGCACTGTGTCGATGGGAGAGTGTATCCCGTTGACTTCCCTTATGCTTCTCTGGGAAGTGAAGTACACAAATCGATGGAAAAGTGATCTCCCATCGATTTAATGTGTCTTCACCAGAACCGCTAAATCAACATTCGCTGCATCGATTGCAATGGTGCCGATTTACTGGTAAGTGTAGACGTGCCCTGAGTGTCCTATATTGGCAATCTTGAATTTGGCACCTACACATCTGGTAGCCAAGTGATTATCTCAAAGGTGTTTTATCTGAAATTACTCCATTTCCAAATATTCTTTAGGATCTTCAAGCCATAGTAATCACACTTAATGAAAATTGCAGGTGGTACTACAGAGATTACAATAATAGTAACAGAATCAACATCTGACATTTCTAATGGAAGTTCAGAAGCCATTGGATACATTTTGTCACTTAGATAACTGAAATATCTGAACTAAATATCTAAACTGAAAAAAATCTTTCTGTTGAAGAAGACTATCCTCTACATGTAAGGAAGCTACTTAAATGCTAGAATTTATGCACATGTAGAATCTAATTTGTTAACAACAATATATGTTTTTTAATTTGTTACACAGAAAATTTAAGACTTTATTTACAAGAAATAGGTACATATATTTTCTATTCTTATCCTGAGACAAAATTGTAGGTGTGAAGATCACTTAGGTGTTGCATTAGCCAAATATTAACTTGCTCAGTCACCAGTACATGGCAGGGTTACTTACACACTTAGCCTCTGTTTTATGTATACTAGTGAACAGCAATTCCTCTCCTGAAAAACAAATAATTCTTAAGTGATGCCTACTAAACTACATTGTATGTTTGCTTATGACTAGAATAAGTATGTGCTATTAAAAACACAACATAGTACCTGTCTACTTCTGTTACAGATTGCATACAGAAACGTGGTATCTTTGATTTTTAAGAACCTGACACTGAATCCAAATTCTGTAGAAGCATATTACTTTTATTTTACGTAGAAACATCCCTGCCAGCATTAGTCATTTTGTTAGAACAGAACTACTAATAAGAAACACTAGGGGCCACCAGTGTCGCAAGCACAGACATGCATGTACCACCTCCCTGCCGGCTGGCAGCAGCCGCACAGTGAGTTAGGGGAGACCTGCCATTCATGTGCAGGGAACGTAGACTTGCTTCTTTCTGTTACGATTGCAGGTAATAGGAATTGCAGGTAAATAGTTTTCTTTTTTAAAAGCAGTATGTCTTTGAAAAGCAGAAAAACAACAGTGCAGTTAGTGATAGGCATTGGCAGAGTATGCATATTGCATGACTTTTCATATCCACAAATCCTTTTAGAAAGTTTTTCTGCTCCTGTAAATTTACAATCAGAAAGTAGTTGAGAACTTACTCCTTTTCTCTTTTTTTTTTTATTCTGAGTGGCTGCATACTATGATGAATAGTGCCCAAATAGTTTAGATAAAACAACAATAAATATTTGTTTTGTTGTTATCATGTTGGTCCCAGGATATTAGAGACACAATGTTGGTGAGATAATATCGTTTATTGGACCTACTTCTGTTGGTGAGAGATTCAAGCTTACATAAAGCTTTAGAAGATGCTACTATCAGTGTTTGTCCATATATTAATAAAAAACAAGCATAATAACAATATTACTCCCACTGGAAGCCTCTCAGATAATGCCAGATACTTGAGCAGTGAGGAAAGCTACAGACTAGAATTAAGGTCCATTATTAGAACTTTTTTGCAAACATTTAAAGAGCACTGTCACATTATCTTATTCCTACCAGCATTGTCGGTGCTGCACATTTAATAGTTCTAAATATATCCCAAAATTAAAAGGATAAAAACTGCAGGCTCACAATCTACTTTCAAATCAACATGTTCCCCCTATTTAGAGTAAAATTAAGGGTACTTTGACGGAATCATAATAACGTCTAGGTTTCTGGTAAAGATGTTCTTTTTTTCTTTAAAGGTTTTTTTAGTCTAGTGAATTGAGCATGGGCCAGGAAGTCAAAACTAGATTCTGTTCCTGACTCTACCTGCAACTCACTATGGAACTTTGGGCAAGTCATCTAACCTCCTGTTCCTGTTCTCCTCTCTTTAAAATGAGGATGCATACCCCCCAAAGTATTTTGAGAGCTATAGATGAAAAGTATTATACAGCACTTTTAAGTTCAAAATATTTATTAAAGTACATTCTCATACCAGAGAGCATATTCTCAAAACCCAAACTGGGGGACATGGAAGGACCATCCTTATAAGAAGGACCTCAAATGTTGCAGGTTGTCATTCTTCTATAATGCTAGTATTTATCCTAGTCTAATTTTTATAGTAAGCTGATTTTGTATAACTAGCAAGTTGCTTAAATATAGACTTTATTACACTTGAGATTCAGTACTGCAATCTGGAATTGGATGATTGGTTGTGAGCTCCAGATACTCTTAATCCTCAGTGCATCCCTGCATATCTACTATTGTGAATCTATTTCAGTCAGGCACCCGTTTAATCTTTACCCTTGTATTCTTAGTGAATATACACATTGCTTAGTTGCTTCCATTTTTTATTAATTTGTGTGTTGGCAGGTCATCTCACCTCAGCGTATTCCTGCTACTGTGACTTCTGCACTGCTGATGTCCCCCATGCTGTTCACACAGTCCACACCTGCTCCACAAAAGGCAAGTGAAAGTGGGTGCTTACCACCAGCAAATCAAGAATCTGCTGCCAATTCAGCTAGCCTACGCCTTCCTATGCAGAATGCAGAGCCATCTGTCGTAAACAGCAACTCATTGACCAAGATGCAGCTGCAGGAAACTCTTTTACACCTGATCCAGGTAAAGAATCCCTCCTTCTTGTATGGTTGTATCCCTCCTTCCCATTTTGATTTAAATATCTCTGATGGATAATTGGTCCCATCTGCTAGTCTGAATGATAGATTAGTGAACTAAAATATTAACTGGGAATGGTAGTGTTTCTGGCTGTATATTAAAGAAGCACTAAATCATTGGCTAAGGAGATAATAGTCCCTCTTGCTACAATTTTGGTTTAACTGTGCTTTGATTAGTATATGCAGTTTGGGGTGCAACAGTACAAGAATGATAATAAATTTGAGGGGATTCGGGGAGAGAACAAGGATGTTATGGGTTTACAGGAATTGGCTTAAAGGTGAAAACTACTTACACATATGTAGTTTAGCCAAAGGATGAGCATCTCAATGGTAATACTTTGGAAATCCTTAAAAAATATCCATGCTGAGTGCAGTAGACGTTCAAGCAGGAATAAGAAATAATTGGATGAATGTGAGCACATGAAAATGAAGGATAAATATCCAGAAAATATTTTAACAACAAGGTCCACTAAATGTAGTTTTCCAGCTTGATTTGCTCAGATATAGTCTTGACAAAATATACAGAAATATTATGTAGAAAACAATCCTGTATTCGTCACAGGGTGGAATGAGTACTCTTTGAGACTCCTTCCTATCTTCAAATTCTATGGATACTAGAAAGAGTGGTTTTAAAGGGGATGTGGTAAATGTCAAAGGTAAATGTATATAATTTATAAGGAATAAAGAAAGACAGGTCTTGAGTTTCAATTTCTAAGCCCAGGCTACGTGCCTACGCATGTGGAGATCCTCTATTTAGCAGGAAAGGTGAGCTAATAACTGACAACATCAAAAAGGCTGAAGTGTTTAATGAGTATTTTGCTTCAGTCATCTCTAAAAAAGTTAGAGGACCAAATAATTAATATTAACAAGGAGGAAGGAATGCAAAATAGGAAAAGAATATTTAGATAAGTTACATGTATTCAAGCCAGCAGTAGGTATAAAATGCTTCCAACGATAGATGGAACGACGCATCGGTTGGAGTATACCCCGGTCGTATCACTGGTTCTAAGCGGACCCTGCCATAGTGCGGGAATAACGCTAAGAAAAACACACATGTATTCAAGCCAGCAGGGCCTAATGGATCTCGCCTTAGGATATTTAAGGAACTACATGAAGCAATCTCAAAACCATTAGCAACTATTTCAAGAACTCATGGAGGACAGGTGAAGTCCAGAGGGCTGGAGAATGGCAAATATACTTATCTTTTAAAAGGGGGAACAAAGAGGACCTGAAGAATTATAAGATCAGTCAACCTAACTTCAGTACCTGGAAAGATACTGGATCAAAACAATCAGTTACTAAGCACCTAGAGGATAACAGGGTTGTAGAATAGCCAGCATGGATTTGTCAAGAACAAGCCATGCCAAACCAACCTAATTTCCTTCTTTGAAAAGGTTCCTAGTCTTGTGGATGGGAGTGGGGGAGCAACTGACATAATAAATCTTGATTTTAGTAAAACTTTTGACACAGCTCTACATGACATTCTCATAAGAAAATTAGGAAAAAGCAATCTAGATGAAATTATTATAAGGTGGCTGCATAAATCGTTGAAAGACCATACTCATGCTGTCCAACAAGGAAAGCATATCTAATGGGGTCAGTTTTGAGTTTGGTACTATTCAGTATGTTCATTAATGATTTGTATAATGGAATGCAGTGTGTGCTTATAAGGTTACGGTTTTGTTATGGCTATTTTTAGTAAAAAACATGGACAGGTTGTGGGAAATAAATATCCACGGAAGCTCATGACCTGTTTGTAACTTTTACTAAAAATAACCAGGGGGGACATGCGTCATAAAAGTCAGAAATGATTACAATAAAAATGAAGAGAAAACACAACTGGTGCCTAACTTAACAAACTGCATTGAAATCAAAGTTTCTTCAGCACATGCTTTCAGCAGTCTTACTGACCAAACTCTTTAGGACAGGACCCCTCCCCAGAGTCCAATGACTGTTTCCTTTGTCTCTTCAGGTGCAATGAATATGATGCGTGGGGGGTGGGAGCCTTGAAGTATCTGCCCTTTTTATATTTTCAGTCCTCCTCTTGAAAAACATTTCCAGGTAGGAGCAGGGAACAGGCAATCTTTGTGGAAGGAAACTCCATGCTGTTCCTTTGCTAACATGTAGATTTTTGCCTCTGCCCGCTTGCTTAGCAGGTAATGGTCCATCAGCCTTATTTACACCTGGCTGAGGCATCAGCTTGCCCTTTGTCTCTGAGGAACTGGCTTGGCTACTCCTCAAACTTACCTGGAAAACATACTTTTAATCAAGATTTCAGCTTATGTTTATAACGTCACATGTAAGACTACAACATACATTTTACCATGATATTATATATCGGCAAATTATGAGCTTTCAAGGGATACTTTGTATACAGATTATTGCAATAGAATGTAGAGCGTGAACACAGTTATGTTCTGTCACAAGGATCATGCATTTTACTCTTCGAAGCTTTGTCCGCAAAATGTACATATGGGCAGGTCCTTTCAGTGATTATAAAGATTAATTGGGTTGCTTGGAAATTATTTGCTATTTAAAACAGACTGCATTTGATACTGGAAGCCTGCTGCACACCAGTTGTCTCCGGATTTGGATCATCAATTTCATATGCTTCTGACTTTCCCCAAGGAATGTCCTAATTTTAATTATCCTCCTATGCTCATGCATGGGTTGGTTCGTTCCCTCGTAATTTGAGTTGTTCTGTTCCTCCAGGCTGTCAGGTTCGGAAGCAGTAGTTCTTAAACTGTGGTGTGCAAAATCCTGGTGGTCTGCAAAATGAACCATTTTGAGAGCCAGCCAATATGGCGCATTGCTGTGCTGGAAAGGGGGATGGTCCATGGAAAAATATTTTAGTGCAAAGTGGTCTGCAGAATGGAAAGTTCAAGAACTACTATCCTAAAGAGTCATAGAGTTCAAAGCCAAAAGGGACCACCAGATCATCTAGTCTAGTCTATCACAGGTCACCAACACCACCCAGCATCTGCTAAACTAGCAACTGAAATTAGGCCAAAGACTACAGCTCATTCGAGACTAAATTACTGTATGCTAATTTACATTACCAGATCCACCAATGACTGAGACCCTTGCAGTGGCTGGGAATTGATAGAGATACCCGGATGATCCTAGCAAATGACCAATATCCCATGCTGCAGAGGAATGTTCAAATATCACTGACAATCTCACTTGAAGGAAAATTCCTTCCCAACTCCACATATGAGGATCAGTTAGACCCTAAGCAGGTGATCAAGAATCTGCCAGTTACTTAAGAGTGCATGAATGGGGGAACCAGTGCAGATTAAGAACATTAAAGCCAATGGCATTCAGTAAAGGTGAAACAGTTTTCACAAAATTTAGTGTAGGGACAGGAAGAAACTCAGCCCACCCGCTCAACCAGGCACTTTGGTATTATTATTGCAGTAGTGGGTGGGAAACACAAACTATGTAAAGGACCTCTTAGATATGTGATAATTAGGGTGAAGAGAAGAAATTACAAAATTTCCTGTTTCCAATATATGCAAAAATGCTGTTAAAGCTGTTAGCCAGAGGTAACAAAAGTGTTTGGGTTTTGTGTTCTGTTTTTGTATGTTTGATGATGAAAACCAATTGGCTAGTGCCAGTTTTGGCTGGGTTGGTAAGGTTGAAAATTGGTTAGACCCTGAAATGGAAAGAATTCAGAATCTTTTAGCTTGAGAATTGTGATCTTCCAGTAATAAGTCTTATTTATTTTGTTTTTCAGAATGACGACAACTTCTTAAACATTATCTATGAAGCTTATCTCTTCAGTGTGAGAAAAGCAGCAATCAAAAAGTCTGTGTAAAAGAGAATTTTAAAATTAAATTTCTGTGACTTCTTGAACTCCAGGAAGAAAGTCTCTCATGCCACGTGGTGTTACATTGTTTAAAAACGTCTGCCTTTAAAAACAATAAAATGAAATAAATGGTCCTAGACTTTTTAGCTACACTTAAATATTGCTAGTTGGCACGTACATGCTGTACTGAGAAATGTGTGGGTGGAAACTGCTTTATTGGGGGAGAGGGTAACAATGCTGCTAAAGACTTAATCACATATCTTAAATTATTTTTCTTACATGGGCCTGTTGCTAGATGAATTATATTTCCTTCATAAAGACTCTGTTCTCAGAGTTCATTTTTCTTTTTATTTATGGTTGTGGTTATTCATGGACTAGTTATTTAACGTCTTTTTTTCTCAGTTAGATGTTATCACTCCATTACTCAACACTATTCCACAATGAACAGTGCCCATTCCTGGCCACCATGTGGCAGTGTTGGACTGTTTTTAAGCATATGAAGATATTGGTGAAATTTTGGAAGAGAAATGATCTTTTGAAACGGGTTGTTCCATCACCTTTTCTACCTCTCCTCCCCCCGCCCCCCGCAATAATTGTTTCAAAGAAAGTGGTGGCATTTGTCCTCAAATTTTTTTTTTTAATGAAAAGCAGTTTGTTTTGTCTTCAGAGTATTTATAGCCAGCTGTAGAAATAGAACTCAGGAGGTTTTTTTTAAATTATAGGGTTGCCCTTTTGTTTGTGACTGTTCTTGCTGTTAACGTAGATCTGATGTGGCACTAGTGTCATGTTTCTGTGCTTCTGGAAGCAATCTGCATAAACATAAGCAATATGTAAACTGGTCAAGAAAACAGTTACTTGGTTTATAAGTCCCTTTTTAGTACAGTGAAACCTCCATTTAACTGACTAATTCGGGCGAGGGGGTGTCCGTTAAATGAAAAAGTCCGTTATTTAATAATATTTTTTTTTAAAACGAGCTGTCGGAGCAGCAGCCCAACCGCCACAGAGTCAGGGCGGCAGCCAGCCAGCCCACCTGCTGCCGGGACCCAGGCGGCAGCTGGGAGCCGGCAGCCAGCCAGCCCGCTCGCTGCCGGGACCCGGGCGGCAGCCGGGAGCCGGCAGCCAGCCAGCCCGCCCGCTGCTGGGACCAGGGCGGCAGCCGGGAGCTGGCAGCCAGCCCGCGAGAAATGGATTTGGGATGCATCAGACTTGCTCAGAAATTTTGTCCATTGCATCCGAAGTCCGTTAAATCGAGGTCCATTAAATCAAGGTTTTACTGTATGTTCCAAGAGCAGATGGGTCAGTGGTTCCAATGATCCATTTATAAAGAAAATAAAATGGATTAGCCAGAGTGTTCAGTGGATTCATTTTACTACCACGTGGACTAAGTATTTAGTTCTGAAAGGTCAGTTGTCAAGTTTAAGCTCTGATTTAATATCCTTCCAAACTTGTGTAGGAATGAAATAGATTACAGTGAGAAATTTGCTCGACATTAACACATTTTTAAATCAATCAGACTAAACAAATGTGGTGTTTTTAGTTCTTAAATGCTTCAATGGCAGATGGTATATGTAAAGCCATGGTTTGTTCATAGTCCTCATCGAAGAAAAAATCAGTCCACATTTTTTTCTACTTTGTAATGCTACAGTATAAATATGGTACTTTCTTACTTACCAGAACTGTTTCAGAACCAGATCTGTTGATTGTAATGACAAAAGTATGTTTTATTACTTTACTCCCAGTACTGTTGAGGCAAATCAGCAAAGGCCTTGTCTACATGGGCATATGTGTTTAGTATTATATACAGTGTGAATTTAAACTGATCTAGTCATTTGGTTATATAGTTCACACACACACACACACACACTATGTGAACACTCTAATTCTGGTATAAAGTGGCTTTTTTCAGTTTAATTTGTTATTTGGGAATGGGTTTAAGCTAAACTGAAAACAGCCATTCTTATACCAGAATTAGTATGTCCACATAGGGGTTATACCTGTGTAATTATGTAGAACTGGTAAAACTTTCACATGTAGGCAAACCCTAAGAGAACAAGGTAGATTCTATTTCTTTTTGCTCATCAATAAAATGCTTTAGTAAGTTTCAGTCACTTATAACTATACAAAGCTACTGAAGGCAACAGGTTGCACGGGTATCATGGAGGGCATACCTTAAAGAAAAGGGGCCTGGTTCTGATCTCACATCCATTATACAGAGGTGTGATTCTATTGATTTCATTGAAGTCACTCTTGAGTGTAAGTAAAATTGGAATAAAGACCAGTGGGTTGCATCAGTGTAATCAAGAGCCTGATGTAATTTGAGGATGATAGATATGTATAGCTAAAGACCTAATTTGGCCTATAGAAGCTTTATTACTACTGATGTGCTAAAAGGAATTATCTTAGTTTGACTATGATACATCATCACAAATTGAGTTTTTTGCAAGCCTGTCACAGGGGAAGCATTCTTACTTATAAAATAAGCACATTTAATATAGACATAATTGAGATCAAATGATGCCATTTTTGCATTTGCTTTTCAAAGTAGAACAGCATTTCAAGAAATTCTTTAAACCTTGACCTTTTCAACAGCCTCTTGGGATGCATCAAAAACAGTGGTATTGGCTCTCTTTCAAATTGATAAGATACTTGACCTAAAAAACAAACAAACTTTGAATCAAACATTGTCTGGTAGGAGCAGACAACGCTGTATCTCAGAAACAAACTCTGAAGTGTCTTTTTCCATTCTTCTGGTCACATATGCACAATGTAACATTTCAGAGTTCTTCATCCACCCATGGCTCACTGCATGAGAATGCCCTGGATTTCTCAGGAGGCAAATATTTATCTCCTGAGGGAGAGTTAGGATGAAAAGAGGTGAGATGAACCTATTGTCTTGGCTGACTTGTGTGCTTATCAAGAGCGTTGGGGGCGGGGGCGGGGGATTGAAGGGGGGGAGAAAGAGAAGAGAGAGAATGAGGCTCAGAAAGAAATCCCAGATTCTTGGCTGTGGGGAAAAAAAGGATGGTGAGATCCACCACAAGGGTGAAGTCAAGCTTGCATGGTAGCTGAATGTAGAGAGACTTGGGCTGGGGAGAATGACTGAAATATTATCTTGTAGCTGTGGTTAAGAGGGGGAAGGAAGGAGTGTGAGCGAATGAGCAAATTGAAGTATCTTTGTGTCAGAATAAGACCCCTATAGTCAGAACCATCCACAACTAGAAAAGCCAGAACTTCTCCAGACATTTCTTAACTAGCAGCTGAGATCTTTAATGCTATGTTCTGTTTGATAACATGCTTGTTTTTAAAGCATAAAACCAAATACCTGGTCAGTTACCTGTACACAGCCCATGTCTGCATGGGTGTCAGAACCCTTTCTGTTAAGTTTTGTAGGTCACCTCAAAGCTAACGTGGTTTAGAACAGTTGGAACTACTTTGGTATTAAGGCACTCTTAACAGCTTAAGGCAGGGGTGTCCAAACTTTTTGGAAAGAGGGCCAGATTTGGGAAGGTGAAGATGTGAGAGGGCTGGACCCCCCGCTCCGGCCGCGCTCTCCTTCCCTCCCCCCCCCCCCCCCCCCGCTCCGGCCGCGCTCTCCTCCCCCCCTCCCCCGGCTTGCCTTGCCTTGCCTCCTGCCCCGGCTCTGACTCCGCTCTTCTCCCTTGCCTTGCCTCGCCTTGCCTGGTGCCCCGGCCCCGCCTCCGCTCTTCTCCCCCCCCCCCCCGCTCGCCTCTTACTGACCCCGCCCCTCTCCTCCGGCTGCGGCTCCGCGCACTGGTTGGCGACAGTGCTGGCGGGCCGCATATTATTGATTTTAGAACAGAACCTGCGGGCCGGTGAAAATTTG
This sequence comes from Sternotherus odoratus, assembly GCA_032164245.1. Lineage (NCBI taxonomy): Eukaryota > Metazoa > Chordata > Testudines > Kinosternidae > Sternotherus > Sternotherus odoratus. Next base: position 95,361,301 of record JAVMKO010000001.1, on the reverse strand, counting down.
AACATGGGCCTCAATTGGCCCCAGGGCCGGACTTTGGACATGCCTGGCTTAAGGGCTCCTTAGTTTTAAGGCCTCCTGAGTTAAGAAGGCCCGTCAGTTAAGGCAGCATTGCTGAAGTGATAGCAGTGCTTTTCTGTACCCTGCTTTTATCTCTTCTAAAAAAGAAAGAGGCAAGCATGCAAGTCAGGAAATGTGAAAGGATCAAGTGAACATGCTGTAGAAACGTCCATGTTGCACATCTGTCATATATTTTATTCCTCTTTAACCACGATTCTCTTTAATATGCTACTGTGAGCTTCAGCAGACTCCGTTGACACTTGTGTAGAGAACGTAACTTTATGGGATTTCCTTTTTTATATGCTGTATTTCTCAGTCTTACCATTTCATTTGTGTTAATTTTCAATTTAATTTCACTTTTTGACTGCCTACAAAACTCCTTTTACATAAAACTCACCGGGAAGATGGTATATTAGCAGAAACCCAGTGAAGTGCTGGAGCATGATCTCTGATTAATCCTGTCTCTGTCAGTGTTATAATTATCATGGGAATATATTATACTCAGTGAAGGAATCCAAGCCTGTCCCCAGGCTCCTCTCATAGAACATTCAAATCGTTAATCTGATTTTATGCATTAATTTCCTATTGCTTTTCTTTTTTCCTTTCTTTTTTTTTATTGATGCAAAGGGAATAATTAAAATTCTGCATTACTCTCCTTGAAAGTTTTATTTTAATGTAACTAAGTAGGGGGGTAGTGGGTCGAGAGTGAAAATCTTTAAATTGTGATGAGCTCTGGGTTTCAGTTGCAAGTGCAATGAGTTTCCTGGTTTCATCTTTGTCCCTCTGGGGCTTTAAACCCACAACACACAAGTTGGCAAAATCAGCAGTCTAGATTAAATAGAGGTTTTATGGTACAGCATTTTAGGATCTAAGTCTAAGATAAGGCATAGTAAGAGGACATCTCTTCCCAGGTGGGTTCTTCAGTTGTGTAAGTACAAAAAAGTAGGATTCTTCTATCTTGGAATGAATATTGAACTGAACCTTAAATACTCGGACAAACTATTCTACTAATCCTGGTAGGTAGAGTAAGAACTTTTAAGATGAATGTCCCTTAAGACTTTTGCTGCTTTTCCAAACTGCTACCGCTGGTATTCCTACCGAGCTTGTTCTGATCTTTGGACACATTTTTATGTTCAGCTGGGAAAAGGGAGAAAAGAAGGGAATCAAATATAAGCTTCATGTTAACAAGCCGGGGGACACTACTTTCCCAGTGAAATTAGTCCTCTAAAGATGCCATACAGATTAAAGTACAAATCCAATCTTGAGTCTTTTAACATATGCATCTACCACTTTAGCTATCTGGAAGTGCATAAAGACATTTGCTGTTAAGACTTTCCTGATGACGCATACTGAAACCCTAGCTTGTCCCGGAAGACCAGGTAGATTGAAAAAAACCTAAACCAACTCAGAGATTTACTCTTTTAGTGTCATTCAAAAATACAACCATCAAAGGTTAGATTTTTATTTCTAAAATGTTGATGTTCCTATTACTCTGGAATAGATTAGGTAGATACAGAAATCCATGTCTAAGTATGAAAATTATTCAGGTATGCAGGGAACAAATGGATTACCATTTCCTGTGTAACTCAGAATAGCACTGAATAGATAAGGTGCAACATGTAAAAGAAAGAAGCAAAATTTCAGGTTGCTGTACAAGATAATTTCTGGAGAAATATGCACAAGATACATAACTGCCACCTGCTTCTAATATCCTGGAGAGGTTTCCAATAGGAAATAATCGAGTGAATCCAAAACAAACATTGCATGTAGAGGATGCAAAACAAAGAAAGTTGTTTATTCAGTATATTTGTATTCATAACCCCAATATAGTATGGCTCAGACAAAACACTGCCACTAAACAGAATATAAGATATGAAACAGATTACTGCTCAGTGAGCTACTTGGGGGGAGAGGGGGGGAATGTGGACCATGACAAAGTGCTAAAACTACTCTTGTGTACTGAGAAAGATGTTAATCTTCCATTTAGACAATGAATAAATAAATAACTCTGGACTTATTCTGTACCAAATTCCCATGTACTGTGTATAAAAATTACATGCATACTGGTGGACTGCAGAGTGTATCAAATAGCTGTGTGTGTGATTGCATAACTGCATCAAGTACTTGAGGTCTACTCATGAAGAGACTACATTTAAGCTAGGTACTATTCCACACACACAACCTGCACACCTAGGTATGTATTTTACCTCAGTATTTTCCTGTAATTAATGCTGGAAAAGAGGAAAAAAAGAGATGAGAGGAACAGTTAGGTTCTTGGTAGCACTTCCAGCCGAAGACCACTTGGGCTGGAAACAAGGTCTTCTGCTCATTTGTACAGCTGGCTGGCAGCCGGACTGTTCAACTGTCTTCCTCTGTCTGCTTCAGATGATAGCCGGAACCCCCTCAGCTAGCAAGTTCTCGACCCCTGCCTATCATATCACTCCACAAACAGGAGTTTCCCTTGTCTACTTCCCCATTCCAGTGCCTTGGTGGGAGAAAGATGAGAATCCAGTTTCCTGAGACTGTACACAAGCATCATAGCTGGGATGCTGCTACCTTTGGGCACTATTCTGTACCATGATCATCGAGTAGGCTCTAGTCTGTTTCCTTAAATACTAGCTTAAAAGAAAAACAGTTTAAAGTTTTGAAAAGTAGGATATTATGTGGCTGTAGAGAAGAACTATAACTGGACTCCATCTTGATCTGTCACACAGGTTCCGTTGGCAGCAGCCTGAAATTTGTATGAGAGACTTAAACATGTTGGTGTTCCAGTGCCTACTGATCTGTGGACATTTTCTGTACCCTACACAATTAATTGCCCATTGAGAGTGATTTGTGTGGTTGTGAGTTTGTTTTGGTTGGGTTGTTGTTTTTTTTAAAGTTCCTCTGAAGGAAAAGAGCAGGCACAAGTTTAGATGCTTTTAGCTAAACTCAAAAAGAGCCATTTGGAAATGGATTGAGTAATACAACCCCGGCACCGAGCAATTTATAAAAATAATACTTGTATGTGAAGCAGAGTGATCTTAAGAATCCAGTGGGGCTCGGGGTGGGTAACTGAAAGTACACTGTGGTTGGAAGCTCTGTGAAAAGGATGGGAAGCAGGGTGGTCATATGAGTGAGTGTAAATCAAGGAATAGAGCTAAGCCTTGCATGAAATCCAGCTCTTTGCAGACTGGAAAATAGTAGCGTCAGTGTTTGGTCAGTGATTGGCCGAACCTGCGGATGCTGTGGGTAAATAAACCGTCCTGGCCTGCCGGCAGCTTTCCCTGACGGGATGCATGCCAAAGGCTGGTGATCCCTGGTCTAGTCTGACCTCCAGTACAGCACAGGCCATAGAACTTGCCCGAAATATGTCCAAGAGCAGATCTTTTAGAAAAATGTCCAGTCTTGATTGAAAAACTGTCACTGATGGAAAATCCACCATGACTCTTGGTAAATTGTTCCAATTTTTTACCCTCACTATTAAAAATGTACATCCTATTTCCAGTATGAATTTGTTTAGCTTTAACCTGCAGCCATTGGATCAGGTGCATATTCCTGACACTTATGCATTATCTGTGCCAATAGAGGCTGCCACACACCTCCTTAACTGTGAGGGATAGCAATTAAAAATGTTAACTTAGGCCCGGGGAGAACTGGGGGGTTGAGGGCTCTCTGTATAACCCACATATTGCCAGCATTCCCCAGGCAGGAGCTCTCTGCTGAATGTCTTTCCTCACTCTCCATCCATCACAATCTCTTAGATGTGTTCATCGTTTCTTGCAAAGTAAGACATTCAAAATGAACAAACAGAACAGTTTAATCGCAGTTGTAACCATTCGGAGCAGTAGCATTCCATCAACATTTTGTGTGTGTACTCAAAACAGCACGGACAGTTTGAGGTTGTCTGGTATGATAGCTGCACTCCCATGGAGACAGGAAGTAGCTTAGTAGCTATCAGAAAGTAATACTGTACATCAAAATACTGTCCAAGTAATGCTATTATTCCTAGTGGATTTACAGACCTGGAGAACAGAGTGGAGCCTGGAGAGCAGAGTGGAACCTATCTTAAGTTGTAGCTAGAAGAGAGAATCATTCCATACCGGAAATGCCAATTAACTGCAACATTACTGGAGTGAGAGTTACACTACGGTCAGAGCTACAGAGAACAACCATTGCTAATGAGATTCCAGTGGCAGGCTGCCTGCTTCATGCATGACAGATTTCATATGAATTCCCCTGAGGCCACAACTGTTTGGCTTCTCTGAAAAACTTTAGGAGCCTCTGGCTCGGAAAGATGTTAACTTCAATCTTGATGCTGTGCTTACCAGAAGGCAGGCAGTTGGAATGTGTGTTTTTAACCAACAGCAAATGATTTTGGACAGAGGGCTTGACTGGGAATACATTTTTTATTTAATTCTTTATTTTTAGCTCAAGTCAAACTGAATTCCCCGTTCCATATTGGGAACGGAATGCAATTCCTCGATTTCTTTGAAGGAGGCTGTAGGCTGCTCCATCCCTGATCAAATTGAGTGGTTTTCTGAGCTGTCCCTCTCCTTTTAGTCAGTCATACACACTACACAAATGTTGACAACAGCAGAAGGGAACACAATATAAGTGAGGTTGCTATAAATTAATTTTTAAGACATATACACTGCTATATAGTCTGGTAATAAGAGAGTTGATTTGTGCTCACTCTTCCTTGTTGGCTAGAATAATTCTTGTTGGTCTATAAACTGAGAGAGGGATTGTCTCCTACCTATGTATACCGGCAACGTCTAGAACTATGGGGCTCTGGTCTCAGTTGGGCCCGAGTCCCCACCTTGCAGGGTCCTAGAAACCAGGCTCCACCCCGAGTCTGGAAGTCTACACAGCAGTGAAACAGCCCCGTAGCCCATGCCCCACAAGCTTGAGTTGCCTGGCACAGTGTTATGCTATACAGAGTGCACAGGATTTTTTTATAAGAGAAAGGCGATACACCATACTTTATTAAGAATACAACACAATTAGCATATGCTTTTCAGACACACATGCACGCACACACACACACACACGCACACAGTATGCACACAGTCCTACCAGTCGATGTTTATAGTTACCAGTTTTTTGTTGTAGCTCGAGTCAATCTAATGGCCAGTTAGATTGAGCACAAGTGAGAAGCTGGGGGGAGGGGGGGTGTCTCTGTTGGTTATGACTTGATGCTTTTAGGCGTTGCAGGACTGAACCCAGAGTTTTATGGCAAAACACCCAAGCTTTATACCTGTACATTTTTATTTGAGTTCATGCATTTTGTTATGTTATCCTGTAGTTATTAGTTCTTACGTGGTGTTAATTTTGGCATTTTTTACCGTTATTTTTTGATGGTTATTGTTGGGCTTTTCATCATTATTTTTTGTTGTCTTGCCTTTGGGGGTGCCTGCTTACCTTTGAAGTCATCAATGCTGCATAACATGTTTAGCTTCCGATACAATGGATGTTTTCTGATTGTCTTCTTGTTTTCTGGTCTTTTTAAGTCTCTTACTTTTTTTGACCCTCTGAATACCTATCTCTTCCTGATGCACACATATTTTTTTCACACAAACAATCACACAATCTTTTATAGACATCTTTAAAGGTAGCAGAATACAAAATACACTATAAATTAAGCCTTGCTAAATCTTATAACTAAAATAATTTACATTGGGGGCTTCAGGCCCTCAACATTTTTTAAATCTATTTATTATAAACACAATACAAAATCCGGTCTCTTACTAACTAAACTTTATAACAGGTCCTGATTGTAATGCATACTGGGAACATCACACACTTTTAAACAGTCATTCCTTTCTGTTATAAAATAAAATTGCAGTCTCAATCTTGCATCATCTATCAGGCAGCGCAACCCCCCTTGAAAGAACTGTTCTAGAGCAGCCACCTCCATGAGGGAGACTTTAATCCCTTTTAACATTCTATTTTCCTTCCCACTAATCAAGTTCCTTTGGGTAACAAAGTGGAAAAGATATGTTTAGCTCCTGGGGGGTGGTTAGATAAAAACACTATTTGGTTTCTTTTCGTGTCTCTTTCTTAGAGCAGGTAGGAGAGCTGCTATTTGTCCAGATTTCTCTAAAAAATCAAATATCTTCTTTCACTATTTCTTCTGTTCTAGCTATTGCATAAACAGTGGGGAAATGCTTCTCTGCTCCTTAGTCTCTGTGCTTTCTGCTCTCCCTTGATGTCTCCCACTGTGGTTGCCCTGGGTTTCCTGCTGCTGCCGTTGCTCCTGAGAACAGCGATGAATGCTGTACGTTTAAAATGCTCTTAGCAAGAAAATGTCTGTTTTATCTAAATTTAGAGTAGAATTTAAAAAAAGCACTAGCCACAGGCATTAATTAATACAACTTTTATATGACTCTTTGTATAAATAGTCGTAAAATCATGCGGTTTGCAGAAGAATGGATCTGGAGCCAGATACTAACTGAGAGAGAGAGTGGAACTAAGAGGTTGAGATGGACATAGTAGGCCAAATTCAGCCTTCATTAACTCCAGTGATGTTTTATGGTCCAGCTATTCACATTGTCCTCTGTTACATAGTTACTTTGACTTTCTTCTGAAGCATCCAGTACTGACTAATGGAGGGGTGGGCAAACGTTTTGGCCTGAGAGCCCCATCGGGGTTGCAAAATTGCATGGAGGGCCGGGTAGGGAAGGCTGTGCCTCCCCAGACAGGATGACTCCACCCCCTATTCGACTCCCTCCCACTTTCCGCTCCCTGACTGCCCCTCTCAGAATCCCTGACCCACCCAACTCCCCCTGCTCCTTGTCCCCTGACTGCAACCTCCCAAGACACACACATCCCGCCCCTACCCCCCCCCCCAGGACTCCAACCCCTATCTAAGCCCCCCCTGCTCCTTGTCCCCTGACTGCCCCCTCCAGAAAGCCCCTACCCCTGTCCCCCATCCAACCCCCCTGCTCCTTGTCCCCTGATCAAGCCCTCCAGAGACCCCTCACCCCTAACCACCCCTGCCCTGACCCCTATCCACCCCCCTGCCCCTGACAGACTCCTGGGACTCCCACGCCCCATCCAACCCCGCCTGCTCCCAGACTGCCTCCCGGGACTTCCTGCCCATTATGCAACCCCCAGCTCTGGTCCCCTTACCACGCTGTTCAGCCGTGTGTCTGGCAGCCACATGGAGCCAAACACGCTGCCCTGCCCCCCAGAGCACTGCCCACATGGCACACTGAGGCTCTGGGGGAAGGGAAAAAGCGGGGGGGGGGAGGGGGGAGAGGGGGCAGCAACCTCCCTAGCTGGGAGCTCATGGGCCGGGCAGGACGCACCCGAGGGCCGGATGTGGTCCAGGGGCTATAGTTTGCCCACCCTGGACTAATGTCATTACCAGGACGCTGGGCTAGATAGGCCTCTGCTCTGAGTTAGTACGGCAATTCCTTTGTTCCAGGAGTTACACAGGTATGAATTTGTTCTGCTGAAAGATCAATCATAGCTGGATCCTTTGCTGTATTCCCCATGTTAAATGAACTTTTGTGACATGGCAAAGGGTTATATCAGACCCATACTGTCATATCATGATCTTTCTTTGAGTGTCATCTCTTAGGCTCTGCCTCCACTGGCTATAGAAACCTTGTTTTAATAGTATAATTTCAGATTTCTATAGCACCATCCATCCAAGTCTCTCAAAATGCTGTATAAAGTTCAGCACTTGAATCTCACAGCAGACCTGTGAGTTGGGGAAATATTATCCTCCCAGGCTTTATAGTGGGAAACTGAGGCACAAAGAGAATAGTAACACGGGGGAACTGAGGAACAGCAAGGTTAAGGACTCACAGTCACTCAGTGGCAGAGTCAGGAATAGAACCCAGATTTCCTGGGCTGGAAGAATTAGAACTGTATAACAGCAACACCCAGCAAAGCTATGGTTACACTGGCTGATGCTAAGCTGCTGTTTTAGACAGGACTCTGGAATTTTTAGGCATCATGGCATGAGACCCTGCTCAGAAGATTTGCCTGACAGAATGGTCAAAATGCCTCTCTGTGTCAAACAGGAGCCCACCTGAGCCCCTACCCCATAGTGATCATTAGCATAGCTGCACTGTTGCTGGCAGCTGCTGTAATATGGATGCTCATTTTTCTACTGTGGGAAAGGCCCTACAAGACTGCTTGGCAAACCAGGATATGGAAGTTTGGCCTTTTGAGACAGGCCAGAGGCACTGTGCCAGTATTGTTCTTGCCAGAACTATTTCTGAAGACAGTTTGCTGGGCTGATGCTAAAGCACTGTCCTAGAGCAGGGCTTTAAAGGGACCCTGACAAGAAGCTTCCACACCCAGAGATTCATTGGATTAGTCCTGCTGTGAGATAGCATGAATGATAGAGACTTGATGATGATTGCAACGGCAATGCGATGTATCAGCTGAAATCTACCCAATGACTGTTTCCTCTGCTGGTAGTTCCCATTCTTCCTTTAGAGGGGAAAATAGTCTCTCCAAAGTAGAAAAATCTATAATTAAATATTTCAAATTTTTATTCAAAGCCTGAATGTTTCATCCAAAACTAGAATAAAAGTGTCTTAGTTATCACAGACAACAATATCTTACATTGATGTTCATGGTTATTCCCAGTCAGATGACAGGATCCTAATATATCCAGAAAGGGAAGCAGGCTAACACTGAACACCATCTCCTGCCACCTTGATCCTGGTATCTACAGAAGAGTGGGACTCAGACAGTCACCCTTATGAGCCCTTCCAAAGGCCTGCAGTGTTCAGGGCTACCATGCAAAAAATCAGCATTATCTTGACCTCCATTCTTTTGCAGATGATTCTCCCTGCATATACATTTGCGAAATGCTTGGCTCGTCTTGGTGTGGCATTACACACTAAGCTCATAATGGTTACACTTTATATTCAAGTTCCATTTATAAATAGTTTATGACAGGTTCATACATTATTAATAGATGTTTTAATAAAAGCTTAATCCGTTATTCTGCAGTCCAGCTGGTCAATAGGTTGCTTCTAATGATCTTTTAATACGTTTCACTGATGTACTTTTAGCTATCTACTACTCCTGTCAGTAACATGGTTATAACATCTAGTCTTTTATTAACCCTTTAAAATCATTTATAAATTAAACCTTAATAGGAAGTGTGACCCTCATAACAGTATGTAATTTGCTCTCTTCTACAATCATAGGTCTCTCTGGACTCACTTGTCAGTCTCCAGATACAAATTAGGGGATAGCTGTCTGGATAGTATTTTTCCTGTACTAACGTGTTGGACTTAATTAATAATAAACACTCACATTCACAGATGTCAGATCCGATTAATTGTCCACTATTTTCCGGGTTCTTCCTTAATCCCATTTTTGCTTCTTGTCCTTTTTCCTCCCTCAGTTCATTTTTTGCCTAGATATTATTCAGTTCTTTAGTCCAGAGACTGCGTCTTAGATTTGGTTGGCTAGTTGGTTGGCTAGCACAATGGGGTTCTGATTGAGATCTCAAGGGTGGAACCCTAATACACACAATAGGTAATAATAGTCATCCTTTATACTAACCCAACAGTATAACTGAGATCAGATTCTGACACAGTCTAAATTTGCCTCTTTTTACACTTGTGCAGCCCTTTTGATTTACTGGGGTCACATGCACAGGAATGACAAAGAGCGGGATTTGGCTTGGTATACTTAGTACTTTCTAGAAGATGGAGGGAGAAGGTGGGACATAAAAGCAAATCAATAGCAGAGAGGAAAACATGCCAGGGCAATTTACATGTATCCTCTACAAGTGAGGAGCAAGTGCTACTGAGTAGGGATTAAAGGTCAGGAGACTTTTTTTAGAAGAGGTGATGCTGGCCCTTTAAAACAGGCTCAGAGGGAGCGTGTTCTGATCTCTGATTGGACGAGCTGAGGCCTGTCTTCAGAAATCAGAATAATCCTGGGTGATTTTATCCCACTCCACTTCCCTAAATCTGCGGCTATTGCTGCTTTGCATGGGGATTAAAGGGCCGGCGGTGGATTACGTAGATGCTGTTGCTGCAGACCTCCCTCAAGTCTCTTCCATTCCGGCAGGACACATAAGCTACACGCGACCCAGTGATCACCTTGGCAGCTTTTCCCGGGTTTACCCTCTCAGTAACTCCAGCATATTCTTTGCAAACTCTTATCTGCAGCTGTTGGGTGCGAGGCTGTGCCGTCCCTTGGGAGCTTTTCTCCATTTGGACAGGGACGGTGCGGAGTGAAGGCGCAGGGTGGCAGCAGCATGCAGGCTTAAGCGTCCCCAGGACTCTGCTCCCCAACCCCACTCCCCAGCAGGACACCATGCTGGGGCCTGTCTGGACAGTGTGGGGACCTCCATAGAGTGACAAATGTGGCTGGGAATCTCTATGTCTATACAACTGGTCCTGTTGCTGGTGGTTTTTGCCTGGAGGATGGTGCCAGGAGCCATCCTGTGGCTTTTCCTCTCATTCAACTGCTTCCTGCCTTCTGCTAAGTCCCAGGCAAAGATACCACTGGAAACGTAAGTGCTTCCCCCATGCCTCATACCCCTTTACCCACACACTCCTCTACCCTCGACGACCCTCTGCCATTCACTGTCCGCTTCCCTCTTCTGCTACTGGTGCCCCAGGTCCCGCTCTGCCATTCCTCATCCCTTTTCTCTCAGTGTTCCTTTGTTCCCGTCCTCCCCCATAACCAGCATCAGTCCCGTCCCTTAAAGAGACACCCACTTCCCCGCCTTTCAGAGATGTCCATTGTCTGGGGAACGATGGAGCTTTAATTGTATTTTTTGCATGGAATATTTCTTTGGCCTGATTTTTGCCCTGGATGCAGAATCTCACGTCACCACCAGGTCCAAGCCACAGGGGGAATCATTCCCATGGACTTGGGCTCACAGACAGAAAAGGATTGTTCTTAAAGTGTACAGAGTAGCCTAGTGGACTGGGACTCATAAGACTTAATTTAAATTCTCAGCTCTGCCACTAGCCTGCTCAGTGACCCTTGGCAGATCGTGTCCCTCCCAATGCCTCAGTTTCCCCATTGATAAATTGGGGATAATGATACTGACCCCCTTTGTGTAGCTTTGAGGTCAGAAAATAAAAGGCACTAGATAAGAGGTAGATAAGAGGTGCTATTATTTATTGTAGTCTCTAGTCCATTTCCTCAGCTCTGTTTGATGCACCAGAAGAGCAGGCAAACATATTGTAAAGACAGTCCCTGATCTCTGGGGCAGCTGGAGACCAGTTTGGTTGCTAGGACAAATCTGAGCCACTTCAGAGGTGCACTTACTTTATGTGGCTGTGTAACATCCTCCTAGGGTGGGGCTGTAGTACTGGTGCTTTGCAATATGTCTGAAATACTTGAGTGAAGATGTGTCATTCTGGCCATCTTTATA